>CM068367.1:1317156427-1317805356 GCA_034769895.1 Magicicada septendecula | reverse complement strand
TTGTAAGATATAATAATCTGAATTCAAAGGTAGTTTCAGAACCTGTTTAATATTTTACATAAATTACAAAACTTTTCCTACTGACTAGAACAGCGTTTCCCAAACTGTGCGCAGTGAAGCCCGGCTGGGTGTGCCGCAAACCTTTGTATAAATAATAAAAATATTAAATAAAATGTCTAACTCGGCAAAAAAAAAAAAACTCAAAAAGCTGCTTCCCTTTTCTACATCTTATATTCATGAGTCAGCGTTTTCCACAATGAACCAAACAAAATCTAAAAATTGACCTCAACTTCAAACATTGGAACACGACATGATAGTGTGTCTGTCTACTGTTAGACCGCGGAACAAGGACCTAATGAAAAAAGACCAATCATTGAAATTTTAAACTAGAAAGACTACAAAATCTACTTAATACAGAACAAACTGTAATTTGTAATATTTTGTGTTTTTTATTTTTTGTAAATTAAGAAAGGGAAAATAAAATTTTTGTGAGAAAATGTCTTTCAATGGCTTTTTGTAATTTTTTAAGTTACAAAAATCTAAGTCTGTTCATAAATTTGCGTTACAGTGACAACTGGGGAACCACAAGTGGTAAGTAAGTAACATTCATTATTAAGGTATATTATTACGCTACAGTTTGATTTTATAGACATCGCGGAAATGTACTATGAGGGGGTCACGGTACGTAGAAGGAGGTAGTGTACCGCGGCTTCTGACTATTTATTTGTAGTGTGCCGTGGGCTAAAAAAGTTTGGAAAACGTGGACTAGACAAACTTAAATAATAAACGAAATTTATGAAAACTGATTTCAAAGAAAAAAATCACACGTTCTTTTCTATTTGTAAGACGGAAGAACTTCAAGAGTAAATTTAAGTAAGATACTGAAACAATAATAACAAATACGAGGCTAACCTATTTGCTTGTGTCAATGAAAAGAATTCTTAAATAATTTATTTCAGAGACTCTTAAATAATGTAGGGACTATTCTACCGTACTAAGTTACAATGCTTCGCTATTGCGGCATGTGGTGCATTACATAGAAAAATTGAGTAGAAATATTTTTTATTATTTCATCTCTCCGACATTTTACCGTTACACACAAAATGAGATAATATGTCAATTAGAATTCAGACAACACACGTTGAAAGGTTACAATATAAAGAGCACACAGATTTTATGAGAACAATGCATCTTGTATGTACAGGCCCATAATACCCTATACATTATTCAACTCAAACATTTAATAGCAGAAGTGAACACTTAAAAAAAGTGTATTGTCAATTTATTTGCAAGACTAAGTGAATTTAATAAGCGAGTTCTTTTAATCTTTCAATTGCAGCATTCGACCACGAAACTAGCGGTCCATCATTTCCATTCAACTGCCCACAACTCAAGAAACGCTAGAGTTTGCCAAACGCTTTTTTTTTACTTCATTTAAACTTACGACCTGTACAAATTACACACGATAAGTAAGAGTTTTGAGTGTTTTTACAAATAACACAGATCAACAAATAACAAAAAAATCTTCTGTTATCAATTTAGCATTTTTTTGAACTTTTGGTGGTGAATGCAAAAATTAGACAAAAAATGTAATACCACGTACGTTTCCTAAAAAATGTGTACTTACGTTTTCAGGATAAGACGGGTTTTCACTAAGTTTAGACAGATTTTTTGTTACCCATAGTTCGGAAAATGTATAATGGATTTTCCAAATTAATAATTTAGAGTTATTTTTTCAAATTAATGATTTAGAGTAATTAATTATTTAATTATTAATTTTCCAAATTAAAACTACCAATTGATAATTAAAGAAGTTAATAGCACTATCCATTAACAGCTTGTGCATTAATTCTCCTTTGTTATGTTTTTTTATTTAGTAACAATCAAAATATATTAATAATCTCCATTGTATGGTCAGCATATTAATTGTAGCAGTAGTGAATGAGTGATTCATTTGCTGTGGCTATTTCACTTGCCACAGATCTGTCAACGATAGTCTATGTCGTTGTGACATCAATTGCGCTTTGTCGTGTTCTGATATTAATTTTAACAGTGAATGTTTGCTGTATTACTGTAAAACTCTTAGCCGTGATTGTGTAAATCGTCCAAACAGTGTTTTCAGTAATTGTGACTATAATACAGTACATCAAGGAAATATTTGCAGATTTTATTAGGAAAGTGAATCACGGCTGTGAATCTGCCTTGTAGCTGGAAGATCAAGATAAACAACTGCCTCTTTATGTTTGCATGGAGAATCTGAGGAACTGATCAAATCGCATTTGAAATATTTTAAATCTGATGTTCTAATAACTTTGAGGAAACCAAAAAAATAATTTTAATAATTGTTATTTTTGGTCTCGTGACTGTAACGCAGATAATAAGAAAATATACATATCTGAATCTACCACCATTCTTTCGACATGTTCTCATGATTGACACATTACAGTCTCTGTTCTCCAATAACAGTTAGAAGAGTCGTCAGAACATTCTGAATTGAACATTTAGAAACAAAATATGGATCAGGAATTTTTGTGTGTTTGAAGAGCAAACACCCCACTCGTTCATTTAATTTGAATGAAATGATAAAGTGAGAGATTTAACATTACCCAAGAATTTTATTGCCAGCGGGAACATTAGTCTGTTTGTTCAGAAGTAGGGAATAAGGAGGTTCCATCCATTTAAAGATGGTATCAATCAGGCGAGTGGCAGTCATCGGGTTCGCCTGGACACTGCGATCTGCAGAAGGCAAGGCCGAGGTCTTCGCGACTGTACTGAGAAACAGTTTACCGTCCATGGAGGCGTCTCTGACCCGGCCCATGAGTTTGTCGTCAGGGATTTCCTTTCTAGATACTTTGCCAGACCTCCCAGAGACCCTCCGCTTTCGGTCGCTCGGGAGAAGCTCGAGTCTCACCTTGGTCGACTGAAGAAGAGGAAAGCCCCGCCCCGAAAGTATCGGCGCCTCAGCGTTGCTGAATCTCCCCACTCCGGCAGTTAACGTTCTGTTGACCTGTTCAACTCCTGTCTCCGGCTACGGTACTTTCCCCGCCTGTGGGAGACCGCCAACGTCATAAAGATTCCAAAACCCAAGAAGCCACCCACACTTCCTGGAAGCTACCGCTCGATTTTGCTACTGCCAGCAATCTCGAAGGTCTTCGAGCGACTCCTCCTGGCCCGTATCCAGCCCCTAGTTGATGGTATCACCCGCGAGGAGCAATTCGGGTTTAGGCCGTGGCACTCGACTACTCTTCAGCTAGTGGGGGTTCTTACCAGCCTAGCAGACGCCGCCAACAGCTATCATGTCACAGGCGTTGTCCTGTTGGTCGTGAGCAACCTTCGATAAAGTATGGTACGAAGGCCTGCACTACTGTACAAACTGGCGCTTTTGTCAATTCCCCCTTCCATTGTCTATTTGTTTCGGTCCTATTTGACGGACCGCACCTTCAGGATTAGCGTCGACGGGGCGCTCTCTCGAGTTCGCCCTGTTGCCGCTGGCGTCCCACAAGATTCAGTTCTCGTACACGTTCTGTACGTCTTATCCATGAGCGATCTGCCGATATATCCAGGGGTCACGTTATCCCTCTTCGCTGTCGACGCGATGTTTCATTTTAGCTCATTATCGCCTTGCCGGACTCTATGAACAGGCTCACCCGTAGTCTGCGGTTTGCCGACGCTGGGGTTTCACAGCGTCTGCCTACAGACAGCACAGAATTTTAACAGCTTCAGTCAGCACCTGCTTTCCGTCTCGGCTGGGCTGAAACTCAGAGCATGGGAAACAGCGAGGTGTCCAACGCCTAATTGCGGGAGCCATCCGCTCTGAAGTAGCAACCCATCGTTTCGAACGACTCGCCTCCGGGCAGTCGAGCCTAAGCTCCCGCGGGGGATGCCTTAAGAGGGCTACGGCGCTCCTCAGGCTGGCGACTGGCTAGAGCAAATTACTCAGAGATGCCCCCACGACATACACGCTTATATCGTGTTATCGTGTATTCATGGACCGCACCCTAACTCCTTGTGCCGATCAAACGTCCTTCCTGTTTGAACCAGGCGCTCATCAGGCTCCGGCCTGGATAACGCAAACAAACCAGGTCGCGAGACGCCCCGTACATTTTCTGTCTATCTGTTTAGACACTGCGACCACCGGGGCACGTCAAGCTGTTGCCATGCACCTTAGACCTTGAACAGAACACGCTTTGTTTGTAATCGTTCGCGGTAGGTTGTAATCTATGTTCCCGTGTCGCTGTTCGGGTATTGTGATCTGTGTTTCCGCACCACTGAACACGCCCGTTATCGGTATGGTCGAGGCGTCTGGACAAAACATGAACAACCTATACCACGACCTAACAACCTGGAAAATTGTAATAATTATTTTTATTGTTTATAATGTATGAATTACTTATTTCTATAACATTTTTTTTACAGGATATACACATAAAATTCAAAATTTTCTTAATTTTATAAAAATGCAGACTGTGTCTATTAATCAGGCTCCATATCATTTTGAAATCCATTTGAATAGTTTACGTTATAATAAATGGCAACAGACTGGAAAATTGCATAAAAATTGTAAAATATATAAAAACACTTGGTAAGTTTCACAGATTTTATTTAACTCTGATAGCTGTTTCGACTAACTAAGCCATTGTCAAAGAGGCGAAAGCCATTGTCAAATGGCTTAGTTAGTCGAAACAGCTGTCAGAGTTAAATAAAATCTGTGAAACTTACCAAGTGTTTTTATATATTTTACAAAACCTTTGTATTTATGTGTTTCACCAAGTGCCCAACAAGTCATCAATTAATATCGTACATAAAAATTGGTACGAAATTGAGAATATACTGTAAAATGTATACTGTAATGGTGAAAACTCAGTGGAGGTCGGCACAATAAAGTCTCTGAGTTATTGCCTGTCGGAAAGCAGTATTTTTCTAAACGTGGATGAATAATGGTAAGCAGACCTGTCATATTTATTTATCGTTCATTCTGAAAACGTTCTAGGAAGGCTGATTAGAAAACAACTTCCTTCCAACGTTTGTAATAAAGTTTGAATATTTTAATCCTCCTCCGTCAAAATTTATTCACAATCTTTAATTTTTCTTTTTGAACTAAATTATATTAACAACAAATTAAATTATAACAAAAATTATTTTTTTCAAAGAAAAATTAATTGCAAAGGCATTATAATTTTCGCTTTACAATTTGAATACTTATCACGAGGAAACTGATGACCACGGAAATATCCCTAAGTGTCCTATTTTAAAATCAGAAACAGTTTATCTGTGTAGGCTTCATAATTTGTATACTTATCACAAGGAAACTCATCACCATGGAAATATCCCTTAGTGTCCAATTTTAAAATCAGAAACAGTTTCTCTGTGTAGTGTGCCCATGGAATTCTAAAAATTTGAATTGCCCGGTCATATTTTGTGCCGACACGGCTGGCTAAATTTCAGATTCGGTGTTGTTGAGAGACAAGAGTGGGTTTCACCCGTATTTGGCGACGTAATCGGGCTGGCAGTGGCCTTGCTGGTCAACGCTAGTGGCGATGCAATAAGGTAGGCAGTTTTAACCTTGCATTTAACTCCTGTCAGCTGATCACGGTTCGACAATTTGTAAGTTTTTCTGGACCGTCCTGAGTTCATGGAACGTGTTATCTGGTCTCATTTTTCTTCCATCCGCTGACATGGTGAGTTGGTCCGACGGCTTGGAAACAGACTTCTTAACTTCTATCATGCGCGAGTAAAAAGGAAAGGTCTCAGGTGAGGTTATTATAGAGTGTTTTATTAGAGTGTTCAATGTTTAATTATTCCGAATGTGTGTGTGTGTGTGTGTGTGTGTGTGTGTGTGTGTGTGTGTGTGTGTGTGTGTGTGTGTGTGTGTGTGTGTGTGTGTGTGTGTGTGTGTGTGTGTGTGTGTGTGTGTGTGTGTGTGTGTGTGTGTGTGTGTGTGTGTGTGTGTGTGTGTGTGTGTGTGTGTGTGTGTGTGTGTGTGTGTGTGTGTGTGTGTGTGTGTGTGTGTGTGTGTGTGTGTGTGTGTGTGTGTGTGTGTGTGTGTGTGTGTGTGTGTGTGTGTGTGTGTGTGTGTGTGTGTGTGTGTGTGTGTGTGTGTGTGTGTGTGTGTGTGTGTGTGTGTGTGTGTGTGTGTGTGTGTGTGTGTGTGTGTGTGTGTGTGTGTGTGTGTGTGTGACAATCTAATGTAGATTAAAATTATACGGGACTTTCGGTCTGACACCACGTGGCACTTTGCACTCAACTGATTTAAGAAGGTTTAAAAATAAATGTAAGCTAAAAGTAATGTTAATGTCAATGTGTATAAAGTTTAAAAGAGAAAAGGGGTGATATTATGTGACGAATTAAAATTATATTAAACTGTTTCTGTTTGCATTGAATGTACTATGTAGGGGAACGTGGGGCAGGACGGGGTACTTAATGTTTGAACACAAATATTTTATAATAAATGTTTCAAAATTTTCTGTTTTAAATATAAATACTTTTATTATTACATTAAGTACAAGAAATTATCATTACATTTTAATTTGGTAAAAACACATTCTATATATCTTAGATTAAACAAATACATGTCATTTGTCCCGTTTTGCCCCGCTGGTGGGGCACAATGGGGTACCTTCCTTTTTATAAAATTCTGTCATGAAATACAAAAAGCATTATTGTCAAAAAACAAAAATCTATATTTCTTAAATGAACTTCATGATTCACAAAGAGCACAAATGTGTGTGACATCCTCGTCTTCACTTTCGATTCCTGCGCAAGAGTTGTGAGCCCATTTTAGGCAAGAAACACATCTAATCCAACCTTCTTCAGAAAAATCATGACAGTAGAGACACTCATCTTCGCTATCGACTTCTTCATTAGATGACTGAGGAGTTACGAAAACAGTTGGTTTGTTAAGGTTATAGTTTTTGTCATTTTTAGGTGATATGTTTCTCTGTTTATCTGGATATTTTTTCAGAGCTTTTTTAGAAAGTAAAAGGCGTCTTTTCACTGGTTTCTTGACCCCACTTTTATTTTTTTCAGCACTCTGTAGCTTATTTTTATATGGTGATGATGTTAAGATAGTACTTTTACCACGATTTTTTGAAACACGTTTATTTTCCTGAGAAATTTTTGGTATGGGTAAAATGTTTTCCGGGGTGGCACATTTGAAATTAGGCCTACTACAGCTCGGCATATTAAGTTTTTCAGGACTACTCAGAGATGGTGAGGTCAGGTCTGCCTGTATATTTAAAACTGTAGCCTCATTAGCAATGTCAGTAGGGAGCTGGATGTCTGTAGTTACCGAAGGCAAAAAATCTGCATCATTAAAAACATTCATATCAACAGGCCATATGCCTGTTTTCCGGAACCCGTTCACGGCTGTCATCATTGTTGATGCTTGAACATAGGCGGTACCAAACAGAGAAGCGATCTGGAATAATGTCACCACTTTTCCTGGATTGCATCTAAGCCATTTACGGACTTCCTCCTCATAGTATTTACTTAAGGGCTTCATAAATGCAACGTCAAGGGGTTGGAGTCTATGGGAACAGTGGGGAGGGAAACACAAGAGAATCACTCCATTTGCACGAGCCATATCAATTAGTGCTAAACTTTTCGTGTGTGTTGAATGCCCATCCAAGAGTAGTAGCATTGGTTTCTCTTTTTTTGCTCCTGTAAAAGATATGAACTTTTCAAACCAAACTAAAAAAAGTTCTTTGGTCATCCATCCTGTTTCATGGACCTGTGAAGTCGCACTTGGGGGAAGTCCGGTCTCAAATTCCTGCTGCATCCGTTTTCTAGGAAAAATTAGCATTGGAGCGATGTAGGTTCCAGCAGCTGAAAAGCATATTTCAGCTGTAACAGTTTGACCCCTCTCGGCTGATGTGACTGTGCCAACCTGTCTACGGCCTCTTTTTGCTATTATCTTCGAATGCCCTTTAGGGTTTACAGTTAGACCTGTTTCATCACAGTTATAAATCCTGTCTGGTGTAAGCTGGTAAGTATCAACTACGTAGGATAGATGGCTGAAGAACTGTTTTACAGCAACCTTATTGAAGCCCATCGCACGAGCTGCAGACGTAGCCTCAGGTCTTCTTATGCTTAAATTAGGGTGGCGAGTTAAAAATCCTCTTGCCCAGTCTACACCAGCTTTTCCATTCTCACCAAATGGATGATTCAATTTATTTCGCTCTGCTAGCTGGAAAGCAAGGTCACGAAGTTCATTGATAGTAAGACCGAAGAGTTGAGCCTCCATTTTAGTTAAATAATCCACAAGCTCGGATTCTTGTGCTTCATTAAAAACACAAGTGAAACGTCCCATAGATTTCTTCACAGAATGCTCTGGATCATCTCTTTTTTTCTTAACGTGGCGCTCTAAAGTTGTTTGTGGCACTTTGAACTGAAGAGCTGCCTTTTTGTATCCCATTGAGCCATTTATTACTGCTTGAACAGCTTCTTGCATGGAAACTGCCGACCACTCTTGCCTCTGCGTCTTTCTTTTGTAATCTCTCACCATTCTACAAACACAAACAACGCGAAAAACCAATTAGCCTACATTTTATTAATGAAACACCTATGGAAAATACGTGGGGCAGAATGGGGTACTACCCCGTTGTGCCCCACCCCGTTCTGCCCCACAGTTACATTTTTAGGTTATAGCGTTGTGACAGGATAAAGTTTTCACGAAGCTTAACGAAAACATCAGGATTAGAAGTGTATGAAACATGTTATAATACAGTATACACGGAAATAAATTCTAATTAACTCACTCTTACTTACATGAGCTAGAAGAAGTGCGCGATATTGTAGAAACACAAGCAAATATGGTGCAGCACCTTAATCATACACAAAGACAGCAACAATGGCTGCTAATCTCTGTGTGGTAATAGGTAATACTATACTGACGTAGTTATGAGAAATTCCAACAGATTGCACACCGTCTGTAAAAAATAAAGGCTGTACCCCGTTCTGCCCCACTACCCCGTTATGCCCCATATTCCCCTATGTGGGTATTAGATGTTCAATACGAAGTTATTTTATGGTTGTGAAAATATATGAATTAATGGAACAAATGCATGAATAATATATGGGAACATATCGTACAAACGATGAAATTAAATTTAACGCAAGATGTGTAATTTTTTGTAATAAGATGACTAAGACAGACGTAAACCTTATGCACTAAGCAACCGGAATTATATTCATGCAAAGTTTTAAGCATTATTAATAGCAGAGAAGTAGAGTGCCTAAAATTAGGACAGTGTGAGTGTGGTGTTGGTGTTCCGAGAAAAAGGAGCTGGTTTTACTGTATTTTACGATTGCTGTGTACAAATGAAACGATGTTGTAGGGTCCCCGCCCTAGTCGGGAGAAAAGGTTCGTGGATGGCGACTACAACACCTGTCACCTCTGCAGAGCTATGTTAGCATGCTCCTCCAACGCCGTCGGATCCAACCCAGGAACACCAAGGAATGCCCAGGAATACATATCTATGCTCAACCACTACCATGAGCGAGAACTTCATGTGAAGAAGTGAGCAGACTCCTCTACTGACCAGGACCACACCAGCATCCATCACATATATTACAGGACTGAGTAAATTTTACAAACGCAGGTGGGAGAATTACAGTATAAATTTCACACAACACTATAATGAGCTCAGGGAGGAAGTGGACATATATATATATATATATAAACAGTTTTTTTTTTAATATTGCTAGTGAGCAACATTTTGTCAGAACCTGTCCTGTGCTAATTTTTTATTAACTGTTAAAAGAACATCCATGTAGCATATTATTTGACTACTTCTCATTATTGATTGTATTAGTAATGCTGATTAATGAACACTGATAATATTGAATTAATAATGAACACTGAACATCTTTTATATATGTATGTACTTCTATTTGTCTATGAAGTTAATTACGGAAACTGTTATTGTAAACATTACACAATTGAATTGTCTGTATACTGATGAAACACTAATAAAAAAAAGAAAGTTGTTATCGTTGAATAAGCGTTTTATTGCAAGTCCTGTCACAATGGGCTCCAGCACAATTTTTTCTTCCGTCTAGGTCAAACGCCTAGTTTTAAAATTTAATGTAACAGCCGTAGCCGTTACAGTAGGCTTCACAATTTGTATACTTATTGCAAGGAAACTGATGACTATGGAAATATCCCTAAGTGTCCTATATTAAAATCAGAAACAGTTTATCTATGTAGGCTACCTATTATTTTTTACACCCTTAATTTTTTGTAAGATGATACTGAAGAGAAATGACATATAATGAAATTGACTTTGAATCGTGATTCAAAGTTCAATCGTAACTTAGATTTAGGGAAAACGCATGCTCATAATTTCACATCTTGCAAGCAAGCGCAGATATCCTCTTGTTAAGACGCTTTTACATAGTAAAACAATTTTAATAGGCAAGCTTTCGTAGGATTTGACGTCTGACTCAAAAGCAAAAAATTTTGATAACAGAATTAGATATCACAAATTTTGAGAAGCAAAATATAGAGTATATATAATAGACTATGAGGACTATAGAACGTACTGAGAATAAACTTGAGAAGTGTTGTCTTGATGCTATTCAGCAGTTTGAATTTTGTTTCTTTATAGTTATAAAAAGGTTAAAATAATATAAATAGCCTGACGTTTTCTGTAATGTTAATTACAGACAATATAGCAGTACTTTGTTATTCGAAACCGGTATTACGCGTTGTATATTTAATATAATTTATTCATCAAAGTTTAACATTTATTGACTTGCTAGATTACATATCCCAGTCTGTTCTGTTAAGTACCCTCATTCAGTCCTAACATAATGATTAAGATTTCAAATATTAATCTTCATACCAGAGATCATCTTACTGATTGCTTGGGAACATATTCCCTTACAAAAGTAACTGCGATTTATAAAAAAAAATTCATCATTGTGTGTGTGTGTGTGTGTGTGTGTGTGTGTGTGTGTGTGTGTGTGTGTGTGTGTGTGTGTGTGTGTGTGTGTGTGTGTGTGTGTGTGTGTGTGTGTGTGTGTGTGTGTGTGTGTGTGTGTGTGTGTGTGTGTGTGTGTGTGTGTGTGTGTGTGTGTGTGTGTGTGTGTGTGTGTGTGTGTGTGTTAAATTAGTTTTAGGACATTACAAAATAAGATATCTGAATAAGATAAAGGTGTACAGATAACGTTAAACCAATATTAATTTACAGTAAGGTCAACTCACACGAATACTTAGAGCGAGACAGTTGAAGTCACGATTTTGTGAAGAAAACGTGTTAGAATGAGTATTGAAAGCATACGAATAGAATTACATGTCACAGAATTTAGAGGAAATTATTAAGAAATATGGGGAAAATTAAATGGATGATCACACACTGCTGATAATTACTGGAACAACAGGGGCGTATTTACGGAGGGGGATGAACGGGACCGGACCCCCCCCCCAGAGGATAGAAAAAAGTAGACGAATTTTGTTAATCTCTTACTATTTAAGCTGTTTTATTATGTTTTCAGTACGTTAATATAGTAGCAACTTTCTTTAAATATACAAACTGGTTTATTACACAACATTTGCGTATCATATTTGTTTGAAATATAGGAAATTAAATTCAGTCAATAAGTATCTTCTAAACAACGTTTAAATGACGCGTATTTTTATTGTGTTATTGCCGTTTACTTTAATTGAATTGATTACACCGTTGTCTCAATCACCTTAAAGTAGTAATGTTGATTAGTCTTAACTTGTTTTTTCTTTTGTATGAAGCTGACTCGACCCCGGACTGCTTCCCCCCCCCAGGCCAAATTCTGGATACGCCACTGCTGGGACAGTAGGAATGTACGAGTGTTTGTTCCTCAAATTGATTCAGCCGAGTCTGATACAGATGCCGTATAGTATCTTTTTGGAGCAGATGCACTTTAAAAGTTTGTTTGAGGTACTGGAGCTCCATGGGACGCACCTTTCTCCACCTTCCAGGAATACTTATCTTTGTTATGAGAAGAAAATTGTTAGACTCAACGTCACAACCTCTAAAAACCCTTGTATCGTCTACTAAATTCCACAGTTTCTCATTTACTAAATCATAATCAATTATTGACTGAGATCCTCTAGCCCAACAAGTATATCTGTGTATCTTTCTATAGGAAAAGGACGTGTTATGCAATAACGGAGACTATTCTCTCAGTGACAGAGCAAGACTTGCTACAGGTCTACACGTGAACTACTGCTTTTTATTTCTTTGACATTGTAACATTTCAATTTTTTCTACTTCAACTAGGTCGTTACGTCTAAAATTCCTCATGGGTAAGCCCCCCAGTGTCATTTTTTACCATCCAGAATGGGATTAGCGGGTAATAAAATAACTACTAAATATTTTAGTAAAATTTCAAACAAAATCGACTTTCATTTTTGTAAATTTATTAAAGTACATCGAAAGCAGATAATAATAGGATCTTTCGTATATATTATTTTGTAGTGATACTCCCTTGGCCAAAACGATGGTAGTCGGAAGCCTTTGATGTAATAATGTGTTCTTAAATGTGCGGCACTTCCCGGTACTGTCTGTGTACCAATAAGATTCCACCATTAGAAATATGAGATTACAGTTTTGAGTCAAAGTAGCCGCAGCGTTCCCACTATTAGTATTCATCAACCGCAGCTTACCACTTCAGTCACTTATCCTTCTTGTCCCTTTGTTTAACGATACACAGAATCATTTTAATATTGTAACTACATTCGTCCATCATCCATCCATCCTCTGGCGCAACAGCCCACGATGAGCCTTTACCTCCCCGACTAATCGCCTACCCTCGGTCCTCCAGCCTCCGCCTCCAATCCCCGATACCCATCTTCCTGAGGTCATCTCCTACGTCCTGTAGCCACATTCTTCTAGGTCTTCCTTTCCTTCTTTGCCAATCTATTGTCCCTTTAAGAATTGCTTTGGGCATTCTGTCGTCCTCCATGCGCATCACATGTTCCAACCAGCTGATCCTCATAGACTTGATGAACCTCACTATGTCCTCGCCATCTATCAATTTCTCCAATTTCCTACTGTTCTAATGCGCCAATTTTCACCTTCCTTCACTAATCAAGGAAGTTCTAGTTTGTAACAACACCCAAAATAAAATGTTACGACTAATAACAGTCGCTTTGAAGCCGACATGTAACGTTTTAAATGAAGGAGCTATATACTTTTGTTTGCTTTTGATACAGCCTAAGTTTTAAAATTACATAAATAGTAAACATTCAAAATTTATTATAAATATAGTAAAAATTTGACATAAACATTCAAGTAACCAATTGTTTTTTGTGTTAAGTGTGCCACTTGTTAGCACGCCTACCGCAGATTGGCCAAAGCTGGCTTCCAACGGATGTTGTGAGACAAAGCCAAACGCAGTAACTGGGCTCGAATACAGCTCCAAAACGTGACAGACTGTCACGTACACTGCTCAGCTACAATGTGCTCAGAAGTCTTTAGCTTAAAAATCAGCTGTCTGTGACTTCACATTCAACAGTAAAACATTCGATTTAATAAACATTTCACGGCGGCGCTTAATAAAGGCGCAACAGTAAATCTCTCTGTTCATTTTATTTTCAAATCAAACATAGTGCAGTGACAGGATACGAGTTGCTAAGTCCCACGCTCTCGACGAAGTAAAGTATTTTTATAACAAAACAGCAGCAGAGGAAAAAAACACGCACCGACTACTCTAGGATCAACTTCCACTTGACGCGTTACACAGATTAATGGTTTCTTGAGCGTTTTGTTCAGCTTTACCCCGAGCATGTTAATTGTTTCATTTTGTTCTGCAACAAACCGCGCACAACATTCTGTGACAGTGCACTTATTAATCTTTTTCACTGCAAGCATGCTTTTTTATATTCCACTGCAATCATTGATTTCTCTCTCACTTTGGTCCTCTTTAAAACGTTTTTTCTAGATATTTTCTCCCTCTCGTACTTTAATCTAGCTTACATTACACCGTGATTCTTCTTCTTCTTCTTCTTCTTCTTCTTCTTCTTCTTCTTCTTCTTCTTCTTCTTCTTCTTCTTCTACTTCTTCTTCTTCTTCTTCTTCAGCGTCGCGACAATCCATTATTGAGGCAAGACCTCCTTTAACAGCCTCCGCCAGTTGTCCCGGTCAAGTGCAGCTGCTCTCCAGTTCCGGGACCCAAGGATATGGCGCGCATCATAATTCACACCGTCTTTCCAACGTAGTTTGGGTCTACCAACTTTCCTGGTGCCATAGATCTGTTTTGTGAGTGCCTTTATGGGTATTTCATTTTCCCCCATTCTGATCACATGTCCAGTCCACCTGACTCTACCAAGTTTTATAACTTTTACAATATCTGGTTCCTTCAGAAGAGTGTTGGTCCTTTTCCTCCATTCACCTCCTACACATATTGGACCAAAACTACTGCGGAGGATTTTGCGTTAATGAACCAGCAGGCTTGACTCAGACTTTTTAGAAATGGTCCAGGTCTCAGAACCATTGGTGAGAACTGAGCGGATCAGTGTTTTATACAAGCAGCTTGATGCTCCTAACAATTGTTCTGCTTTGGGGTCTGAGACCAAAAAAGCACCTATTAGCTGAGGTGATTCTTCGCTTTATTTCTTCTGTTGTTTTTCCAGAAGTTTCGGAGTTAACTTGGCATCCTAAATAAACAAAGTTGTTGACTTTTTGGAAGGACTAAAGTCAGAAATTGACGTCATCTCCTTCTCTAGCTTCCTGTCCTATGACCATGTATTTTGTCTTGATTTCGTTTATTATGAGACCCAGCCCTCTTACGGGACCTTCAAGAACAGGAAAGGCTTCAGTGACTGCTCGAAAGGACCTCCCGATTATATCTAGGTCATCGGCGTACCCTAGGACCTGCACCAACCTATTTTAATACAATCCCGGAGGAATCTATTCCAGCATCTCTCATAGCTTTTTATAAGGCAAGAATGAAGAGGAGGCAAGCAAGAGCATCGCCTTGGAGTATTCCCTTTCCATAGTCAAACTCTCTGATAAGTCATTCTGGATCCTCATCACACCCTTCACTGTCAGCATTGTCATCCTACACAATCTTATTAATTTCTTTGGGATGCCTAGTTTAAGAGCTGTGTAAAGTTCTTGTCTACCAACGCTATCGTATGCATTTTTGAAATCTACAAAGAGGTGATGCGTTTGTAGCTTATGTTCCCTGCCCTTCTCCAGAATTTTTCGGTGTGTAAAAACTTGGTCTACTGTCGATTTCCCTCTTTTAAATATGCACTGATATCGACCAATCACCTGACCATCATGTCAATGGTTACACTGTGATTACCATTCTTAATGACAACCCTGGTTTCCCGTTTAACAGTAGTTTATTTTCCTGGGCACCCAACGTTTCGCCTATTCTAAAATTAAATTACCTCGGTGAGTAGACTAAGACTCCATTGAGAACGTCCCATCGTAGAATAAGTGAAAGGTTTGGTACCAAGAAAAACAAAACGAATGACAAACAGAAAAACAGACACATTTAATTCAAAAATCGACACTCAAGTGTTACCAATCGTTCATTAGTAGAATATATTTTATTCCCTGATACGAATTTTAGATTCATAGTAGGAAATACACAACACTAAAAAATTAACAGTACTGCTGTACGGATTATAAAAATGCGCTTTCCTTCGAGTTTTTTTTTAGTAAAAAATGCATCGCTCCTGGTCACATTACTGCATAAAATAGTCCGTTATTTTTTACCCTTTTCTACCCTTTATTATTAGTATAATTATTATAAACTTGATGAACTGAAAACATTCAACTTGGAATCAGCTGAAGCAAGAATTATAAAGTAACGTAACGTAAAGTAAAGTAAGTAAAGTAACGTAGTATATAGCGTTCATTGTTTGAGAAACTTCTAGCATTGAAAGTGAATTTACATCTTCATCACTATTATCCTCATAATCGCCCTCATAAACGTAATGATGTTTTGTTAAACGTAAAACACATAGTTTGTATGACTGTTAATTTCAGCTAATTGGATAAAGCTTGGATTCTACATCAGTACATTTTCAGATTACGAACGAACTAAAGACTACAAGTTGTTGAGAGTAGCACTAAATAAATGCGATTATAATCTCTCCACCTGAAGGCTTCTTAGACAGGACCGTAATACTTGATTGCCACCGTGCGACGGCAAACCAAGATGATAGCCCTTAACGATGAAAGATACAAACGTGACTGGACAAGCATTCGCTTAACAGTAAGCAGACAAGTTCTCATGATAATGGCATACATAAATTACATATTGCCTACAATATTTCTATGTGGAATAAATTAACACTAAGTAACCCACACAACAAAGATAATACAGTAAACCAATGGAATGCTAGGACTGCAATAGATGTTATATAGCCCAGACAAAACAACAATTGAAAAACCGTTATTTTGAACACTTAAACGAATTCAAAAAACCAAATATATATGAATCCAATTTGGCCACACATTCAGTAAATACAGGACACAAATTCTCAGACATAACCAACATGACACTGAAAAAACGTATAGCCTACCACAATAATGACAATAACAAACAACACAACAATGACAATAATAATATACAACAACAAAGGTACAATAATGAATACATGACAAAATTTACAAATAGGCCTACATAAACATAAAACACAAGACAAACTAATACGTTGTAACAAAATCTGTGTAATGGTTACAAAATAATAATTTATGTGGTTTACCAAAAAATAAAATATTTTGGTGTTTTTGATTTTTTTGAAAAATATTGTTTAATTTGTTTTGTTGTTTGTATTTAGGAAATAAATTTCGTAATGAATTAGTGTAAAAAGTCTGCTCTTTTAATTCTGTTTCTGTTAATTGTATTAATTTGAAGTTTTAGAATTAACTTCCGCGTTAATTGGATTAATTCCAGCACTAATCGATAGACGGTTCTTCTTCTTAATTGAGTATTCTCCTTCTTCTTTGGTAAAGGCCGCCTTTCGGATAGTCCGTGATCTCAATTTATCTTTGTTTTTTATTCTATTTTATTAAATTTATAAATAAGTTTAAACCAAATTGCAGAAAATTTAGATTTATTAACAATATCGATTGTTAATCGATTGTCAACAGTAGTATCGACTCGTTCTCAGGGCTTGTCGATTAATTTTTTACATTTTGTATTTTCTATTAATTATTCTGTTCTTTGAACGGTTCTTTTATATATAGTCAGAGAAGGGTCAGGTCAGGAAAGTATAACACTTACAAGTGAAAAGCTTAATAATTAAATATTACAAGTTATTAATTTATATATAATGTTTATTAAAGATAAAATTTTCGAACCAGTGAAGTCTGGATGGCTATGTTGGTAAAGATCGCTTTGAATTGTGGGACTAAAGATGGCGGCTCCTGGACTGCATCTGTTAAATCGTAGACGCTCGATGAAAAATTCTTCCAATAAATGGTGCCTTTTCAATGTTTCGTCGTCTCCGCAGTTGTGATTATTCCTTCTGGTGTTAGTAGAATGGTTCTGGTTCAGTGTCTTGTGATTCACTTCGATTAAATATGTGTGATAATGTTTAATTTACTTTGTTCAATAAGGTCGAAACTAGCACTTCTCGCCTCGTTATTAAAAATTATTTATTGTGTAGGTTTAAGTTATTATTTCACTCAATTACTGTGCCGTATTACTTTATTTTAATTGTGTTATTAAATGTTCTCACTGAAGTTAAGTTTAAGTTCAAAATTTAGTACTTTACGATTTTTTCTGTTAGACTAGGCTTATGGACCTATCGCCATATTTGTCTACTATATAGGTTAATATTAGCACAAATCGCGTTCAAGTGTTCTCGGCAAGGTCCAATAATTAACTGTTCTCATTTCCTTCGTCTCCTGAGTGTCTTAGCCAATTTAATATTAGTAATACATTGTTTTAAAATCTGTTTGGCTTCCGCTACATGTAGCAAATTTACATTATATCACTGAATATATTTTTGTTATTATTTACTTTTATGAAATACTAAATACATAATCTCTTTCTTTAGTTCATTCTGTTTGATTTGATACCAAATAAGATAGTTTTACAAAGTTTTTTATCTAAAATGCTATATTTCTTTCATTTTGAAAAAGTAGGCTTTTATTTTTACTTCCTGTCCTTCTCCAAAATGTTTCCCATTTTATATGTTATATTTATGATTGTACTAAATCTCAGATTGACATAAAATGTTTAGCTTTCCTTAATTTCTTGTAATTTTATTAGTTGGTTATCCTTTTAAATATTATTCAATAATTTATAACTCCCCACTCTGAAATTTCAGTTATTACATTCGCAATTTTAACAATAATTCTTCCTATCTTTTCACAATCTCTTTTTAAAGTATAATTTACATTATATTCTTCTGTGACTGATTTACCTTACATAAATTTCATCAGTTTAACTAGTTTACTGGACTGGATTCATCAATTATATTGTAGTTTATATTTACCATTTGGCCTAGATTTTGTCTGGTTTTACATACAAAGTTTTTTAATAATACAGCTTGTTTATACCCTTTCTGACCTTCTATTCTAATACAATGTTGATTAACAATTTCTTACTTTACTACAAGAACATTTAGTAGTGAATTTAAACTATTAATTCATAACAATTATTTGACATTAAAAAGTGGTATTTAATCTCAGACCAGTTAGTCTTGATTAATTCTACTAACTTATAATAAACATTTTATAACAAAAGAATGGTATCCACACTCAGACATTGCATTCTTGATTAAAACTATTAAACATAATAAACATTTTATAATATTCGAACATTACTCTCTATTTCAACATTTATGTATATAGGTCATTGATTTAACTAGAAACATAACACAATGGTTTCTTCATTTTTAAACCTTTCTTAAAATTACTGGTGTGCAGTCTTATCTGTTTTTAGTTTATTTTATTTTAGGGATGTATCCCTTGTCACTTTACTTATTACCCACCTGCTCTCTATTTATCTTATTCATTTCATTGAATGTTATTAGATAAAGAGTGGCACTTTATTAGAAACATTAGTCCTTGCCTTTCATAATACTATTTTATTAAATAGTATTCATGAAGTTAATTTAAACCTTAAAGTTGTTTAAAGGTACACCTTTATTAAGTGTAAGCATTTAATGCACTTTCTTGAAGTTTATTTACTACAATAGAATAACTTGCACTTGTCTCCTGCTAATTCTTGATACTATCACTAATCAGTTTTATAGTTTTATATTATCAAGATATTTATTTATGAGGGACTGTTAAGATTTGTTTTTATTCATTATACAATAACTTTCCTGGGTGCACTTTTACTTATCACTCTAAACACTTTTGTTTACATTTGTTTTACATTATTTCTGTTTTTGGGTGTTACACTTTCATTTTGTGACATTTAATTTCCCTTGGGGTTTTGGTTTTCTCCTTACTGGGTCTATTTTGGGTATTTGTTGTAGTCTTCTCCTCCTACTATCTTGTATCTTCCAACTCATTCCTGTTTATTAGGTATTTTGGTTTGTTCTGGGTTTCTTCCTTACTTATTCTTGGTTTCTTCGCTACCATATATATATTATTATGTACGTTGGTTTGTTCTGGGTATCTTCCTTATTCATTCTTGGTTTCTTCATTACCATATATATTATTATGTACGTTGGTTTGTTCTGGGTATCTTCCTTACTTATTCTTGGTTTCTTCATTACCATATATATTATTATGTATGTTGGTTTGTTCTGGGTATCTTTCTTACTTACTCCTATCCTACCTGGGTATCTTTCCTTAATTTATTTTAGTTTTTTGGGGTTTATTTTTCTTTACACATTTTTGTTGCATAGTGGTTTTTTCTTTATTTTTACTTTTTCAAGTTATAATAGTATTTTATTGCGATACTTATTTGTTTTCATTTGGATTTTTCTTTGATAGTTATTTATTTATGATCATATTTTATTCGTTCTTAAGTGGATAATCTGTCATGCTACAACGTGAACAAATACAAATCAACACAAAACACGACACAATTTTCAAAATACTTAACATTAAAAACACTATATATATATATATATATATATATATATATATATATATATATATATACCACACCCACACACAATAATAGCAATTTAAACTGCCAGAAGCCAACAGGAAGCTATAGCAATAACCGACTTGGACGCTAAATCAAAAACAAAGATAGCTAAGTATGGGAAAAATATCTAATTCCCGAAAAAATACATCTTGTTTGTAAAATAGTAGTAAACCTTAAATTTACAATCAAGATTTAATGTTTAATTTTATGCGTGCGCGCGCGCGCGCGCGTGTGTGTGATTAAATAATGAATTAGTTCTGTTCGTGTATTTTTCTTATTTGTGTATAGTATATTTGCACTTGCCCCGCATTTCACAGACTCAATCGCTACCTTCAGAGGTTTCTATATAAACGGAACGTGCGTCGGATCCAAGTATAATATAAAAAATAAGAAAAATACACTTGCTGAAGCAATTTATTATTTAATAATATAATATATTTCATTCACATAATACGTACATATGTACATGCATGTGCGTACATAAACGTGTTACATATGTATAATATTGTTACGTAATACGGAACGTTCTACAAGTTTATCGAATGTTCCAGTGGAATCCGGCTGTAATGTGTGTGCGTACGTGATTCTCAACGCTTTAGCTAGACTGTGACAGAAGCCGCGCACATTGTGTCAAGGCAGCAATAAATTACGTTCTAATGGTTTCCTTTATTGTTAATGCTTAGTATGGAATATTCTCGTTTTCTGCGGGGTATAAATACAAGTACTCAGCGACGTTCAGTTCATTTTGAGTTGCGAGTTATTGTCGGGCGATTACACAGAGCGTTTAAGTGGCGATTTGCACAGAGCGGTTCGTAATACTGTAGCGAAGTGTTATGTGTTTTATAATTGCGCGGGATAATTGTAATACAGTTGTGTTTTATATTAGTAGACATTTTTATTGCGTGTGAACAATTTTTATATGATTTTATTGTAAGAGACTATTTTGTTGATTACAAACGGTTTGGTTGGTGTTATCACCATTTAATTGGTGTATTGTATTTTGTTTTCCACTGTACCATACGACGATCAGTTAGACCGTCGCGTCATAACAATACGTATGTGAATTTACATGTTTTTCTATGTTGGCAGAGTAACATTCACAGTTCGGTACCTATATGCCGCATAGATTTAGTTTCAAATTAAATTTTTAAATCCGCATTCCACAGACGTACAAATCTAAAAATCGATGCCATAGTACGAATTTACTATTTTATGCTTTTGAGTTGCTGCGTATTCCTTAAATTCCAAATTATGCCGCAATATCTACATGATTATATCGGCAGGTTTACAATAATAATTTCGTACATAAACCTTTGGATATAAAGAGCGTTTTAAGTAAACGGTTCCATGACAGCTTTGCAAGAAGGGAGCTGGCTGCTAAGATATGACATTTCTGTTTTCCATTATTTATGACGTGTTTAGGGACGAATAACTTTTCCACAAAACGACGGAAGAAAAGCGCGCGAGTTGATAACAGTGCCGAGGTTAGATGACCCAGCAACTAGTTTTCCCTGGGGAAACGACGCCATGACCGCTGAATCCCCATTATTTACAACGAACTTTTCCTCTTGTGAGGTCTAGTTTATTATTTTATTCGTACGTTCCCTCTCCTCAGGTTAACATATGCCTGAATTTTAGCGTTTCTTTTATCTGAACTGTTCAGTGTCATAACTAACTCTCGGCGACCGTACAAGTACTATGTCTAAACAATTTTATTTCAGTTATTCCAAAACGTCATCGATGTTTCTCTGTCTTTTCTTTATGTTTTGTAATAAGAATCTCAAATTCTTTTTCACTTCTGGATAATTACGTAATAAGAGTTGTGTAGTTAGTATATCTGTCAAAACAACTCGCTACTCTCTGGATTGTAGTCAATCTCTTAGTTTTTTAGAACAAAGATTTGATTAGTACACAAATTCTTTATACAATAATTAATGGTTTTTTATGCATTATTTTTTAGAAAATCTTGTTTAATTGATGCTTACTTGAAGTCTAATTATTTTTTTATTAACTCCATTTTCCTGTTCACAAAACAGTTCAAAGTTAATTGCTTTTAAACCAAAAATATTATTCGATATTATTACGAAACAAAAGAAGTGTTTCAGTATTAATATTTACTGTAGGATTTTCTTCACATGTTTTAAATCTCGAAACACAAAAGATTACTCTTCTACACTTTAAGCCTCGTCTCATCTTCTCTAATTCTTCGTTTGCACGTGAAATTAATACATAATCAAACGAAACCTTTACTAGTCTCCAACACAAAACATTTGCTGAAGTTCGATTAGGAAATCACGTTGAAGTCCTCCGTCTTGTAGATTGCTAGGAACAAACAAACGCATGCGTCACACTGAAAAGTCACACACACACACACATACACACACACACACACACACACACATAATTTACCCTCTATTGATTTTATTGTTCCAAGTAACAATGACCGAGAAGTAGACAGGTTTACAGTAGAGGTAGTGTCTCTCCTGATATCCATTCCTTGCTCACCCACTCACTCTGTCTCTCTCTCGTCTTAATTTACTCACGCGCGCGCGCGCGCGCACACACACACAACAAACACAAATCCATGAGCATGCGTGGGAGTTTGAATGGATGTATTCGTTTTATTTTTGGGGAGGGAGAAGTGTGTTCTGAAATAACATTCTTCACCATCCATCATTTCTTCAGACCGCAACACTCACTATTCATGCCCACAGATTCTCAATAATTCACACTTTTCACCTGATTAGATTCGTCTCATCTGATATTCTTTATTTCTCATTAACAACAGTCATTTTCCAACATACTTTATTTTGTTCCATTATAAGCTGCATCATACGTTATAAACTTTGTTTCTTGCGCTACAATTTTTATTGGTAAGATAACATGAATTTTCTTAACCTTTATGTTGACTTTTATCATATGTGCTTCGAACATAAATTCAGAAATAAATCTGTCGAAATGGATTGTTTTTAACTTAATTCTTGGATTAGCCGGAATGGCATTTGGATTTATGGATTATATGGTTAACATTTATTTTTATAACATATACACTTACACTTCATTTTTATAACCTGTACACTTGCTAACACTTGTAAAGTAAAAATAATGTCATTGAAGTACGAGTCTTATGTTCATTAAGCTTATGATTAATTTTTACCTGAACATGCAAGGAATAGAACATTATGTTTTGGCATAATGCGCTTTTGTATGTTTGTATGTTCCCTCGTAACTCCAAAACGACACCATCGAATTTGACAAAAGAAAGCTAAATTGGCGTTTCTCACTAACGCAAGTCTCTATAACAAACAATGTTTAGAATCAATTGGCAGACATTAGAGGCCATAATATCAACAAATAATTAAAAATTGTTAATACTCGTCGGTGGGAATATTCGTCTTCACCCCGCCAGCCACCTTGACAGGAATGAAGTATTAAATCTTGCTATTACTAATGAAATAAAAAAAGACAACTAATAAAGTTTAATTTGGAAAGTTAATTTACGTAAGCCAAAGTTAACAGAATTCGTTTGTTTTAGCGAATATTTGACTATGCGAGGAGGAATTTTGTGTTTATCTGCAATATACTTTTACACCTTTATAACAACAAACCTTCTCTATGGATTTTCATGATGGAAGTGACAGTGGGCATTCGACATGTTGCTGTCATCATATTGCTGAAATATCAAATAAAATGTTCAAAGTTTTATATGCCAACTTTACTGTAAAAATAAAAAATACTATTATTCTTCATAAACAGTTCTTTCTTCTAGAGCAATTCGAGCTTCTACTATCGAATAATATGGCATTTCCCCGAGTTCTTTAGTTATAATAATGTCACGACGGTCCAACTGATCGTCGTATGGTACAGTGGAAAACCAAATACAAGACACCAATTCACCAGCTTTAATTATCACAATTAAACAGTTTGTAATGAACAAAATAGTCTTGTTACCCACCTGTCTGTCTGGGTTCTGTAACCTTAGATGAGTAACATACATAACACAATACAACAAAATTATATCACAGTAAAACACAGTAAATCACAATAACTAACAAACTTAACTAATACCTCTAATTATTCTTAGTTATAGTGTTCTTCAAACTTACTTGGGGACTGAATTATGAGTAATGAGAAGGGTGCATATAAAAAAAAAAACAAATCATCGGTTGGTGAGCAGAGTTAAGTGAGTTTATTGGTTTAAACAGAACAGAGATTGCCTCCTTTTATGCCTTTATAATTACTGATTAGCCAGGATATTAAACTTCAGTTATTAAAGCTTTGGATCTAGAACAAACTAACCGCTAAATGATCTCAGAACTAAATTACTCGAATTGCAATACTTGAGAAAAGTCAACTGTAAGCTAAATTAATTAAAACAATTTGGTGACATGTATCAGTACCAGTGTACAAAATCAAATACTCATGGCGAGCATGCTACAGATGGTCACTGACTTTTGTCTTTACTCTCACTTATCTATAAAAGCCTCTGTTACTACTAAATGTTCGTATATCCTCGTTTATTAATAGTGTGAAATTACCACGAGGTGTTAATAAGAGTTTAAGGTGTTACTTGGATAGCCTGCATGATACGATGGCGTCAAGGAGATGTAATTAATGCCATGTGCTTATGATCTGCAGGTCCGAACTCTTCGCGTAGCTTGTAGAATCTGCGTACTTCGGTAAAGTACATCCATGAAGAGCACTGAATTCCTGTAGTTTCTATTTCTTTTAACGGGTTACCAAAATTAATATCGCCAACATGAAGCTTTCGTCGTTAACGTGGAACTCTCGTCCCCAACGTAGAATTCTCGTCTCCAACGTGGAACCAAGTTCCTACTTGGTAAAAGGCTCCGCACTTATGTGTCGACTTGGAGACGAGGAGTAGTTCTGCTCACGGTTATTTCTGAATGTCGACTGACTAATTTCGCCCGGTTAAAACCTTACTAGACAATGAACGAGGCGGACGGCATGACGTCAGGACGTCGGGCAAAGTACGGAAATGGTTCTATATCGCGATTAATTGATTTAATTCCGTTTAATTTGATGATGCGCCAAATCGTTGCATTCGGCAGAAGCCGAATAATTGCAACAGTCTCTCACAACAAATCAAATAAAAATTGTTCACACGCAATAAAATCTCAACTAATATAAAATACAATTGTATTACAATTGTCCCACACGATTATAAAAGACATAACACTTCGAACCGCACTGTGTAAATCGCAAATCAAACTGCACTAAGTGTCGCTGAAGTATTGTATTTATACCCTGCTGAAACACCAGAACATTCCATACTACGCATCAGCGCTACACTAGAGTGCAATTGATTGCGGCCTTGACACTGTGCGCGCGGCTGGCGGAGTCTAGAAAAGTCTGGCTAACGCATGTGGAGATCACGTACGCACACACATTACAGCCGGATTCCACTGGAACATCCGAGAAACACGTAGACTGTTCTGTAATGGTGTAACGCTTTTTTAGCATTACGTAATATATAATTCCATAGTTTTCATGATGCAAGTGACAGTGGGCATTCGACATCTTAAACTATGTCTAGTCACCATATTGTTGAAATATCAAATGAAACTTTCAACGTTTTTTATATCCCAACTTTTAGACTTTTTATTTTACTGTAAAAACAAATACTATCGTTCTTCACAAACAGTTTTTTCTTCAACCTAGAGCAATTCGAGCTTCTACTTTTGAATAATATGGCATTTTCCTGAGGTCTTCAGTTACAATAATTATCACGTCTTATTCAGAAAAGATGATACTGAAGCACTCCTGTGCGTTTCAGCGTTCATAGGCACAGCCCCATTCCCTCGATCTCTCTGTCTTCCTCCTCTCTCTCGCTCCCTCTCTTTGTGTGTGTGTGTGTGTGTGTGTGTGTGTGTGTGTGTGTGTGTGTGTGTGTGTGTGTGTGTGTGTGTGTGTGTGTGTGTGTGTGTGTGTGTGTGTGTGTGTGTGTGTGTGTGTGTGTGTGTGTGTGTGTGTGTGTGTGTGTGTGTGTGTGTGTGTGTGTGTGTGTGTGTGTGTGTGTGTGTGTGTGTGTGTGTGTGTGTGTGTGTGTGTGTGTGTGTGTGTGTGTGTGTGTGTGTGTGTGTGTGTGTGTGTGTGAGAGATAGAGAGCACCTAAATAAAAAACTCGATTTAACGTAGGCTAGATGGAAATCTGTTTTAAAAATGTATGGAATCAAGTTTCATTACGGAATTGTAGCCAACACGAGAAGACAGAATGTTGTGGACAATCAATCACTACCGAGTTGCCCAGCCCTGCAATAATACATTTTCTGTGTTGTACCACCCTAGTCGCCGACCGTATCACAACTTGTTCGTCCTTTCCTTCACAATAAATTATTATACGAATTCGTTCTTTAAAATGTTACATGTTATTTTTTTCTTTTTTATCTTAATTCAGAAAATATTTTTAAATATTTGCCAAACTTAATGTTTTTAATTACATTATACTATCCCCATTATTTAGATTGCTTATGTGTTTACGTGCAACAAAAAAAATGTATTTAAATAACGTTTTAAGTTTAAATTATGGTATAAATAGAAATTGTTTAAATATAGAAACGTTTACAGTGTTTCATGGTTAGTGTACAACTTATCATTCGTTAGAACATGTAAGATAGCATAAAGAAGCGGCCTAGACTTGACACAATTATTTTTTTTAACAAAAGCAAAAAACAGTCATCATCCTGTCACAGATTAAACAAATACGGACGTTTGACGTACCTACGCTTTTCCAATGGCTCCTGACCAATCTTACATGACGTCAAAATTTCGCCTTTCTTTTCCATACTTTCTTTATAGTTATCCAGTCCTCTATTTGCTACACATATACAAAGTATAGTTGTCTGTATTCACTTATTATGGACAATAGCCGACTTCAAATACAGGACGTTTAGGAGTAGTGTGCCTATTGTTATATGTCTTCTGAAGATGTTACAAGCGTATTGTAAGTCTGGTGGTGGGGCTGCCAATGCAGACCTGTCCATTCGCAAGCCCACCTCCGCGGTATTTATATTCAGGCAATAAAATATAGGCTTTTATTATTAAGCTATAATACAGGCTTATATTTCAGGCAATAAAATACAAGCTATATACATACACTATATTAAGTAAAAATTAACAGAGATGTTAAGTAATGTCCAGTTTCAACGCCCTTACCACCTTAAGGAAAGAAAATTTGCCCAAGATAAGTTCACGTTCACGATCACGTTCACTATTGAAAAGTGCGACTGCAATTAAGTATAGCACTTGGCGATGATATCCCTTGCTCTTCTATGCTATCCCAATCTAGCAATTCACTTTTATTTGGCTTCTATTATAATTTACTCTCTTATTTTCTGTGTCCAAACGACAACTTCGTCCAATCTTCTTCCCACCCACAAGTCACCGTCTAAATCATTGATCCACTTTCATCTTGGCCTCCTTTTCATTCGATTTCAAATAGTCTCCAATTTCAAAAGCTTCTTTATTTAACTTCTTTGATCAATTCTTTCAAATAAACCTAACCACAAAAGTATTTTTCCTTTAATGAACGTCAAAATCTTTAAACGACATTCTTTTCTTTGAATAATAATTATTTTAGCGATATGAATACTAAGTCTCCAAAACGATTAGAAAAAAAAAACAGCCGTTATTACAGTATTACTCCAGACAGATATTTTGGAAGAAATGTGTCTGCATGTTAGCTTCACTACACTTATCTAGATAAAGAATTGTAACCGGATGATTCCGTCGAATAGATAGTAGGCTGACTTCTTAGAGAAACCTTTCGTAACTGTCATTATTAAAAATAACTCTTGTTTTAGAGTTAGACAGGACGTTTTATTTTATTAACAAACAGTTCACCCATTTCGTAACTGACACAGCGTCTGCTGTCCAAACGGTATTTAATATTTAACCCGCTTTTTCACTTTATCAGCGGCATTTCTATAAAACTGATAACGAGCTGTATACATGCTGTGTTTCTACTGTGCACATTAGTCACACGTTTTTGTAAGCTGTGAGACTACCAGATATGTTGCAATGTTGATAAAAAATATTAAAAATCTTTTCGTTGAAAATACCTTTTCCTACAACTTAGTTGATGCGTATTGTTACGATGGTCTCACTGATCGTCGTATGGTACAGTGGAAAACAAACTACAAGACACCAATGAAGTCACTAATAACCAGTTTTAATTATCACAATTTATAACTTGTAATAAACTGTGTAGTCTCTTACAAAAAATCAAGTAAAATTTGCCCACACGCAATAATAATGTCAACTATAAATAATTCCACACTAATATAACACAACACTTCGCTACAATACTTGTTCTTGCCTTTATAAGTCGCGCAGATATCCAGTATAGCTTTCCCTCCTTACTGCATGCCGGGAAGCGTATGTCAAATTTTCTTGAACACACTGGAACCTACTTGTGGGTTGCCTTGACCGAAGTACACCTGCTTGACTACGGAGGGACGGGTAGAGAATGTTCTAGGCTGTTCGATACGGTTCTCGTTACAATATAATGATGTTAGCGTTAACACCATTATATGCAATTATTTCATTAGAATCACTCTCATACGTGCGGTTAAAAGTGGTCTTCCGCGCCCCAATAACTGATATAGGCCTCCTACTACCTTTGTATACAGTCATTAAGCATATAAAATGCCGTCCAAATATTTACCTTTAGGTTTGGCAGGTTTTTGTAACTTTAGTCTATTTAACATACTAAAAATGTTTATCTTGATTTAACCTTTATAATTATAGTAGTGTAGTATTATAGTAATAGTTATTGTGAGTATAGAAATCTTTACAATAAGTAGTGTTGGGTGCTGGTTCGTGTCCAAGATACCAGTTTCCAATTTCCAGTTTCCTTTTCTTTTACGTTCTACAGAAAATAAAAATAGAGAATTTCTCGTTGCAATTAAGACTACTTTTATTTTTAGCCGGTTAATTGTTTTAAAACAAATTATGGTGTACTAATTTTTGTATTATGTAGAAAAGCGATTAATTCAATCTAAAAACTCAAATGTTTGAAGAAAATATAAAATCTATTTCCTTCAGTTTTGTTTGCAACATCAATTTAAGACTTGGAAATATGCTTTAGTGCCATATTAAATGTAGACTGTCAGTGTAACCTCAAACAATAGAGAACAACAAATTTATACTTGTTCACTTGAACAAATCCCAAATTTGTTTCGTGGAAAACTCTAAACTTAAACTGTTCTTACTCATCTTGTTGTTTGTCATCTCAATCTGTCATGCTCCAGACGAGACCTTTCAGTGCCTCACCATTATCAAGTCCTAAACAGGTCGTGGTTTATGACTTGATATTGGTGAAGACACTAAAAGGCCTTGTCCGGAGCATGACAGATAGCAGTTCATCAAGTAAGCTTGTCAAAATTATTGTTTTTAGTCAAACGCAACCTGGAGTGTTTAATGCATAGTGAGTTGGAAATAACGAATACAACTAAGTTTTATCTTCATTGAAGTGAAGCAGCGAGTTTATCAAACGAACAAATGAGGAAGCTGAGGTCAAACCTTATATACAAACCCTTCCATTATCACTTACTAGTTCAGCAGTAACTGTGTCCAGTCATGGAAACAGTTGAGAACGTCAATGACAAACTTCTACTGTTGACTACGTATAGAAATCACCATACTGCAGTGCACTGTGATGACTAACATCTCTTCATGGACCGCAAATGTTCGTTTAGCAAACGATACATCCATTTTAAAATGATTACTCACCTGGCCTCAAAAGTAAGTTTAGTAATAATTATGGAAAATAGTAAGACATACTTACAGTGTTCGTGTTCTAAATAAACCCTCACCATTTCCTATATATGCAAATTACTGTACAGCATTAGTTCTTGTTTTTTCTTGTTACATATTTATATAATCAATAACTAGTAGGTAAATAATTTTTACAAATAATTTACTAATATTTATTTCAAATATAATGTAAAAATATGTTTAAATTATTGTAAATATATAACAAGAAGCAGTTACAGATAAGATTTTAAGTTATTATTATTTTTATTAATAACAATAGTCATTATTATTATTATTTTACTGACTGACTGACAGCTTTGTGGAACTTTAGATATTTAACTGATTTTTTTTAAAACAACTCTTCAATTTCACTGTAACAGAAACGATGAATAAAACCAAATTAGCAATAAAGCAACTGAATACAAATACAAATTATATTTAGTAAAAGGAAAAACGTGTTAACATTGCTTATTTAATATCCAAAAGAACTAAACAATATATCTTCAAATGTGTACATGTTTTCGACAATACGTTAAAATTTTTGTTTAAAAAAATACGAATTTGTTAAAAATTAGCATAAAGCGTGTCACAATCATATAAATCGTCTAACAACCATTGACTTAAGTTGAAGAATACTATATCTTGGAAAGATAAGTTATGTGTAATGAAATGTATTAGTGTATCAGATGCTGAAGAAAGAACTATGCGTAAGTGTTGAAGCCAAGCAAAGAACCGGCTGAGAAATAACCGTTATACAATTTGTTACTTTACAAAGGACTGCCTGGTTTCAAATATAGAAAAGCAGACAGAAAACGTTAAGGAAAATTACTTAACTCTTCCATTCATAGTGTCGATAAATTTATGGGGTTACTAGAAAGTAAAGAAATAATAGTTGTAACGAGATGACAATAGATAGCCGAGTATAAAAGTTAAAGGTTAAAGAAAAGTCATGTGTAGTTGGTCCAGCCAGGGGAGTATTAACGTGGGGGGACGAACGGGACCGGACTTCCCCAAAGGGTCGACAAAAGTTGACGAATTTTGTTAATCTCTTAATTTTTAGGCTGTTTTATTATATCAGTCATTAAATATCTTGTAAACAATGTTTCAATAACGCATACTTTTATTGGTTTACTAGCAGGTACCCGCGGCTTCGCACGTGAATATTTGTATATCATTGTTGTGGTAACTGTCGAGATAGTAAATTGCTAATGGTACATCTATATTAATAATATTCGTATATTGTAAGTTATGAATATCCAAAAAGTGCGAAGCAATAGATCCATCATTCATGTTTCCTCGATACGTAAAATCAAAATTTGATAATTTAGTAGATATTTACAAACATGTAGTAACACAATTAGATGAAATGTTTATTCGTATAGAATAATACAAATAGTGTATACATAAGTATATTGATATCAGTTAGTAGAAATCTTACGTGCTAAGTCAGTCTTAAACTTTTTGGTAGAATCCTTATATACGTAAATGTATCACACAGTCCAGTATACTCAGTTATACAGTTATACACATTCTTACACCAGTGCCTAGTTATAAACTACATTTTTCGTTCAGCCGTTATCAGAGCAAATAAAGAGTTCGCTGCTTCTGCTTACTCGAGGACATGCCACATACAGTTGTAGACTGATTGTAAAAACCGGGCTATGTGCCAAAAAAATAAATTTCCAGTTTAGTGCTAAAACGTGGGCTATGTGCCTAATACTGTTCGGTAAAAACCGGGCTATCTAGTATTCACTGTGGAAGTAGTTCAGACCATTGCCACAAGAATGCGCTTGGGTCAAGTGCCACCTGCTGTGAAGTAAAATCCGGGCTATGTGCACCATGTTTGTGACTGTCTTTGTTGTGAGTTTAAGGTTATGGTTCAGTGGTTTGTCTTATAAAGTGCTGTGTATCAGTTTATAATGGATGTGTCTAAGGAACGCCGTAAAAAGGGAGAAGGTCGTGAGTCTGCATTTAAGAAGAAGCAAAGAGATGAAGGGAAAACCTATGAGAACAACAAGAAAGTGATAGTGCCTTCAAAACAAGTTCCACCTGTTGAGGTAAGTCTAGGTAGCTCATGTTAACCTTATAGGCCTAGGTTATTTTTGTTTATGAGTAACTCAAGTTTATGTTATTTTTCGGCTTTTTATGGCGCAGTTCTCAGTTTATAATTTTGTGCAGAGTAGCAAACAAACAGGTTATTAGTGGCAATAATATTAATGCCTCTAATGCATTGTTTGTTTATTTCTAGGTTTCATGCCGGTGCCGATATGAATGCAAAAATATTGACTTTGAACAAAAGCTGAAAATCTTCAACCAGTTTTACGAAGTGGGCGATAGTGTCAAGCAAAATTCCTATTTAATGGGACTCTTAAATATTTCTGTCATTAAACGTAGCCGACACGGTTCGTACACGGATCCTGAAGCAAGTCAAAGGCAGGCTACTATTTACTTTACGATTCCTGATGGCACAGGTGGTCATAAACAAGTGTGTAAAAAAACATTTCTTGAAGTTCATGGTATCACAAAGCGTAGGGTTGAAACCCTGGTTAAGGCGAAAAAGCGGGGTGACGTTACCTACATTGAACGTAGGGGGAACAAAAGTAGAGAAAGAAAATATACACCTGAAGATGTAAAGCGTATTATTGAATACACTGAAAGTTTCCCGAAAGAGGAAAGCCATTACACTAGGGCCAAAAGTTCAAATTTGTTTTTGAGCCAAGATTTGAATTATAACAAGATGCATGAGGCTTTTGTGGAACTTCATCCAAACAACACGGTAAAATACACTTATTATAAGAAAATATTAAGAGAAAACTTTCCAAAACTAAGATTTCACCGCCCAAGAAATGACATTTGTAACACATACGATTTTCTGAAGAGTAAAATGCTAAATGACTCGAGCAATAAAATGCAACATCGTAATTCGCTGGAAGTTCATCACAGGAAAGCAGAAAAAGCCAGGGAAGAGATGAAACGTGATCACGAACAGTCAATGGCTCCTACTAGTGATACGTGTACAGTGTCGGTAGACTTACAACAAGTTTTTTCCTTGCCCACGTTGACGGTTGTACTATCTACGTCAACTTTCCTGTTTTAACCTAGATTTGCACATGGCTGACAATAATCAGGGTTTTATGTTCGTCTGGCACGAGGGCATGAGTGGCCGTGGAGGCAATGAAATTGCCAGTTGCATATTAAGAGGCATTACAAGTAAAACTAACCACAAGAAAAAATTAATAGTATGGAGTGACAACTGCTGCGGCCAAAATAAAAATAAGATGGTATTGCTCTTATGGATTTACTGTATTTGGTTTGTAACGATTATTTTGACGAGGTTCAACTTAAGTTTGTTGTCGCTGGTCATTCATACTTAAGCTGTGATCGCGACTTTGCTATAATTGAAAAAAGAAAAAGGGTTGAGAAGTGTGAGGTTCCCTTAGATCTTGTCAGAGTTCTCTGTAATGCTTGTCACAAAAAACCATTTCTAACCACTATGATGCAAGATGAAGATTTTTATGACTTTGCCGAAGCAGCCAAAAGTTATCTCAACACAGCAAATTTGAAAATGTCTAAGGTTGTTTGGATCAAAGTCTCCAAAGACAAACCAGGAACTGTATGTACAAAAAACAGTTTTAGTGAAGTTGAATCGTGGGCGAAAACAAACGTGTTTAAAAAAGGAGTGAAGAAGGAAACTATAACAGGTTTAGAACTGCCACGGCTGGAACTAACAACAAGATTGAAGACTGAAAGAAGGAAGATTTGAAAAATATTATACCATACCTCAGAGAAGAAAACAAACTTTTTTACCATCAATTAACTACTCAGTAACAGCCATGTTTTTAAAAACACCTTTTTCCTATACTGTAATAATGACTTTTATCATTAAAAAAACCTTGTGTTTTTTAGTTTGTGAATACAAACCTTTTACTATGGATTAGCTTAGTGACATGTTTTTAAGAAAACCTTTTTACCACTGTAAAAGGCCTTTACCATTAAAAACTTGTTTTTTTCTTTTTTAATAAAAATTGTAAACAAAATTATTATTTGTTTCTAATTTTGAGCAAAATATTATCCTTAACCTTTTGTTTGCTCACTCTGCACTTGTAACAAACAACAACATACAACACTTTATACACTTTGCCATCAAAAGTAATGATTAACTTAAATGCACTTAGCCCTCTTCTTACAGATGAATGTTGTGGACTTAGCCCGGTCTTTACGGCACAGGGGTTGGCACATAGCCCTATTCTTAATTTTTTCAGGAATAACGTAAATTTTAGAAGGTAAAATTTTATTGTTCACTTTCAGCTTTTATAAGTGTTTACAGACTAGTGTCCCTTACCTATTAGGGCAAGGTTTTGAGAAAAATAACAAAATTGTAGTTCTGAGTAAGTTTTTGTTGTTTTTCTCAAAAACTTGATTTTGGCACTTAACCCGGTTTTTACAATCAGTCTACAGTTGTCCGTGAGAAAAGTAAGCAGCTCTTAAATCCACACCAGCTGTACGTAAAGTTTGCCCTTGTGACTTATTGATAGTCATTGCAAAGCATAAATTAACAGGAAACTGAAGTCTTTTAAATTGAAATGGAAAGTTATTGGGTATGACTGGAATTCTTGGGATAAATAGTTTCTCCTTTGCCGCAGCCTGTTAAGATAGTCGCTTCGATGATATGTTTTTTAGCGACCTAACTTTCAATCGTGTTCCATTGCATAACTGTGGTGGCTTCAGATTTCTCATGAGTATAATTGGAACAGCTAGTTTTAATTTCAATGTGTGAGCTGGTAATCCTGGTGCAAGTAAAGTATTCAAAAACTTACTTGGGTAATGTACTGCATGCATCCTCTTCGTTCAAAACTGTATTAATGGAGAGATATGTTTTTCGTCTCCAGAAAATTTTTGCAATATGCAGCTATTTATGGCATTTACTTGTTCGTTTCTTGGTGCTAGTATCACATGCTCACATAACCACACATCATCGTGCAAATTTATAGACTCAATATGTCCATAAACCTTTTCGATCAACTCTGCCAGTGAAGAAACTGTACGACATAATGATGGCGGTAAACATATCGCACCGTCTGTCTCTAGTATCTTACCATCTCCAAGGTTTAATAAAGTAGTAGAAAATTCGTGAATATCTGCATCACCTCCAAGTTGGACTCTCATGTTTATTGTGAGTGATACTGTTTGAACGGTACTCCATATATTCGATCGTTTGACGCAAGCGTTTACTTCATCAGCTCTGGTACCTCGCGTAACTACGGGCAATGTTTGTCTGAAATCTCCGGCAAAGAGAAAAGTTATTCCACACATAAATCTGTTGTCATTGCGCAAATCTCGTAGAGTTCTATCGAGAGCTTCTACTGATTTTTTAGGGGCCGTAGTGCACTCATCCCAAACAATCTAGTCTGCATTTCTAATCAATTCTGCTTTAGCACTATATTTGGAAATATTGCACACTGGAAATTCGCTGCAATTCAAATCTTTTGGTATTTTAAATAAGGAATGGCCGTTTTTCCGCCAGGTAATAATGTAGCAGCGATTCTCGAGGAAGCTGCTGCTAATGCGATCTTGCCTTCGCTTCTTAACTTCGAAAGAGTCAATTTGATTAAAAATGTTTTACCTGTGCCTCCTGGTGCATCAAGGAAAAATGCATTTCCAAATTTACAGTAAACACTTTGAAGAATGAGTTGATATATATTTCTTTGTTCGTCTGTAAGTAATCTTTCATTCTCTTCAAGTGTAGAAAGTAGCTGTTGTATGTCATAAGTGGTTTTAGAAAGGTATTCCTTTGAAATGTTTTGCACGGTAGACTGTGGATTTGGTAATCCGTATTGAGCTATCGGATTCGCACCGACAGAAGTACCAAGATCTTGTAAAAGTAGTAAACAACTATTTTCAATGCTTTCCTTGTATAAACTCAAATCAGCATCAGGAATTCGACGCATAATATCTCCAATCAAGTCTTCAGAGATGTGGTCTTTGTATTTAATCCACAATGCACTCGGGTTTGAAATACTGCAGAACACCAACATTATTGCAAAACGTTCTCTCATTTTGTCAGGGCTAGCAAATAAACTTGCCTCTGACAATGTGTCGTTCCAATGATTGTCATTCTCTAGGAGATCAAGAGCTTGGCATGCAGTTTGAAACGTTGGATGAATTACATTGTCGACAGTCTTGATATTTTCAAATGAGTTGGGCCACGTACATTGTGCAGAAATAAACGAAGAAAATAACATTCATGATTGTTTGTATGAACTCTATACACTCGACCCAATCGTGTTCACGATATACGTTCTCGCTCACTTCTAATAAGACTCCTCGACGTTTACGTTGAAATTTTCCTGTCTGCCTATTGAAAGCGTAATATGCTGGCACTTCCTCGTACAACAAAGTTTTGGCAAAGTAATCTTCCCGACATAGATAAAAATATCGGTATGGAGAACCATACATGACTTCCATGTTCTAAGATTTATATTTAAAATCATTTACGAAATGAAATGTTTCCACAGAAACTACTTCTTTCCACTTATTTCTTCAGCTTTAACCACAGTACTGTGGTCACTAACCACACGTTATCGCACTTGATTTTCACTGATGATGGCAGTCAACGGCACTGCCGAAACGTCTGGTTTTGCAGAAAACATTGGACTACGGCCAAACAGCCCGGGAAGGAATTTTAACAACAAACTACTACTTTGTTGCCGATAACGTAGTACACATATAAAAATTATCCCCTCCACCTTCATCTATAATTTTCATTTATAGAAAATTACCCCCACCCCGTTCAACTAGCCTCTTCATTTATAAATATTTCATCTACGTTTCTACAGTGGACTATTAAGATCTTCTTATCAGGATACTTTATTTATCAAAATTAAGTACTTTACTCTTGTTAAAACACAAAACGTTTCCGGTAAACTGCCCTTTCCCCGTAACCGATCTTCACCAAAATCAATAGGCCTTGAGTCTTCTACAAATCAGGCACATATGTAAAAAATTATTTGATTCTGTTTGAATTTACGGCAGTTATCGTTCATCATGAAAAAATTTCTCTTGTTACAACATAAATTGTTGCAAGTAAACTACCCCTTTCCCTTAACCGATCTTCACCAAAATCAACAGGCCTTGAGTTCTCTACAATGTAGGGAAGCATCCAAAACATTATTTGATTATGTTTGAATTTACGGCAGTTATCGTTCGTCATAGAAAAAATTACCCTTGTTATCCCATAAAACGTTGCAGTTAAACTACACCTTTCTCTTAACTGATCTTCACCAAAATCAATAGGTCTTGAGTCCTCTACAATTCAAGCATACATGCAAAACATTATTTGATTCTGTTTGAATTTACGGCAGTTATCGTTCTTCATGAAAAACGTTCTCTTGTTACAACATAAAATCTTGCAGGTGAACTACCCCTTTCCCTTAACCGATCTTCAACAAATCAACAGACCTTGAGATATCTGCAATTGAGGAAGGTATGCACAAAATTATTTGATTCTGTTTGAATGTGCGGCAGTTATCGTTCGTCATAGACAAAATTACCCATGTTATCACATAAAACGTTGCAGTTAAACTACACCTATCTCATAACTGATCTTCACCAAAATCAACAGACATTGAGTCCTCTATAGCTCAGGAAGGTATGCAAAACATTATTTGATTCTGATTGAATTTACGGCAGTTATCATTCGTCATAGAAAAAATTACCCATGTTAAAACATAACACGTTGCAGGTAAACTACCCCTTTCCCTAACCCGATCTTCAACAAAAACAACAGGTCTTGATAACTCTACAATTCAGGGCTGTATGCAAAACATTATTTGATTATGTTTGAATTTGCGGCTGTTATCGTTTGCCATAGAAAAAAAATCTACAGACACAGACACAGACACAGACAGACAGACAGACACACAGACACTTTTCGAAAAATGACTTTTTTTCATGTTTTGAAGGTAGTAGAATCAGAATCTGCAATAATCTCTAACACGATTTTTTTTTGCCATCACCATACTTCCATTTCCTTATGGAACATGGAAGTAAAAATGCCATGAAAGTGGTGTTTCTTGGATTTTCTATTCTTTCGTGCAAATTATCTTCACGAAAATAAACTCTCTGCCCATTTTCGAGATGTACATCTAGATTAATAACAGGTGGACAACGCTCATGTATAGTGAAAGAGAAGATTCTCCACATAGCTTCAGATGTGCTTATTAATCGACCATTTTGAAACTGTAATACCTCATCGTAAGAATTTTGTATACCAATCGTAGCTAGATCGGAGCCTTTATTGACTATTTACATATATATTTAATGGATTTTACACTACTACACAATTTAATGTGAGCACCAAAAGCTCGTGAAAGCACCGGTGAGTATGTAACTACCCGTCTATTGTCAACTATCAAAATCTCATCTCTCAAACGGATTTCACACTGAAAACCTCCATCTTCAGGACTTAGTCGGCGATAATTAGGGTAGCTGTCATCATTTATCGTCGTTTCTTTTGTAAACGATTTAGGATATTGTTTAGTACACTGACCCTCCATCATACATGGTGACTGTGCATTAATTGTTCCACATGGCCCATGAATCATATGTGTTTTAACTATATCATAAAGCTCTGGATCTTTATCAGGGTCCGGCAGCTCTGCACTAATCACAGAATCTATCTGATCTGGTCGTATTTTTTCTTTTAACCAGAGCAAAATATGCGCATGCGGCAAACATCGTTTTTGCCACTCTACGCTGTACATGTAGCAGACAACTGAGCCAAAAAGTATACCTTTCACTAAGAAATACATTAATTTCTTCAATTTCAGATGAAGTACGCGTGCTACCAAGTCGTGTCGATCGTGAGCTGAAAAGCCTTGCTGCAACTCCTGGACGATCTCTTTCCACGTAGGATTTGTAGTGAACGTAATAAATAAATCAAGCCGCGAGTATTTGAGTACGTAGCAAAAAGCGTCTTGCGTTCGCTCATGCATATATCGTGGACCTCCTGTGAAACTTGAGGGTAGAATGACCAAGCGGCCTAAATTATCCAAACTTTCATTATTTCGTAATGCATCTTGCAAATGTATGTAATTCTCAGCTCTTAACTGAGTTTGATGAGTACGGTTGTATATAAGCCTTTCCGTCTCTATCTTAGCATACATGTCAAAAATATATTAATTCAGAAGCTGTTTGTAATAAATTAAATGATTGTAGTCATCTTTTCTCAAAATGAGTCTGTACGAATAAAATTGTAAAACTGAAACTTTCTTAGTAGTTTGTAACCCAGTCTGAGGATCGACTAATTTCAATGTAAAATGATAACCATCTTCTCCTCTGCAAAACATTAAAGGGTACTGTAAAGCATCATAAGCTCGATGTGATTCTGCAATTCGATGTAGCCTATGATCCCTCGCACGGATTATTATATCGCGTTTATCGCATTCCTGGTTAACTAAAACTACTGCCACCTCATTAGTTGTCGGTGCATTGTAGCGACCCCTGTACTCTTCATTATTTTCTTTTCGATCAGCGTGAATCACAGTATTGTACTGATCATTATTCGCAGATGTTACAAATTCAAACGCACTTTTCAGTTCACTAACATATGGATTGATTGCATGAAGTAAATTTTGAAGTTCTGTTACTAATGTCTTATCCAAGTTACGAATATGATTCATTCTTGTTTCAGCTTGCTGTAAATAATCAGCTATGAAATACACCTGTAAAAATTTTGGTACTTCGTTTTGTGTGGGGAGTAATGATCCCATGAGGTGATATACTTGCCCTTGAATTTTGAAAGTAGGCATGAAGCTTCCTTCGACTATTTCATTGGCTCCGAATGATGTAAATTGAAAAGCTGAATTGTACGATCTTAATGCATTCACAAATTTTTTCGATAAAAGATGTTCTCCATTTAATAATGATTTTAACTGTTCTGGAGGAGGAAGTATGGGATCTAATTGCACTTTTCCTGCAGAGCAACAAAATCCATGTGATTCATTTTTCCACTTTAAAGCTTTGCAATGAGGGCAAACCATACTCGGTAACACGATATCTGTTTCATTCGCGTAGTTAATAACTGGATTATAATTGAAACCACTATTTAATTTTACATTCCATCGTAAAGTAGGACCTCTTGATCTGAGAGCCGCTTGTCTGCGACTTTGTGCCGCTAATCTATTTTCACGATTCGTAGGACTTTCAACCCGTGAGACTTCTTCTAATCCAGACCTTTCTGAAGAGTTTCCAGGAGCTGATTGCATTTCGACTCCTTCGACGTCATTTTCAGATGCTCTAAGACGTCTCTTTCTTTTCGCAGCAGCAGTAGATCTTCCTAAACATGATCGTCTTTTTGGCATTGCAAAGCTAAAAAAAGTGGAAATGTATTTTTATTTTATCTATACTAATAAATCTCTAGGGAGCAACTAATAATAATTTATACAATACATATTGCACATATTACTTACCGACGACGTAAAATTAACGAAAAAAGGCACTGATACTACATCACTGACACTCATCGCTTGACTGAGGTGAAGTAAGTTAAGTATAATTCTCGAGAATTAATTATCCCTACTGTACATACTGAATATTCAAATGTCGAAGAGTATGGTTTATCGGAATCAACGTGTACTATATAATTAATGTTATAATATAATCAACCAACGAATTATTGTATTGTTTATATGAATTCCATATGCTAATAAGAATTCCATATCCCTACTAAAATGTAAATATTCAAATGGATTAACTGATATCAATATACTTATGTATACACTATTTGTATTATTCTATACGAATAAACATTTCATCTAATTGTGTTACTGCATGTTTGTAAATATCTACTAAATTATCAAATTTTGATTTTACGTATCGAGGAAACATGAATGATGGATCTATTGCTTCCCACTTTTTGGATATTCATAACTTACAATAGAAGAATATTATTAATATAGATGTACCATTAGCAATTTACCAACTCGACAGTTACCACAACAATCATATACAAATATTCGCGTGCGAAGCCGCAGGTACCTGCTTGTAATATAATAAGATAGCTTAGAATCTGATATAAAGTCTACCTAATTGACTTGTAAGCAATTTTAAGACGCGTCGTTTATGCAATTGGGCGGAGTGGGTAATGCAGCGCACTGTCGGACTAACTTGGGGGCGTGTCGAGAATGTGAGTAGAAGGGAGAGAAGTAAAGGGCATTAATTGGACTTAAAAAAATGAGTTTTTTTGCAATAACTTCGGGGTTTTTTTAACCTGTCGTTATCAAATAAAGTGGAAACCTTTCGTTGGGTATCTGCTATGAGTGTGCAAAGTTTCATTGAAATCGGTTCAGTAGATTCTGAGATTACCGCGAACAAACGTAGACTCCCCTAGATATTTATTAGTACGGTATATAGAAGTATAGATTACCGTTTACTTTAATGATACTGATTTCAAGATGTTATCATACGTTTTCATCCACTTTAAAGATAGTAATGTTGATTAGTCTTAACTTGTTTTTTCTTTTGTAAGAAACCGACTCGACCCCGGACCCTCCCCCAGTCAAATTCTAGATACGCCACTGACTCCTGATATAACATCGGAATATAGCAGGTTTCCTATCAGTATATTTTAAAAATTAAAATTAAAACAACAAGTTTAATATATTACGAAATCTGAATTCATAAAACAAATTATAAATTATCGTGTGAACGATATGAAAAATGGAAAACCGTGATACCGTGACTACTTTCTGATTAAAAAACCCCGTAATCGTTTAAGTTGCATAGGTAACGAATGAATTTACAGAGAACTATGATAATTCATGAATGCATCTGCATTCAATCATAAATTTAAAAAAGAAAAACCAATAAGGTGTTAAGTGCGACGCCTAACAAAGAAAAAAAATGCTTCATAATAAAACAGGAGAGAAAACACGTACACTCACATTGCATTAAAATCAACTTCCACTTGACACGTTACACAGATTAATGGATTCTTGAGCATTCTGTTCAGCTTGACGCCGCCGCGCCGAGCGCGTTTAATTGTTTCATTTTGTTTTGCAACAAAACGTACGTTCGTTCTGCATTTATTAATCTCCTCATTGCTAAGCGTTACTTCATTTACCTTTTCTTCTCTGCTGCAGTCAATGTTTTCTCTCTGTTTCTCTTCTCTTTGCATTGTTCTTTTACTTCCAATACGGATCTCTCCCTACTTCGATGTGCATTTTGCTCTTTAGAGACAGGAGCGTATTTAGGGAAGGAATGAACAGAACCACAGAGGGTCTATAAAAGTTGACGAATTTTGTTAACCTCTTAATTTTTAGGCTGTGTTATTATTTTTTTCAGCTTTTTGCGCTAATATAGTAGTAACTCTTTTCTAATATATACCGGTTTATTACACAGCATTTGCGTATACGTTTAAAATATGAAATATAGCAAATCAATTCAATCAATATATTATATCTTCTAACAATGCTTCAATTGTTATTACCGTTTACTTTAATGGGATTAATTTCCGGATGTTATCACACATTTTCAGCCACTTTAAAAATAGTAATATCCATTAGTCTTAAGTTGTTTTTCTTATGTATGAGCCACCCCCCACCCTCCAAAGCCAAATTCTAGATACGCTACTGTCTAAAATATAAATTAAATAATAATTTTTAACAATCGTTTCACATTTGACTTTAATTTTGTTTTGCAGAAAATAGCTATAACCCAACCCTACGTCACACGTGAAGATCGTAAAATTAACAAAATGTTACGTTTACAGTGGTCTTCAGTCTGGTGGAATTAAATCGACCTAACATATTCTGGAGGTACATAAAGCACCCATCTCGAATGCCAAAAGAGAGGACATGGTAAAATGATCAGAAGATTATAATATACTCTTTTGGAAAAATGCGTTGTAGTGTGAACTTGCAATACTTTTACAAACGCACCAAAACCACACGAAAACTCACACTGATGACGAGTTACTGAAAGCACTTGGCCACACTACATTCCGATTTAAACCCGATCGAAATGATATCGTGTATTGTAAAAGGGTGTGGCTCCAAACACACCGTTACGTTTGGAATAAATCTCGAACAAAAATTTCTGAAATGTCTGAAGATAACCGAAATCCTGTTTGCGATACTGTGGGTATAAAAATCCTCTTTTTCGGATAAGAATAAAAAGACTGGAAAGAGATGTAAGTGTTAACGAAGAAACCAATAGGTTTGCAATCTCATTAGATACTGACAGTGACAGTAAAGCGGAAACAGATATGTGCAATATGAAAATGTTGCCTAACTGAAAGAATGAAAGAATGTACAGTAGACATCAGTTGTAATACTCCCCATATATTGCATTTTGTCAGTCGTGAAGTTTTTAACATATTATTCACTGTATTAATCCACGCGGAACTCTCACGACCAAACGTGTATTAGATATTGCCGTATATAGGTAACTGATTTTCAGAATTTTTTTTACTTTAAATTTATTTTTTTTCAGTAAAATATGCGAAACCGAACAGAGTAATTAGTTAAAACTATAAAGTTTTAATATGTATACGAACTACTGGATGCTCTGAATATTAAGGTAAACTACACTTATTAATACATTTAATTCTTTTTAATTTCATTTATTTTAATAATGGTTTGCATTTTAGAATTAGTGTGCAAGTCTTAATTTTTTGTTTGTGTGTTCGTGCGCGCGCGCGAGTGTGTGTGTGTTTATACCTTACAAAATTTTAAGGACTTATGGATAATGCAACTTGTAGTCCATTACTGTTCTTAAAACTCTAAATTATTATTTAACTATTACTATTTGCACAGAAGTATTTTTAAAAAAATATTAAAACTTAAAAGACATTGTTTAGTTAATTCATACCGAGAACTCGTCTGTTCTACACTAAAATAGTGACTGGATTTTACTTTGGGGTTTTAGATATTTTTACACTATATTTTCTACTTCTATGTAAATCTAGTTGTTGTATTTGAATCTTCATCTGGCTTTTGATGTTTTGAGTCATTGAACTTGTACTCAAATTTTGAAATTGATTTTACACAAAATTTGAAAAAATCGTGCAAACATCTTTACAGTGGCAGGCAAGTGTTCTTCCCCTTCCCCAAACAAATTTAAGGATTTTTTGTTTATATGAAATTATTCGTATATTATTAATAAGTACAGTGAAGTCCCCAAAAAACATCAGCTCGTTCGACCTTTGTGACAGCTATTAGGTCAACGCGTATTGAACTAAATTCGGTTGGTAGAAGGCATAGAGATGATTTATTAGTAGAGATGTGCGTGTTATCTTTTCTAAGCCTAGGCACAGTACCCCTGTATGTACGCTATACTATTCAACTTTGTATACACGCGCGCGCGCGCAGAAGCATGTGTGGGTTGAATTTGTTAACCCCATTGTTGAAATATATGACGACACAATATGCGTTCCATCTAACGTTAATTCAATTCACTAGTTAATTAAACAACAAAATTAAATTAAAAACAAACTCATTTTTTCAGTCAAATGATTTTTTTTTATAATATATCCATCTAGTCTCTAAAACTGAGACATATTAAGCTCAAAAGTACTATTTTAAAAAAAAGTATGTATGTTGTCTTCTTTAATATTAATGAATCGACCGTGAGGTATGTAGTAGACGGTTTGCGAGCGTAGGACATGACAAGTAATCGTTAACATTTGTCAACACCACGTACATGTTATTCAGTGCCACTGCTGCAATCCGTACTAAATTACACATCAAATATGCCTCGTTGCAATTTCATGTAGATTCTGAAGATGACATTAAAATTTAATGTTATAATATACAATAATTTTATATATAATATTATATTATTATTCAATAATGTTTTATCACTTGCAAACAATTATTTCAATTGTTTTCGTTGTTATATTATTCTTTCACTTTTTTTATCAAATTTAAATGAAAACTTTAAATACATATCATACTGGCACTACTTGCACCGTCATTAGTTACCACCATCATCATCTCCAGCAAGCATTAAACCAAAAATGGTTCGTTCAGGTCGCAAGCAGATAGATTATAACAACTGGTCACTCCAACGCTTCTTCGGACGTATCACACCTCTCCGTCCTTTTGGCTTATAATTCAATAGTTGTTTGGTGATGCGGCAGTCATCCAGTCGGTTAAGATACTCCGACCATTTTAACCGATAGTGGGCAGTCCTATTGAGTATACTCGTAATACTCAGTTCCTGCCGTTTATCAACATTTCTTTTGCTACCTTGAAGAGTATATCCTGCACGTGTCTGAGAAATCTCATTTCGACCGCTTGAATACGATTGGCCTGGGATTTCGTTAAAGTCCAACAGAGAGACGGGCAAGGCCAACGCCTTGTAGAACTTCAGGCGTGTTTCTTTACTCGTTGATTTTAGATTTCTCCTGATGATCCCACACATGTGGTTGAACTTATGCAGCTTCTTCACTACGTCATTCTTTGTAATGTAAGACACACTGTAGTACAGATATTCAAAATTACTAACCTGATCCAGAACAGTACCACTTTTTTCTACAACAATTTTTTTCTGGTATGGGATCAGCTCCATGTAAAACCATTCCCTTAGTCTTCGATGTGGAGATCTGTAATCCGAAATCCTCGCAGATTCAACTCAACGAGTGTACAAGATTACAATGAGTGTACATCTGCAAGCCGCTTTCCGAGTTCGTCAGGATAGCCTGGTCATCAGCGTGTAACAACGTGTCAACTCCAGAGTTGTTAATCATAAAATGTTCTGGGTGGCTCATATGCCAATTGTTATGCAATATATATTATTTTATATTATATATATATATTATCTATATATTACTTTAAAAGAGAAGGTGATAATGGGTACCCTTGTCTTACTCCACAATTGATCAAACCCATACTGCCGTCAAGAAGCGCTACAATCGTGTTATTTTGTGGTGGGTTTTATGGTACCTTGGCGACAGCAGCATAAGCAGTACCGAGTTTTTTGTCACATCACAGCTAGTCTCCTCACAGGTCAGATTTTTCCGCAGCTCTGAATCAACCAACGTAAAGTAATGTAACTACATGTGACACTGATGCAGTAACGTATAGACCTACACTGATTTATTTAAATGAAGATTCCGTAAAGACAACGACCACGTACTTTACTGTACTGAGACCAGTAAGTTTCTTGAAAGTTGAATTAACCTAATTTTGATAAAATATCTACTGCACTTACCATGTTTATAATTTCTGTTGAGAGACGGTCGTTTGTAAAATAAAATTTTCTCTCAGATTTCACATGAATGGAAGTAAAAACGTTGCAAACAGACAACAAAAGAGAAACTTCTTTAAAACCTCCAACCTGCAATTGGAAATTGTTAGTTATTTTCAGTAATGTATACTGCTTTGTAGTACAGAAAGATCACCAGTCGCTGGGAGCACACATTTCAGTTTATAGTTACTCTAGCACCAAGCGACTTAGGCTTCCTTATACATTTTTTTTTTAATTTATTGGAGATCTGTAATCTGTTCGACTAAGCGAACATTTAACAAATTGGCTGGCAACACACACAGGATTATGAAGAGCTGACCATTGACAGCTCTTCTTGTTTTTGATAATAGATTAAAGAGGTACACAAAATACAAAACTAAATGATAAAACATGTAAACAAATGAACAAAAATCACTTCCACTTCCTGCTGGCATAATACAATAAGTTCAAATATTAAACACTGGGCCCATAAGGCACATATACAGGTTGACATTAACACGTATGAATGACACGAATACAAAAACATACAGAACAGATACCACAGACAGTACAATACAGAAAATACAGACAATACATTATTAGTTAAACCTGAATGGTAATTATAAATTTACCTTATTTCCGTCTTGTGACTTTTTTTTCTTGTTGTTTGTTACTGACGCGTTTCGGAGCTCTTCAATGCTCCATCCTCAGAAAATCCGTTGCTATACTTCGTCACGTTAATATTAAAATTTTTTGCATTGAAAACATATGTATAATATTAAAACACGTATACACTTATACGATGGTCACATATATAAAATTACATAGTTCGGGTGCACCCAACACTGTCACATGCCAGACTCTGATGTCTGTGAGTCTGGCATGTGACAGTGTTGGGTGCACCCGAACTATGTAATTTTATATATGTGACCATCGTATAAGTGTATACGTGTTTTAATATTATACATATGTTTTCAATGCAAAAAATTTTAATATTAACGTGACGAAGTATAGCAACGGATTTTCTGAGGATGGAGCGTTGAAGAGCTCCGAAACGCGTCAGTAACAAACAACAAGAAAAAAAAAAAAAATAAGTCACAAGACGGAAATAAGGTAAATTTATAATTAAATCTGTGACTTTGTTACCGTCTAATAATGATATACTGAATGGTAAGTCTAATAGTTTGTGTCTTTTTAGTCTATAAATATCTTCACTGTTTTCTAACAAGTTAACTGCCAGGTGGTTAGGATGCTGTTCTAATTTGGAGATGTGAGTCCTGCAGAGGTGCATGATTTCTTCTCTCACGGTTGGAACTTTGAGGTCACGGTGTATAGAGTTGTTGGAGACAAACCATGGAGCGTCGACTATTGATCTTAAAGTTTTGGACTGAAAGCGCTGGATAATCTCAATATTACTTGTACTTGCAGTACCCCAAAGTTGAATACCATAAATCCATACCGGTTTAAGAACTGTTTTATAGATCAAGAGTGTGTTGACGAGACTTAACCGTGATTTTCTGACTATAAGCCAACAGATGTTTCTGACCTTGTGATTAAGTTCAATCTTCTTAGATGTTATATGTTTTTTCCATGTTAGTCTCCTGTCCAGATGCATCCCTAGGTACTTAGCACTTTCAGCTTGCGGTACTGGTTGACCGTTAATTGTTACTGGAGGGCAGTTTGCCTTACGTGTGGTGAAGGTAACGTGGACTGACTTGGATGAATTGATTTTTATGCGCCATTTATCAAGCCATAACTGAACGTTGTTTAATGATTCTTGTAGTATAAGAGATGCTATTGAGGGGTCGGAGTGTGTCGCTAGGATTGCTGTGTCATCGGCGTAGGTAGCAACAGTGGTTTCACTTGCTGACGGTAAGTCCGAGGTGAACAGGAGGTAGAGCAGAGGACCCAGGACACTACCCTGCGGAACACCTGACCCCACTGGTAATAGGAGAGAAGTAGCATCCGAGTACTTGACTTGAAACACTCTGCCCAGTAAGTAGGAATGTAGAATACGGTAACAATTATGTGGCAGATTTTTTCTTTATTTTGTATAAGAGTCCAAGATGCCAGACTTTGTCAAATGCCTGGGAAACGTCGATAAACACACCTGAGCAGAACATCTTCGATTCCAGCGATTTATTGATAACATTTGTTAGTCTGTGTATTTGATTTACCGTAGAGTGCTTTTCTCGAAAGCCAAATTGGTGATCCGGAATTAGGTTGTTTTCTACAATTGTTGGCATAAGTCGTTTTACAAACAGCTTCTCAAAGATCTTACTAAGTATCGGTAGAAGGCTTATGGGTCGATAAGAAGAGGGCGCTTGAGGGTTTTTACCAGGTTTTAAGACCATGATAACTTGAGCCGATTTCCAGAGAAGAGGAAAGTATTCAAGTCTGAGTATGGTATTGTATGTTATTAGTACAACGCCTTTGTGAGGCAGCTCCTTTAGAACTTTCCCCGATAGCAAATCAATGCCGGGAGCCTTTTTACTTTTCAATTTATACAGGATTATTTCCTTGATTACCTTAACTTTAAAAGGCTTAATAGGTAGAGTCAGTTGGAGCGGGGAGTGTAAATATCTTTGTACCTCTTCATCGAAAGAGACGTTCTTGCTGGCTTCAGGTTGAAAAACGTTGACCAAATGTTCGGCAAAAGTCTGGGATTTCTCTGTATTGCTGCGCGCCCAGCTACCATCTGGTTTATGTATTGGTGGTATTTGTAATAGTGGCCTTTTTAATCGTTTAGTAGCGTTCCACAGAGAATAATCAGTACTTTCATTAGGTGACAGATTTTTTAGATAATCCTGAATCCCTTCATTCTTTAAATTTTCTGACAATCGTTTTAGTTGTCTGGCCGCGGTTTTCCACTTTCTTTTGTCATCCGAATGACGAGTATGCTGCCAAATTCATCGCAATCTACGCTTCTCAGCTAATTTCTTTCGGACAACCAGAGGAAGGTTTAAGTGCTTATTCTTCGCTGTATTGCAAGGTGTAGCTTCCCAGGCTGATTTTTGAAAAGTACTGGTGAGATCATTTACAGCCGCATCCAATTCAGCTGGCGTGTGGAGTGGAAGTTCTAGCGAGATATTATCATTTACAAGCTCTCGGTATATTAGAAAGACAGTATATTAGAAAGAGTTCACTGGGACCGTCATCGTCCGCTTACCTGTTTGTACTCTTCGTTTCAAGAAAGGTTATTTTTATGGCCACCAAAAAGGTGCATTTATTGGTAAGAAGGTTTTACAGTAGAGTGTTACTGAGGCGGCCCCATCCAGCGGCTTAAATGGCATTTTAGTCCGTTGCATGTAACTTTACTTGGTTCAAAAACGTTAATTTTATTATTATATAATGATAACAGCGCAACGATTATATAACATTATGTTAATGATAATATTACAGTTATATAAATACAAATATAAATTTACTAAATTGGAAATGTAAATTTGCAATATAAATTTACTTGATTGAATGCAAAACATGATACGTATTTGCAACTACCTAATAAAAAGGAGATCCCGGTGCTCTATTCTGTTACAAATACACACAACATGTTGTAAACCGATTAAATATGAAAGCGGTTGTGCAGTCGTTTATAAGGAGCATATGAAAGTAACTGATTGGTTAATATAAAAGACACGTGGTGATAAAATATTGAATACCACACGGTTTGGAGGCGTAAATCTTTTTATTCACACTAAATTAGTTGCAGATAAAACACGATTGATGTTTATACCTATATCATAATAATTAGTGTATAAAATAAAGCACAATTTTTACAATACACTAGTTAGTAATTCTTATAAAAGACTAAGTTGCATTTCAGTTTACATTTTGATAAAAAATAAAATTAAAAATAACTCTTAGAATTTTATCTAACATGTATTTCTTTATTTGGAGTAAGCGTTAGATAAGAAATGTAATTTGCCTATTTTTAGAAAACTCATAATTGCATAAGATACAATTATACAATATATGAATTTAATAAGTTTCAGCGTTTTGAAATTTATTTATTTTTAGAATTTTAGAAAATGCATAGGCTATCTAGTCAAAAAAATATTTAACTATTCATTTGTTAAATATTGGATAATGACGAGCGATGGCGGAAATTTGTTTAACTTTTTAAATACCAACCCTTCAATTTTCCGCTGCCGTTTGATAGAAAGAGATATTAACGTGAGACTGTGTAGAGGATAGCAACTGTATCAAGTGAATTAACAAACCAAATTTTATTCATTAAAAACCCACCACGTTGTAAATAAAATTTTGCTTAAAACGGTGCACTCCGTTTCCAACAAAATGTAAGCTTCTCCCTTATTTCAATAGAATTTATTTCTCGTTTTCATTTTTATTTTTCCAGTTTTATTACGTTTAATAGACTGTTACTCTACATACAGAAATAATAATAAGCAATACAATAGACACTACAGCATTCTTCAGTTTTCAGATAACAGTTTTCAATTTTAAAAAATATATTTTAATATTTTTCGTCACGAAGTTGCTTTCATTGTAACACAAAACGTATAGTGTCTAGTACTATGCTATCAGACTAGCCTGAAAAATATATTTAATTCTGATTGATAATTAATGTAAATAAGAAAATAAAAGTCTAGAAAATCAAGACGCCTCACCCTCGAAAATATGCCATGTACACCACAAATTGTAGTGATCTATTGGGACAGAACTGTTGAGGTGTTCCAACCCTGAACTGTTAGCACGGAGGAAGCGTAGATACTCTTACGGTGCACTGCTACAAGCAAACAACTTGGATAATAAGGATGTAAAATAGGATTAAGGAAGAAAAATACAAATGAATATGTGAATCAATGACTAAGAGATTTTATATTTTAAACGGGATTCCTTAAATTCAAAAATGAAAACACTAGAAGGGAAGACAATTGAAACACCATACATCCATTTCCTTAAGGAACATGGAAGTAAAAAACAGCTTACAGTCGGTTCATGGTAGAAGCCTAAAGTCCTTTCTTGAGCGAGGGGCTGCGCCCATCCAGCCACAAAATTACCCCCTCACTTACAGGTGTCTTAAAGTGGAAAGATGAGAGACAACGCGACAACAGTTGGTTGTCTCGTTTACACGCTATCCCTCTCCGTCACATACTGTCATTTCACGACTTTATAGTAAAACTTTTATCGGCTCCGCAACGAGGTGTTTTTCCACTGCGGATCTCTAAGTCACTGTTCAAAATCTACCGTCAGGCCTTAGCGACTGGTACCAATGGTCACAATCAAATAGAAGAATTACGTTGACTGCAGTAGACATCCAGCGTCTAAAGTTTCAAAGAGGCATCCGATGTTTTTGAAAAGAAGATGTTTTTTAAATTAACAAGTAGGCAATTATCGTATCCATCGTAGTCGGGTTTTGATTAGTTTTAATCGACTAGTTCAGTTTTAGTGTAGTCGTAAAACCCAAATATTCCAGTCGACATACCCTAAATAATAATTATTTAATGAAAATACACTGAGTATGCTGTAAAAATTATGTGCATTTTGTGTCATGTTATCACAGTATCGTGTTATCAAAAATAAAACACACGTCTTGTTTATTCAAAAACAAGAGGAGTTACGCAACATCAAAATCTATAAATTATATGAAATCCGATGTGAAATACGGCAGAAAAGTTAAGAGGTTTCTTCCGCGTAAAAAGCAGATATCAAAAAATTTAAATAAGCTAGTAAAGTCCTGTCAAATTTATTTCTCTCAACTCACTAAAACGAGGCATTTATTTTAAAGCAGCAGCAGTACTATAAAAAAAGTACGCTAATTTTTGTTTTACTACTTTTTAAATAGTAATGGCACAGTGTAATGCCACAAAAAGCTACTTAACCTTTTTACTTTGGTCTTGGATATAATAAGAGAATGAGTAATTGCTGCTTACGTCTCGGACATTTTGATATTGCGTAGGTTATGATAAAACGTGTGAGTGGGAATTTAAGATACAAAAATCGTATCATGTTCTATTAAATTGCTGTTCCCGAGTTAGACATCAAGCTGAATGAGCAGCGTCAGACCCGTGTGCTAGTTTTTTTTTTACAATTACCTACACTATTAAATAAATATCTTACTTTAAAGTCACTTTCTATCAGTACAATTTCAAAATATCTAAGGAGAAAACAAAGATCGTGGTTTTCTGAAGAAAGTACCCAGTCAGATCAAAAATTGTCTTAAGAGAACATTTTCTGAATAAGTCTCCGAGTTTAATTATCTAGGCTGTATTATCGGTATTGGGAATGAAACAGGACGAGATGTCTGTACAAAATTACCGAAGTTTCAGATAATGTGTATCATTGTACATAGAACACTAAAGAATAAAACAAGGAAAGAAATAAGGATTAAAGTTTATAAAACAGTGGCCTACAAGAAAGATTATAAACCAAATTCAAAGTTCAGAAATGAGTTTTGTGAGACGAACAAAGGGTTGTACGAAGGAAAACGTTTACGTAATGAGGATATTAGGAATAAGCTAAAGTATTGTTCATAAACCGTACAATTCACAAATATCGCCTGGAATGTTCGTAACATCTGGACAGAAATGAGGATAGATGGCTACTAAAGTAGCATATAGGTTTACACCCTTTGGAACAAGGGATGTAGGAAGACTAAGAGCAAGATGGCGAGATATACTGTGAAGACGCAACATATACTTTCTACCTACGCCGAGAAGTGAAGAAGAAGGCTTCAAAATCACTTAAAAGTAATTTGCATTAACTTTTTTCTGAAGCGTGACTAATTTGAATTCTTTTAACGTTTTAATTCAACATTTAGCAGTGTAGACCGTTTGGCTGTTACCCACTTGTTACAGTCGATTACTTCCGCTCAATTGTTCACAGCCCAGAGTAACAAAGGGTGCCAAATACTATCTTCAACTATAAAATAAAATCACTAAAACAGTTTATGCATTATTTAGCGGCGAGACCTCCACTGCTGGCTGTTGACGTTATAGTTTCCACCACAATTCTCACCGCAGTGCTATCTAGATCGCGAGCGCTAATTTTTTTATTACGTATTAAATGATTAACCACCACTGCGTGAAATAAGCCAGCATCACGAAGTAACCCAATTTTAACAAAACATACAAAGTAATAAAGTAAAGTAAAGTAAAGTAATAAAGTAAATTAAGTGTTTAAAAATGTTAGTATCAAATAATACGTTTTCCTTAAAATTAAAACTTAATATATCCTTTATATATATATTGCAATGTGACAGGCAATGTGACACTATACGTGAATGTGTAGAACATAATTATGACCTGCTGTAACGAGTGTCCAGGACAATTGGGGTATGTTTGAAAGTAAGAATATTGCTAAAAATTAAGAATAATTGCATAAATTAGTAATAAGTCGTTATAAAGACTATGAAGCTATAGTTTTATATTTGAGCGAAGTGTTGTGTGGTGCGCGTATCTAAAAGAAGGTTAAAGTAATTTATTCATATATAGTGAAACGTGTTCTAGAAAAATCGAGAAGACGGATGTACAATTTGCTGCACGTGACTTGTTCTCTAATATAGCATGGAATGTATGTACTGGAAATGCGTCTGTGCGCAGGTAGTGGATGACGCCACATTGTATCGTTGCAGCTTCATTGTACAGCAGTCTTCAAAGTAGTCTTCATATAGCACTCAGCGAGAGCAGTCGCAGTAGTCATCGTTCAGTCCAACATCCATTCCAGGCAGTCCTTGGGGCCCGTGGAGTCGAGGAAGCAGCGAGTGTCGGCAGGGAACAACCACGGTGTAAGAGATATTCTACTACCGTTCCTGACCTTCGTGGCGACTGAAACGGACACCTAGAGCGAGGCAGTTCCTGGAGGCGGTGGCTGGAACGTGGAACGCGGACGACGGGTCGCTGGAGACCGGGACCGAGATCTTCGACCGGGACGACAACGAAGACGACAAAGCAGGAAAGCAAAATTTAAACTAAATTTGTTCAATTATACACAGCTTTCAAAAGAAAAAAGAACTTGTTGAACTTTAAAATTTTATCATTGTTTTAAATTAAAGAAGACATGTATTTAAATTATATTTTGAAAGACGTATTTGAACAGATAAAGTTTTAATTGTTTGAGTTAACAAAAAAAACATTTAAACACAAACTACTGTAAAAAAAGGACAATAAATTAGTGTAAATCACTAATGGAGCATTCTTTTCTGCAAGTCTGGTTCGGCTTACAACCTGTTACCTTGCAATATACATACACACACACACACACACACACACACACACACACACACACAGCTTTATCCTAGATACGTAATATATTTCATTTATCATCAAATTTACGGTCACCACAACTTTTTTCCGTTTATCATACTATTAACGTTTATCCTAATAGATCTAATATTAAAACTTAAAGGAATCTAATTTTTTATATATAATATGTTTCAGTTTACCTATATATTCCTACACATATTTTTTTACTCCAGAAACAGGCCAGACTACTACGCTTATACGTGTTGTGCTCAGTCGGATGGAATAAGAAGAATAACTTGAGTATACAGTAATTTTTGTACAAAATGTCGTTACTACCAACATACGCTATAAGTCTGCGCGCGCGCTAGAGAGAGAGAGAGAGAGAGAGAGAGAGACAGACAGAGACTGAGAGAGAGAGAGAGAGAGAGAGAGAGAGAGAGTGTGTGTGTGTGTGTGTGTGTGTGTGTGTGCGTGTGTGTTTCTTTTCCCAACGTGTATTGAACGAACGATGCAAGCTCTCAACTTTAACTTGACCATTTGGCATTTCTGCCTGTCTGTATATCTCTGCCTTTGTTCGTCCATCTAACTGTCTTCAATTTGAGGAATGTCTCGCAATAACTTTTGAAAGCGTCAACGGATTTTCATAAAATCTTGGCATGCGGATCCAAACCTTTACGAGTAGTCCACATAACCCTATTGTTTCTTGGGTTGATCCACCGAAAAACAAAAGGCAAGGGGGAAAATTGTGAAAAAATGCAAAAATTCGTATAGAATATCAAGTTAAAAACAATTTTAAGCAAGGCTTGATTATGCTTAGATTTAGTTTCTGAAATTTAAAAATTTGGAGACCCAAAATTTTGAAAAAAAGGCAACATTTCTTGAAGGATATCAAATTAAAGAGCAATTTAACCACAGTCTGAATTTTCAGAAACCTAAGCCCAAAAAATGTACAAAAGTTTGAAAAAAATCTAAGCCGCATATCAAATTAAACACAATTTTAACTAAAACCTGAATATCAGTTCTAGAATTTTCAAATTACCGAGCAACAGGCTCGAAAGAAGGTATAAACATTTTCAAAAATTGTAAAAATCTATGCCGAGTCCACGACTAAAGGGAATTTTTAACCAACTCCGAATGTAGTGTGTAACTGAAAAACTTTTAACTTTATGCAAAAATTATACATTTTTACACCAGTTATATATATATGTGAAATATGATAACCCTAGAGATATCTATGGAAAGATGCAAAAACCTAAAAGCTAAGACTAAATTGTTTGTCATGAATCCATTTTCATAATAAAATGAACTAAAAAACTAATGCAGTAGTTGAAATTTTTTGTGTTTATTGTATTATTGTCTGCTTTGTAATTGTTATTTTACAAACAAATTAAGGAATCAGGTTTTTAAATTTTTTTTTATGATTAAAAATTATCTAATACAAAATGTATCTGACAATAATTGTATTTCGTTCAAAACTGTGAGCGAGTTCTGCCGCTCAGGGAGTTCACTTGTATTTTAGTACAAAAAAAAAAACAAGAAATAAACATGCAGTATTCTTCTGTTTGGAGGCGTTTGCAAGCTCTCTGCGGTCTTCATCAACAACTTTTTTTTTTTATAGATTCTGAATTAAAATGAAGGACAACATAGATTTGAAAGTGCACAATAAGCACTGAACGAAAAATAAAGAGTACTTGTTGTTTGTAATGATAAAACGTGCAATGAAAAGATACTACTTTCATACAAAAAGTTAATTTTTTATTATAGATATAGAAGGCTGTACTTGTGCACTTTCCATATAACAGTTTGCAACCGATTAATAAAAGCTGTCTAAACAGGCAAATATTTTAGATTATCACATTTACAAGTGCAAAGTAGCTTTAGGGCAACAACATGTGCAGGTAGGTGTACCAAAACAGAACTAGATTTATTTGTATTGACATAGCAAGGAGATTTTTAAATGTTTTCTTTGATTACAACTCTTGTAGAATACAAAAGGCATCATACAATTTTTGTAGAGAAATTGATTATGACAATTAATTGCACGGACGTGTAGACTTGTCTTAAACCGTTTTTTAAGACGCACATGCAAATGATAATGATCATTACCTTACCAAGCGCATAATTAATCTATCATTACAAAAACCGTGTTATGTAGCAGTAATGAATTCCTTCTTCTTTCTCTTTTATCTCATCTGCCTAATTAATGCCTAATACTAATTATGACTATTTTTTAGCACTCTTGCGTATCAGTCCAGAGACATGTTGTGTCTTAAGAATGCCCTCTTCTTTCGCTATCATGTTCATAATAAGTAGTAGTCGATTTATTCAATACTGTAATTATATTTATATAACTACCATCAAGGTGTGTTGTGATGCACAATACAGAGACGTATGTCGTAAGTTGACAAATTATAGATTTAATCGAGTTACTCTGTGTGTGGTTCACGTCACACACATAAAAAAATTTATAAATTTGTATAAATTATTTTGCATGTTATATAATCCCAAGCTATGTGAAACAGTCTATTCGATTTTGTCAAATTGTTAACAATAATATATTCATACATATTAGAATTGGATAAAAAGATGATACGAGAAAAATCCATAACACAATAAATTGTGTCGGTTCCATGACAGCTTAGCAAGAAGGGAGCTGGCTGCGCAAATGACATTTCTATTTTCCCTTATTTATTACGTGTTTAGGGACAAATAACTTTTTGCAAAACCGACGGAAGGAAAGTGTGCAAGTTGATAAAAGTGTTGAGGATGACCCAGCGTCTACTCTGTTCCCTTGGGTCGCGACGCCATGGCCGTTGTATCCCCATTATTTATATAATTTTTTCTTTAAATTTTCCGGTTAGTTGTTTTATCAGTTCGTATTCTTGCTTGGGGTGAAGTTAACTCGTGCCGTATTTTAACGTTTCCGTGTGTCTTTACTTTAAGAATTCATTGTAATGTTCATCATGAAGTAAATATCAGTGATAACACGGTTATAGTTATATACTATGACAAATAGGCCTACAAAATTGCATAGTTTATATACAATATTCATAATGACTTAAACCGCTGTAAACTACGTACATTATGCAATAAACGACTTGGGAGAAAATGATCTTTTTAGAAGTACAGAAACATGTTGACTCTTATTCTGTAGATGTTTTTACTCACTAGTTTTGGAGTGCTTCTTAATTGACTATGTCGCTTGGAATCTGTTAGACCTAACGTTCTTCAGTATTATTATTTGTATAAAATATCATTAAAATGATGTTTTTACTTCAGAAACAAAAGTATTTAAATAAAATTAAATTAATTCGGTTAAACTAATTAAGAAAAATGCAATAACCTTAAAAGGATTGTGAGTGCAGTAACTTTAAAATTACTTAATTTCTAAAATAAGTAAGACTGCTATTGATTTTGTGTTTCTTGATTTATTTGATTTGTAGTTGTTGCAATAATTGATTTAATCCTATACAAACGCAAAAAATAAAATTCTTTTTTTAATTGCATATTTCAAATCTTTACAAAAAGCAAAGCAGAAATCATGTAGAATCCTTAGTAGCGGAAGTCGTTGGAAATGACACACACGTTCATACAGCTTTGTCACCTATTGATCTCATTGCCTCTGACAATCGGTAACCAATTAGTAGTCTCAGACTTACAATAGGTATCTCTCTCTCTCTCTCTCTCTCTCTCTCTCTCTCTCTCTCTCTCTCTCTCTCTCTTTGATTTCCTTTCCTATTAAATGTTTCTTTTTATTTATTTGTAAAAACAAATACGCATATATGCATACACATAGTGTGCGAACCCCGGTAGAACCAGAGCAACCCTGTGGAGAATGAGGTAATCAGTTCCACTGAAAGTAGGCTCAGGGCTGACAAAAGCGGGAGATTTAGTCCTCCGAAGAATAGGGATTTGATCATAAGGCTTCCAACCTTGTATCAGAAAACCTTTAGAAAGCTAAAACCCAAAACCCAGTAATAGTTCTCAGAATTTCGCCGACATCAGACAGTTATTCCAGAAGACCGGGACAATTTAAATTATAGGCATCGGAAACCAAAAAAAAAAAAAAAAAAAAGATTAACACATTGCGAGCCTTCCAATAAACTGGGAGAAATCGTAATATATAGCAGTAGGAAATAAAGATCAATAAAATATGTAATTAAGTAATAAAAATCTGAAAGAGGGAAAACACCTGTAAATATTTAGATATTACGTTTAACAAGCAGTGAAATAACATTGGCGAGGTAATAGAAAGAATAAATAAGGGTAGAAAAGTAATAAGGAAGTTGAATTCCATCTTGTTCAACAAGACAGTAAGAAATTTTTGTTTACAAATAACATTTGAAATCGATACTGTACACAAGTATGTTCAAAGTATAATAATTTACGGAGACGAAACATGGAATATGACAAAAACGAATAGAAATAAATTCATGACGACAGAAATGAAGTTCTCAAGACATTGTTGTAGGATACCAAGATCAGAAAGAGTAAGGAATGACGTTGTAAGAGAAAGAATGAAATGGACAGAAATATAGTGGAATAAATTGAGAAGAAACAATTAATCTGGTTTGGGCGTACTAAAGGAAAGGACGAATCTAGATGGCCCAAGAGAATAATGGAATGGATACCGTCAGAAAAACGAAGACGGGGAAGACCTCGAAAACACTGGAGGTATGATTTGGAGGAAGCAATGTTGTCTCGATGCTTGGAAGAGAGTATGTGCTTGGGCAGAAAGAATTAGAAATTGGGGACGGAGAGGCGGCTGAGTCTGTAGAAACTTATGTGTGTGTGTGGGGGGGGGGGGTGCGTAAACACGCACAGGTTTTGAATCGTTCTCAGGTATCCAACATCTTCAGAGCCAATATTTCGTCTCCTTTTGTTTATATAATAGGCTTTTCCTTATTCGTACTTAAACGTTGACTTTATTCAACTAGCTTTATACTTATTTTTCAGTTGCCTTACATAGTCAGTGACTTTGTCTGATTCCTAATTACCACCTTCTCTTTTGTCGTGCGCATCGATTAACATTAAAAAGGGCAGTTACCAAACTCATAAATGTCAAAATGACTCGAAATTCTTGTAGTAATTTTTATTTCCACACATCAGTTACTTTTATTAATATATTTATTTGTGTGTATACTGCATTAAAAATACGTTTATTATAAACAAACTAAAAGAATTATCAGGACCAAACGTTTGCCTCAGCTGATGGAAAACATTTAACTTCCGAGAAAATGTAGTGTAAGGCTGTAAAATACTTGCAGAAAAATTATTGGTACCACAAAATACAAGTTTTATACAGAGTATAACGTAAAAGGTGTCCTTACTATATACGTTTGGAGTCTATGCATGAATATAAGAAAGAGTTTCTATAAACATTGGTCCAAGAACGTCTCGTTTTATAACTGACCGCCATTTTGTGTTTTTTAAAAAATATTTAAATCTCAAGATGCAAGTGAGATATCTTAATGAAATCTGGCACACATGTTTACATCAATACACTTTAATAAATAAAAAATCATGATTTCTTTATGAATTCAAATTTTAAAATAGTGATCACTCTAATTATTTTATCATTAATAGATCTGTAAATTTTATTTCGGTCAACTTATAATTTATTAAGTAAAATGTTAAAAATTTTATTCTGAATACAATGGCATATTGGTTGTTTAAATCTTATGACAAATCACAGGGTTATGACAGCCTACCCATAAGTTCTGACTATTTGAGTTATTTTTTGTGCTTCTATTCCTTCAGTGTAGGAAAAATGTATTTAAAGCCACTACAGTCTTTTTCAAACTAACTCAACGACAGTAATTTATAACAAAGTAAAGAATCAATTTTCAATGAAATTAATAACTTTTAACAAATTTAATTACAACTACTTTCACATCATATTTTGAATAGTAATAATTAAATTTTGTTTAATGAATAGAAAATGTTAATGGCTTGTTTCCATTTTTAAGTCATCTGTTTGCTTTAGTGAAATCGGTTGTAACACGTGTAGTTTAATAAATAATATTCTCAGTAACTTTTCTTAAAGACTTTTTAAATTCAAACCAGAACTGTAAGGGCACACGGCAACTTTACTCTGAACGCGTTTCCAACCAAAACGTGCCGAGTAAGAAAAAAGCTTGGTAAGAGAAAAAATTAGTTAAAAGAAACTCGATCTTTTTCCCGAACCGTTGGTAGAGGTAGACCTTTTAGAACAAGAAAGAAATAGTACTGAACACAAATGGAGAACATCCTAAAGTCAGTTACAAGAAGTCCTATGGTTGAAGGTGTGGATCACATGACTATTCAGGATTTTACACAGCCGACAACTAACTAAAACCTTGCCATCTACAAAGAAAGATGTACATGAACAGAGGCAAGCATTTTATTTTAGTTTCTCCACAAAATTGCAATTCGACCGCAAATATAGTCTCTGTCATATTTACTGACGAAGCACGTTTTACAAGAAATTAAAATATTAATGTCCATAATAATCGTTTCTGACTAAAAGGAAACCCTTACCACATATTCCAGTTTAGATTCCAGCAGTCTTCTTTTCTGTCAATGTTTGGCAGATATCACTGGTGACTTCTTGATTGTTCCTGTGTTTTTGTTTTGTTTTGTTTTGTTTTTTCCAAGACATAATGACCACAATTATCTTGATTTTTTTAAAAACTACATTGTAGAGGTTCCACTAGCCATAAGATATCTAACTGTCGATGTGCATAATGGTGCTTGAGCACACATTTTTATTACATTGTACGTCGTTTTTTAGGTGAATGTTATGGTGAAGAGTAGACTGGCATAGCCTGCTAGACCACATGATCTAAGTGATCTAAATCCATTATATTTTTATCTATAGGGGTACCTTAAAACCACAGTTTATCGACTACCTTCAAGGTGTGTTGTGATGCACCAATACACATGTCGTAAGTGGACAAATTATAGATTTAATCGATTTACTCTGTGTGTGGTCACATTCCAAAATGTCATCTTAGTATATATAAATTTGTATAAATTAGTTTGTATGTTAAATGATTCCAAACTATATGAAACAGTCTATTCGAGTTTTTCGAATTGTTAACAATAATATATTCATACAAATTATAATTAGATAGAAAGAGGATATAAGAAAAATCCGTAACACAACGTTTTAACATTTTAAAATATTGAGGATTTACCGCAAGTAATTATTGAAAATTGCCAACAAACAGATATGTGTTGAAAACAATGGAGGGCACTTTGAACATTTATTAAGTATTCTAATGTGGTAAAACTCATATTAAACACTTCCTACTTGTTCTAACAGAGTCGTCCGTTTTCCGCCATAACATGGTTATTTGTTGTGGATTTGAATAAACAAGTTGTCGTTGTGTTCACAATAAACTGTTCAATAATTTAGCTGACCGTACTGACAGTATGACCGTGACGTTTCAAAAATGATTTAAAACACAGATGGATAGGGTAAAATTGTACACTTGTTGAAATACCTAACAATGGAATAACCAATCTACTTATCACAGAGTTGTTTATTTTCTAATTAAAACAAATAAAAACAAATCATTCAAATCTAATGCTATCTTAGTTACCATGCAGCTGTTTATAGCAACTTTTTTTTCTTATATTGATGCGTAGATTCATAATACTGTTATGTAATGCAGAAAAAGTGTTACTCAATTACGGAAAGTTCTGGTACATTGGAGAACGTAGTTCTACTCTTTTCTCAGCTGTTCCCGCAGCTGAACGCGTACGTGACGCTTGACATGCGAGGTAGTATTACGTAATGCGGAACGTCTCGTGCGTTCGATGGTGTCGTTCTAGAAGCTTCTTGACTAGCCCAACGGTGTGTGTTTCTGCCATGGGCGCACTAAAGTATTGTCTAGAATTTTCACGTGTTTGTTAAAAACGCATATTATGGAACCCTGCAGACTATAAATAGTCCATACCTGCCGCTTAGAGTTCAGAGTTATTGTCGGGCGATTTACATAGTGCGGTTCGAAGTACTGTGGCGAAGTGTTATGTGTTATAATTGTACGGGACAATTGTAATACAATTGTGTTTTATATTAGTTGACATTTTTATTGTGTGTGAACAATTTTTATTTGATTTGTCGTAAGAGACTGTCTTGTTGATTAAAAACTGTTTAATTGTGATAATTAAAGCTGGTGATTAGTGACCTTCATTGGTGTCTTGTATTTTGTTTTCCACTGTACCATACGACGATCAGTAGACCGTCGTAACAATACATATAGTGAGGACAACGTTTACGTTACACGCTGTATATGACACATTATATTTATTTACAGCACTCTTTTGCTATGCTTTACATTTAAGCAATTTGTGCATATTCTCACACCTACAACCACTGACAAACACGCTTAAAATATTCACCGAGAAACAAGAGACTTGATATAAAATTATTGTTTTAAAAATGTATAGAATCAGATTTTATTTTGAAAAGGTGTATCAAGAGAGAACAGGCTGCGGACACAGTAAATCAATTACTACCGCGCCACTTTCTGTCTGACGTAACCCCAGTTACCGATCATAAACAATCTGTTTCTACTTTACATTATATAGCTGCAATTTAAATTTGAATTAAGACCTTAAGTTTTGTTTCTTCCCATTACCTCTTGTCACTACATGAATATTTTAAACTCTTTTTTTAACAAGCATAATGTAAAGAGACATTCATTTTGTTCTGGGTATTTAAAAATAGTTACGTTATACCAATATAAAAATCTTACTATAAAAAAAATGTTAATGGCATTTCGAGGCAAGGAACTGATAAGAACAAAAATAGTTATTAATTATCAAATTCTAAAACTGGTGAGCCATTTAAATTATTTGGAAAATGATACTGGCTATAATAGGAATTATGATATTGATATTAAATTCCAGATGACCTGTGGGACAATCAACCGTATTTTTAGAAACAAAGTACCTCGAGATAAGAAATTAAAGTTTTACAAAGTTATGGCAGTCCCTGTATTGCCCTACGAGTGTGAATTATGGGCAACAACCAAGAAACAAGACAGTAAAATACAGGCCTCGGAAGTGGCGTTCTTAAGAGGAGTTAAAAGGTGTTCTAAACTTGACCGTACAAAGAATGGGGTCATAAGAGAAGAGTTACAAGTTTTAACTTGAATGAAAAATTAAAAAATTATAAACAACGGTGGAAAAAACACTTAAAGAGAATCTCGGATTCCAGACTGGCCAAACAAGTCTGAAAACATAAACCTATAGGACACAGGTGTATGAGTAGGCCAGGAAGAGATTGGTAGAGGATATTTGAAGGTGGAACAGGCAGCACCTTGCATATGCCGTGTTGTGAAGAGGTGATGATAGATTACGTTATGTTGTGTTTAATAGAATTTGAAAAGGTGTTGCTGAATATCTGTTATGAATAGAAATTTTTGCCGTCGCAAAATAGAAAGCAGGAGACAACATAGCGAGTTTGGGCTAGTGAAAACAGTTCCTTCTAATTTATACCATTAGATCAGTTCTGTTTTGTCTCTATCTACACAACGGATACAAAGTATGACCGTAGCGTTGCAATTACAGTTTAAAACATAGATGGATAGAGTAAAAATATATTGTTTACTTGCTGAAATACCTAACAGTGGAATAACCTGCCTGTCATAGAATTAATTATTTTCTAATTAAAACAAAAAACAAACATTCAACTCTAGTGCTTTCTCGGTTGTCATGCAACTGTACACTCTACATTGACACTATCTAATTATAAATACAGTACAGTTGCAGCTCAGTCAGTCAGTTCTGAGTTTAGTTTATACAATCAAATAGAGTGGATATTAGTGTTAGACATGTTGTTTTTTGCATACTGTTTGTATTGTCTCCAGCCTCTAACAGTGTACTATTTGTTAAGACACTGTAGATACGCTATTAGCCTTTGACAAAATTAGGCTCGATCATTTTGTTCAACGCTAATGCCTTCTTTCTGTAGTGATGTAAAACGTAGATGAAATCGCCAGACAGTATTGTCTACACAAAAAATTAAAAGCTTTCGGTGCCCATCGAGAAAGGTTTATGGAAGAGTGAATTAATTAATGTTAATGAAATTAAAAGAAATTATTCGTTTTGATTTGACTGTTAAACAATTATTTTATTACACTGATCAAATGGTCGCTCGCCACTTGGTAGAACTTTTTATTAACACTTAAATTTAATAAATAAACACTTGGTATATTTCCACAGATAATTTTATATTTCCACTAAATAAAATTATCTGTAGAATTATGCCAAGTGTTTATTTATTAAATTCAATTATTTTATTTTCTGTTCTTTATGAAATACATTTCTTCCTACACGAATACTCAAGCTTCAATTTCCAAATAATGCAATTTTTGTATAGCAGAGATGCTTGAGATGTTTGTTTTCCCAATAACATTCATAAATGAAATTTAAATCCCCTGGTTGGTATTATTAAAGCCTCCTCCACCGTTTATCCTTTCTTATTCTCTTCACTCTGCTTAAGTTCCACATCCAACGTCATCAGCACTCTGCTTCATGAACTATAATGTATCTGCACATTATCTCTACTACTCCTTTAATCACTATGTGAGTCGATCTAATGTGCCTCAATAATTGACACAAAATTCTTCTTCTTCTTCTTCTTCTTCTTCTTCTTCTTCTTCTTCTTCTTCTTCTTCTTCTTCTTCTTCTTCTTCTTCTCCTCCTCCTCCTCCTCCTCCTCCTCCTCCTCCCCTCCTTTTTCTTCTTCGTTGTCTTCTTCTTCTTCTTCTTCTTCTTCTTCTTCTTCATCTTCTTCTTCTTCTTCTTCTTCTTCTTCTGCTTCTTCTTCAGCACTTCAGGACAACTGAGCCCCGAATCTTCTCCAATGTCTCCTATCCATTGCCATCTCAACGTAACCCTCACATCCATTCTTCTGAGATCTTCCAGCACATCATACAACCATCTTATCCTAAGTGGTCGACTCCTCTTAGCTTTTATAGACTTGCGTCCTCAAGATTTTCTTTGGCATACGCTGATCATCCATCCGCTCTAGGTGACCTACCCACTGTATTCGTTGAGCCTTTATGGGTCTTACAATGTTCTCGTGATTCAATAGCTCAACTATCTCCTGGATATTCCTTATTCTCCATGACACAGAAGTCTGCATCTCCTTTAACTGATGTGCCTTCATACTCTTGGGGTAGTGGCTCCAGAACCTCTACACCTCTTTTAGTTATTCTTTCCCTTCAATTGTCAACAAATGTCTATAATATCCTTTCTATAAGGTTCCTGCCTGTTCCTTTATGTTGCCACACTGTATGTAACCTATGTTTCTGTACTCCGCATACTTAATAAAAAACTTTAACTTAAATATGAGATAAATATTAAACTTTATAAATGTGAGTGTATATACAACTGCTCAAAAATTTAAAAATGTAAAAACGGTTTTTCTTCAATTAGTTTTTTATATATCGTTTTCAAAACTTAAAAATTACATTTATGATATATTGACACCTTTTTATGTGGGTTTTAGGTAATATGGTAGATTACTAGCATTCCTTAATAAGTGAGTATAACTCGCGAGAGGAATAAACAAAGGCGGCAAGTGTAACCTTTGAAGTAAAGGCGGACAATAATGGTTCGACAAACTCAAACTACCAACAGAGGTAATTATTAATGGCACCTGCATATACAGGGCCTTCAAATGTTTCATTATTACTTGCTGGTTTAATAGTGACTCGGTACAGTCAAGGGAACAGTTCAGACTGTAAACGACAAAGTTGTGCTGTGTACTTATACTTTAGTCTGTTCAGCTGTTAATACAATGCAGCGTGTCTCGTGATAGTTAATGTTCCGACAGGACAGGTAGGGTTTCTTAAGCAGTAAAACGTCCACATCAAAATTTGTAATCTAATACCGTCAACAAAAAATAAAATTTAAAGCTAATGTTCTAAGATAAATATTTACACATACTAGTAGAATACAGATGGGTATACATTTGTTAAATCGAATCTGCAAAGCCTCTGAATTGCAAATATCCACATTTAAGACCAAGACTTTTCGTGGAAGTGATCCCGTACGGGCAAAAATTGTTATAGATGGTACTGTCCTGGAACAAGTCAGCAATTTTGAATACCTGAACTACAGTGTGTCTTATAATATAAGCAACAACGTTGTGAATAAGTTACATAAGTTCAACCTTATTTGCGGGACCATCAGTCAGCAAGTAAAGAAACACGCCTAAAATTCTACAAGGTGACGGCCTGACGTGGCAGGGTTATACTCTCCATGATCACAGAAGATACATACATATACGCCAGGAACTGAATGTTATGAGTATACTCGACAGGATAGCCCAGTATCGGCTGAATTGGTGGGAACATCTTTGCCGAATGGATGACTGCCGCATCCCCAAACAACTATGGAACTATAAGTCGAGGGGACGGAGAGGTGTGGGACGTCCGAGGAAGCGCTGAAGTGACCAGCTCTCAACTTTGCCTGTTTGAGACCGGAACAAACCATCCTTGGTTTTAACCTTGAGGATGATGATGTGATATTTTCGGTAACAAAATAGTGGCCGATCTAAAAAATGTATGTAAAATTGCAAATAATATTAGTTTACAAGTTAAACGGTAGATATTTTTTATAAAAAACACAGTTAATGTTAACTTAAATATCTTAAAGTGTATCGAAATTAAATTTTAGCAAGTCACTTATAAAAGCGGGACACAACACTAACCTGCTCACCATCCAAAGGGACGATCACAAAACCTACCACATGCAAATGAGAAATAAATGCTACGCTAAATGAGAACCCTACCTGTTTAAAAGCATACACAAAGAACAAAGCCAATTAATAACAGAAACAATTCGTACTTGTTAGAGAACCGTCTTTAAGATTTGATGCACCAAAAGTACAGTTCATGACCGTACAACTGCTATAAAATGTAAGAAGCATGTTGTCAAATCAACACAGATTCTACAATTCAATTCAATTCAAAAAAAAAAAAAGTAGACCATAAGTTGCTACAGAAGACGCTGTATCTGTGGATCCATCACTAGTCCCATAGTAACTATGGAGCCATTGAAAGCAAGTGGACAATCATAAGACAATATAAAAAAAGTCGCCTAAGCACTTTTGGCTATAGTATACATTTATACATTGGCTACAATAAACATTTATACATTTACATATTTTATCACTAATCCTTAATAGTTGATGATTAGTTGAGTTCATCGTTCAATCATGGCCATCACTTCGTGATCCCACGAACCATGTCTCACCAAACCCCTCTATTTTGCACTACTCCCTGAGATCTTTTATTCTCTTATTTGTTGCTTCAATGGCCCCGTCGATTCATCTAGTCCTCTGCCGTCTTCTTCTCCTTTTGCCATCAGATTTATAGTATATCAGATTTTATAGTAAGTCTTGTTTCCTCATTACACGACTAAATTATTGGAGTTTCAGCTGTAATATTTTGCTCTCCAATGAACAGTCGCCATTGATTGGTTAGTCCACTTAGCAGTCCATGGGGCTCACAAATTTTTTTCCAACACCATAGTTTAAAGGCGTCAATTCTTCGACATTCAGTCTTCCTTGATGACCACCTCTCACAACCGTACATTACAACCGGGAATTCAATAGCTTAGTTGTCAACGTAATGTCCGTTTATGCAACGACGAGCGACGTTTTTGAATTTCTACACAAACGATACACCACCAACTGTGTAAACAAGTTAGTAAGACAACACCAGGTTCGTCTCTTCCTTTATAAATTATTTTTTTATTTTCCTGACTTAATTAATATTAATAATTATTAATAATAGTGAGATATCTAGGCGGTTATTTCCCGACTTCACTTGTATAATTTCTTTCACTAAAAAATCACAAAAATTTCAAAATCACCTACAAATCATTATTAATTAAGACGGAAGTAAACCTTTTCCGAGGTAAATCTAAAAAAATTACCTTGCAAATAGCCGATGGTAAAAGTCGGGGAAACCCTGCACTAGACTCGCGGGACACGGAAATAATAGTTACATTTACGGTCTGCAAAAAAAATAACTACCCGTGGCAACCCGTAGCTCCAAGCGTTAATGGATCTCGCGTTAAGCCAATCCATACTCCATACTCCATACTTATTTTCTGGTCAATACTGAAGTGTTGTGAAACACAGCTATGAGACCTGTTAACGTAATGAAAATTTTGAACTAAGCAAATGAAGTTCACCAGCGAGTGTGAGTACCATTGACACACCTGAAACACAATTCCTGAATTGACAAAACAAAACACAATGAATCCCCCACCATAAACGATTCCTATCAGTATTAGAGTTCTTCTTCTAATACTCATTATTTATCGCCTAAAATTAATCTCAATTAAAAATATATTTTATCTATAGGAACTAAACATTACCTAAAAAAAAATAAGTAAACCACTGCTCAACAGTCCGTAAAGGATCGTGGCATACCGCGCGGCTTTTGTGTTTAGTGGGACTGTTGCATGGCTAGTACAACGCATTGCCAGCCGCTAGCTACTGTATTCACAGCCAGGAGGCGCCGCTGTTATCTCAACGTCTACTCAATTTTGCCTCATGACGATGAGTGCACGCCGTAGTGAGCCTCCACCTGTAAACATTACCTATTAATGTCCAATGATATGTTTAATTTGCTTTTAAATAATATTCCTTGAATTGTTTGCTTTTATGTTAATAGAAACAGTTGTTGAAACAAGTGTATAGATTGTAACTCTGTGTGTAACAATGAGGCAGCCACATTAACAAGCTAGATTTTATTTTAAAAACTCTACTCGTGTTTTTGTAAATAAAACGAATACATTTCTAGAATTAATGTTCCATTCTTTAAAATCCCAGACGTTTACTCTATCTGCAGAAGTCATCTTCAAAGCAGCAGTTTTATCTACAAATAACATCAGCCGTTAAAGACAAAACGGCCTAATGAAAACAAAGAAACCTTTCTAATTTTGCTAAACTTATTTACTCCTCCTACCAGAAAGCAAAGTCCTTTATTATTTATTTCGTTGAAATCAGCAAAAAAATACCTCAATAAAATCTGCTTCATGTTTTCATTTTTTCTAATTTTAATAAATTTTATTGTACATTACTGAAAAACAGACAACAACTACTACTACTACTACTAATAATAATAATAATAATAATAAAAAAATACAACAATGCAGAAATCCTTTAGAGAAATCTTTCTTAATATAAAATATGCGACTTGTGTGTACATACACATCAAATTTTTTACTATATTAGCTCAAAATATACTGTACTATATTTTGTACTCCCAAGATGTTTCTCCCTCTTATTTGAGGCACGTTTTGGCTATTAAGCAGTATGCTCACCGTCAGCTGTGCTCAATGATGGACATACCTCACAATGAGCATACTGTTCAATGTTCAAAATATGTTCCAAGTAAGAGGAAAAAATAGCTTGTTAGTACAGTAATATACATAAAATTGTTTATACGAGTATATAAAAAAAATTTAACCAAAAGTATTATATAAATGTGTGTGTGTGTGTGTGTGTGTGTGTGTGTGTGTGTGTGTGTGTGTGTGTGTGTGTGTGTGTGTGTGTGTGTGTGTGTGTGTGTGTGTGTGTGTGTGTGTGTGTGTGTGTGTGTGTGTGTGTGTGTGTGTGTGTGTGTGTGTGTGTGTGTGTGTGTGTGTGTGTGTGTGTGTGTGTGTGTGTGTGTGTGTGTGTGTGTGTGTGTGTGTGTGTGTGTGTGTGTGTGTGTGTGTGTGTGTGTGTGTGTGTGTGTGTGTGTGTGTTTATACATATTTATATTTCTTAATATACTTATTTTTAACTTCGTCGAGCTTACTTGCTGAACTGCTACGTGTCATGCTCCGGACGAGGCCTTTCAGTGTCCTTAACCACGACTTGATAATGGTGGAGACAACGAAAGGCCTCGCCCGGAGCATGACAGGTAGTAGTTCAGCAAGTAAGCATGACAACGATAAAATTACAGAGACTACTAATTCAAATAACAAGATGAATAATATATTTATGTATAAAATCAGCCTAAGTAACCTGAGCATAAAATAAGTAGTCTGTGGTTATTGGCATGAAAGAATTATTGACATAAGAAATAGAGGAAAAAGACAAATTTGAAACAAGTCGTGCAGATTGTACAACAGTAGATCAATCAGGAACACTGAAAGACCAGTCTCTGATAACGCGTATACTTGGTAGAGCCGAATGAAAACACTTTATCTTGGAAAGAAGGTATGAAAAATCAAGATGTTTCCAGATACATATATTCTAAATCGATTTACATAAATATTTTAAACGAAATTAAATAAGTAGGCTTGAAATAAAATTTAAGACATTTTTTGGCGTATTTTCAGTTATCGTAAGAAACTCCATACAGTAAAAGGATTTCATAGCTTCGACAACAAAAACAAGAAAGAAAATCTCCGATGAAAAATAAATTTACTGTTCTGTTTACAGCAGTTACCAACGCAAACATGCGCAAGGAAATGAAGAAATTTAGCTGATAGCAATAGTCGTTCAACGGTTCTGAAGTTTAAAAGTCGTGGATAAGTTTTTCCATTTTCTTATCAACCGTCCGTTTTAACTATCGGATTCTCGGTCCGGTCATGAGTACTCCTACATACACATTTGTTTGTTTTTTATATAAGTTTAATGATTATAATTTTAACGAAATTTAACACGTATTAAATTTAACATTTTGGCATTACTTGATGAAAAATTAGGAAAAATCTCTAGTATTAGCTTATCTATTATTAAAATATGTATCGTGTACAAGTCATTAGAACGGAAAAATTAAGAAGTTACTTAATTGACATGTTAAATTTATTTTACTTACAAATCAGAATTTCAAATGTAAAACTTAAGTAATTAAAAATATCTTGTTCTCTTATGTTTATTGACTGAAACGAGTTGTTTAAAAAGATATATAGTATTAAATTAATAACAGCATTTTGAATCAAGAAAAGAAATCCGTGTGATTCGTTTCTCTATGTGGTTTGGTGTCTATATTTCACTATATTGTAACGTTATTCACTACGCGTATAATGTCAATATATTTCATTATATTTCTATAATGACATCGTATTCTTTCGACCAGTATGTTGTAATGGAGAATGGAAGGTCACATCTAATCAAGAAATAGACTCCATTCTAACACAGGGAGATTTTGTCCATTTATAAAGTCCATAAGAATCAGATAGATAGGACATGTAGAAAGAATGGACAATGTACAACCAAATATTCCCTAAAAGGATGATGAATGGGCACATAGATGGGCGCAGAAGACGAGGCAGGCCAAGAAAACGATGGCAAGACGACGTGGAAGATACGTGACTAGGATGGTTGTCGGCTAGTGGAAGACCAAGGCACATGATCGGACTGTCTGGAGGTGAATCATTAGGGAGGTCAGGGTCCATCCTGGACTGTAGTGAAAGATTTGTATGTAGGCCTATGTATGTATGTAATGGTATCGTATAGACTTTAACAGCAGTTCTCAACGTATTGACCGAAGAAAAAAATTAACTTTTTCGGAGGACAGTGTCAGCGATAGATAATATAAAATTAGGAAAGGCAGCAGACACTGATGAAATTGCGATAAAATTTATAAAATTTGGAGGAGAGCCAGTGGTAGACATGGTGGAGTCTAAGCATGGTGGCATATGACTTATATACGAGAGTCTTGGAACGAAGGTTGAGGACTGTCACAGGACACCTTATCGAAAAGAGACAAGCTGCCTTTCGACCAGGCAAGCTGACTCATGATCATATTTTCAGTCTCAGAATCACCATAGAGAAAAATCTAGACAGAGGTCGTCACTTGTTTCTAGCATTCCTGGATTTGTGGGCAGCATTTCATTTAGTCCCTAGAAAGGAAATATGAAATGCTTCACTAGCAAATCAGGAATTCTGAGACTGAATGGAGAGAAATTGAAGAGCTTTAAAATGAAGAAGAGGATCAAACAAGGCGATAGCTTGAGTCCTCTATTATTAATAGTCTATATGAATGAACTACACAAAATATACAAGAAATGAACACGTAAAGACATAGTAGAACATTGGAAGTTAAGACTGATTTTGGCCCAGCCATTGCTATAAGCAGATGATACAGTGCTCATACAAGACTCAAGGGATAAACTGCAAGAAGGCATAGTAGAATGGAAAGAGGAATTGGGTAGAAAAGGTTTGGAACTGAATATCAAGAAGAGTAAAATTATACGTGCTTGAGAAATACCTGAGGCGTGATCAATTGGTTCAAGACAAGGAATATGAATACTTGGGTGTCGGTTTTGACAGAGATGGAATAATATATCAGGAAGTATCAAGTCGTCTGAGGAAAGCAACCTCTAAATATTTTACAATAAACAACTCACTCATAGAAACAAGAGAAGGTCGGCAAGACACCAATACCACAGATATTTAAATCTGTATACCTACCTACAATAATGTATGGAGCAGAAAGTTCCTTTACAAACAAGCGAGTAGAATAACATTAGCAGAGATTATGTTTCTCGGACAAATAATGGCAAAAACAAGGAGAGATTTCATTAAAAATGAGACGACCAGACGAAATTTGGGAATGACGACCCTAATGGATTTACTGGAGGCAGGACAATTGAAGTGGTTGGGGGGACATGCAAGGACAGATGAAGCAAGAAAAATAAAACAGTATCTTCAAGTAAAGCCAAGAGGAAGGTCACAGAGACCAAGAGCAAGGACAAGGATAACGTATCAGCCGTACACTGAGAGACTGGGACAGGGACGTAAGGAGAGTTTACAAAATAATGAAGGCTATGTGCATGGACAGGAATAAGTGGAGACGATGAACGCAGGCTCCATAAAGCCCGACGGTGAGAGGCAGAACGGTCAGATGAAGACGAAGAAGAAGGAAAACAGTGTATTATTATTATTATTATTATTATTATTACCGGCTGTGCAATGTTTACACATTTTCCGGAACCAAAGATTACAGAAATGATTGAATTCTCATCTTCCACTGCTGCTTGTCCATCCAAAGATCTTCTTCAATTTCTCGTTCCCTCAATATAGTCTGAATTTCTTCTATCCAGATGATAGGTGGACTTCCTCTTTTCCTTCTTCCTGGCGGGGTCCATTCCATAACTCTCCTTGGCATCTTTCCTGTGCCATTCTTTTCGTGTATCCATACCATTGTAATTTTCTTGTTTGGATAAAATCAACAATTGAATTTATCACATTCAATCCGTCCTTAATGCCTTCATTTCTAATTTTCTCACGTCTGGATACTTTTGCCAAACGTCTCCAAAAGTCCATCTCTGCTGTCATTAATTTTTTTCTTGTGTCTTTATTAGTAGTCCACACTTCTGAGCCGTAAGTCATGATATTTCTAACAATGGTTTTAAATAGTTTGGTTTTAGTTTCTGCTGTAATTTGCTTATTCACAGGATTCTATTTAATGTAGATATAGCAATCTTTTACAAATTAATTCTGGATTGTATTTCTTTGTCTTGCTTCCCAGTGGCCGTAATTTTTACTCCTAAATACTTGTATTCCTCTGTATATGAAATCTTCCACATGTCTTCCTCCAATATCAAGCCTTGATGAAAGTCACCTATTGCCATGTATTTTGTTTTATTCATATTTACCTTTAGTCCCCATTTCTGATACTCCTGTATAAATTTTCTAATCTATGTCTTCAAAATCTTGAGCCAAAAGTAATTGGTCTTCAGAAAACTGTAATGAATGAACTGTATCACCATCAAGTGGAATTCCCATGTTCCTGCACATTTATTTCCAAGTCTCGATTGCTTTCTCCGTATAAATTTTGGAAAGCGTGGATTAAAACAGTGTATTAACTTCAAAAAATTATTACAGTAAAAGTAACGATAAATTGTAAAATTTAGTTCTACTGTAATGGCGAATGATATAAAATAACTTACGAATAGAAACTGAAACTTGCAATCAAACTATAGGTTTATTGGTTGGTTACTTGTTTACTAGATTCACACAGCTTCGTATAACCATCTGATATTTTTAATCCTGTTCATATAGAAACTTTTATGACGGTGAAAGTTAATTGTCTTCTTTATTCGTCACAACAAACATTTTTATTACTAGAGCTAAAATATTAAACTACCTTTACTTTCATTATTGTGCCTTAATGAAGTTTGTGCGTGTAGCCGGAAAGTCGCGCAAACTCAAAACGTTCAGCATAATGTAAACAAACAAATAAATTTAAATGAAAAAATAAATGAAAACTTTTGTTCTCGATTTATTTGACACGTGAGTGTCAGCAAACTTGTTTCGTAATAATAGTTACAATTGCGTTTAAGAATTCGTCAACAGATAATGTTCACGAATGAAAAACAATTATGCTGACTTATAAATTAATGGAACCCACTGTTTAAAACTCACGTGACGTTAAGAAAACGATTCATTGTTCCTAACGGTATAACTTCAATTTTCCTACATCATCCCTACTGCTGAGAAGAACGTTTCCTAATTCTGGAGTGCGTAACTTCTCTACAGATCCTTATATTAATAAGCTTTACTAATAAAAACGACAATATCTTTTTTGATAAAACAGTATTAATTTACTATTTAACTATTGTCAAATAAATATAGCTTACCTTGTCAAGAAAAACGTTCAAATATTGGTGTGTTTCATGTAATGGAAGTTTGAGAATCCTGACCACAAATAAACCACGCAATTTGTTACTGTACTTTTTAAATGGCTTATTGCATATTTTACAGCAAAATAAAACCTGTCTTAGTCAGTTACGACAAACGACGTTTTTACCTGTTTTTACCCGGTTAATTGCGCCCCGCACTTGGTCGCAACTGACAGAATCTGTGGCGACTAGTAGAAACGTTCCTATTCCAACTTCCGTCAGGTTTCAGTTCTGTAACTTTCATTTGTGCGGGTGGGTAAACTCTTTCTTCAAATATTTTTGTTACGTTAGGTTAGATTAAGACAGGTTAAGTTAGTCTAGGAATGGAGAGAATTATAATGGTAATTGCTGTATTATTATTATAACATGAAAATGTTAGTAACGATTGGCACCACCTAACGTCAGCGTAAAGTTCACTCTACGATAGAGAAAGTTGATTGTCCGTTAACGGTGTACAGACACTGGAAACTGTCGTAGCGCATTACCATTCCAGCCGTGAGTCTATCTCTGCACACGCCTATGATAGATGCAGTCTATGTCTGTAGCTTATAGGACGATATGTTCGATCTCAATTGGCCGGGTCGCAATTTACCGGTTTCGTTTTTACTAAACTTGTATTGCAACCACTAACACGCAATTATACTTTCCTTAAGCGCTTCCAAGCCTCTCGGCTCATCTGAAGATGAGCCGAGAGGCTTGAAAGCGCTTCTGGAAAGTACAACTGCGTGTTAATGGTTGCAACACATATATTATCGCAACTGACCGCGGTCCATACCGAAAGATCCGAGGCTCATGTAATAATAACTAGTACTTTTGCAACTAGTTTGGACCGCGTTGCAAAACTACAGTAGTTGCAAAAGTACTAGCTATTATTACATAAGGCTTGGATCTTTCGGTATTGCTTAGGCTACGAAACAACATAACATACTAAATTCCTAATAACTTTCATAAAAACTGTTGTCGTAGAGACGGATATTATCCTTCTGCTAGCAGCTTTATAGCATTATAATTAATACCTACGCAACATAGAAGAAGTAGTAAAAATTAATACCTATTTTAAAATCTCTTAAGAATTATTCGTGTCAAATGGTGTTCACTAGCGCGACTAAGTGGTGTTGTTTTAACCTTTAATTGCGTCGTTCAGCACTGGTCGACAGTGTGGCTGCCACTTGTTACAAGCTATCAGTTAATTAGTTCCGCTCAATTGCCCACAGCCCACGATAACAAAGGTTGCCAAAAACTATCTTAAACTAGAAAATAAAATCACTAAAACACTTTCTGCATCATTTAGCTAGTCTTACGATTCGTAGCGTAAAATTCATTCTTACCTCAGGTAACCTCATAGTTTTATAAATATCACAGCTCTTTGTTTACATTATGAAATGATTATACTTTAACACGTAACTTAGTAATTACTACTTTTTATTAACCGACTTAAAAAGGAGGAGGTTCTATATTCGACACTACTTTTTTTGTTAATGTATGTTCGCCGATTACTCGAAAACGGTTGGACCGATTTTTATAAATCTTATTTTAAAATTTACTTTAATGCTGGGTCTATCGATCACTTTTTTTAACCTTACTAACTCGTCAAACGTATCACCAAATAACGTTTTACGAAATTAAAAGCTAAGTCACAGTCATGTTGGAAACCGCTAAAAGTTGCATAGAGTATGAATAGTGTTATCGAGAAGGGAGTCTGAGCACCCGCAAGAGAATAGTCATCCGTAGGGTATAACTATGAGACGCTACAAAGGTGAATATGTCTTTTCTACCTTATGTTTAAGGTAATTATTATAGCGCGAAATATTGTAGCAATCAGTGATCAACTGGCAACACTATTTTTTCGTTTCATCTATTCCGTTACATGATGAATCACTTTATTGCTAGGAGCACGAGGTGTACGGGAGTGAGCCGGGCACCATAGTGCCGGATATGAAGTTCTCACTTCAAAAAATGACTTGGCACTGACTTCAAAAAGTGTATTGGGATAAAGTTATGTAAAAGCTTGTTTTACAGCCACGTACCATAAGATTACTATTTATGCATTTTATAATTTCAATACTGCACACCATCAATGTAAAAAGTATTTTTTACTTTTAAAGCGTTTTAAAAAATAATTTCAGGTGTGTTAAATAGTTTCCTTCTTTTTTTTGTTCGTTTAATTTTTTCAAATATTATTTATATGTTTTCTAAATGATCGTTCATACACGTTAATAAGATACTCGTATTTTTATCTGTTCTGTTCCACTATGTTACACGTAATAACATGAAGTGTTTAAAAACGTTATTATCAAATAACTTCTTTCCCTTGTAATAAGAAATGTCAAAATGCAAACAAACAAGCAGCTATAATCTGTCACAAAAAAGCTGATAGTATACAGGTTACACTAAATATACTGAGACGCAGCTGAGGGCGATCAACTAAAGAAAGAATATCACTTCTGTTATTTTAATCCCATTTTCAGTGTGTCCGAGAGTAAAAAGTCCCGGCCCATAAAAGAAAGCATTTTAAAATTAATTTTCATTTATTTAGATAATCTCTATCTATCTCGATCGCTTTCCCAACGATGTTCTAAGCGCGTGTACAAGACGAATAAGCCGATTTTTCGAGGTCCTCAAAATAGCGACTTAGAGCATTGCTGACTTCATTTTCTTCCGCAAATATTTGTCCACCAAGCCATTTTTTGAGGTTACGAAATAAGTCGCTCGGCCCTAAATCGGGCAATAACAGTGAGGAGGAACCAATTTAAAAGTTAGTTCTTTGATTTTAGCCATCCCAAAAATTAATCTGTCAGATGGTGCATTGTCTTAATGAAACGACACGCTCTTATCGCTAAATGAGGCCCCCATAACCATATTACCAAATGTAATATTGTCTTAGCTTCTGAGTTAATTCTCCTTTGCTGTCCTTAGTTTTGAAAGTTGTTTGATCTCCTTAGTGTTGATTTATTTGCGTTTCGCTTGAAATGCTCTAAACTGTAAGGTGAAACAACCATTCGAAAAAATTTGTTGGTCCAACGTGAGCACAAACCCACCGTGCGCACAGCTTCGTCATCTCCAAATGTTTGTGTGGGACCGTGTGTTCTGTATGAAGTGCTATAGTCAGGGACCTTCTTTCTTTGAATGGGAGTATACAAAAATTATTTAAATTCTAACCATATAATTCGTCTAAGTGATTACTCTTATTTAATGTTTCACTTTAGCTGGCGTAACAATTTGTACTCCTGTTTGACAATTTACGCCATAAGTTTGATATATACTTATCCGATATGGTCAAGAAAATTTGGTATAACATAACAGAACCATTCGTGTCAAGATATTTTTAGAGAGCTACGGTATATTTGTACTATTGAGCTTAGTTTGATAACACTGTATTAGAAATTTGCCGAACTCTCATTTTACAACAGCGATTTTTCTTCTTCTTTTACGAGTCAACCTCTATTTTTCTTCTTCTTCTCAACCTACAACCTAGAGGTTAATATACTTACAATTTCTTTCCTTCCAGACACTCTCTTAATCAAAACAACACACAAGTACTTCACAAGACTCAAAACTAGTAAGGCTGATGATGAGAACACAAAGCGTCCCGAAACATGTTCCAAATAAGGAAAATACGTACATTGTTGTAGGCGTAGAGCATTCCAGGGAAAGTAGTGAAAAGATGCTGGCGAGCTGTTGTTCATATCAAGACATGATAGCTGCCTACTTTATATAAGTAACGAAATAAAAATTGTTTAAGAGTCGATAAAACAATTATATATATATATATATATATATATATATATATATATATATATATATATATACTGATGTTCTAAACATAATATTCTATGTAACAACGCCCAATGTCTTTAGTTCAACGTCTTGTCGTACAGATTAAATAAATGCCTATTTTGGCTCATCTCGCGCCTTCGATCTATATCAGTAGTTCTTCTGTCATTTGAACAAATATTATTTATACAATTAACCAAGAATAGTAGGGACGTTCAGATTAAAGTAAAATTCTATGCTTGGTTTGTACTAGATCCGTTTTGTTTAGTCCAAAGTTAGGCCTACTTCTGATTGTTTTTTCTTTTCTTTTTCAATAATTCTAAATCAAGAAAAACTAAAACAGTCAACGTAACAAGTCAGTTTAATTGAGTTGCACATTAAAAGATACAGTAGAAAATAACAGAAATAGTAGATCAAAACTGAATATAAACAATAGAATTTAAAACATAAATCACAATAGGAAAGATGTTATAAAATCCATTATCTTTTTAACAGCGTAAAGTATGTTATTTTTTTATTACAGATTAAATTTACTAAATTTATGTATATATGTCGACTATGTTTATATACTAATGTCTAGATATGGTGAACTGATACCAAAAGCAGATAAAAAACTTCCATAGTAAATTCAGTAGTATTGTGTGGTATCTTCATTCCGATTTTTACTTTCTATCGTATAATGGTACATTAAACGCAAGATGAAATTCTTATACATGAGAAATGAAAAAAGTAGATTAAGGTGAAAATCTTAAAAGGTAAAAAACAGACCTATCTAATAAGATGGTCTATTTTTAGACATGGAGCCAATGAATTATCCTCTACACGATGCAATTTAGTTAACTCAGGATGGCGGTGTTTAACCGTTAGCAAATTGCTTGTTGAAAAGTTTGACGGAGAAATTTCAAGTTTTATTTGTAATTCTTCTAAAACATTATTTTTAACAATTAAATTTAATCTTTTCTATAGTTTATAATCATACAGTTTTTGTACTATATGAAACGAGTATGATCAATGCAGTTGGTACTGTCCCAATAACCGTACCCGCACATATTTTCGATATTTCGATTATACGATTATTGGCATCGATACATAGTAATTTGCACACATAATTTCAGTTTAATAATATCGTGAAAATGTATTTGTGTATGTTATAAAATAGTTTGTTGACGACTGCAATAGTTTTTTATTGTCATATTTTTTTATGAAAAATGTTACTAGCAATAATATAACTCCAACGTGTGCCTGTGTCGCCAAAAGTTGGCGTTGTTAGTTTAACATGCAAATTAAATTTACACATGGAAACCAATATGTCTTTAAAACTTGCCTTTTGTGAAATCCACGTAAAAATCAACTCGAAGTAAGGCCTATTACTACATATGCCTCCTTTTTTGTGACAGAACTCGTTTTCCAACAGTACTCGTTTTTTTCAATAATTCTCGTTTTTTGTGCGCATCACAAAGCAACCAACTCGAAGTAAGGTGGGCCTCCCCCTGCCTATTATTATATATTGTTACGACGGTCTACTTGTCGTATGGTACAGTGGAAAACTAAATACAAGACACCAATTAAGTCACTAATCACCAGCTTTAATTATCACAGTTAAACAGTTCGTAATTAACAACACAGTCTCTTACAACAAATCAAATCAAAATTGTTCACACGCAATAAAATCTCAACTAATATAAAACACAATTGTATTACAATTATACCGCCCGATTATAAAACACAACACTTCGTCACAATAACCACTTGAACGCACAGAGTAATCACTTGTAATCGCCCGACAATAAACTCGAACCGCACTGCAATATATCGCAACTATAACTGAAACTGAACGTCGTTGAGTACTGGTATTTATAACCCCCTGAAATACTAGATTATTCCATACTGCGCGTTAGCTCTACACTACGACGTAATTAATTGCGGCCTTGATACAGTCCGCGCGGCTGGCGGCTTCCAGAAAGTCTCGCAAGCGCATGTTGAAATCACGTACGCCACAACATTTAGCCGTATTCCACTGGATCGTTCGAGAAACACGCAGATTGTTCTGTAATGTCGTAACAGTTGTCTCCCTTTTTATGGCAGAACTCATTTTCCACTAATACTCGTTTTTTCACTAATTCTCAGTGTTTGTGCAGATCACTGGAAAAGCAACCAACTCGAAGGAAGGCGGGATGTTATATATTTTTCCATTTTTTTTTTATTTCACACAAAATTTGTTTTCAGTGAAACTTTCGATATTTTACAGAATAACATATAGGCATATTGACCACCTAAATAATAGCAAATCTTATTTTCAGTTGTTAAAACTACTTTATCGTTTTTATTTTACTATTCAGAAATAATTGTAATTTTAACTTTTTTCTGTTGTTGTTTTTTATTAAAAATACGTTATGTTCTTTGTTTTTAATATTTCTCCGTTTTAAACAGTCATATTTTTTAAATGTCATATTTAATTCTTTAAACAGTAAGCTAAAAACCAAAAACCACTGTTACCTAACCTCACAAATGAAAATAACACGTATTTTCGCATTACATTATGAAACAGAATAATTTACAGTTAACACACTTCTTCTTCTTCTCCTTCTTCTTCTTCTTCTTCTTCTTCTTCTTCACATCGTAGTATATCGATACAATCGCATATTCAAAACACCGAAACTGTAGTGCGGGTATGGATATTGGGATATTGGGAACGTTCTATTCAGTTATACGTTAGGCCATAGCTAACAGCTACCCCTTGTGTTTGTATGTCTACTCTCTCTCTCTCTCTCTCTCTCTCTCTCTCTCTCTCTCTCTCTCTCTCTCTCTCTCTCTCTCTCTCTCATCTTCTTTCTACACAAACATATTTGAACAGAATCAGCAGTGACAGTTAGTTTGGTAATTGGTCGCAATATTCAAGTCTGACATGGGCTGGTACAGACTGGTAGCGTGAAAAACAATTTTATCGACATGATAAAACAGACCAATAACACAGTGGATCAGTCACGTTAGGTCCTGTCTGCTGCATCAGCAGAACATTAATTGGCAGTGGGCAGAGTACGATTAGTAGTATAAAGTTAATTGATTTTAAATCCCAAAACCTAACGAGCCTACAATAAATTTCAATCATTCAATCACATGGATTGTGGGTTACTAACTACGAAGGAGAGCTGTTTTAAATGTTATTTTTTAAATACGTAATCATAAATATTTTATATTTCACATCAGTTTTTGATTATAATAAAACTCATTTATTTCTATAAGTTAAAGTTTGTAAAGTTAAAGTCGTTTATCCTTTCAATAATTATAAACGTACTTTTAAAAATCTGTCTATTACACGATTATAACTTCATCTTCTGTAATTCTTAACTTAAATCTAATGTAATATTCCTTCAATCTAGGGTAATATTCCTTCAATGACAATAGAATGATATTTAGTAAACCTACTTTTTAAATCTTTAATTTCTTTTATGTTCTCCTACAAATAATATGGATGTATGTCTTTAGAGTGTATTATTTATACCTAATACTGATTTCAGTAAATTTTTATAATTATTGGCATCTTAGATATGTATGTAGAACTTTGTTAGCAATATACAACTAAATACAGTGGAACTTGGTTATAACGTCATTGAAGGGACCAAAAAAATAATGACGTTATGTCCGAGTGACGTTATAAAAGAGTCGCTTTTTAATCACTAGTAAGGAAGGAGAAATAAAAAAAAAAGATCTTTGCATTATTAACATTATTCGTGATATTTATTCTAAAGTTTACAAACTGCATTTCATTTATACAAACAGCATGAAGAATATTTTAAAAGATCAAAAAGAAAGTACATGTAACTTACATTTAGGCTTACTGTCGAAAGTAATCCGTAATTTTCTTTTGAACGCTCCTTTCTGAAAAATAAATTCTTTCTGTTGTGCTGTGGAGATGCTGCGCTGCATTGAACGTGTCGTCAGACGTCTCTCTAAAGCAGTAAAATCGTGAAAGAGTTTCGGCGGCTCTCATTGCTTCCTGTACTGTAGGACAAACGATGTCGGCATCCTCCTCTTGCTCAGCATCTTCTTCAACACTATCTTCTGCTTCTATGTTTTTTACTTCCGCGATAATTTCTGCTTCACTCAACACTTGGAATGTTTCTACTTGGTCATCCACTGATGCATAGGAATCAAGTTCATTTCCAAATTCATTTACGTCGAATTTCTTAATCCACTCCGAGAGCGGCAAGTCGTCGTCTTCGTCATCATCGGGTAAATTTTCACGTACGAGTTGTGCTTTACTAAAGCATTTTGCTATCGTCTTCTGTGTTACACTCTTCCAAGAGTCGTCTAGGAATTGTATTGCATCTAAGAGTGAAATTGTGGCAGGTTGCGCCGTGTCCATACAGAAAATAATTTTTTTTTAAAGTTGCTTGCGGTAGTGACACTTTAGGCTTCTAATGACGCCTTCGTCCATAGGTTGCAGGACACTCGTACAGTTGGCCGGTAAGAAGACCAGATTAATGTTTGTCAAATTTAACTTTGGATGGGCTGCAGAGTTGTCAACTAGAAGTAGAATTTTTCTGTTTTTCGATGACAGTTCTTTATCCCACTTTCTTAGTTCATCTTCAAAAATACTAGAAGTCATCCACGCTTTTTTGTTGGTAGTGTAAGTGTAACTTACAGGAAGTTTTTTGATGTTTTTAAAATATCTAGGATGCAAACTTTTCCCGATAACTAAAAGTTTCCTTTTTTCGGTTCCCGTCATGTTCGCACAAACAAAAACTGTAACTCTTTGTTTAGAGAACTTCCCACCAACGCACTTTTCATTTTTAAATGTGAAAGTCTTATTTGGAGTTAATTTATAAAAAATTCCGGCTTCATCTCCATTAAAGACGTCTTCATCTTTATATGATCGTCTAATTTCTGGCCAAGTGTTACGCACCCAATCGCCTTGAACGTTCAGATCTACGCATTTTGCCTCACCACAAATTTTGGCAAAGGAAATCGAGTGTCGGGCCTTAAATCGATCTAGCCATCCGTTGGAGCACGTAAAATCAATACCAAACAATTTTCCGAATTCTGTAGCTTTCTCTTTCAGAATTGGTCCACTCACAGGAATATCTGAATATCGACACTGTTTGAACCATTTCAATAATCCTGCATCCACATCACCATGTTCGCATTTCCTAATTTTTTTAATTTTTTCTCCATCTTCCTCAAATTTTTTTAAAATTTTGTCCTTGTTTTTTAAAATTGAACCTACAGTAAAATTCACTAAACCAAACTCACGACATACATCAGCTATTTTACGTCCGCTTTCATATGATTTAATTACACGTACTTTCTCTTGAATAGACGGAACCTTTCTTTTTGTACTAGAACTTGCCATGATTACTGTATAAAAATGTAGACCTACGTATAAAATTCTATAAACAGTGGTTATAGTGCTGTTACAGTGCTTATCACTTGCATACAATGTATGTCTGTAGCCATGGGCGTAGCGCGCGCACATATTTACGTTTATATGAAATTTAGAGTAAAATATCTGAGAAATTTTTGACGTTATAACAGAGTAGTACAATATTTAGTGGCGTTAAAACCGGGAATTTTTATAATGTTAAAGATATCAGTTTGACCGGACTTATGACAAAATAACGCTACACCCGAGTTGGCGTAACAGCCGAGGCCGTAATAACCAAGTTCCACTGTAATTTATATTTCTCAGCAGACTTTACTTAATGCGTACACAAAAATATTTCGCATATGCTAAAACGCCAAAAAATGTACACATTCATATTACATGTATCACATGATGATATAATATTTTACATATTCATATTACAACATATTACATGTATGTTGTCTTCATCATTTTTGTTTCTCTTTAATTGTTATGGGCATTTTATTTTATCTGTATTGAAATTTCATCAAACTACTCTCAATGGATATGTTTGGCTGTAGTCACTATTTCTGTTAAAATTAGATAGCAGTAGACCGTATGTTTTCAGGTTTATAATACAAAGAAAGTTGCAATTTCCATTAAATATATTTTAAAATGTTAGGACTTTATCCGCAAACTGACGTAGCCAACGTTTTTTTATTAGACACTTAAAAATCGTCAAATTAGTTTGCGTTTACAGTCCTAAAATAATATATATATATATATATATATATTTTTTTAAGCATTCTTCACAAATCATTTTCTTATATTTTTAAACAAACGAACCATATTAACTACTTACATCCAGAGATATATAACAGACCATATAGTAAGTAAAGTTTCATACCGTAAATGGATGTTCACTTTGCAGCAACTTAAAGGCTTTTTAGTAGTAAGCTTGACCAAAAATAATCCTAAGTATTAACGGAAACCAAAAATAAATAAGCAACATATAGACATTTAACTTGCTAAACGAAGTGTGTAAATTTATTGGAATTTAACAAATACGAAATATTTTTAAGAATACATTACACAAAGTCTCTGAGCATCATAAAATGTTCCGTGGTATATGCGTGTAAGATAGTTTTAAGCACATACTTTAAGAAACCAACACTTATAAAAAATTTACCTAAATTAATATCATGAACTGAGACAAAAGTAGCGGCACGCCTTAATGATTATACGATTAGAGCGCTTTGACCAACCAGCATAATTGAAATTTGCTGTATACGAACGTCATAAACTTTTACTTTTTGCCAGTATGCATTCAGGGATTATGGATACAATATGTAATCTCGTGGGAGGGGGGAGTTATATAAACAAATCGTATACACAACGATTTACTACAGCAGTAACAGACATTGCTTACGGCAATACAGTGAAGGTCGACAATAGCGATGTCAATAATTAACAGAACTATTGTTTACTTAACAGTCAACCTATTTTTAGGCTTAACACACGTCTTATATCTAGTATCATAGTCTGGTCTGACCTCTTTTGTATAATAGGGCCTCACAATTCTTACAAAAAATCCATGGATTTCCAATACACTAGTACTAGCCCACAACAGCCAGTGACTTTAACATATAGTAAAATAATTTAATATATTTATATTACCGACACCAAAAAAAAATACTTTTTGTCGTTACAAAGAACACAGTGTCGCCGTAATACAACGCTTATAGTGCTACTTTAGTGAAACATATTAATCACAAAAACAATTTTATTTGTAAATACGAATACCTCATCGACTGCAAATAAAACCACTTCTTAATTTCTCAACTGTTATCATATCTTCACCAGCACCACCATTCTCATATACTATTCTACCGTGTGGTAGGTCCCAGATGTCACTGCCGTCACGATTTGTATCTACTTCAGGCTTAAGTTTTCATCTACTTCATACGGTACGCCACACTGTATATAATCATAGAAAATCGATCTTCTCCTCCCTCTCTTCTTATCTCCTTACAGTGATCCCTAAAAAAAACGGTTGTTAGTACTACATTTGCTCTCAAGATATACCTCTAATTCAGTTTCTTTTTTCCACTTTATAACCTTCAGACTCGTTCTAACTTCATAGATTCTTTTGAACACCTCTTTATTTGTTACTTGACTACCCACCTTATGTCTTCTACCCGCCGCCAAATCCGCATTTCCAGCACATTTTAATTTATTTTTATCCGTTTTCCTTATGTCCAGGGATAGACAATAAGGAAATTATAATAGTAACAAAGTAGTCACCATGAGAATTAGTTGTTTAGTTAATTTTGACATGGAATCCATAGGTATGTAATGTCTTACTCGCACGTTTCGCGAAAATCGACCGTTATGTTTCAAATGTACATTCGGCATACCACTATCTCACGAACCGCTCAACCAATCCCAGCAAACCAGGTGTCAGGTGATCGAGTCACTCGGCCCCCTTCCAACAATAGTACTGAGAATTTTGACAACTGACTTCAGTCGCCTCTAGGCTTTGTCTGCGTGAGGGTGTTTTTGTGCCGAAAATTTCTAAATTGCTCCACTAAAACTAAAATATCTCGGGAACTACAAGTCCGATCGCGAAAATACAAAGTGCGTTGTGATCCTCAGAACCAACTCTCTCCAATAACACCAATTCTAAGTACCAGAAGCACTTACAGAAAATAATAACATTTGAACTCAAAAATTTGAAATGCCTCGACCTAAAAATCGCGATAAAACTCGAACCAAACATTTCAAACCGAAAACCGGCAAATCCTATGCAGAGCGTCAACAGGCCTATCGTTTGTGACTAAAATCAAAGAAATCGGCGGAGAACTTAGAAAATGGCAACCATTTGAAGATTGACGAAACCCCGTCAGCGCCCAAGCGGCCCGCATCTCCGATACCTGGGTCATCCGGCGTGCCCCCAAAGCGACTCAGATCGAGCGTACGGCTAGCTAGCAAGAAAACAGACGATGAGAACATTAATAACTTGTGCTTCGACAACATTGGACCCTCGATGCTCTGCGCAGAACAGCCCGGTCCAAGTCGCCGCTTCAAAGGAGTCGACGAGGATTAACAATCCGTTCGGCTCGGTGTGTGGGGTCTGCGATCGCTTGTGGTTCAAGAGTGATCTATGACCGTGCGTACCATCATACATAAGTCTCTTGGCCACAGTGTTCGGAGCGGACGAGTACTCAAGTGCGAGTAATATGGAAGGCGTGTGCTCTACGTGTGTTGCAAGTCTCAAACAAGGCAACGTACCGCCGCTGTGCAAATCATACGGCTTCCAATATCCACCGATCCCGCCAAACTTGCCGCCTCTGAATCCCGTTGAAGAGAGACTTATATGCCCGCGGTTACCGTTCATGCAGATTCGTCGGCTCCGCTATGTAGACGGTATGTATGGGATCGTGGGCCAAGTCATAAATGTGCCAGTGAAGGTAGACAACATGGTTAACGTGCTGCCTCGCACTCTCGAAGACGATTACGCCATCAATGTTAACATCAAGAGGCAGATAATTCACAAGTCCTCATATCTCTCCGGGACTGTGCGCACGAGCATAGACCTGACGTTCAGTCGCAACATGCAACTCTTCGCCCAGATATTCGTATCGTACTTCAGCTACCATCGCTCCGTATTCCATCAACTAGCGTTAGGTGACTCTGTAAATTCTGAATAAATAAAATACATTGAAACTTATGTAGCTGTTTATTTAACCAACCCTTCATTCCTTCTCAAAGCACAAGTCTGCCCATGATTCCATGTCTACCGGTAGTCCCACGACTACCAGGTTTAAATTTTTTCCGAAACATTCATTTTGAAATCCCCTGAAGACAAATCACAACGAATGTAAATGAGTATTGATAGCTCTCTTACTGACGACTTTCTGTGTAGACCTCTCTCTCTCTCTCTCTCTCTCTCTCTCTCTCTCTCTCTCTCTCTCTCTCTCTCTCTCTCTCTCTCTCTCTCTCTCTCTCTCGCTATATATGTGTATATATTATAACCAAATTAGATTGTATGTGTTTATGTTGTTTTGTGTTGTGATGTCGGGTGTTACACTCCGCGCACTTTTAATACTTACTAATTGCTGGTTTCTCTGCGACGATGTTGTCCTGCAAACACAACTTATGCTAATATGTGTATGTGGGCGCCACTTGGATATTTGTTCCAAGAAATTATTATTATTAAAAATTGATTTTTTAGTTGTTAAATTAATTATATAAAAAAATGTGAACAAGACAGTTTGAATTATAAATAACGTATGTTTAATGATCTTTCTTTTCATAAAAATCGTCTGAAGGACTAACACTCAAATTAAACAAAATTGCAGAGTTACAAACAAGTTACTGACAAGTTTTTTATTAATCATCGGCTGATAAAAATTTTATTGCTCAGTTGAATAGCATGAATTTAATGTATGAAAAAACTTTATACTCAGGACGTGACTCCTTTGAACTATCAAGACAAATCAGTGGGATGCTTTACAAAAATTGTGTGATTTGAAGGTGTTTGACATGTGTAGTACAACTGTGTGACAAGGATACCAGGTAAAAATGATTTTAACTTTTGAACAACTCACGTTCCGGTGGGTAAGTATTTCTTTCACTGGACACTGTTCTTGGGGACGATTCTAATCTTGCGCCTCTTCGTGTTTACGTTCCTCACGCACTGGTAACTATTTATAAGTCAAATTACGGTTTTAAAACTCCGCACGATTGAAATAAAATTCGTACTGTCTCTATGCTTTGAATTCTGGTGGCGGCGAACAGCTGACTGCGTGGTTTCTCTATTCTGCCGTCTCAGCGCTAGTTCCAAACTCAATGTAGAAGGCTTGTCAGTAATATGTTTTGGGAATTTTGTCAAAGTCGGTTTATCTTAGCAAATACCAGCAAAATTGATTTTCTCTATTAAAATCGGTCCTTTTCAGGGCCGCTGGATATCTGGCTGTGTGCGTTTCTATTAAATATGGCGTGTTGCTGCTCTATTCAACAACATGTTAGCGCTTAGCGATATACTCCTTATATAGGTTAAGTCAGTCTTTTGTCATGTACGGGAAAAAGCCTTTCTGTGTTCTCGGGTTGAATTCTTGTTCTTCGACTTCGCCTTGGACGAGATGATCGGCTTCGTAGGTGATGTGTCTCTTGTGGATTCAAAGCATAAAGTGTTTTTTGTGTCAAATTTCGTCTTCCTTTTATACTCTGTAAGGGTCATTGTTTTAATTTTTAAACATGAACTTCCGGTATTTTTGAGTAAAATTTTCTTCTGGAACGTTCGAGAATATGCAAATAGAACATTATAGAACAAATTTGACTTCCGTAGAAGCTTTAGAACAAAAACTTCTTATTCTTCATACTAAAGGATATTACTGAAATTATTCTGGCATTTGTCAAACAATTTTACAGAACTACTTACAATCTGCATGCCATTATTATTTTTGGATTCTCTGCTTTCAACTGAATAAAATGCTACCATACACGATTGGTTTTGAACAAATTAAACCTAATAAATTAACATAAAATACAATTCTTACCTTGTAGTGTTTGCACAAAATTCTAATTTTCTAATTATTAAAATGTTATAAAGTTGCTTGGTTCTTGCTATATCATTAATACATAACATAATTATCTTTACATAACAAAATGAGCAAATATTAAAACATATAACATATAAATAAGTTCATTCTTGTGTAGGCATTACATATGGCCTAGTTTATTGTCACTGGTTTTTTATAATAATTTGTCTTTTCCGGTATTATATACGGGATTTTTTGGGTATTCACTTAGAGTTTGTTATATTGTTTATCTTTGGGAATACCTGGTTTATCCTAATACATTTTATTTTTATAGTAATATTACTTAGCATCTCACTGTTTTGCACAGATGAGTTATTTTCTTGGTGTGACAACTTTCACTTTTATATTTAAAAATTCTCTATGAATTAAGCTTGTCTTCAATTGAGCAAGTATGTTTCCATTGTACATTATAGGAGTGTACCTTTTTCCTTTATTTTTTCTAATATTCTACAATTATTCTGTCAAATATGACTATTTTTTGTGATTGTTTTTTGGCCTCAGCCTGGTATGGTATAGGTAAATAGTTTCACAACTTGACTGTTAAAGTGTTTTAGGTGGTCATATATATAAGTATAGTTACTTCATATTGTGTTTCAACTTTAGAATACAATTTTGTTGCATTTTGATATTCCATCTACCCGCCTCCAAATCCGCATTTCCAGCACATTTTACTTTACTTTTATTCCTTTTCTTCATGTTCAGGGATAGACAATAAGGAAATTACGGTAGTAACAAAGTAGTTGTCATGAGAATTGTTGATTTGTTATTTTTTACCAAAAAATTCGTTTTGAAATCCCCTGAAGCCAAATCACAACGAAGGCAAATGAGTATTGATTGCTTTTTTACTGATGCCTGTCTGTGAAGGCCTACAGACGGCTCTCTCTCTCTCTCTCTCTCTCTCTCTCTCTCTCTCTCTCTCTCTCTCTCTCTCTCTATATATATATATATATATATATATATATATATATATATATATATATATATATCTATCTATCTATCTGTTTACCTACCTACCTATCTATACATCTAGATAGCACGATAGCTGCAGAAAAAATTTAAACCTGGTAGTCGTGGGACTACCGGTAGACATGGAATCATGGGCAGACTTGTGCTTTGGGAAGGAATGAAGGGTTGGTTAAATAAACAGCTACATAAGTTTCAATGTATTTTATTTATTCACAATTTACAGAGTCACCTAACGCTAGTTGATGGAATACGGAGCGATGGTAGCTGAAGTACGATACGAATATCTGGGCGAAGAGTTGCATGTTGCGACTGAACGTCAGGTCTATGCTCGTGCGCACAGTCCCGGAGAGATATGAGGACTTGTGAATTATCTGCCTCTTGATGTTAACGTTGATGGCGTAATCGTCTTCGAGAGTGCGAGGCAGCACGTTAACCATGTTGTCTACCTTCACTGGCACATTTATGACTTGGCCCACGATCCCATACATACCGTCTACATAGCGGAGCCGACGAATCTGCATGAACGGTAACCGCGGGCATATAAGTCTCTCTTCAACGGGATTCAGAGGCGGCAAGTTTGGCGGGATCGGTGGATATTGGAAGCCGTATGATTTGCACAGCGGCGGTACGTTGCCTTGTTTGAGACTTGCAACACACGTAGAGCACACGCCTTCCATATTACTCGCACTTGAGTACTCGTCCGCTCCGAACACTGTGGCCAAGAGACTTATGTATGATGGTACGCACGGTCTTAGATCACTCTTGAACCACAAGCGATCGCAGACCCCACACACCGAGCCGAACGGATTGTTAATCCTCGTCGACTCCTTTGAAGCGGCGACTTGGACCGGGCTGTTCTGCGCAGAGCATCGAGGGTCCAATGTTGTCGAAGCACAAGTTATTAATGTTCTCATCGTCTGTTTTCTTGCTAGCTAGCCGTACGCTCGATCTGAGTCGCTTTGGAGGCACGCCGGATGACCCAGGTATCGGAGATGCGGGCCGCTTGGGCGCTGACGGGGTTTCGTCAATCTTCAAATGGTTGCCATTTTCTAAGTTCTCCGCCGATTTCTTTGATTTCAGTCACAAACGATAGGCCTGTTGACGCTCTGCATAGGATTTGCCGGTTTTCGGTTTGAAATGTTTGGTTCGAGTTTTATCGCGATTTTTAGGTCGAGGCATTTCAAATTTTTGAGTTCAAATGTTGTTATTATTTTCTGTGAGTGCTTCTGGTACTCGGAATTGGTGTTATTGGAGAGAGTTAGTTCTGAGGATTACAACGCACTTTGTATTTTCGCGATCGGACTTGTAGTTCCCGAGATATTTTAGTTTTAGTGGAGCAATTTAGAAATTTTCGGCACAAAAACACCCTCACGCAGACAAAACCTAGAGGCGACTGAAGTCAGTTGTCAAAATTCTCAGTACTATTGTTGGAGTGACTCGATCACCTGACACCTGGTTTGCTGGGATTGGTTGAGCGGTTCGTGAGATAGTGGTATGCCGAAAGTACATTGGAAACATAACGGTCGATTTTCGCGAAACGTGCGAGTAAGACATTACATACCTATGGATTCCATGTCAAAATGTTATACTTTTTAAATGTAACCTCATTGTAGCGGTCATCAGATTGAGATAGAGTTCACACTTAAAAGCGGAAATAATCACAACTCTTGCAATATTTATGTTTCATTTGTCAGCAACAACTTTAATAATTTTATTTAAACCGTTGTTTTAAATGAATTTCTGATGTATTTTGATACGCATTTAATAGTTTGTATATAAAACTTGTCTTGAGAGGCGTTTTATTGCAATTCATAAGACAAACCTACTGGTCCGGATTTGCATTTCTAATAATCTATTACATACGTAAGAGTTAAAAAATATTAATTAAAAAAGTAATAATTTTGCATGACCGAAAATTGTATTAATTTTAGATAAAAAATGGTATCAATTTTGCATGAAATAATTTTATAGTATACGCTATATTAATGTGTTGTGATACATAATGACTTGTTAATAAGGGCTAATTGAGGTATTTCATGTTGGACGCAGTTTTGTTAAAACCGCCCAGAATTTTCTTTTTTTGCTAGTAATTAAACATAATAGTCATAACGGTGGGCGCTGAAAATGTCCTCCTTTTCTAACTCTTCGAAAACAAAGCAGAGTCCTTTTAAATCTGTATAGAATGAAAGATAAGAACCTTTCAACCTGTTGTCTGTAAAGCTTAATAACAGTACACTACGCAAAGAAAACTAAGTAACTTTACAAGCTGTTATGTGCTTAGTCGTTATGCAATGGAAATTCTACAGCACACATATTTCCCCCATTTTAAATTCTCATAACTTTCTTTGGTGAAATATACTGTAATTTTTATTTACTTCCATTCGTCAGCGTGTTTACGTAATTAAGGCAGTAACAATTACGTAAGTAAGAAACTTAGGTAATTAAGGAACTACAGTTCTTTTATTTGCTTTAGACAACGTATGTAGTTTACTAACATTCATCTATATCTACGCGTATATAAGCCAAATACCACTTACTGACTCACTGATCACGATATCTCTGAAACCACTGAATGGATATCAATGAAACTTTGAACATAGCTTCATCATAGGTCTTAGGTGCTCACTAAGAAACGGTATTAAAAACTTTCACTCCTAAGGGGCAAACCCCCCCCCCATTGAATGTATGTATGTATGTATGTTCTACATCTCCTCCTAAACCACTGGACCGATTTCAACCAAACTTGGCACAAATATTTTACGCAACGGGAGAACCAACATAGGATAGGTGGTTTTTCGATGGGGTCCTTTGGGGGGTTCTTTGGGGTCTTCCACATCTCCTAAACCACTGGACCGATTTCAACCAAACGGCACAAATATTTTACGCAGCGGGAGAACCAACATAAGATAGGTGTTTTCTTCGATGGGGTCCTTTGGGGGGTTCTTTGGGGTCTTCCACATCTCCTCCTAAACCACTGGACCGACTTCAACCAAACTTGGCACATATATTTTACGCAACGGGAGAACCAACATAGGAATGGTGTTTTTTTGATACGATCCTTCGGGGGGTCCTTTGGGGTCTTCCACATCTCCTCCTAAACCAATGGACCGATTTCAACCAAACTTGGCACAAATATTTTACGCAACGGGAAAACCAACATAGGACAAGTGTTGTTTCGATACGATCCTTTGGGGGGTCCTTTGGGGTCTTCCACATCTCCTTCTAAACCACTGGACCGATTTCAACCAAACTTGGCACAAATATTTTACGCAACGGGAGAACCAACATAGGACAGGTGTTTTTTCGATACGATCTTCTGGGGGGTCCTTTGGGTCTTAACAAACTATTAGATCTGGTTACTATGGCAACCCAATAGAATAGGTGGAAGTCTCCCGCGTAGGAAATAGCGCGGGAGTCGTCCGACGGGCCTTCCCCGGAGTTCATCCACGGAACCCGGGGAGTTTTAGGTCGGATCCCGCGAAAGACGGAGGGACCAGAGTCCACGATTCTTATAAATAAAGATATAGGTTATGATATCAAATGTGGTGTATGCATCTTAAGAAACTTCTTAATAGTGTGTGAATTCAGAGTTGTTTCAGTTTGAATTTAAAAGTGGATAAGTTAAGATCGAAGTAAGTTATAAGCGAGTATAAAAAACAAAGTTTTGATAGCGAATGTATTCAGATCATAGTGTTCAGACAATATAAACGCACTTGCTTCAGCTTGAATTTAAAAATTGATAAGCTGAAATCTATAGAGGTATTGTACTGTTAGAATAAGTTTAGGAGACAGTAATTTAACAAATGCCTTATCTCAACATTAACACAATGAATTATAAAACGACAGTTAAATACGCAGCGCGTGCAAGTACTGTAGACATTTTATTGAAAACTAATTTAGCTGTTCGCCCTCTCCCAGAGTTAGAAATCGAGCAGGAGCGTCACGCGCAACAGAATTCTTCTCCAGATATAAGAATACAGTTTATGAAATGTTCTTAAACAGGTACGCTACAGAGTATTCCTCCAGTGAGAACGCGAACGTAACAATATAAGGAAGATTATACAGTATACAAGTAATATAACGTTAGAACAAGAATAGGTGCCTATGAGCCTATGAATAAATTATGAACCCGAGCAACGCTGGGTAAATCGGCTAGATATATATAGATATCTATATAAGCCAAATACCACTGACTGACTCACTGATCACGATATCTCTGAAACCACTGAATGGATATCAATAAAACTTTGAACATAGCTTCATCATAGGTCTTAGGTGCTCACTAAGAAACGGTTTTAAAAACTTTCACTCCTAAGGGGCAAAAAACCAAATACTGAAATGTATCGCGGGAATTGCATACTTGGTAAATGAAGTGGTTGACATCTCAGTTTACTGGAAACCCCGAATACATTTAGTCCTGAGTTTTTAATCATTGTTTTAAATTGAAAAAAACTTCGTTGTTTGCAGGTTCTTATAGTCGAGAAAATTTCGAAGTTCAATTAATTAATAAATGTATGTCCTTCTTTTCTCGGAAACGGCTCTAACGATTTTCTCGAAATAAATAATAAATAGCTGTTGCTATGAATGTAAATAGACAAACTAAGAGTTGAGAATTTGTACAAGCTATCTAATCCTATACTATTAAGCGAGCAATAATTGTACAATTACGTACAACGTGAAACTCAGTAGCGAAGCACGGGTATTTTGCTAGTTTTAAATAAATCAAACAAACATAAATAAATAACCAAATTTATTGTCACAGTTGAAATGAGGACAACAAAATAGTAAAGTGTTACTTCTTATCCAACGAGCAAAATCTATTATTGTTATATGTTCCCGTTTAATACAATTAGGCTACAATCTGCATAACGTATAAGCTACCTGTTGAATACTACTAAAACAATTAGTGTTTCGTGTTGAATGAGTCGTTTATTACGGAAAACATTTAAGTTAGTCTTTGTCCTCTTTACAGGAAAAATTTGCTACAAGAAAATGATTTTTCTTGTCAATCAGTATTACCAAATCAATTTATTATTATCAATTATAATAAGTTGTTAGCCTAAAGAGTTTAAGACATATAATACATGACAGTCCAAAGAGTTTAGTTATTTTCTATGTCTCTAATTCTAGGAGTCAGTTCACACTTACGTTGGAGAAAATTACCCTTCAATTTTTTTACCGATTCCTCGCTAGCATCAGATATACCCCTGCGATAAATATTACTTCCAACAAACAAAAATCCTTAAAAATTCTAATCAATTGTTCCTACTGTTGACTGACAACAGTTACGATAGTGTACCCGAATAAAATCACTAATTTGTAACCGATGAATAAAATATTGTATATGACGTCTCGTACGTAAAAACTGTTAGGGAAACCAGGAGAACTTTACATAAAGGAGCAGTGGTTACCTGGTACTAAGGATGCGGGAAGAGAGTTTATTAATCGATTAGAATAAGTGTAGACGTGATCTTTTAACGACCTACGTACGCAGGGTTGGATTAGAAGCCCGTGGTGTCCTATGCTGCCATCAGACTGGTACCCTCCTCCCGAATCAAAATTCTACATTTTATCCATTTACACTGCTAATGGCATACTCAGTTTCAAAAGGTAACAATTATTGTATTAAATTCTCAAGTTACAACAAATATTTAGCTAAATAGTAGTTACAATGACCGTAGTAGTACTTAAGCTTAGAAAATACTAATCGATCCATTTTTTTCTTGAAGTCTTTTATAATTTCTCCTAAACCGAGCGAATCGAGTATCTCGCTTTCAATAGTCAACCTTGCTAACGAAGATAATCTCTCATCTCCTATAGTTGAATTCAATATATCTTTAATGCGTTTTAATACAGAAAATGATCTTTCAGGTTCGTAGTTAGCTATTGGAATCATCAAAAGCAGACAATAAGCAAAATATATATATATATATATATATATATATATATATATTCGGAAATACATCAAATCAAACATTTTACAATAAATAATCCAGTTTAATATTTTGAGTGGGCAAACTGTAGTATTATGGAATGTATCATTTTCATTCGAATGGTTTGAAAAAAATCTCTTTCTTCCAACTTTACACGTGGCATAAAGTGCTTCAATTCTATTAGAAGATCGTCATTCAAATCGTTGGAGTGTTCCATACGAATGGTTTGGAAATAAGAGCTACTTCTGTAAGAGCTTTCGCTTGATTTTCCAACTCGACACTCTCCATGGTTATAACTGCGTAAGAAACCAAACAATTGCGTAATGTGATCGTAAGCTTTGCTACACTTAGTCAACTGAGCTGGATGGTCCCCCTCTGACAGCTGAGGCCCTGGTGCGCGGTGCTGCAGCATACTCTGGCGTTATGGATAATCCACCACTGTATGTACTCACTCAGAGACAAAACGGAAGCAGACCGTTGTGCGGAAATCAACAGGTGCTACTAAGAAAAAAGTTGACGGTGATGTACTATAACAATGTGGACCACTTACAGCTATTGTAATTGGATCGCTTCTTTCAGAAACAACACAAGTCACAGTTCAGCTCATTTTCACTTTTTTTATCCATCCCCTATCTAAGTAAATAAATATATATTTTTAGTAGAAAGAACACAAATCTAGATAATCCTCCAAAGAGGAAGAGAGGGCTACACACAGAGCTGCAGTCTCTCTCCAACGCTGTTTAATATATATTTGGACGATGTCACTCGTAGGTGGCAGAGTACGTACCCATCAACAGGTACTTCTCTAGAACAAAGCAGATTTGTTAAAAACTAAGCAAAGGATAAAGATGTTTGCTGAGGACCTGCTGCTTATATATAACACCGAAAATGGTTTGCAAAGAGCGCTACATAATTTACAACGGTATTCGATTCAGTATAATTTAAGAATATCCACAAGCAAAACGATGGCTTTCCTGGGTAGCAATCCTGTAAGAGCCAAAACAATGATTAACAACCAACTAATTTAACAAGTCTTTCACTGTAGCTACCTAGGGTCTGATATATCATATGAGAACAATAGAGATATAGACAATAAACTACATACGTTTCAAAAGTACGATAAGAAGAACACTAAAAAACAAGACGCGGAAAGATACTCAGCTCAAGTTATACAAGGTAATGGCTGTCCCTATGCTTCTTTATGGAAGTGAGTAATGAATAATGGGAAAGAGAGGTAAAAACCGCATACAAGGAGCGGAGATGAAATTTCTGAGATCGATCAAAGGTTCTAAACAAGATCGATTTAGAAATGAAATATACGAAATGAAATATAGAAAGAGTTGGAAATATACAATTACTTAAATCAGAAAATAGAGTTGCATAGAAGAAAGTGGAAGGACCATCTGGAGCGTGTGGATAATCGAAGACTACCAAAAGGGGCAAGTAGATACAAACCAGCTGGAAGAAGAAGCATAGGGAGACCAAAGAAAAGATGGGAATAAATCCTATGAAGCCGGTACAGATCACCAAGGCCTAATCCTTGTTTGGGAAAGAAGAAGAAGAACACAAATCTGGCATACCTTTAGGAATTTTATAATCTGGGAAACATCCTATTATTGGAGAAACAACACTAGTCGTGGACTTGTGAGGTTTCTGCAGTAAACTGGTGGTGAATACAAAAAATATGTCATTAATGAAACAGCTGGTTGCTGTGTGTTGTGTCTGCTTAAGTTCTGAATAATTCTTTATTTAATTTATTTTTAAGAAATCTCTACCACTAGTGGAAAATATCAGGTATCCGAGAAAGCATTTCTAAAGTATTCATTGATTAAGTAGAGAAGTAGTTCACCGACTGGCTGAAGCTGATATCTCAAGAGAAATCTCCGTTACGTATATGTGAAAAAATATATCTGGTAACGCCAAAACAACATGGATTTTAAATGCTATTATAAGACAGCATATTCAATTGCTCCCAGTAAAGGACCCAACGTTATCAACAAAAGAATACTAATACTAGAGTTCAACGACTCCTAACGGAAACTTTACGTACAAAATTTTGCTCAAAGTTTTGGACGTCAACAGATTAACATTTGTTGTACCTGTGTAGAGTTGGAGATGAAAATAAATAGCAAATTTCTTAATGATGCCTCAAGAAGGTGAGTTACAGAAAAAAACTACCCATCACGGTAGGATTAGAGCATTTATGGAACATAAAACGTATAGCACTTCAGATTTAGCAAAAGATAATAGAAATTCAAAACTCTGCCATCGACTTTAAATAGATTTTGTGCAAAATTTACAGTTACCTCTAATTTTAGTTCAGGAAACATTTATCTTACACAACTTAGGATACTTGTTTACCAAAAATTTCCTAGAAGAAAACAGACTGTTTGGAACTAGTTTGGTATAGTGGTGTAGTTTGGGTTGTGGTGCGGTGGTGTGGTTTGGTTTGGTGGTGGTGGTTTGGTAGTTTGGAGTAGTGGAAGTATTAATATATTTGGAACCCCGAGCTTGAAGGGTTCTTTATCAGTTTTTGTGAACCACGAATGAGTGGCATTAAAATATTCACAGTTTTTCTCACTTTTAATACAATATATTATCATGTATGTGATGATGTAGAAAAACTCCAAATTTTGTTGTCATGAAAGTGAGGATTGAAATAGAAAATATCCAATCTTATGAAATATGCTTAATAATAATATGCTTTAGTGTCTCCTGAAAAATTTAAAAGTGTTGGTCTAATTTTTTTTCAAATCAGGGATCATTCATTCACGAATGTCTCTGGAAAACATAAAAACCCCTTTACTGTGTTGAAAAGAAAAATGAAAACGTAAAAGAATGTATGGAAATAATTGATCAAATAAATATCTTGTGTTTATCCACGGCTCTTAGCACCAACCATGACTTTCCATGGCTTATCACGACTGTCTGTTATAAAAACATTATTATACCAAATTGCTGCTTCAGCAGCTCTATTAATGTAATGTGCCATAAATTTAAAAGACTATTGTGGATCTGAATCGGAATTTAAAACTTAGTTTATTTAATATTTCCGTACTAAGCTGGTGCACAAAAACCGGACGAAATGAGCAGTTGCGCGGCGGCTCGTTTCTCAGCTTTCGTTTAGTGTATCAAGAAGTTAGTATATATTGTAGTGTTTTCGACTGTCTACTAGACATGAGTTTGACAGAATCTACAAACCACGGAGGCAATTAAATGATATATTTGTTACACTCGTAACAAAGGAATTGTCTCTAAATGAATTCACTGATTTATGAATAATTATGAAAAGAGAGTTCATGAAATTTCTGTTTCACTGAGTATTTCCGCGACTCCTGATACGCACCATTGTCTATAAAAAAATTAAAGATTTCCATCAATAATAATTAAAACTTCAATAAACTTTGATATTTCAATAATAATAATGCATTATTACGTACGTTACGTATGTCATGCATGAAATATAATAGTGATAGTGCAGTCGCCTAATCTGTTCTGGTCAGGTTCAAACGAATAATCAAATGAAATTGCCACTCCACAGTGTTGTTTCAAAACTATTTTTTTTTAATATAACACCTAAAATATATTGAAAAAATGCGTTTTAAAAGACAAAATTAGAAGTGTGTAAACAGTCAGACAGTCAGTTAACGTGTTTTATAAAGGTATTTAAAATTATTTAAATAATTAAAATTAAATAATTTTAATTTTAATTTAATTTTTAATAATTAGAATTAAAATTATTAATTGTAATTATTACATAGGTAGAAAGTTTTCTTTCGTTTTCTCATATAAGTGGACTTAATGGACCTCCTTGGCTCAGTAGTGCTCAAAACTAATGTTCCTTGCAGAAACTAGTTTCAAACAATCTGTTTCCTTCTACAAATATTGGTAAACTAATACCCTGAATTGTAGACTAGCGTTCGCAGAAGCTGGACAAATAGGGTTATTAAATCCGCCTAAATATGCTGCAACCTTTCAATAAAAATTTCATTTCATTCAGATTTTGTTAATACAAATAATGTACGCCACTAATAAAAAATAAACTGGCTCAACGCAGAAACATGTTGTAGGCCTATATAAAGGCAAAGTGTTTTATACAGTAGACAAAGAAATTTGTGGTAATTGTATCTCTTTGCTGAAATATCACATCTTCACTGCAATTAAATCGCTAAATTCAGTATTGGCCTTATACTTAAAATACTTAGAAGATCGTAAAAGTACCGTCTAGTGATAATTGCTACAACTTCCTCCCGTTTAATAAATATTTATTCAAACAACCCATTTCTTGAATAAGAATTTTGTGTTTTGATTGTTCAAAACTATATCCAACAATTTCATGCTGATTGCTTCTGAGAGTTTAATCCCTTTGTCGGAAATTGTTTGTGAGGGTCTGTTCCCCCTTCCACACAAACGATTCCGAAATAATTTATACTCCACCGCCACTCGGATCACACTTTCATTAACTAATTGCCGTATCTAATACGTAACGGATAACATCATAATAACAGTTTTACGTTGTGTTAACTAATCATTTGTTGCATGCCGGGAGACACGATACTTCTGAGTTATAAACAGCCAGTCAACGACTGTCGTCATTACTTTAGAAACTTTACATTTTCGTAAGTAAAGATTAAAAATTCGTAAACTCTGTTCAGATAAAAAAATTTTTTTCATAAGTGCATTTAAGCTTAAAATAATTAGTAGTTTTATAGGACAAAAAATGTTTACTGAACTTTATACAGTAAAGTACTGAATAAATAATGACGAGTCTAAAAATATTTTGTATAAAGCATGTAGATAAATAATAAACTCGCTACTAATAAGTGCACGAACTAACAATTATGTTCACTTTGATGTCAGTTTAATAAACAATGACTACAACTTAATAACACCGATGATGTTAAATTGCCTGTTTAATGACACTGAATTTGTATACCGAATATACCGTATATTGAATTCATAGTACCATTCTCTATTACTAAAAACTATCTCTCATTATATACCAAAGAGCGGTGTCTAAAAAGATTGTAAACGTTTATACTGGTTATTTGTTATTTGTTTTACTTACAAATTTAAGCAGTATTTATAACAACTTTATATAATTTTTAAGTAAACCTATGTCGGTATATTGAACCTGAACTAAGTCTTTTAGATAACATGCAGTTAATCGACAAAATTTATGTGGATATTTTTGTAAACTGAATGTTTGGAAATTTTCTGTTATCAGTGTTTTCAGTGGTGTTTGCCCCCGTTTTTTAAGCATTATCAAATTAATAACGACCGACATACAATAATAAGGATTATTTTAAATATTTACTTGACTCGACATAACATAGCGTGCATACTCTAATTCCCTAAATCATTGTCAGTAAAATACAGTGGAAAACGTTTAACACGAAAACGGTTAACACAAATATTGGTCAACAAGAAATATATCTCAGGTTCCGATCGTTGCTTCTATTTTAAAATTACAGTTTGTATGGTTAACACAAACGTTTTACCTACAAAATATCGGTTAACGTGAAATATTTTGTTATAATTTTGTTGCTGGCTTTCAGTTGCTGCATAATAAATAAATCCATACATGTATGCTTCTAAACAGTGCAAGCTTAAAACTGTGAAAGTGATGAGGGTGCCTACGAATTTGACACAGAAAAGGATAATGAAAATTTATCGCTACCAATATGCTTTCATTACTGAGCCGTGTTCGTCGATATTTAGAAGCCAATCCAGAAGGCGAAATGTTTTGCCTCATTAATAAATTAGAACAATTTGCTAAAAATAAAGTAGTGCAAAATTGTGTGCAAAACAAAATAACTGACTGTTTTAAAATTAATTGAACATTATCACTATAGAAACTTTAAAAGACATACTACATTACTGCACAAGAAAAACAAAATCGTAAGACTAAGTGAAGACTACAGTGCGCATATACATATTTTTCCCCAAAAATTAACCAGAAATTATTCAGGACGATAAATACAACGTTTATACGTAAGTGCCTTCTGAATATTCTTACTGCACAATACAGTAATGTTACAGTATTTGTTCATTTATCTCATTTTGTTTCACTTTCTTATCCATTTAACACGAAATAATAGCTGGTCTCCGTCATTTAGCGTTAAACGTTTTATACTATATATTTGCTTTGTATTTCTTCTAAACCAACGTAAACTTTACTAAACAGGTATTGTGTTCAATGGAACAAACGCACTCATGAAAAGTCTCAGGACAATAAAACGTTTTGTTGATTTAATCATAGTTTATTGTTATTTTATAACAGTTGTTTACTCCCTTCTGCTTATCATGTAGGTATCTCTGCTTGCCAATTATCCTATATTCTTTACTGTCCCTTGCCCACTTTTTCTGTTTCCCCTCTCTTACTCTCGCTTTTTCTCTCTTTAATTTTTCAATTCCCCGGTTTCAATAACTAAATTTCCCCTCCTAATATTGTCCCCTATCCCAATCGTCTTATCTTACCAAAGTTTTCCCTACACACACATACACACACATTCCATTATCCATATTCCACTTCAAAATTTGTCACTAGAACACAACCTAAGAGTAACCTAGGATTCTAAATCCTACATCGTCGTTATACAAAACAGCGTAAATCAAAAAGCGCTGTACACCATCTAATTCTATCCACCAAATTCGGAAAGGATGGATGGAGGGAATTAAGGTCAGTAATACACGGAACACTTTCCATGGTAGACCTTGGTGATGGAATCTGTGTTACACATCGATGAGGCGTGTGTTTGGGTCAAACACGTTCTGCGTTCGTAATATCGTCGCCACGCCAGCAATACGGACACGAAACGTAACCACGTTCCAATAGTGTGCCAAATTCCGCATGCATGCCAGTTTATAATTAATTGATTCTGACGAGAAAACAAGTCAGTACTTCTCCTTTATCAGTACTTCTCCGACGCATTACACTGAGGAGAAAAATATAAAAAAATGGGAGTTTGCAATACTAGAAATGCAATTACAGGACAGATACTTTTACTTGTAATCTAAATAAATAAATGTAAATATATATATATATATTGCAACAATACATATATTTGCATATTTGCCCAGGGCTGTATGTTTGTAAATATTTAGCACAGAAAATATATGATGAACAGTTTTTAACAATATTATGCAGGCTAAGAATTGTCAGAAAGCGTACACCTGCCCCGCGAGTGAATACAGCGCTTGTGTGTGTGAACGCAAGCTACGACAGGCAAAAGTCTACGATGGGGTGATGCGTACGAATTATTGGGTTGTCTGTAATCAGGTTTTAACCGGATGAAAATAAACTAATTAATACGTTTTAAACCTGTGAACAAAGACTTACCCCAATTATAAAGATACTATTACATTAAGGAATTTTTAACGAATATGGTGACATAAAAATTACTGCAGATATGTGCAATAATAAAGTCGCTAAGTAATTTAATTTTAATTACTAGTGTAATAAATAGTAATTAATAAGTGTGTTATATGTGAGTGACCAAAAAAAATTACGCAAACGATGATATCGCTCGTGCTACGAGTACGTTTACGAAATCGTGAAAATGAACTAAAAAGTGATTTGTAATTAAAGGACCCTTTGCAAGAAGTAACAATATCTAACAGGTCGAAAACAGTCCTGGACTTGTCAGATCGCCGTCCAGTATAAATACTACCGGCAATTTTGGGGCGGTATCAGACTCAAGATATCTTCACAAAACGTCACGCTGCTGGCCTGCCGATAGAACATCTTTACCACACACACCAAGACTTATAGAGGAACTCTGGACCATCACAAACAACAAACCGTAGAGACAGAGAACACAGCATCAGCATAATCATCATCATCAAATTCTCAGGATTCAGGACACACACACACACGCGCGCGCGCAACGGTAACGTTGGCAGTACGCAGGTGATGAATAAACAACTATACTTTTGTTTGTGAAAAGAACTCTTAAAAAGAAACTTATATATGAACAGTAAAGTTTTAAATATAAACTGTACATAAATTTAAATGGTAGTTAAAGAAACTAATTTAATTTAACAAGAAAATTTAAAAATACTAATCTTCTGTTGTATGTTAAAATTTGGATGTGTCAGTAGAAATAAATAATAGGTTGGAAAAAATGTTATATTTTTGTTTTGTTTATAGCAACAATTAGTTTTATTCTTGAGATTTAATATTATTTTTGTTTGTAAATGAGTAGCTATTAATATTTAAAATTTGAATAAAGGTCAGACACACTGAAATAAAAAGTGTTGAGATAATTTGTTTAGCATGTCTGTTTAGCTAGTAAGATTATATGGTTGTTTATTTTTATATGTCATGAACAGCATACAAGGTTATATTGTATTTTTGTAAACTTATAAGAGAGAATATTTTTTTATTTTTATAATTCGAAATTTTAATATTTGCGTATTTTCGATTAATATTAATAAATCATAGAATGATTATTTTGAAAAGGTTTTAATTAATTATTTCATGTCATCAACATCTCACTCCTCTTTAAAAATTATTTTGTGCAACTACATATACTTGAGGCAACGATAATTTAAAAAATCCTGCGACCTGGTCGGTGTGATACACTTCATAGTTGCGTTGAGTACATGGTATTTGTATTTGTGTATAATACTTGTAACGTTGCAAAATATATATATATATATATTATAACGTTGCAGAAATCAGACCCTATAGGGTATTCACAAGTATTAGAGAAATGATAAGAGATAAATAATTTAATAAATAATAATGGAAACATATATAAAATGGAATTAAGAAAAGAAAAAAGAAGAATTGTAAACAAGAATAATAATTAAAAGAATAGACTAGACTGACAAACAAATGACTATGACCCAACCCCAGAGATTGGCCAGATAAAGACAATAAGATGAGAAAAGATTTACAGAAATTAAGATGACAATTAATGATAAAAGACACAAATGAGTAAAGAAAATATAATAACTAACCATGAATAAAACAATAATAAAGAAAGTACACTAACCATAAAAAATAAGTAAGACAATTATTATTAGATAAAGTATGTTGTTAAGAATCTTATTATAATAAGAAAGTAAGACACAAAATATTGAAAGAATAATCATAAATGTATGTTTAAAATATCATTGAAACCAAGAGTGAGAGATAGGTAGGGAGTGATAACAATAAATAGTAAAAGTGATGTGATAAGTGATAAATAATAATAACTAATCGAACAGGCAGGACTGTGAAAATTAATGAGTTAGTCAGTGGATATATAAGTGTACTCAACCAAAAAGATTAAAAACAATGTGGGAATAACAATAATAATAATTCCTAATTATGCTTTTCCATGAGTAAGGGGATTGCCAATTTTAGTATTAGTTACCAAAGATCACTATGTCTTTGTAACAGTTAAAGTGTGTGCAAAGAGACATCAATAACAAATAAGATACGTTACTTTTTCAGTCAGAAAGAAATAAATTAAATTGTGTTGATGAAATTGAACTGAGGAAAATAAGAGTAATGTATGGTAAACAGTTTTGTTAATTTAAAGAAAATTAGTTTGTTTGTTTAGTGTTTATAGGAGTATAAACCAAGAAGGCATAACTTTAAAGTAATATGTTTGTATTTTTTATGTAAGTAATGAAAGTATAAAGAGATGAGTAGTATGTTCATTTCAAATAATAACATACAATATAACAATTGTAATTAATAAGAAGGAATATGGCTGAACCATAGACAGACCATTAAATTATTTCTATACTATGTTTTGTTAATAGATTTAAGTGTTAAATAGGTGTGTGAGAAATGGGAGTAGGAATAAACTAGCAATGACATAAACTTAACAAGCAATAAATTAATAACTATTATATAAATAGAAAAGAAAAAATATCAGATAAGAAATAATTTTGTAAAAGTATAATAACACTAATAGATGGTAAAACAGTTTCAAAATAATTCAAAAGCCAATAAGTGCGAAATGAAAATAAGCAGAACATGTGTACTTAATAAATAATGTTTAAATAGAGGAAAATAAGAAATTCAAAGCTGTTACAGTTTAGGCCTATAAATGACATAGCTGTATAACTTCAGAAAACCAATTGTAAAGCCTATATCAACATCATGTCATTCTGTTTTAAACTGAGTATTTTCTAATTCAATTCGTTTTAAACCAGAATTTTCCAGTTTTATCAGAAATACAGTAACATAATAAATATAAACCGACTATATTTCCAAATTAAATTTATATTTACAGTTGCTAAACACGAACTTGTTACACATTCCTTGGTACAGTCATATTATGATGAAGATACGATTACGTCAGTCTAATAAAATTATTTGAATAATAAGACCAAGTAAATTATGTAATTACTATTAACTAACATTAATAATATTTCAGAATTATAATAAACAGTATAAATAAGGGAAATATGTAATAACATATTATTAGCAATTTTGTCCAAAAACATTAATACATGACTAGGCCAGCCTTGTGAGATGTCAAATTGATCTTTGAAAGAAAATAGGGACATCTATGTTAATATTTCAAGCATTGGTAATATCACCAATTTGTGAAAAAAGTTAATTAAAATTTTCTCAATTACTGTATATTAATGCTTTATTTTAATAAAATACAGTAAAAGTTAAAACGTTAAGAATTATGTAAGTTATTAATGTTTTAATAAATAAATTATTACAAATTATATACATATTGACATTAAAAGTATAAGCCCATGTTTACGTGTATGGACACATATGTTTGAAATGTAAGTGGCTGGTCTTTGTTTCTCGGTTATTCAGCTGATCGGTTGTCCGATTTGAAATAACACGACACATAGTTAAGGTGGGTAACATCCAACAGGGTTTTTGCATGTACTGCGGCCGCCAGGGACTGGGCTAGTAACACCCAGGTTTTACCGAAAATTGCATATAAGAAGATGCTAATATATATCACTTAGCTAGAAATCCTAAAAATGCATATCACTTACTTGTAATACGCTTTACATATTCATTTACGTTCAATATATAAGTACCTGCCGTTTATTAGTAAATTATTGCCTACTTATTAATAATTTGCCTGTTGTTGCGTTGATATAAACATTATTTTAATCTCCCATGATGAGTAGCCTATAATCTATACACTTAATATATAATCACTACATATCTAAAACCCAAGCCTATGAAACCTTACCTCAATTATTAGCAGGAAAATAAATAAGATCATAAATTTTACAAGCATTTTTAAATATTTATTGCTAATAAAAGAAAATCTGTTCAAAAATTTGAAGCCCTGATTATACTTACAACTATCTCTATTAAAAACGTATCCTGGACAATATTTTTATAAATACTATCGACGTCTTACCTTTAAAAACTAATAAAGTAGGTTATACATTTATTTGTCTTGGTACATTTCACCGGTATATTCGATACATTCCACAATATACATTTTGTGTTCACTCACTAATTTAGAAATATTTGTAAAATGAAGAAATGAAACAAATCAACCAATTGTACACAGGCACAAACAAGAATGTCACCTTTACAATAAAATCTCTGATACATTGTTGTTTCACAAAGCGACCTCTGGCGATTACTAGATTGTTAGTAGTGCATCAGACCGTGGGTTACCTTGGAGTCGATCCCCTCACGCAATTCTTGGGAGTTAAAAGATACATATACGCCTATATCAACATCATGTCATTCTGTTTTAAACTGAGTATTTTCTAATTCAATTCGTTTTAAACCAGAATTTTCCAGTTTTACCAGAAATACAGTAACATAATAAATATAAACCGACTATATTTCCAAATTAAATTTATATTTACAGTTGCTAAACACGAACTTGTTACACATTCCTTGGTACAGTCATATTATGATGAAGATACGATTACGTCAGTCTAATAAAATTATTTGAATAATAAGACCAAGTAAATTATGTAATTACTATTAACTAACATTAATAATATTTCAGAATTATAATAAACAGTATAAATAAGGGAAATATGTAATAACATATTATTAGCAATTTTGTCCAAAAACATTAATACATGACTAGGCCAGCCTTGTGAGATGTCAAATTGATCTTTGAAAGAAAATAGGGACATCTATGTTAATATTTCAAGCATTGGTAATATCACCAATTTGTGAAAAAAGTTAATTAAAATTTTCTCAATTACTGTATATTAATGCTTTATTTTAATAAAATACAGTAAAAGTTAAAACGTTAAGAATTATGTAAGTTATTAATGTTTTAATAAATAAATTATTACAAATTATATACATATTGACATTAAAAGTATAAGCCCATGTTTACGTGTATGGACACATATGTTTGAAATGTAAGTGGCTGGTCTTTGTTTCTCGGTTATTCAGCTGATCGGTTGTCCGATTTGAAATAACACGACACATAGTTAAGGTGGGTAACATCCAACAGGGTTTTTGCATGTACTGCGGCCGCCAGGGACTGGGCTAGTAACACCCAGGTTTTACCGAAAATTGCATATAAGAAGATGCTAATATATATCACTTAGCTAGAAATCCTAAAAATGCATATCACTTACTTGTAATACGCTTTACATATTCATTTACGTTCAATATATAAGTACCTGCCGTTTATTAGTAAATTATTGCCTACTTATTAATAATTTGCCTGTTGTTGCGTTGATATAAACATTATTTTAATCTCCCATGATGAGTAGCCTATAATCTATACACTTAATATATAATCACTACATATCTAAAACCCAAGCCTATGAAACCTTACCTCAATTATTAGCAGGAAAATAAATAAGATCATAAATTTTACAAGCATTTTTAAATATTTATTGCTAATAAAAGAAAATCTGTTCAAAAATTTGAAGCCCTGATTATACTTACAACTATCTCTATTAAAAACGTATCCTGGACAATATTTTTATAAATACTATCGACGTCTTACCTTTAAAAACTAATAAAGTAGGTTATACATTTATTTGTCTTGGTACATTTCACCGGTATATTCGATACATTCCACAATATACATTTTGTGTTCACTCACTAATTTAGAAATATTTGTAAAATGAAGAAATGAAACAAATCAACCAATTGTACACAGGCACAAACAAGAATGTCACCTTTACAATAAAATCTCTGATACATTGTTGTTTCACAAAGCGACCTCTGGCGATTACTAGATTGTTAGTAGTGCATCAGACCGTGGGTTACCTTGGAGTCGATCCCCTCACGCAATTCTTGGGAGTTAAAAGATACATATACGCCTATATCAACATCATGTCATTCTGTTTTAAACTGAGTATTTTCTAATTCAATTCGTTTTAAACCAGAATTTTCCAGTTTTACCAGAAATACAGTAACATAATAAATATAAACCGACTATATTTCCAAATTAAATTTATATTTACAGTTGCTAAACACGAACTTGTTACACATTCCTTGGTACAGTCATATTATGATGAAGATACGATTACGTCAGTCTAATAAAATTATAAATGCTTAATCATTTACGTTACTATTTCTGTAGTATTAAAGAAATATATTGATGTAAAAATTATAGTTGTTTTATAATAATTTACTCATTTTTTCGCCCAAGCATTATAAAATTTAGAATCCACATTAACTTTAAAACTATGTCTAAGTAATTTAATGTAAAAATTGTAAATATTTTCTTTACCTTTACAACAACTTAATAATGCTTCAATTCTAGATTTATGCGTTTTAACAATAAAGCTTATTTTTGAAAACAGATTCCGTAGACTACAATTTTCAACTGCATACAACCAAATATTTATGTTACCAGAAGGTTATATAATAAAAAACTAATAGATTAATAAATAAGTGGCGTTGCAGTTTTCCATTTTTACAAAGTTTATTCATAACTACAAAGATGTAGCGCTCATATACAATACAAAATCACGAAATCAGCCCTCACTATGATTTTTAAAACCGTATTCAGTGACGATAACAATAATAATAATAATTGATTCTTATGTAGGATGTAATTGTCCCTCGGTCCTTTGTTGCTGATAGAGGCGCAAGTTTTTTAGACTCTAGCCGTTTAGCGTGTTGAGGATTTCAGGTATAGTCACTACATTTTGTACAAAAAATATTTATTATAGACAAATATGTAATATGACCCACTTATTCTTGGTTTGTTTTTTATATACACCCAAAAGAACCATAATAAATACAGTGAATTGCATAGTTCAGTTTATAAAAGTATGTACCTGTCTCAGCATAAAATACTTTAAATATCATCATCCTATATTATTCAGCCGTGGTATATTTCATACACTACGCTGTATCCATTATTATCTATTCCAAGCTTGAGTTTTCGCCTCTCCATACAGCATTCCCTATTATAGTTATTTTGTCGCTGCCTCCTGGTATCCAACCGGGAAGCTAAAACTCCAGAACATTTGGAAACACTTAACACATTCAGGATTTTGTTAACACAGTGGTTATCCGTTACCTTCAGTATCCTAAGCCATTAATCTCTTCAATACGTTCTCCGCATCTACCAGGGACTTTATTTTCCCATACTAGGGGCAGGTGAGTGCCCCAAATACTCTCACCCGCTCCCAAAGAGACAATAGGCACCTGAGAACTCTTCACCTCCTGGAATCACTCGCTAGTTAGTTATCAAAGAGTACATCGTGGTGAAAGCGAGGTCGACACAGTTGAGTGAGGGAGGCTGTTTGACATGTATCAGCACTCTTTACACCCCAGAACAAACATAAAATGGAACAGTACGATGTGCTATAAAGGACAACACAAAAAGTTAGTTCCGTCACTTTGATTATATTTTGTTGTATTCAGTTTTACATAAAGCTGTAATTCTCCTTTTTCTCCTTATATTTACTGTGTCGCTGTTATAATGTTACACTTACATCTACGTGACTTCGCAAAGCGAAGACACGTATAAACCAATAGGTCGCATATAAAATATATCTTTTGTTGCTGTAATATCCGTAATTTACTTTACCAATTTAATAGCAACTGAAATTGAAGTGATACATTATTTCATTCACGTTAATAACTTGAGTCGCATGTTACTTTTCAATTAATCGTTTTAATATGTGGAACACGCGCGTTTATTTATCAAGAGTATACTTTATTTTTGAAATTAAATTATCATTTTTCGATAGTTAAAAATGTTATCAACAAAAGTGAAAAGTAAACACCAAAGTATAATGACAATTTTTTGAATGAACAGAAAATTGTCATTGTTGCACACCACTAAAGAAAAATTATTCCGATTAGCGCTTTCAAGCTTCTCAGCTCATCACATAATTCTATTTATGATTATAACCACTAACACAACTTTCTTAATTAAATTTTTTTGAATATTTATTTCCAAATTGTATTATTTATTGTATTTATTTATTTATTAGCTTGAACAAATTAAAATGAGGCCAAAGAACAAAGTGTACAGATTTTTTTCCATAATCAAAATTATACAATGGAAAACATTTAACATGAAAACGGTTAACACAAAATATCTTTTAACACAAAATATGACTCAGGTCCCGATCGCTGCTTATATTTTTCAGTTACAGTTTGTATGGTCAATACGAAAGTTTTACCTACAAAATATCGATTAACACGAAAAGTTTGGTTAAAAATAGTTTTTTCTACCTTTTCACTAGCTGCATAATACATAAATCCATACATGCACGCCCCAAAACAGTGCAAGTTAAAAATTGTGAAAGTGATGAGGTTGTCGACGAACTTTCCACGAAATATGACCGTGAAAATTGACGAGTTCTTACCCTACCGATATGCTTTCGTTGCTGAGCCGTGTTCGTCGATATTAGAAGCCAACTCGGAAGGTGAAATGTTTGACCACATTGATGAATTAGAACAATTTGTTGAAATCAAAGTCTGCAGAATTGTGTGCAAAAGAAAATAACGAACTGTTTTAAAAATAATTGAACACTGTGACTATAGGAACTTTAAAAAACTACTGTACAAAAAAATTACTGTACAAGAAAACCTAAATCGTAAGACTAAGTCAAGAACAGCAACAGTGCGTGTATACTACATTTTAAGAAATACTGGCCATTTTTTTTTTCAAAAACTAACCAGAAATTATCCAGATGAATAAGTAAAATCTGCTTAGTAAAAACTGTGTATATGTAAGTACCTGCTGAATATTGTTGTTTTATTTTACTACACAATACTGTAAGTAATCTATACAGTATTTATTCATTTATCTCATTTTGTTTCACTTTTTTCCGTTTAACACGAAAGTTTGTTAACACGAAAAACAAATGGTCCCCGTCATTTCGTGTTAAACGTTTTCCACTGAAATACAAATGTTTTACTGGCTAAAAAAAAGCGGAAGAAAAGAGGGGCGCATTCAGGAAAAAGTAGTGTGCATAACAATGTGCTAAAATATGTTAACACTTTATTAACGTGAACCAACGAAAACGTGTACAGTTAATACAGAAATGAATCATAATGAGTACAGAGTCTGTAATTAGTTGAACAGCAGTACACATGGAGCAGGGCTTAATTAGTAACGCGATAACATTTGGTAGTAGTAGTAGTAGTAGTAGTTAACGTCCGTTATTGATCAAGATGATTGTGTTGAATTATGATTACGACACTAATTATGATTACTGTGTCACTGCTACTGCTACGTGCAGACTTTGTAAACGTACTCGTTGTCCGTCGGAACCTCCAGTACAATTACGTCTCCTGTAGTCAGCTCGTCAAACATGTTACGACTGGTAGAGTTCTTTCTCCTCATACTGGTTCAAAGTTAAGGATTTTACAGGTACGCTAGAATTTTTTTTTTATCGGCCATCTAAGGACCACATGCCAATTTCAATTCTTTATTCTTTGTTCTTTTCTTTTTCTCCAATATCCTTTCATCTTTTCACTGTGTCTCTTCTTCCTGTCTTCAGTCCACTTTGAACCTGCGTTTTTCTCTCTCCCTCCTACCCTGGACTTGGACTCCTTCCATTTTTAACACTTTTGCCTGAAAAACTTACGCTAGAATTTATTTTATATCCCGCTTTCTTCTTATATTTTTTATTCTTTGTCTTTCTTTTTTCTTTTTAAGACAAGCCAAAACATATTTACGCACATGCTTACGCTGACAATGTTGTGATAGTAGCCGGATCAAGACAACGGCTAGTTTTCTAACATTTCTAACATTTTGTTAGAATAATTAATAATTGTTAGAAATTTTAGAAATTAAAAAAGCAATAAAAAATAACAAAAATTTAACCAATGAACAGACTGAATTTTGTGTATCCCCTTTATTAAAATCTGTTATTTAGTTTAGTTTATTTTATATTATTTTGAATGTTCATCATTATTTTAAATTTTGCATTCAGTTATATTTAGTTCAGTTAATTTTATATTTTGCATTCATGATTGTATTTAGTTTTTAAAGACACCTGACCTTCCCTTGTCTCATGCACACACTCCCCCCCCTCGCCATCACAACACAGATGTTCCAGATACGCCCTAAACAGATGTTTACCACCTACACTCCTCTAACATCCTGTGTTCAGTAATTTCATTCACTCGCTCTTTGACAATGGCTTAAGTTAGTCGAAACAGCTGTCAGAGTTAATTTAAAAAAATTTGTGAAACTTACCAAGTGTTTTTATATATTTTACAAAACCTTTGTATTAATATGTTTCACCAAGTGCCCAACGAGTCATCAATTAATATCGTGAAAAATCATTATTTTAACTAATCGGTTTTGGCATCATTAACAAAATAGTTTTTTTATTAGCACAAATTTTATTCAACACTAATTTATACATTTTTTATTTTAAAACAATTAACTACATTCTAATGTGTAGAATATAAAGTACACAAATACCACCTTAAAATTGAGTCAGTAAGTACAATTTGTTATTAGTAAAATTGGATTTGAAATATATTGTCCATGCTTATATATTGTATTTCACTTCTGCGTAAATAAACAAATTATTGTAACATGCCATTTTATATGGATTTTAGTATTCTGGCGGTTCATATCACTATCTCCAATTGCAGGTGGCTAACAGTTAACATAATGTTAGGAACAAAACATTATGTCATTAAAAAGTGATGTCACAAGGTCTTATGTGTCTTTATTTCTGTAAAAGGTTACTTCTGTTACTGCATATTACGTTAACGTAATAATTACTATAATTTTGATTAAAATTAACTACCGGGCTGTTTGGTCGTGGTCCAAAGTTTCTGATAAAACCAGACGTTTCGGCAGTACCACTACCTGCCATCTTCAGTGAAAACGAGTCAACGCTAACGTGGGATGTAGTACGTTAGGACCACAGTACTGTGGTTAAGCCTTAACATAATAACGTACTACATCCCACGTTAGCGTTGACTCGTTTTCACTGAAGATGACAGTCAGTAGTACTGCCAAAACGTCTGGGTTTGTCAGAAACTTTGGACCACCGCCAAACAACCTGGGAGTTAATTTTAATCAAAATGACACCGGCCGTATAAGTCTTTGTACAAAAGTACTAGAATTATTTAAACTGCTTAAACTGTTTTCAAATGGCTCTACATTTAAACTGTTTAGTAATAGAACATTTATTTAAATTACCAAAAATTTATAAAAAACAATTGCAGAAAATTTAGTGTGATTCATGTGGAGTGTTTTTTCTATCCATTAATTTCATTAATTAACAATTAGACTGATTACTGTATCTTAGACCATTATTCAGTACCTCAGATTTACTGAGTTAACATTTGTCTATACTTAAACTGCTTAGTAATACTAAAATAATTTTCAGAACGGAATATGGATGGTTTATGTTTTTGAAAAAATAATCCATTACTTATAGTTAGTCTCATCATTGTATTTCAGTGTTTTAAATGTGTTTACTGTTTCATTCGAATGGAAGAAAACTTTACGTCTTAGCACTTAATACTCCGTGCTATTAAAATTCTAAAAGATAATTTAAATTTTGCTGCGTTTTGAACAGTTGACTGTTAACACAAATTTACCACTGCCTTCTAAGTTTCAACATTTATCAATTCGTATTTTCCTGTTAGCGCTCGATGCGACTCCCGACAAGATATATTTGGTAAGAGAGTTAGCAAACAGGAATATAGTGTGGGTTTCATTTCCTCGGAGAACTCGATCTAACTTTTAATGTTTGCGCAAACATAAAGCACAGGTACTCAAACACTCATGGTTTTTACGGTTTACGGTGAGTAAAAATTGTACTTATGAATTGTATAACGGGGGGTCTTACAGTAACCTGTCATTTGCATCTGTATTTAAATCACTATAAATAGAGAAAAATTAACGCTAGTTAAATTTGTTCTTTCCTAATAACAGCCTAGGCATGTAAAATTTTAAATCTGCTTAGGCAAGCCTACGTTTGACATCAGCAGCCCCCTGGGCACACTGTGAACAACCCCCGCTCCGAGGATCTCTCTCCCTTTACAATAACAACAGTAAAGCTGGAAACACATTGGTATCACGTCACGTGAGATCAAGACTTGCCTTAACCCGTGAAATCGTAGTGTAGAGACACACTTATGTCACGTCACGTCACTTCATGTTCACATGAACTCATGTGAACACGCGTGAAGCCGTGTAAACATTCGTGAAGGCAAATAAAATTCTACTTAATCAAAAACTCAGTTAACATAAGCAGGAGCTGGATACACGATATAAACTTAGAAAGACAAGGAAAAGGTGACTTTCAGAATATAATACAAGATTGAAAGTACAAAAAGCAAGAAGATCCAGCTAAATTTCAAATGTATTTCAGACTGAATAAGGAAGAATTTGATCATTTACATAATCTTATTAAAGATGATATACAAAAAAAGAGCACCTATCTCAGAAACGATATAAGCTCTCAAGAGATATTAGCCGTGTGTTTAAGGTAAGCGTGAAATAAACAAGAACATCTTAATTGATTATACTTTAAAGCATTATATAATTGTTAAAATTTAGAATTTTTAAAAGCATAAAATTTGTTTAACATCTTGAAACATGAAATTATTGATCAGTGGTTACAAAAAAACAAACACATTTTTTAATTAAAAAAAGAGACATACTGTAATGTACATATCATTTTAATATTAATGCAATCTCACTTTTTCTATTAACAACTCCTCCATTTTCACGTACTTGTCACCTCACGCCTCACAAAAGTGTGATTGAACAGAAAATGTGATTTACGTGAGCCGTGAAATGGCCGGCTATGTCACGTGACATTACGTGAGATACGTGACGTGAAGACTGTGTCTCCAAGCAATTTAACTCATATGTAAATGATCAAATTCTTCCTTATTCAGTCTGAAATACATTTGAAATTTAGCTGGATCTTCTTGCTTTTTGTACTTTCAATCTTGTATTATATTCTGAAAGTCACCTTTTCCTTGTCTTTCTAAGTTTATATCGTGTATCCAGCTCCTGCTTATGTTAACTGAGTTTTTGATTAAGTAGAATTTTATTTGCCTTCACGAATGTTTACACGGCTTCACGCGTGTTCACATGAGTTCATGTGAACATGAAGTGACGTGACGTGACATAAGTGTGTCTCTACACTACGATTTCACGGGTTAAGGCAAGTCTTGATCTCACGTGACGTGATAGCAATGTGTTTCCAGCTTTACTGTTGTTATTGTAAAGGGAGAGAGATCCTCGGAGCGGGGGTTGTTCACAGTGTGCCCAGGGGGCTGCTGATGTCAAACGTAGGCTTGCCTAAGCAGATTTAAAATTTTACATGCCTAGGCTGTTATTAGGAAAGAACAAATTTAACTAGCGTTAATTTTTCTCTATTTATAGTGATTTAAATACAGATGCAAATGACAGGTTACTGTAAGACCCCCCGTTATACAATTCATAAGTACAATTTTTACTCACCGTAAACCGTAAAAACCATGAGTGTTTGAGTACCTGTGCTTTATGTTTGCGCAAACATTAAAAGTTAGATCGAGTTCTCCGAGGAAATGAAACCCACTTAAGCTGGAAACACATTGCTATCACGTCACCTGAGCTCACGTGAATTCACGTGATAGTAAAAAATATGAGAGTGGGTAAATGATCTTTCCTGTCCCGTCTCCCCTGACATTGGGATAGACGAACCTATATATTTTTCTAATCTTGAAGTTCAACTATTCCTCTGCCCTCTTTAGCTCGTCCAACTTTACAAGATTCCAGCAAAGCAGCAAGTAACAACAATGCCATGGCAGTTTTGGGTCGGGAGGGATTTCTCCCTTCACCCTCCTTCGGAGAGCCTTTCCGTTATCCATCACCCGTGGACCCGCCGTGTCCCGGGCTGGCTACTGGGGCAACCGTAAAAAAATAAACCTGTATTCTTCACAAAACGATAACGAGAATGATAGACTTAATTTGCTACGGTATCACGGACTCCCTACAACCCTTTTTCTAACCTGTACGAACCTCTACCGTACAATACGCGAAGGAAAAGTAAAATCTGGCCACAATCACTTGTCTTTCAAAATGATTTTTGAGCAGTCCTTTCTTTGGGTAAAATGGACCATATGGGTGCCGCAAAACATGTATAACCTGTAGACGGCAATACATAAACACGCTTCTGACTGGAGTGGCTTACCCCGTTCATAGCAGGACCTACCCAAGACGTTCTACTGCTTTGGTCCTTTTTTTCAGAATTACCATCCGACTTGGAGCAGATCTACAACTTGGAGCCCAAGTTCCGTAGCTTCATTGTCACTGTATTTTAATAATACAGAAAAATATAATTCACTCGCATCCTTTGCATTTATCATTTTTTTGTAAGTTTTGTTATTTTATGTGTTATTTTAAGGTTAAAGATGTTTTCTCATTATCCTTCCTTTTTTTCCATGTGAGGAGGTTCGTCCCTGGGCAAATGCTCAGTGGGCCGATTATAAAATCGGGACCGCCTAGGAGATAGATTGAAACAAACACTGAATCAAACCATTAGAATTTTGGGTCTAAGGTGTATGCTCAGTATGCGTAACCAAAGCGTTTTCGTTTTTCCGGGGCAAGATTGTTAGTCTCACGCCCAACCCCCAACCCCCAGCCAGGCTTTTTGCTTTCGGGGAGACCTGGTGGAAGAAGAAGTAGGGGTTGGCCCAGAAAACGATGGTTGGATGATTTTGAGAACGACCTGCGCAGGCTTGGTGTAAAAGATAGAGACTGAGAAAAAGATGGAGACTGACAGCAGAGGATCGAGACGTCTGGAGGCGGATTGTCCAGGAGGCCAAGGCTCTCCATGAGCTGTAGCGCCAATTGAGAGAGGGAGAGAGAGAGGGGGATAGAGAGGAAAGTATGCTCAGAGTACCGAAAGTGGAACACAGCACCCAAAATTACGTGAACTATAGAGAAAATATTTATCACTAAAGCAGGTTACACGACATACCGAAGACAGTTTGGGCGCTTTGTAATAATGACAGGCGGAATGAAAAACTGTCTTGTCAAAGGTAAAAAAAGAAGGTACAACGTTTAGGGGTAACCTCCAAAGAAGAGGAGAGAGGATTTTAGAGACAACACGTAGTTGTTTAAACGTACCACCGCCAGAGAAGCTCATAAAAGGAAAAGGAAGATTTTTACCTCACGATTACATAACCTTAGCAAGAGTTCGATTTTTTCTTAAATGAAAATTCATGAAAGTCTCCTTAGCCAAGTAGTGCTGCTGGCATGTTTATAAAATTAAACACACAACCAGAATATCGACCCTTATGTACAACGTAACATATCTCGATTCTTTATGGGTGATACTCTTATGTACGTAAATAAGTACAATCTTGTCTGTTCTTATGCATTGATATTATCATTATTATTAATACTAACAAAACTTTTTAAAAGAATATATTTTTTTATTTTGTAAATTAGCAATGTTTCAGTAGCACTCAAAATATCATCATCAGATATAAAATTTGATATAAGTATGTACTTTAAAGTTGTGAACTAATTACCTTGTAAGGTTATTAATTTTATTCATAAATGCTCATATTTTGATATAAGTATGTATTTTTATTTTAAAGCTGTGAAGTAATTACCTTATAAGGTCATCAATTACATTCATAAATCCTCATATATATTCTTGTAAACGTTTTATTATTAATAATAATAATACATACACACACACATATACACACAAGACAAATATGAGTATTTATGAATATAATTATACACTTATGAAGATAAATTTGAAGTGTATAAAATTATTTCATGACATGTGTAAAAATATATTAAAAGCAAAACTCGTGTATAAATTCTGAGCAGCCAAACTCATTAATTTTGTTAACGTATATTTAAAAATGTATTGCTAATGACTGAAGAACTGTTAATTTGAGGCTTTGACTATACCTAACAACTACAACTATTGCTCTAAACAAATTCTTTGTAAGAACTTTCAAGGACTTACCTTAAAAACATCTATACAATTCTATATAATTCTATTCTTTTATACGTTTACTTAAAACGTAAGTAAACGTTTTTGATAAACCACACGAACTTTATATTTGCTACACAAATTATAAACATAATAAATACGAAGAAGTTAAAGAAACCATTCATTTACATACAGGAACAAACATTACTCTCATTACTATTGCCTAATATGATTGTCTCTGATACACGTAGTTCCACAAAGCGACCTCTGGCGATTACTAGAAATAAGCAAGACTGTTAGTTACAATTGCATTACCTTGGAGTCGATCCCTTAATACAATTCTTGGTAATGAAAAGATTCAAATGTCAAAATCTGATGCGTTCTACTTTATAGGATGCAAAAATACTTTCAAAAAAAATTGTTTACAAATAAAATATTGTATTTTAAATGGCAGAAAATACTGTGATATATTAAACTTACACCAATTATTTAAAATAATGAAGTACATTTACAATCTTTAAATAACAAGCTTGTTACACATTCCTCGGTAGTATAAAATTCCTCAGTGCGCTGAAATTATAGACACAGGAATGGGATTTAGAGCTAGATTTAGACCTGTTCGATCCCTAGGCTGGTGCGGATTCTCCATCTACCGGGGGGTTCAGGTCATAGCCCCGCAAAATTTTGAAAAATATATCTTTCATAATTGCAAATAAAATCATTGTCAAGTGTAATTTGGGATACACTGTTTTTGTAAATTTTCAATATTATGTTAAACAATTTAACCGTTTCAAGTTATCTCAATGTACAATGGCATTCTGGAGTCTATAAAAATAATAATAAAAGATTGCACTCGTTTTTGTGTTACACTCAAAAGACCCTAAACAGAACAAAGATGTAGGAAAAATAAAAACAACTGATTTCCAAAGAAAAGTAAAACAGTGTCATTCATTGTAATTATCGAATTATCACTAATTAAACATATTTTTACAAAGAATATAAAAACGTATTAGGGTATATTCTGTATTGTACAACTCTGTAAGTAAATCATAATGTTTCTGCATCATAAAAAGACTGTAGTGTACTACTTTCATTAGGATTTGGTTTGATTTATTGGCACCCTTAATATTAACAAATTTACTTATGACATCTTCATAACTGTTTCTAAATATCACTGTCTAGGCTCATAAGAGATAAAAAATTCAGCCTATCTTCTAACATGGTTGTCTGGAGCCTAATTTTATAAGTTTCAATTTCGAAAATGAGATTTCACCACTACTGTTGGTAACCATAATTGACAAATACATTCAAAGTGCAAACATTCCACGTTAGGAAAATGTTCCTTAACGTTATTTTCTAGAAGGAGTTTGTACATCCACTGTTCGTTGCTGATGACAGTTTTCTCCCTTTCACCTTCTTCGATGTACTCATTCCAAAAAGGCTAGAAATTAATTAGTTCATTTTCCAGTTTGTTGTCCAAATCATTACCATATGCTTCTACTAAATTTTGAGCTGCTTTCATGATCTCTTCATTGACGTTAATCTGCAAATAATATAATATATTATCTATCCTATATTGTCAACAAACATTTTCAATATTTAGAGGCACAAGTATTTATGACAGAACACATACAACAATAAAAGTTACAAGTTAAAAGCCAAATAAAAATTCAAATTTAATTTATCAAAAGTTATAATAAAGCAAATGCAATATTATAAGTCTGAATCAAATTTTAGGGTGCAGCTACTGAACTTAAATAAAAAATATGTAGAATTATTAACACATTTCTTTTCAAATTAATAATACAACAGAAACTAAGAAATATGATCAATTCCAAACTATTTAAGACTGCTATTTAATTGTGCCTAAAATTAACAGACATGTTCTCTTAATTTATTTTTCTTTTACACAAAAAACTGATAAACTTGGATAAATTAATTTGACATTATTGAGAACTTCATTTTGCAGTTTTAACCTGTGGTAAAATACTTTTAAAACTATTTAAATAATTTGAAATTTTACATAATAACCAAAGCAATGAAATATTAGTGCATATGTTTATCATTTGCAAGCTTCATGTGAACCTTGTCGGTACCATACTGTACTGGAATATAAATTCTGATTTGGGTTACATCTCAGACCATCTTTTTATTTTCAAATATTTTAAATGTGTATTCATAAACTAAATTTTTGTAATTTTTCATAATTCTTGTAACTTGTAAATTTTAAAATATCCACATTCTAAAACTAAAAGTTATAGGCCTCAGTTTTAGACCCAAAATTTTATAGGTTAAATTGTACCCAAAATTTAACCAGAAACAAATACCTGGGAACATAAAACAAATTTGCAGATCCCTGTGACACACAAGATGTAGATTGAATCCATTAAGGTAGATATTGGATATGCGTTCAGATAACTATTGGCTTTGCCAGAAATATCTTAATAGTGAAACTGGTAACAGACATTACTGAAGAGAAGTGTGTTACTTTGACACCAATAAAGAAGTCACTATTGTCTCTGCTTTTCTTTTAAGCACGTAACCATGACTGCATTACTGTTCAGTGTTCACCTCAAAAAGTTAACATCTGCAAGTTACATAAGATTTGATTAAACTCTTCTGTGAACCTAACTCAGGAATGGACTGTTTTTTTTTTTTTTTTTTTTTAAAGAAGATTACTTAGTGGATAAAATAAGGTAATTATTTATTTAATGTTTTCAAATTGAAGAATTGAATTTCTTTTCAATACTTTTTTTATATACTGTTGGAAAAAACATTACAACAAAATGAAAATACAAGTTTTATGCATAGGCCTATACAATAATTGATTTATTTTATGATTGAATGACTTTCATTGGTAAGAACATTGTTTTGGAGATTTACATATATTTTTTCCTGTTTTTGTCTTTTTTTTTGAAGCACTGAAGAGGCTTTGCTTCAGAACGGATGAAATATTTAATAAAAACAAAATATACTGTATTTTTTATACATACACAGTTTTTATTTACAAATATTGCACAATATACAGTAATGTTAACAAAGCTTCTAGATACTTGTTTTTTACTACTAATGATTAAAAAGACACTGAAAAATTAATTAAAAAATATCAGTACGGAGAATATACACGACTTCCATGTTCTAAGATTTATATTTAAAATCATTTTCGAAATGAAAATGAAACTACTTCATAGAAACTACTTCTTTCTACTTCTTTCCTCAGCCTTAACCAGAGTACTGTGGTCACTAACGTATACCACCTTACGTTAGCCCACTCGATTTTCACTGATGATGGCAGTCGATGGCACTGCCGAAACGTCTGGTTTTGTAGAAAACATTGGACCACGGTCAAGCATCCCGAGAAGGAATTTTAACAAGCCATGAAGATTTCTCCATTTTAGCAGGAGCCACAATGAAGGTGAGTGGAAGAAATAAGACTTGCCACTTCCAGAAGTGACTACAGCAGCAGTGAGATGAAAAAAGGACTACACTTTAAGAATGGTCACAATGAAGCAGTCTTAATTCAAGTGAAAAGTGTTTTCATTAATAGCTATAGTGTATTCTTATAGTATTCCGGTGGTTAAGTAGGAGAAAGAACATTTATCCATTTCAGCGGGGGCCACAATGAACCTATGAGTTCACTGAGCGCGTGCAGTGAAGTAATCAAATTCAGCTGTAGATTCAAGAAAGGATGCTGTTCCATCTCAGCGAGGGTTGCAGTGAAGCAGTCGCAGTGAACATGTGGATTCAACAATGATGTTCCTTGTGTCATCAGGAGACACGTTCTACAAAACCAGTATAGCATGCTATGACCCGTTGAAGAAAAACGTTTCTCCATTTACGTAAGATGAAGATATAAGTTCAAGACGTTTTTGCCACTTTCATAAGAGCATCATGTTATATAGCAGCAGTTAGTTGAAGAAAGTAAATAATGAACTTCAAGACTGGCCACAATGAAGCTGTCATGGTTAAAGACAATAGTGTTTTTAATAGCTATAATATATTATGATTGTGTTGCCGCGGTTAGGTAGAAGAAAGAAAATTCTTGATTTCAGCAATAGCCACACAGAAGATGTAAGTTCCAGGGGATAGTCTTTAGCCCTTTGGGAAGAGACATTATATTATATAGCTGCAGGGGGTAAAGAAATAAATTTCTGAAATTGAAGGATGGTAGAATAAAACCGTCGTATTTAAGGACAAAAGTGTTTTTAACATTAGTTATGGTGCATTGTGCTTGTATTATAGTCGTAAGTAAAAGAAATAAGATTTTTCCATTTCAGCAGGGGCCACAGCGAAGATGTGAGTTCAAGGTAGAAGACATTGTCACTTCCACAAGGAACATGATTATATATAGCAGCAGTAAGGTAAAGAAATTAGATACTGCACTTCAAGAATGGTTATAATGAAGTAGGCATAGTTCAAGTAAACAGTGTTTTTATTAACAATTATAGTGTATTGTTAATATATTACAGTTTGAAGTACAAGAAAGAAGATTTCTCCATTTGAGCGGGAATTACAAATGAAGATATATATTTCTGAAAGAGGGATTTGCCACTTTCATGAGACATCATATTACATAGCAGCAATGAGATGAAGAAAGAAAATCATTACCTTCAAGAACGGCCACAATGAAACTGTTACGTTTAAAGACAATATTGTTTTTAATAGCTTATTAAATATAATAAATTTAATAGTTTATTGTGCCTGTATTGTAGTTGTAAGTAGAAGAAAGAAGATTTCTCCACTTCAGCAGGAGTCACAGTGAAGATGTGAGTTGAAGAAAGAAATCTCTACCACTTTCAGAAGCGACATGATGTTATATAGCAGCAGAGTGGTAAAGAAAGAAAACACTGTATTTAAGAATGGTCACAGTGAAGTTGTGATATTTAAAGACAATAGTGTTTTTATTAGTAGGTCTAGTGTACCAGGATTATGTTACTGTTGTGTTACTGTTAGTCTTTTGTTATTAGATGTAGTGTATTGTGAGTATATACAGTTTTACATAGAAGAATGAAGATTCTCCAAATATAATTAAATCACTACCGACTGAAAACACAAAGTTTTTACCCATAAAAAACTTTGTGTTCCGAGTCGGTAGTGATTTAATTATATTTAGTTAATTAACGGACACCTCATGGACAACGAAATCCAAGAAGATACTTTATTTCTGCAGGGGCACAATGAAATAGTGAGTTCAATGTAGAAGCCATTGCTATTTCCAGAAAGGACATTTCCATATATATACATACATGGAGCATTGAGGTTAAGGAAAAAGTTATTGGACTTAAAGTTTGTACACAATAAATCAGTCATAGTTTAAGTGAAAAGTGTTTTTATTAATAGATATAGTGTACTGTGATAGGACTGTAGTTTTAAGAAGAAGAAATAAGATTTTCTCCTTCAGCGTCAGCTGCAATAAACAAGAAACAACTCTTTGCTAGCTCCAGACGAGGCATTATGTTATACTGCTACAGTGAGGTGAAGGAAGATTATTATACTTCATGAATGGTCATACTGAATCAGTGATACTTTTTTATTATATTTATCATAATGAAGGTATAAAGTGTTTTTATTAACAGCTATAGTGCATTCTGATCATATTAAACTTGTAAGTAAAAGATACAAAATTTCACCATTACTGCAGAAGCCACAATGAAGAAATGAGTTCATGAATGGGATCCTTGCCACTTGTGGCGAAGACACCATGTTATATAACAGCAGTGAAGCAAAGAAAGAAGTTACTGCACTTCAGAAACAGTCACAATGAAGTGGTAATAGTTAACGACAATAGTGTTGTTATTAATAGCTATAGTGTGTTGTGATTGTATTATAGTTATAAGAAGAAAGAAGACTTTAACATTTCAGCCAGAGTGAAGATATGAGTTCAAGGTAGAAGGCATTGCCACTTCCAGAAGAGACATTTTATGCAGCAGCATTGAGAAGAAGAAATAATTTATTGTACTTCAAGAATGGTCACAATAAAATAGGCATAATTCAAGGACAAGTGTTTTTATTAACAGCCATAGTATATTTTGAGCGTGTTGCAGTGGTTAAGCAGAAGAAAGAAGATTTCGACAATTCTGCAAGAGCCACATTGAAGGTAGGAGTCCTCCATCTTAGCTAGGACTCCAGTAAAGCAGTTGCAGTGAACTCAAGGGATTCAACAGTGGTGTGTCTAGTGTCGTCAGGAAACATGTTTCTACAATGGCAGAATGCCGATCAATTGAAGAAAGAAGTTTCTCCATTTCATTATCCACAATGAAGACCAAAAAGTCTTTGCTACCTTCATAAGAGAAATCTTGTTATAGAGCAGCAGTGAGATGAAGAAAGAAGATAAAAGAACTTCAAGAACGGCCACAATGAAGCCACCATAATTAAAGACAATAGTGTTTTTAATAGCTATAGTGTATTATGATTATATTGCCGCAGTTAAGTAGAAGAAAGAAGACTTCTTCATTTCAGCAGCAGCCACAAGGATTCATGAGTTGCAGAAGGGACAATTACGTCATATAGTAGCAATAATAATGAAGAAAGAAGATACTCCACTTCAAGAATGGTTACAATGAAACAGACATGGTTCAAGTGACAAGTGTTTTTGTTGATAGCTGTAGTGTATTTTGAGTGTTACGGAGTGGTTAAGCAGAAGAAAGATTTTTTATATTTTGAGTGTTACGGAGTGGTTAAGCAGAAGAAAGATTTCTTCAGTTCAGCAAGAGCCTCACTGAAGATGACTCTACTGAAGTAATCAAATGCAGCTGTAGATTCAAGAAAGAATGCTCTTCCATCTCAGCGACCCCGACGGTTGCAGTGAGGTAGTCGCAGTGAACATGTGGATTCAACAATGATGTTCCATAATGTGTTATTAAGAAACGTGGTTCTATGAAATCAGTAAGCAGTAACCAGTTGAAGAAAGAAGATTTCTTCATCCCATCAAGAGTCAGAATTAAGAAATCATAGTCCAGAAGAAAAATTAAGAGAGAAGTTTTTATAATATAATGTGTTTTTAGCATATATAATGTGTCTAATAGTCAAAGTCAAGTCAACGAGTTGAAGAAAGAAGTTGTTTCTCCTGCATTTGTCTCATCAGTGATCATCATGAAGTAGTTATAGTTGGTTGTAGTTGTAAGTAGAAGACAGAAGATTCCTCCTCTTCATCAGGAGCCACCACAATTATACGCAATTTCAAGAAATAATTCTTTGCTACATCCAGAAGCACTTTTGTATTATATACCTGCCATGATGTAACGGAAGAAGATGCTCTACTTCAAGAATGGTCACAATGAAGCAATCCTGTTTCAAGACAATGATGTTTTTCTTAATAGGTTTTGGTGTACTGTGATGTGTTGTAGTTGTAAGTAGAAGACAGAAGATTTCTTCACTTCAGCAGGAGCCACCACAATGATATGTGAGTTCAAGAATGAGTCTTTGCCACTTCCAGAAGAACCACTGTATTTTATACCAGCTGTGACATGAAGAAAGAAGATACTGCACTTCAAGAATTGTCACAATAAAGCAATGGTCATATTTAAAGACAATAGTGTTTTTATTTATAGCTTTAGTGTACTGTGATGTGTTGATGTGATGTACTGTGATTTGCGATGTGTTGTAATTGTAAGTAGAAGAAAGAAGATTTCTCCACTTCAGCACGAGCCACCACAAAGATATGTGAGTTCAAGAAAGAAGTGTATTGTTACTGTATTACAGTTTGAAGTAGAAGAAAGAAGATTTCTCCATTTGAGCGGGAATCACAAATGAAGTCTTTGCCACTTCCAGAAGGCCCATTGTATTGTATAGCAGCAGTGACATAAAGAAAGAAGATACTGCACTTCAAGAATGGTCACTATGAAGCAAACATATTTAAAGACAATAGTGTTTTTATTAATAGCTTTAGTGTACTGTGATGTGTGGTAGCTGTAAGTAGAAGAAAGAAGATTTCTTCACTTCAGCAGGAGCCACCACATTGATATGTGAGTTCAAAAAAAAAGACTTTCCCACTTCCACAAGGGCCACTGTATTGTATAGCCTGCGTGACGATGATACTGCACTTCAAGAATGGTCACAATGAAGCAACCATATTTAAAGACAATAGTGTTTTTATTAATAGCTTTAGTGTACTGTGATGTGTTGATGATGTGATGTACTGTGATTTGCGATGTGTTGTAGTTATAAGTAGAAGATAGAAGATTTCTCCACTTTAGCAGGAGCCACCACAATGATATGCGAGTTCAAGAAAGAGCCTTTGCCACTTCCAGAAGAGCCATTGTATTTTACAGCAGTTGTGACATAAAGAAAGAAGCTACTGCAGTTTAAGAATTTTTACAATAAAGCAATCATATTTAAATACTATAGTGTTTTTATTAATGGCTTTAGTGTCCTGTGATGTGTTGTTGTTTATTCCACTTCGAGAACATTTGCAATGAAGTATGCATAGTTCAAGTGACAAGTGTTTATTCATAGCTATAGTATATTTTCAGTGTATTGCAGTTGTTAAGCGGAAAAAAGAAGATTTCTTAGAGCCTCATTGAAGATGTGTTCTCTATCTTAGCTGGGACTGCAGTGAAGTAATCAAATTCTGGTGTAGATTCAAGAAGAAGACTCTTCATCTCTCTGAGAGTTTCAGTGAAAGAATCACAGTAAACATGTGGATTCAACCGTGATATTCCTAGTGTTATCAGGAAACATGGTCCTATGAAAGTAGTATGCAGTGATCAGTTGAAGAATGAAGGTTTCGCCATCCTCATCGAGGGTCAAAATTAAGAAATCCTAGTCCTGAAGAAAGATCAAGAAAAAAGTTTTTTCTGACAATAAGATGTATATTGTGTCTAATAATCAAGAGTCAAAGCCACAAGTTGAAGAAAGAAGTTGCTCTTCCTTTCTCTATCTCATCAGTGGCCATACTGCAACGTTGCATTTAAGACAACCTTTTATATCTCCTTTCTCCATCTCATTAGTGGTCATTGTGTAGCAATCATATTTGGTACAGGAATTTTGGGTCAAACTTGATGGCTTGATTACGTGAACAGCATGGAGTACTGAGTTGATGACTGAGAATCTGTTTGACCATCGCCAAGTCTGAGCAAAATTCCTGTACACTGAAAAGATAAGATTTCTACAGCTTATCAAGTGGGTCTTCATGATGAAGTTGTTCTGCACGAAGAAAGCAGGTTTATCTACTTCATCAAAGGTCACCGTGAAGATGTAATCAGTTCACTGGAAGGGGTGGGTTTCTCATCTCTTGAAGGAAGAAGGAGTCATCACATTGTGGCCTTGTGTTCAAGAGATATACACATCATCCTGTAAGCCTACTACACGCTCATCGTGAACCACATCAGTGAAACAATATTTTCAAAAATGAAGGATTCTGCATGTTAACAAGTGACAACGTGCAACACAGAGCTGAACAGAAAATAAAGAGAAGTATCAGTCCATCAACTGCTGTAGTCAAAACATCAAAGAATCACCTGGTCCGTATTGTTTTTAAGACAAAAGATGCGTCTGTCTTCTAGCATAAATAAATTGTTATTGCTCTATGCTTTCATCAACACACTGAATTTGATCAGTAACTGTATGTGGTGTGTGCCGTGATGTATGTTCAATAGTGAAGTGATGTTTCTAGTGTACAGGATCTGAATATTTTACTGAAATTAGCTGAGTACTTCAGTGGTAATTTATTCAACAGTGAAAAGTTCTTTTATTTGCAGTGAGTTATGTGAAAATACGATGTGCTATTAAAGTGTGATCACAATGGGACAAAGAAAGAGTACCTTTCTGTCATCAATTTCTTTTTATAGGTTTCAATGTCTAGCGGATTCCTACTGTTATCAGGAGGCATCTGACCAAGTGACAATGTTTTGCAAGAAGGTAAGTTCCTACTATGAATATAATTTAATATATTATTCATTAAAATTAGGATCTATTAAAAAATTGCTTTGGGGTCATTATAAGTAATCAATTTAGAAATGATTTATATATTATTAATGAGAAGGGCCTAATGAAGTTATAATAACATTTTAAATTTATCTTCATTATAACTTATAACACTTATAATAGCGTGCAACAAACATAAAAATATGAGTGCTTATAGAGTGAAAAAGCATGCCAGAACTAGAACATGTGGTGTGTGTGTGTGTGTGTGTGTGTGTGTGTGTGTGTGTGTGTGTGTGTGTGTGTGTGTGTGTGTGTGTGTGTGTGTGTGTGTGTGTGTGTGTGTGTGAAAAACAAGAGAGAGAGAGAGAGAGAGAGAGAGAGAGAGAGAGAGAGAGAGAGAGAGAGAGAGAGAGAGAGAGAGAGAGAGAGAGAGAGAGAGAGAGAGAGTGTGACAATTTCAAACATTGTTTTATAATAAATTGTTAATGTTCGTATAACTTTAGTTATATTTGAAAATAACTTGGATTAAGATTTGTTTATCATATTGCATATAAAAATATAAAATTTATTTAATAAAATTGTTTGCGTGATTTTTTGTTTGTAAGTATTTGATTCTCAAATGTCTTAATGAAACAAGTTACAAAAAAGTAAATTATTCAGGCAGATAAGCATCAGAAGACACAGAATAAGCTTCATACATAAATATATAGGCTACATGGTTTGTGTTTACATAGCATATATTTGTTTATATAGCCTATGCATTTAGATGATATATACAGAACATATCAAAGTGTATACAAAATACAAATATTCTTGTTTTGTTTCTTGGTTCAAAAGAATGCAGCAATTTCCAAGAGATAAGGTTTCCATCTGATAGCATGTAACTGAAAACAACAGGCACTGGAATCAAACAAGGACGGCTCTGGAGTCATCAAGAGGCCCCGGATTGCGACAGGATCATCATGAGAAGGTAATTACCAATTTTCAGATATTTGTTTACTGAAAATATTAAAATTTTAAATTCATGAAAGATTTAGCGAGGATCCGTCTGTAAGTATGGATCACTTGTGTCTATAAATAATATTCGATAATATTTATTGCCATCATCAGAACCTGTGTATGGACAATACAGAAATAATAAAGCACAAACCGGCCAATTAATTGAGCAAAAATTGTGAGCGCGCGCGTTACATCTGACAAATATTTACTGCTCTCACATATTGCTGTACTTAAATAACTAGATATTATAATTATAATAATCCGAAATACACTCCTTCGCACCAAGGTAATGCAGCACAGATAAGACCCAGACAACACACACACACAGTATTTTACTACATAACAGTTTTTCTTATAACTTTTATATGGGGTCAATCAAATGATATGAAAGGTAAATAGCATTGCATGCTGCTAATTGGAGTAGCTAACCTCTCGTATAAAGCGCTGTATGGGAAAATAAATATTGTTTACAAAGGTATATTGTGATGGATAATAGGGTTATTGAAGTCTACCTGTACACTACACAGAATGGTCTTGTAATTTTCCTTACGAATTCGTAAAATTTAATTTATATTGGATAAATTTTATTATTTACAAAGATACGAATTGTATCCTTGCTAGCTTATTCTAATGATATTCTTAAATTACGATACAAAAGTAATTGGATTAGATATTTATTTATCTGCTTACATAATTTTACTTTGTAATGGAATACATAATGTTGGAACAGTAAATTTTCGAGTTGGCGAAGTTTCAGTTACCGACGTATGATTCTCTCCCTCCCTCACTCTCTCTCTCTCTCTCTCTCTCTCTCTCTCTCTCTCTCTCTCTCTCTCTCTCTCTCTCTCTCTCTTGTTATATATATGTTACAGTGAATGTTGAAAACTAGTAAAGGTTAACAATGACTAGCGATTGTCAACATTCACTAAACTGGTCAGTGGAAGTTGATTGTAAAATTGCGCTGTTAACTTTCACTAGTAAGTGTCGACCTTCACCAGCTGTTTGCAAGGAATGTTAAAAGTAGATCGGTTGGGTGTGTCATCGGTCTCCATCTGACGACTGAAGATTGTTTCCCGCCCATTTATTGTTTTTATGCAGTTGCTGTGAGGTTATTGTTCGTTGAGTTGTTGAGCTTGTGTTTTTTATTGTTCAAAGTGTGTATTGTTAAGTGTGTGTAGTGTGTAATTTTGTAACTATGTCTAAATCCGTGCAATTTTATGAACAACTTAAAAGTGAACGTAACTTGTCCAAAGTGAATTCTGTGTCCGTGGATAAGGTTAAGTACGAATTTTTAATTAATAAGGTTAAAAGCGTAAAATCAAAACCTAATAAGGAAGGGAACGATTATAGATTTTTGAAAAGGTACGATATTATTGAAGTAAATGGAATCACGAAATTAATATCACCAACTACAGAAGAAAATAGTAGTAAGTATTTTGTATATGATGAAGAACTTTTTAAAGTATTGAATGACGCTCATATGGTCATGGTGGTCGCGACCGTATGGTAAAAAACATTTAAAAGCTAAATACAAAAATATTACCTACAAAGATATATTGATTTATTTAAATATTTGTGAGCCTTGCTTGCAGAAGCAAAAGAGCCAGAAAAAGGGAATTGTAGTAAAGCCAATCCTATTTAAGGATTTGAATCATAGATGCCAAGTTGATTTAATTGATTTTCAATCGCAACCAGATTGTGATTATAAATTTATACTAGTACACCAAGATCACCTAACAAAATTTGTTGTACTTAGACCCCTCAAGTCCAAGACGGCTGATGAGGTTTGTGAAAATATAATAGACATTTTTACATTGCTTGGGGCACCTTCAGTATTACAGTCTGATAATGGCCGGGAGTTTGTAAACAAAATTAGGAATAAATTAGTTGATTTGTGGCCTAATTTCAAAATTGTCCATGGTAAACCTAGGCACAGTCAAAGTCAAGGAAGTGTCGAAAGAGCTAATCAAGACGTGGAAAACATGTCTACGTGGATGCAAGATCACAAAACATCCCACTGGATCCATGGTTTGAAATTCATTCAACTCATGAAAAATAGTGCATTACACAGTGGTATAAAAAGATCACCATACGAAGCGATGTTTGGTTGTCCACCTAGGCATGGATTAGCTTCTTCGAACATACCTTTTGAATCCTTATCTAACGTGGAATCTGAAGAGCACCTTGAAGCTGTAATTAGGCAAATTAATGTTGGTGGTGAACACGAAACAGAAGAAATTCAGGTAGGAGAAGACGAGAGCCCTGACGTGTTGGAACAAGATGAGAGCCCCGATGTGATAGAACAAGATGAGAGCTTGCTTTTAGAACAGGAAAGTAGGCTAGAAGATACTTCAAACAGCTTAACCGACCTCGACCGATCGACACTAGAAATAAAAAGACAAAGAGAGGAGGCATTCAACTGCTTAACAAACCAAGCAAAACGGATGAAACGTACAACAGACCAGTATCTACCACAGGTGGATAAAGGTTGTACTGTACGAATTCCAGTTTCTGATGTAGACAGTGGAAGAGGAGATTCCAGATCAGTTCTTGGTATCGTCTTGGACATAGTGGATGATACATTTTACCGACTTGGAACCAGAGATGGTGTGCTGAAGCAGCTATATGCTAGGTAAGTTTTTATCTTAGGTAAAAACTAGTTTTTATGCTAGGTAAGGCCTTTTAAAATAACGAGATTGTTAGGGAAGTAAATAGACAGGGGATGGAAAGGGGTTAAAAATACAGCACAGTCACACCACATGCACATCCACACCACTAGGATACCCACACCACATGCACACTCATACAAATACTGCCCTTAATTAATCACTTCTACAGATAATTTCAATTTTGCAGATCACAATTTAGTGCTTGTACTACAAACATAATAAAAGAAAATGAAGTACCACTAGACAAGACACTTTCTTTACGGGCAATTGCAACAGCGCAATCAACTGGAAGTGGCCAAGGATTCTTTAAGTGCACTTGCCAAACTAAGTGTCAAACAAAAAAATGTGTCTGCAAGAAAAATAATTTACTTTGTAATTCTAAGTGCCATAATGCATTACCATTCTGTAATAAATAAAATTAAATTCTAAATGAAGATTTTAAATGTGTTAAATTGTTGTAGTACATAGTTATACTAGTATAAGTCAACCTTAAATAACCTATGTTCTTGTTTATTCCGACAGTAACTGCTAATTTATTCCTTTAGTATGTTTAGTGTTGGTACACTTTCCCTAAGGTGCAGTAGGGTAGGTTGACATTTCCCAGTAAGAGTCGACATTCACTAGTGGAAGTTGATTATGAATTATATTGTAATATGAGTATTCAGCTTTCACTAAACCGTTCAGTGAATGTCGACCGTAACTAGTCACTGTCAACCTTAACTGAAACTTCAACATTCACTGTAACATATGTTTTATATATATATATATATATATATATATTCAAACACTTTTTTCTACAGTCTGTTTCTTGATGTATATAATATATTTAATATTTATAATGAATTTACTTCAAGATATTTTCTCCTTATTTGGAACATGTTTCTGGAAAGCTGAAGATGGAAACACAATGGTTCCTGAAACATGTTCCAAATAAGGAGAAAATATATTGAGGTAAATTCATTATAAATATTAAATATAATATATATATTGTCTTTGTTTATATGTGTAAAAAGGTATTTGTTCTTGTGTGTTTCAGCAGGTCAAGTAAGTTTTAATATACGTCAGAGTAGTAGTTTGCATCCGTTATTGGTGAGTCAAATTACATTTCGTTAACAGTGCCAACTAAATTTTATAAACAGCGGACACACTCACAGTGTTCCCTGGTTAGGGGTCGGGTCGGTTCGGTTCGATTTCCTATAATCTCGTCACCGCGCAATAACGTTTAGCTTATTTTCTTACGGAGATTAGTTTTCAGAGTTGTTTGTTGCAGGTCTTCAAGATCATCGGGAGAAGCCCACAAACACACAGCTTGCAAATATTTTGTAGTTTGTATAATAGTTAGATATGTAGGTTTTATCTCCATTCTAAAGATTAGGTAGCTATTTATATGTCAGTCTTTATATGTTGTTTCACTTCAAAACATAATAATCAATAAATTTATTTGGTACTGTATAAGTCGAGTACTTAGAATAGTCAAAAGTTTTAAAAGTCTAAATTTGTTTTTATATTTTGAAACACGAATTTTTTTGTTTATACTTAATTTCCAAGTACTCTTTACTTTTCAAGAATATCTTCAAGAAAGAAGAAAACACTCCACCTGATTCCCTCTGATAAGGTAAACAAGAAAACAACACTTAAAAAAACACTAACACATATGGTATCGTGATTAACACTGACATCGTTGTGCACTTTCCATCATTACGTGTGCTCATTACGTATACTCATTGCGTACATCATTATGACACCACTTTTGTACGTATTATCACGCGCTACTGGGTTACCTTCTTCTTTTTCTTCATATGACCCTTCTGACTCTCAACGTCGGGTTATAGATAGGCCTATATAAAGTGGAGGCTCCGTTCATCGTCTCCATGCACATAATCTCTATTTCCTGTAAACCCTTCCCACGATCCTGTACCAATCGCTCAATGTATGACTTGTAACGATACCGGGGGACCCGAGTTCGATTCCCGGTACCGAATCACAATTGTATAGTTATTATTGGTTCTGTTCTAATATTTTTTGTTAATAATAATGATATTGTTTGTTAATAATTATTATATTGTTTTGTAATAATGATAATTGATATAAAATGTTAAATATAAATAATTATATATGTATAACTAAATGTATGAAAACAGAATTTGTATGAGTGATGTAATGGAAAATTGGTGGCGTTGTCAAGGAGACTGTTTTGTGAGATTGAAAATAATGAATTGTTAATTTTGGATCTGTAGAAGAAAAGATGAAATAAAAATATTGTTCTTTAATATCTAAAGTTAATTAGATGGAAATAAAAATTGGTACAACAAAAACCAGTTGTTGTACACATATTATCAATATATAATATATATTGATTATAGTATAACATTAATAAAAAAAAATGTTCAAATAAGAATAAAATAATAAATATACCTCCGAAGAGAAATAATGAAACGCTACAACGTATAAACTGGTGCTCAGCGGTGTAGATATTATAATTTTAAAATTTGTGCAGAAAATATGAAAATAACACACAAATTTAAAAAATAACAACGGTTGCTAAGAAGAAAAAAAAATTCTGAAAAGGGAGATACATATTGATGCTGATTTGAACAAGAGGCAAGAAGTCCTAAAGGAACGTGAACTGGAAGTCGTCGGAGGATTTTTTCGGAACTAAGAAGGAAGAATCCAGGCCGAGACGAGACAGTCCTTGCAGTTCGAGTTGAAGGCAACTTATGTACAAGAAGCTCCTGAAGGCGGATCATCAAGGTGTTTGGGTGAGTCCGGCAGATTTTTTTTGTTTTGTTTCTTGCTGTTGATGTTGTCTGTGTGTTCGTGTGGTATACTGTTTTTTTAGTAAAATATCATTAAAATGGCATTTATTCAACGGTACCCAAAATTTGTTTTGCACGAAGTTGCGATCGATCTAGATCTTGAAATTCGTGAAGGAATGAGTAAGAAGGATTATACTCGTCTAATTCAATCGTATGAAGATTACGATGAAGAATTAATCAAATATCTGTTACAGAAAACAGAAACAGAAATTGTTAGACGTGAAACAGTAGCAGCTGAAGCTGTGAAGGAAGAAGCTGTGAAGGAAGAAAAAAGATTAGCAGCTGAAGCTGTGAAAGAAGAAAAAAGATTAGAAAGAGAGTTTGAGTTAGAGAAATTGAGGATTCAACAGACTTCTAATACTGAAGTTGAAGTTAGAAAAATTGTAGAACCAAAATTGTATAATATAAAAGATGTTGTAGGTATATTTGATGAAAAAGAGGAAGATGTGTCAATTTTCCTTCTAAGATTTGAACGTGCTATGGTACATTCGAAAATACCTCTTGAAGACTGGGTTATTGTTTTAACTAGTGTTGTACCAATAGTAATCAAAGAACTCATTCATCGAGAACCAATAGAGCTAGCAGAAAATTATGATTATGTAAAAGAATTATTTATGAGAAAATATCAGTTAAACCCTGAAAAACTCAGACAAAAATTCTTTAATATTAGACGCTTACCGAACCAGACTTGGGCAGATTTTGTATATCAATTGACCATATATTTTGAAGGATGGACTGAAGGAATGAAGGCAGTTGATGTCAAAAGCTTGAACAATTTAATGATTTTAAATCAGTTAAAATATCGGGTTCCTACCCAAATAAAAGAACAGCTGAGTCAAGATTGGTTAAATTTAAGTACACCTTTGGAGTTACAGAGACAACTAGAGAAAAATGACGATTTGAGGACTTGTCTTAACCAAAAAACAAGTTTTGATTATATTAAGATAGAGTCGAATCCGAAAAATGTTCTGAAGGTGCAACCTAAATCTAATGTTCCAGACAAGGAACTTAAAAAAAGGGAAGATTCAAAGATAAGTGAATTTAAACCTGAATTTGAAAAACGGAAAGAGATGCGATGTTATTTATGTAATTCATTGGATCATTTGAGGAATAGATGTCCTAAAAGATTATCTAGTAATGAACCCTCAAATGTAGCAGGAATAGTTGAAGAGGTCTCTAGTTTTATGAAAGAGACTAAAGAGGATTTGAAAGTTGGAGGCATTTCTCAATCTGATTTAGAAAAGCAAGTAATGCCATTTAAGTGTCAAGGGAAAGTTAACGGTAGACAAGTTCAAATACATCGGGACACAGGTGCTGATATTGATGTGGTGCATCAAAATTATGTATCCATTGAACATTACACGGGCGAACATAGATGGCTTAACACCCCATTATTTCCAGAACCCTTCTGTTGCCAAATAGTAGATGTCACATTGGAAATTCCTGAAAAGATAATACTTGCTCAGGCTGCAGTCACAGCTAGTCCAGCTTATGAAGGAATTTATTTGATGGGGAATGAAACGGCGCAGAGTTTACAAAACACAAATGCACATTTGTTAGAATTTGTGAATGCCGTAAACATAAAGTCTATGTTAGTAAGGCGAGAAATAGAAGTAAAAGAGCAAGCAGAACAAGAAAAAATTCAAAATGATCAGCTATCAACCGTTGAGACTGAAACAAAAGAGGAAGATAGACTCCTTGAAGAAAATGACAGTCATCAACAGGGTGAAATGTTGTCCCTACTGAATACGACACATGAACAATTCATGGCTGCTCAAAATTCTGATTCCGAATTGTTAGCGATGATCCAAGAAGTACAATCTAGACCCGAAGAAACGCTAAAATCTGAACTTGAAACGGTTCAAATAACTAAGGTTGCTATAGCTGATTTTCAGGTTGAGAATACATCCCTTGATGAACTGGCAGATGAAGTAAAGGATGTTACATGTCGAAGTTCGGGTGAAACAAAACTTGATGTGTTAATTAAACAGGAAGAATCAAGAACAGGAAAATCTGAAGGAGACAAAATTTTGGACACTATTAATGATGCAGCAGAAACTGATTCATTTATTGCTTCAGAAACCAACACTATTGTTAAAGAAGCAACAGATAAAATAAATCTGCATATTCAGTTGCTTGAGAATGTGGATGATAAGCCAACCATTGAAGAATCAATGACACCTATTTTTAGAAGTTTTGAAACAGACACACTTGATACACATCAGCATTCTACCATAACACCAACTGAAAAATCTGCAGCAGATACACATGCATTAGGTGGAAGTACTGAGAAAGTAACAAAAGTAAGCACACCTGCAGACATAGTAAAAGAAAATAATTCAAAGTTGGAGCATGAAATAGAGAGACTAATTATTGATGAACCATGTGAAGAAGGAAGAGTATGTACAAGTGACATGTACTCCGAGATAAGTGAAAATATTGTTCAACCACAGTTCGAGTCGAAGGTTGAAGGTATTGATCAAAAACAGTTTTAACAGTGCTCTAACAAAACAGCTGAAGACAATTCCTTGTTGAACTCTTTCATTCCAACTGATGTTTTACCTGCAACTCAAACATGTAATGAAGATAAAACAGTTGAGCTACTGGTTAAAGAAGTAATATCATCTGTTGTGGAAAGAAAAGGTAAGAAGACATCAAAAAGAAAAAAAAAGAAAAGTGATAAAGAAGTGGAAATGGCATCAGCTCCAATAAATATCCTTTCTGGACCTGAAGGACATAAAATTCAAAAAATAGATCCGTTGAAAAAAGTTAATGAGGGAGAGATAATTGTAACAGAGGAAGGGGATGCCACTTCTATATCATCCAGTACTTTACTGGAAATAAAATTTGAAACTGAACATCCAGTTATTTTTTTAAGTAGAAAACTGAAAGGGCCAGAAATAAATTATGCGACGACCGAAAAGGAATGCGCTGGCATCGTCTGGGCCGTTCTTAAAATCCGTCAATATTTAGATGGGGGACTGACTTTTACTATTGTAACAGACCACAATCCTCTGATTTATTTAAAAACTATGGGATCTGCAAATGCCCGATTAATGAGATGGGCACTTGCCTTACAATCATTTGATTTTGTCATTACTCATAAGGCCGGGAAATATCACAAAAATGCTGATAGTTTAAGTAGGGCCATGTGCCAAAAAAGTGATGTGGACATACAGACAACAGCACAGCCTGAATTTGCCGGAGTTACCTAACCAATATTGTCGTTCAATTTTCACCCTCCTTGTTGGAAGCCGAAAGTTGAATAGACTTAGGCGGGGAGGGATTGTAACGATACTGGGGGACCCGAGTTCGATTCCCGGTACCGAATCACAATTGTATAGTTATTATTGGTTCTGTTCTAATATTTTTTGTTAATAATAATGATATTGTTTGTTAATAATTATTATATTGTTTTGTAATAATGATAATTGATATAAAATGTTAAATATAAATAATTATATATGTATAACTAAATGTATGAAAACAGAATTTCTATGAGTGATGTAATGGAAAATTGGTGGCGTTGTCAAGGAGACTGTTTTGTGAGATTGAAATTAATGAATTGTTAATTTTGGATCTGTAGAAGAAAAGATGAAATAAAAATTGTTCTTTAATATCTAAAGTTAATTAGATGGAAATAAAAATTGGTACAACAAAAACCAGTTGTTTTACACATATTATCAATATATAATATATATTGATTATAGTATAACATTAATAAAAAAAATGTTCAAATAAGAATAAAATAATAAATAGACCTCCGAAATGAAATAATGAAACGCTACAGACTGATATGATATCCTTGCCCTCTGACACTCGCGGCTTTATATCTAGCTCTGTTTTATTTTTCTTGGTTTATCTGTCGCACTTACATGTCACAAACCCTTTTTAATAGCCTCTCCTCCAGCAAATCCATTAGCGGCTGTACTCCCAAATTCCGTCTGTTCGTTTCATTTCTAATGCGATCTCTCCCTAAGGGGCTGTCATTACTTAATTTAGTCCTTGATTGCAGGCTGATTGTCTCCCAAAAAACAACAGTCCGTTACAGACGTAAACCACATTTCTCCTATATTTTATGCATCCCATTTTTTTCTCCACATCATTGATCCATTTTTCCCTGCAGTTACTCTTCTGTTTCTGTCACAAATTATCATTAGAGCCCTTCTTTGGACACCTCTCTTCCATTCTAAGAGTAACAAGTCCAACATGAATCTTACTCTACCGCCTTAGATTTCATTTATAATAAACTATTGTTACATACAGATTAAAGTTCTTCATTTGTTCGTACCTTCCGTTTCTCAACCACCCTTACAGCGTCGAGAATCTAGCGCAAAACATTTCGTTTCCATATACTTACAGGCTCTCATATTATTTTAAAAAATTACATGTTTCGGTCCTATACATGACAACTATTCTAACAATGTTCAGTACATCAAGTTTTTTGTTTTACAAAAGTTTCGGTTACGTGCAGTTATTCTTGCTATTATTTTTTTTCTTTTACCAGCACAAAAACACTACATAAACACTTAAACACTTGTTTTTATACGGTTAAATATTGACATCGGATTTTTAATACGGTTTTTAATTACATCACTACACACTCGCGTTGATGTTAGGTCTTACAGTGTCTTTCAGGTAGACCCTCGTCGGAGAGTCTTCAGATCTTCAGATTTATTTTTGAATTTTCTCTTTCAGGTTCACCTTTGTACTGTACAGCGTGGCATTGTGCTAGTGAGGGTCCATTAACCCAGAGGTACCATTTTGAGACTAATCTAGCCAATGAAAATGTCTGACCTTCTCACGGTTGAAGGCCACTCTTGCCGTTGTCACGCTGGTCACACACACCACACAGTAACAATACACACCTTACACAACCCCTCAACATTGCACTTCGTTGAGGGGACCTTAAGTCCTCAAACACGTACCTGAGGCAAAACCATTTTTTCGTCAATTTGTGTGCAATTCGCGATTTTTAGATTTTGGTTAGGCTCTTATTAGCGTGCAAGTGTGGTTTTTTCAGATGCTGGGGCTCTTTCATATTTATATGTATATATGAAATGTTGTTATTAGTGTTATTGTCAATTATGTGTGTATATTTGTATCATTTATGTACACAAAAACTGTTCATGCTTTTTTATACTTTTGAAATTTCAAAAAACATACCATTTTATCGTTTAAGCGCTTAACCCTACTTTTTAAAACTCGTCTTCCGTAAATAAATATTTCTTTTAAATTTTAAAATTACTTGGATACCATGGAGTAGATTCACAAAAATAGAAAAAATAAGAAAGAAGATTAGCCACTGGTTAACCAAACACTTAACTTCAATCACGTAAGTAAACAAAGTAATTTTGTTTTTTGTGTTTATGGCTACAGTAAGTTTATCGTCGTTTGTTTTTATCACTTAATAGTTAATATAATATTATATATGTATATACTTATTAATAGACCTATAATAAACAGAGAAACTTCTCTTTTGTATGGTTCTCTGTTTGTCTCTTCTAATTTTTGTAAACATGTCTTATTCATGTAAAACCAATGGGAAAGCTGATTGATTTTTTTCATTTTCAAATTAATGGCGTGGGCGTGACTATTGTTAAATATAGACATTGCAATAGGAATGTTACTAGACCTAGCAACATTCCTGTTTCAATAACTGAAAAAGCGGGTTCTTCATTGGTATGGGGTTGTCACCACCCTGTATCAAGCCTCTCCCGCCGCGTTCAAACCAAAAGAGGTCCCTATCATGGCTGTTACTTTGACGCAGTGATAGGGCTTGAATGAACTAAACGCAGCCTGGTGACGTCAGCCTTCATGCCGCAGTTTGATGTCTGGAGATTGTTTTCTGTTCATACACAGGAACTGATACCCTGATGGCCTCATTCCTCTTACAGTACTCATCAAACATTCATGGAACTTTCAACGACTGTCTCTTGAAAACAAGCTCTTGCAAAAACAAAGTAGTTTTTAAACCCGCCTGAAGCTGTTAGCAATTATCAGGTACTGTAAACAACTCCAGTGTAACTATACTTCTTCACCATACCATCTTGCTGATATGACCTTTGTGTCTTTGACAAAGTCATTCAGTATGATATACTATTGGCATCCTCAAAAATGTCATTCGTCAAGTACAGTCACCACGACAACACTAAAGTGCGGAGATTAAAAGATTATTAGCCTGCAGATTTATTATTGGAATTCAGGTAAGAGAACTCAGTACCCATCAGTGGGGTAAGCAGGAGCTGATCCTCGGGGGGATGGGACTATCTTCTGAGGGAGATGAGACTAGTAGCCTGAAGGTCGGAATCCCCTTCACTTTTATTAATTTACAAACATCATAAGTTCTTTTATTTTTACAGTTGTTTATAAGCCTAAGCCTATCTAAACACGCACAATCGGTTTATAAATAGGCCCACGTTAAGTTATTACAGAATTCTGCTGAAATTTTTAATACCACGGGGATGGGGATTGATCCCCTGATACCCATAATAGTTTAAATAATTTAATCACCAAAGACCTTTCATTGAATTTATATTTTCACTCCCAAGTTCTTTAAACTTTGGCATAAAATACCCTTATTGCTGTTTATAGTCTTCTAGTAAGTAGAGAAGTCTACTGAACAACGAATTCTATTTTCTATACTTGTGATCAAGGTAGCATTCCGTACCGTCTCTGTGACGGTATGCTCTGCCTGCTGCGAAATTCTACTCAGATTACTGTCTCACTGAAATATACTGCGTTTTGAGAAATAGATTTTTGTTCGACAAAATGTGCCCCATATCCCATAAACACAATCAGTGTGGTACCGTTACAATAGCTTCTAACAGAGGGCAAAACTACCTCGACGTCTAACATGTGGGGTTGGATCACACGGTTAAATAACACGCATTCCCTACTTGGAGTATAAAGCGACTATTAACATTACAAAACCGGACACATACAGATAATTCTCGCCCAATACTGTTTTGGGGTTTCCAAAGATGATCAGGGTCGACGACACCTCATAAGGGATACAGTGAGGTACTTCGATCACTATGTTTTCTATTCTTCTGTGACTATGTTTTTTATGTACGCCCATAGTTAGATGACAAGGGTACTTCGATCACTATGTTTTCTATTCTTCTGTGACTGTTTTTTATGTACGCCCATAGTTAGATGACAAGGTAGTTTTGTAGTCTGCACCGTTTGACGTATATGTGTTTGTGTGTGTGTGCTCGCGCGCGCACGTGCGTTAGAGAGAGAGAGAGAGAGAGCGCGCAGTGGCAACAAAACTAACGGGCCTGCAACGCCATTAATGTGGGGCCGATTCATAAGACCTACCTAATTATAGATTCAAAGTTTAACAACATACCTTTAGTTTTTATATTACGAGTATAACAAAGGTTTTTTCACATCGTAGAGTCGCAATATTTTGGTTAATACCGGTACTTTAAAGTGCATTCAAACTATTAAATACATACACTGTCGTAAACTCTGTGTGTGTGTGTGTGTGTGTGTGTGTGTGTGTGTGTGTGTGTGTGTGTGTGTGTGTGTGTGTGTGTGTGTGTGTGTGTGTGTGTGTGTGTGTGTGTGTGTGTGTGTGTGTGTGTGTGTGTGTGTGTGTGTGTGTGTGTGTGTGTGTGTGTGTGTGTGTGTGTGTTATCTTCCTTCAAGTAAATACACTGCAAGTAGGTTTATTTTTACCTGACGCACGTTTCACAGAACGTGAAATTATTACCATAATTACCGAAATTATTCTGTTTCTTCAGAGATTTGTTTGAATTGTAACTGAATGTTTAGTTTACAATCTACATACTGTGTGCGTGCGTGTGTGTTAAATTAGGAAGAAATTAGTATTTTACTTCACCTAAAAGAATTTATTTATTTTTCCTGCATAAGTTTGCTGTTTTGATACATTCCTACAAAGTCAGAAAATTCTTTAAATTAGCTTAAAGACGGGTTATTTTTAGTTTTACTCCATAAATTTTTGTATCCTCAGGTGGTCACTATTTTGAAAAAGAGTGTATGTGCGACGTTTTCGCGGTATGAAGCATCCGTACTTATTTATACTATTCTCTGTGTGTGTGTGTGTGTGTGTGTGTGTGTGTGTGTAATACACTGTAAGTAGGTTTATTTTTACCTGACGCACGTTTCACAGAACGTGAAATTATTACCATAATTACCGAAATTATTCTGTTTCTTCAGAGATTTGTTTGAATTGTAACTGAATGTTTAGTTTACAATCTACATACTGTGTGCGTGCGTGTGTGTTAAATTAGGAAGAAATTAGTATTTTACTTCACCTAAAAGAATTTATTTATTTTTCCTGCATAAGTTTGCTGTTTTGATACATTCTACAAAGTCAGAAAATTCTTTAAATTAGCTTATAGACGGGTTATTTTTAGTTTTACTCCATAAATTTTTGTATCCTCAGGTGGTCACTATTTTGAAAAAGAGTGTATGTGCGACGTTTTCGCGGTATGAAGCATCCGTACTTATTTATACTATTCTGTGTGTGTGTGTGTGTGTGTGTGTGTGTGTGTGTGTGTGTGTGTGTGTGTGTGTGTGTGTGTGTGTGTGTGTGTGTGTGTGTGTGTGTGTGTGTGTGTGTGTGTGTGTTCGAGCGCGCGCGTTTTAGCAGGATTAAATATTAAAACAGGAGAAAGGAAAATAGTTTTAATTTGAAAAAAATTGAATTAAACTGATTTTAATTTATACAAGAAGTGGAGCTTCACAAAAATGTTGCATTTTACATAAAATTTAAGATATAACTTATCTGCAGCGACTACGCAAAGGTTCATTCAACACAACGGAGCAACATTGTACAATTCTTAGCGCAGTTTACATTTATGTCTCCAATAGAATACTTACTACTCTATACATACACTTGTGTGAGAGGATAGTGTAACTGAAATGGTGGAATCTCTCTCTCTCTCTCTCTCTCCCCCCCTTTCTCATTTTTCGTTTCTCCGCTTATCGGTAGGTGACTTTGTTCATGGATTTTTGTTTGTGTCATCAATCCCACATTTTATTATTGTTCATCAGTTCATCACCCCCATTGCATTTTTTTGTCACCATAAAACCTTAACTTATTCATACGTATTCTCTCTTTCATACTCTTCTGTTTTTCACGTTATTCTTTGAATTTTATATTTTAAAAAATTTGGTTTAACCTTTAAATAATAAGGCCTTAGAATGTGTGTGTGTGTGTGTGTGTGTGTGTGTGTGTGTGTGTGTGTGTGTGTGTGTGTGTGTGTGTGTGTGTGTGTGTGTGTGTGTGTGTGTGTGTGTGTGTGTGTGTGTGTGTGTGTGTGTGTGTGTGTGTGTGTGTGTGTGTGTGTGTGTGTGTGTGTGTGTGTGTGTGTGTGTGTGTGTGTGTGTGTGTGTGTGTGTGTGTGTGTGTGTGTGTTTTAAATTAGAAAATTGTATTTAGTAAAGTTTAGTTATTTAATTTGAAGAGGTTAAAACCTCTTATACTGTAGTTTTTACGGGAATTTTTTTCTGGGAATTTTGTAAAAAGAATTATCTCTCTAGCTATACAGTTATACTTTACACATAAGTAACTCGAAGAGTTTGTTGGAGTATTGTATAATATTATATATATATATTTTTTTTTTTTTAAATCACTTTCTGCTACATGTTTGGAACATGTTTAGAGAACTCCCGTATTCTCATCATATTATTAAATATAATTTCTTTTGCAAGTAGTTGTAATGTTTCAATTCACCTATATCAAACAATCAATTAAACAATAAAAATACATTACAACTACTTGCAGAAGAAATTATATTTGATAATGTATAATATAAGTTATATTATAATAATATAAAATAATTAAAACCAAATACGTCATTTCAAAATTTAAAAGCTAGAAAAATTAATATTCTTTCATTAATTTGAAAGAATTAAGAGTTTCCTCTTCCTGTTCCTTATTCAAGTATAGGTAAACTACAATTATTACAAAGCTGTAAAAAAACTCACCTCGTAATTAGGTAATCCAATAGTCCCGTTGTTCTAACATGTGAATCTCTCTCTCTCTCTCTCTCTCTCTCATTTACCACTTAATAATGCTTCTTTCTTTTAATCACTTATCACTTAGTCACTATTTATCAACATTATCACAGCACATTTTGTCACTACACTATGAAATCCCACATCACTTCAACGGTGGCTGTCTTCTGGTATAGTTATTTTTCTGTTCGCTGATCCATCGAAACCTCTTCACTTTTTCCATGGTACAACATGTTCTAGTGAGACTACCGTTTAACTGTAGCTATGCATTCCACTCTTCTTGAAGTTTCTTCTTTCACGAATCTTCCTATAATGTGTTCCAGCATCGCTTGTCACGTCGGATCAATTACGCTTTCACTTTCTGCGTTCACACGACAAATACATTTTCAGAGTTTCGCGTGGTTACATTAAAAGCTTGTCGGGTGGTTCTCATGTATTATTATTTCAATCTGCCTTTATTTGATTGTCTTTACTTTCTAAATCTCATCACAATTTTGCAACTGTTTTCTGCTCATCATTCTTCTGCGCCATATCGTGGATGTTTCTTTTGCCTATAGATGGTCTAAAATTAAATCAACACGTCTCACAATATTGCCTAATTTCACGTGCAGTACAGGTCAATACTGTCCGTATGTTTAATAAGTGCTAACGCTAATATTTAAGTTGTAGAATACGTATTAATTCTGAATACTTTAAGACTATATACAGTAAATATATATTGTAAAAGAATTTCTTCACGACGAATCACACTGGATATAGAAACTGGATGCGTGGGATCGATTCCACGGTCAATCCGTCCAGCGTTTGACTGTTTAGCGTTGGCGGCAGCTATTAGATCAATCCGATCGTGAGAAATGTGTTGCTGAGTTAGTGGAAAAAACACGCATTCACCACGGGATGTAACGTACACCTGCATAGTACGACTGTGGTGCCCGGATGCGATACAATCAGCACTTGATTATCTGTGTAACCCGGCTGCCCTAGTCGCTGTGTTAGCATAACAGCTAACTACACTCGTGCAATGGCATGCAAGAAAATGTGGACTTGCAGAATTAGAAACCTGTACACTTTCGTTATCAGTGGCGGACAAACCGAAGCTGTTCGTACAAGCTTTGCTTACTTTGCTGACAAGTGACAAGGAGGATCAGAGGAATGCTTACGTAAGACAGACGTGCATGCATGTGAGACGAAACGATACTACGCTAAAGACAAAATCAACTCGTAGTGTACAAACTACTTAATTTAATCTCTTTCGTATTCAATATTATCCGTAGCGGCACAGACCTTGGTTTGTTTCCAAGAAACTCTACTACTGTGTAGCGTCGATTACGCGCTTCAGCTCTCCTTGTTAAACTTTCCAACATACAACTGGATTGTAGTCATGTTGAAAGTTATTGATACAATATCTATACATACGGTGACCATACGTCTCGGTTTTCCAGGACAGTCCCGGATTTCGGACCTATGTCTCGGTGTCCCGAAAAATCGTTAAAAAGACCCGGATTTAGACTTTAAAATATTTTATAAAGCAAAAATTGTGCTAAATGTATGCAAACAACAGCAGACGTGGTCCACGGTCTTCTGAAGTTTACTCTTCGTACGTTAATACACGGAGAAAAGTTTATGCATTAAAGTATAAACACTTAAGTTTTAGAATACCAAATCGGACGGCAACATATTTTTATTAACAATTTTAGTTGGAATATTGTTTTTTATGGTTTTCTCAAAATATCTCCGCTGCTAATAATTGGATCAAAAACAGGTTTTAATTAAAAATTTTGTTGGATAAAATTTTAAATAAAACTGAATTTATAAAAATTATATGCGATAAATAGTTTTTATGCAAATCGCTCGTAAAGTTAGCAACAAATGATTTTAAACAAATTAATCTTATTTGGAAAGAATGGATAGAAACGAATGAAATTGTATGCTATTATAGCACTAATGTACTTGAACTTCCATACAAATTTTCAGATCACTTTGTTAATAATTAACACCAAATATAACCTCCACTAAGAGAATTTTCCACATTGCTTTGAGGAATACCTCATACCTAACCTCCCCCCACCCTATCATCAACTAGTGTCATATGTTCCGGATTGCAACTGAGAAAATATGGTCACCGTATCTACACGTTATGTGGAAAACTAGCCTGAATCGTTGGACAAATACTTTTCCTTTCTCAAGATGGCAAAGCTCCTGTTTCTATAAGTCTCACAGAAACTCTCCTGCTAATGCATACGGGATACCGCATTTCATTACCTGATCATGGCCGAGTGATAGCAGTGTGTCGCAAACTAATTCCTGCTGTTTATGCCGGTATTGAAATATAAACGATGATATCTGGAAATCCACAAGCTGTTGGATAATCTATTACAACATTTGTTGCAATAAGAAATGAGAAGCAGAGTTCACGTTCTTTCAGTAGACTAGCTCAAGGTTTACGAGATATGTTCTTCATATTAGTAAGTTTCAGTCGTTGGTTAGAATAGAGAATGGTTCGGTCAACCCTGTAGTGGATATGACTGTTTGGACCGGAAGGCCGGATAGAATTCACAAAGAAGGTAATATTCTTTATATGTAGCTTTTCAGTAAATCAGATTTGTAGGGATTATCATTCCTTCGAATACTCAAGGAGTAAGTGCATTTAACATGCCGAGCGTAGAATGGCACCGTTCAGCCGGGAGTTGGCTGGATTTACGCTTATTCAGCGTCAGTTAGGGTTGCCACCCGTACTTTATAATAAAGTATTGTACGTTATTTCGGGCAATTGTTCTCTATACTTTAAGAGAACAATAAAGTACGTGAAAGTACTTTATTTCACATAGTTTGATTTTTTCTAGGATTCACTTTACGTAAATAATTAAAAGACCACAAAAGTTGATCGTAATTTTGCGTATTGGCACTATTGGCAGGGTGCAAAGTGTATGGTGGGGACAACTTAATCGACTACAGCGTAAGCTGTGGACAAAATAAGCATTAAATCATGCTCGTGTTTTTCGATCACGCACCCTGCCAATAATGGATCGGTTGAGTAATTGAACCATGAACTGAGTACTCGGGACTCGGAACGCAACCTAACCTGAAATGTCAATGTCAAATAAGTAAATTGTCAAAGTTTCTTGTGTTTGTTTGTTTTGTGTGAGGCGGATTGAGTGCAATAAAGTTCGATTATTCGGTTTTATAGTTTTATGTAATAGTGAATCATGGATAAAGGCAACTTTAGTAAGCTGAGTACTCCCTGTACACCTACAAAACGTAATCTTAATCGTGAAACAGATGAAATAGATATTGAATACATTACACCGAAAAAATGCGCCAAAAAGATTGATACGACGGTACAGAAGACAAAACGATTGCAGAAGTATAAAAGTCGATGGGAAATCGAACATGGTGCTTGGTTAACTAATGCTCCACTAAACGAATATAATGGAAAATGCAAATTATTTTGTATGTGGAGTTACATTTACAATTGCTTCGGCTGGAATAGGACAGGTGAGTGGAAAAACTTTTGTGCATGCATGTGTTGTGTATACGTGTGTGTATGTTTTGTTATGGTTATGAAGGTTGGCTGCAAGGTTAGTAGAAGTATATAGGTTGTATGTATCATAGTACGTATGTAAACATTAAGAACATTAATAAATAATAAACACAACTAACACAAGCACAATGTAAGATTGTCAGCAGAAATATTTAAAATACTCAAAATAAAATACTCAAATAGCATGGGTTTCAGTTTTCAGTTGTAGAACGACGAAGCCGAGAGGCGGTGCGGGGAGTAGAAGGGAATTTCAATGTTTACGTACTATGAGTCAACCTATATACTTCTACTAACCTTGGGTTGGCTGGACTGGAGGTTGGTGGTGGTGGGTAAGGTGAAGTTTTTTCCTTGTTATTTTCAGGTTAAGCAACACCTGGAAACAAAACATCATAAATCTAAATCAGAAATGAAAAAAACATCTGGACTGCTTGAGAAATTTCTGGACTCTGCTTCTGCTTCCACATCTAAAAGTTCATCTTGCAGTGATCAAGAAAATGTCACTGCAGCTGAACTAGCCTTAACATATCACACTGTAAAACATAATTTGTCCTACAACAGTATGGACTGTACTGTAAAATTGAATTAAAGTATTTATGTTAATTCAACTACAGCTTCAAGTAATCGTCTGGCTAGAACCAAAATGGAAGCTCTAGTTACAGAGGTGTTGGGGCCATATGCTATTCAAAATGTAATAGATGATCTAAATACAGACAATTTATTTTACTGCTTACAAACTGATGCTTCTAACAAAAAAAAACATAAAACTGTTTCCATTAGTGGTACAATATTTTACAGCCAAAAATGGCATTCAAAATAAGTTAATAGATTTTTATGAAAATAGCAATGAGTCTGCTGATGGCATGTTTCAAGCAATTCAAAAGTCAATGGAAAAATACAAATTATCTTTTCATAATGTATCTGGGCTAAGTGCTGACAACACAAACGCTAATTTTGGAGTTAACAATTCTTTATTTACAAATATGAGAGATTTGGTACCAGATTTGATTAAGGAAAATTGTCATGCACACATAGTGCATAACTGCATGAGACATGCCATGAGTTTTTTATCATATGACATAGAGAATGTAATTTTGAAAATCTATGCTCATATTTGCCACTCTCCTGTAAAAAGAGAAGAATTGAAAAAATTTATAGAATCAGTGGATGGAGACTTTCATGAAGTGAAACGCCATGTGGGAACAAGATGGCTCTCACTTTTACCCTGCATAGATACATTATTATTAAATTGGAAAGCCGTCAGAAGTTATTTGTAAACTTAGGAGAAAACTGTCCAATGATTTTGCAAAACGTATTGATGCTTAACACTGACAATGACTTGATTGACATTTACTTGCATTTTTGTAGCCATACTTTAAATTTGTTTAATAAAACTGTAAAATGCCTGGAAGGCAACTCCATAACAATTTTGGATGTGTATAATATCATGAATAATCTTAAAAACGGACTAACAAAAAGAAAACAAGATCTCTTCTTTGGATATGAAACAGGCAAAAAAATTAAACTGTTATCTTCACCTGAACTGACTAGTAAAATTCACAGAAATTTTTTATTATTTGTTGATAAAGCTTTAGAGTACCTAAATAAATGGTTTGATTTTAGTGACACAAACTGGTTATTTACACTAAACAATATAAATTTAAAAAGCAATGTTGAATTTGACCATTTTGTTAACATAGTTGAAAATTTAAAGCTGCAAAAACTCAATTTAAATATGGATGATCTTTATGGAGAAATTGCATTATTAAACAAATTTTATGATCAAATATATACTTCTGAAGGTTTTGCAGAATTATCCAATGCACAAAAATGGCAACAAATATTTAATAAGACAAATGATGATTTTACAAACTTGTACAAATTAATTTCATTTCTATTGTCGATTCCCGCCACTTCAGCATTCACAGAGAGAGTTTTTTCTGTGATGAATATTAAGTGGCGGGACGAAAGAAACAAAGCGTCTCTGAATTTGATAAAAAATTAATTATTTATTTATCTTGACTTAAATAGACTGCCAAGATGTTGTGAAGCTGTTTAGCAGTGACAATTATTTGTTAAATATTGCTAAAAGCAATAAAAAATATATTTAAAAAAAATAATTAAGAAAAATAAATAATACTTTATTTTGATACAATGTACTTTTTTTTCCAACCTTTAACAACCAATATACTTTATTTGCTCAAAAAAAAGGTGGCAACCCTAGCGTCAGTATCACTTTAGTTCTCACTTGGTTGACCAAGGATGCACCATAAATTATCAGCTAGAGACGTCTGGAAAAGTAATTGCAGAACTATGGAACACTGTGACCATCGACGGACCTACGTTACACCCTGCGAGTCTCATTTTTGCAGGTAATCCACCCAAGAAATCAATGTTTTGGAATATGCTAGGAACGTTCACATTATTACAAGTTACGTAAAGTGCAACATGTTGTACACCAACAACAAGCGTAGGCCTATATTTCGACTAACAGACCGACAACACTAACACCAACACACACGTATTACAAAGTAATCACTTAGCTCAGCCTAAATTTCAACTCTGCCGTGCACTTCCCTCGTTGTCATTCTCACCAGGCGGATCACTATTAAGGGGGTCTTGAGATCAATCATTGCCAAGAAATGTTGGTCTCTACTTATGTTAATGTTAAGTTCATTTAATATTTTTTTACCTTTTCACCTCGGTCTAAACAGGGGGGAGGGACTAACGGGACAGGCCCTCCCAGAGGGTCGAAAAAGTTGACGAATTTTAATAACTTCTTAACGTTTACGCTCTTTTATTATTTTTTCAGCTGTGTACGCTATTATAGTAGTAACTATTTGTTAAATATACAAACAGGTCTATTACAAAGCATCAGCGTATACGTTTGAAATATGAAATATAGGAAAATCAATACAGTCAATAAGTATCTTGTAAACAATATTCCTATAATGCGTATTTTTATTCTGTTATTACCGTTTACTTTAATGGAACTGATTTCAGCCACTTTAAAGTAATGTTGATAAATTTCATCTTTTTTTTTTGCATGAAGCCGACCCGACCACGGACTAACTCCCCCCCCCCCCCCGGTCAAACTCTAGATACGCCACTGGATTTAAACTCATTGTCAAACTCCTGAGCGAATTAAGAGGTGTGTTTCTATTAGTCTGCGGTCGACATGCCTAATGATAGTGTCTGACCTGGTGTTGTAAGAAGTGTGAAGTTTTGGCTTCCAGGCTGGATGAAGTCGCAGGCTGTCGTCTCGTTTTTCAGTCTCAGTGGCCTCTCTTGTGATGCGTTTTTGCAACAGTTTTGCGGTATCCCCCTCAGTAAAACGGGGGGTCCAGGTCCCTCCACCAAAAATTTGGAAAAATATATCTTCCAGAACTGCAAATAAAAGCATTTTTAAGGGGACAAATTAAATTGGGATCACTGTTTTCTGTAAATGTTCAATACTATGTTAAACAATTTAACAGTTTCAAGGTATATCGATATACAACGGCATTCTGGAATCTATTAAAATAACAATAAGATGGACTCATTTTTGTATTACAAGTTATAATATTTATGGGTATATATTTGTCAAATGGAATCCGCAAAGACTCTGGATTGCAGATATCCACAACTAAAACCAAGGTGATGGCTTTTTGTGGAACTGATCCCGTACGGGCAAAAATTGTTATAGACGGTACTGTCCTGGAACAAGTTAGCAGTTTGAATACCTGGGCTAGACTGTGTCTTATAATGCAGGCAACGACGTCGTGAACAAGTTGCATAAGTTCAACCTTATGTGCGGGACCATCGGGCGAACCCTTAAGTCAGCAAGTAAATAAACACGCCTAAAATTCTACAAGGTGTTGGCTCTTCCCACACTTCTTTATGGGTCTGAGAATTGGACTTTAACAAAAGGCCAGGCCAGTCTCTTACAAGCGGCTGAAATTAGATTTATCAGGCACGTGGCAAGGTATACTCTCCATGATCATAGAAGAAAACAGATATAGGGAAGGAACTGAATATTATGAGTATACTCGACAGGATAGCCCAGTATCGGCTGAATTGGTGGGAACATCTTTGCCGAATGGATGACTGCCGCATCCACAAACAACTATGGAACAATTGATTAATAACTAACTCTAATCACACTGTCATAACAAACATAACGAACAAATCAATGGGAAAAAGAAAGCAATTAATTAATCGCCCAACAGCTGCCGCATTATATTAATAAATTATTAAATCTATATATTTAATATAACATTTATGTCTTGAGAGTATTAAATTTTCTCAGTCACTCTTCGGCAACTTCTTGTCATATAATTTGGATATGTACCCTGTATATGGTTTCTTCGTATATTTTGTGGTGTACGTAATCTCCTGCTTCACTTTTCTCATGCTAGGGTCAAACTAATTGAACATATGTTTAATGTGGAGTGGAATACTAGCAAACTGACCTCAATTATATGTCCTATAGTGTCCGAGGATGCTTTATAAAGCTAGTTTACCTTCTACTGTGATCGCGACAAAGACGCCAGGACAAACTGCTACATTTTGTGCCCGTTTACAGATATGATTTTTCCATGTTGCCGTTGAAATAAATGGATACTCATATAATCTAAAATTTAAAGGTTTCTGCATGTGGTGGTTAATCAGTATTAGTGAAGGATATTTTGTTTGACCGTATGAATGTGAATAGATTAACTTATTCATTAATTGTTACTGTGCATTTTAAAACCACTGTCTTAGCACGTTAGGCTCTTTTGTCAAATCTGAGAGCTTTTCTTAGGGTTTCGTCGATTGTTGATTTACGAGGGTCGTTTGATAAGTTCGTGTAAAGCTCGAGAGAGGGCGCCATTGCACTGACGCTGACGGGGCTCTTACATCAACCTTGGCCTTAAAGGAATGCAAGTCAAATTGTAAACAGATTCGACACTTAGAACGTGATTTCAAACCATTTTAACCGGTCAACGCTTGTTATTGCTCATACATAAAATAAAAAAACAATTTGAGCTTGCTGATTTTCATTTGTTGCGACCGACCAAATGACGGCAAACTTTTGGTGGCCCTGCTGAGGTCCTTACCCCAAATGTGATGGAAAACGTCCATGCCACGGTGATGAAGGATAAAAAATTAAAAATGTGTAATTTTGTCACCTATCAGGACACCTATCAAAAAATCTATCAATGTTTGTTAATTTGTGTTGATCAACAAACTAATTTATATAGTAAACCAGTAGTAAGAACATTTAAATTTCAACCATTGTTCGATTAATTAATTTTTAGTAAACATCGATGGCCAAGAACAGGGAAAAATGGAAGCGGATGATTATGGAGGCTAAGATTAGACTCCGAACTGTGACGCCATAGAAGAAGAAGAAGAAGAAACCATAAATCCATATGTTTGTCTCAAAAATATTGATTTTTCTGTGCTTATCCGTAAAGTCCTAATATACAAATAATATTTATCCAGATTTATTAGAGTTTAAATTTGTATTTTCTTTTTGTTTTGGCGTTAATCGCTTATCGTTTTTTTGACGTTTCATTTTTGTTAGCAGTAGTTTAACGATTTTGATGTGCAAGTCTTACTTAATTAACCCTTCCGGTCCTGTCGGAGCATTAACCCTCTACCCGGAACATCCAGGGACACCCGGTTACACGGAACACCCGTCATAATGACCGCTATTTCAGAAAACCGCGATTTTCATTCATTTTTGGGGGAATTTTCGAACTCTTCAATCATTTTGTTGTATTCAGCAACTGAATGGGATAATTCAGAACACAATTTGAGTAAAAATTGTTTATTTAAAAACGTTTAAAAGCAAAACATTGGGAATAAGTCACATTGTATCATAATATCACATTGTATTATTGTATCAGTCACATTGTATAATTCAATCTTCCGCTCTAACAAACAATAAAATAAAAGAAAAAAACATGAACAAATAAACCGTCTTTCAATAAAATATAAGGAAACAATACATATGAATTTGAAACCTTAAACAAATAAACAGTCTTCCAATTCGAAAATATGTAACTTATTAGCTAAATCACAAGTAGATCAGCCTTACATTCCGTTTAGTATAAAATATACAGTATCACTATCAACTGGAAAAATTAATTCTTTTTTTTGTAAAGTCTACTGACTACTTGAAATATCACAGATTGATTGCCTAAAAAATTTGAATAAAAAGAAAGTACAAATTATTTCAATACAAATAAGCTAAAAAAGTTTAATCACTAGCAACGAGACAAATTAAGTTTATTTCTATAAATGCTAATGACTACTTGAAAAATCACATAATATAGGTAATTCAAATTATGAATTACTTCAAAAACTTGAATTAAAAAAATTAAAATAATTTCAATGCTAAAATTTAAAAAATTAAAAAGTAACTTCGTACAACACAGGAACACTTCAGTTAGATACACAGCTTTTGCAAATTTTTCAGGAACATTCCGCACATACAGCTTCGTCACATTTTATGCATTTAAACCCTGCCTTCCTTTTCTTTTGGTAAGGACAAAATCGGCAAGTTACCCTGCGTACAAGTTTATCTTTTCGAGGCCCAATGGAAGACGTTTCTTGACGTGAATTCGAAGCTGCACCTCCGTCATTTGATGGCCATCGTCGCTCTGACTCTACTCTCAATTTATTCGCTTCTTCAGCTGCTTGAGAAATAATGGGCCTCAGGTCATTAGGCAAATTAGATATTCCCAACCTCATCTGAAGGTAGTTGTGAACTAATCCGAATGCGACCTCTCTAGTAAAGTTATACCTCGTCATTTTTTTGTTTTCTTTATACATTGCATGCAAGGTATGCGCATTCGAGCCTGCCACGGCTATAATGTGATAAAAAACAGCCAGTGGCCACCTCCTCGTTTTGCGCTGTAATTACTGCACTTCATATCCAAAGTATCAACGCCACCCTTCGTGGCATTATAGAAACCAATTATTTCAGGTTTGTTTGCCCTGTAATCTGTAAATTCAGTATGGTGCATTGATGACAGGAGGACTACGGCTTAGTTCTTTTTAGGAACGTAAGAGAGTAGTGTGAGATCTTAATGTGAAACCGTAGAGACTGATGAAATCGTCCACGCCCAGACGGAAGACCCGTCATTTTGACCGGTACAAGAATCATGACGCAGACAGAACACCCGTCATTTTGACCGACTAGGTTAGCAAAAACGTAACTTACCAAAAAAATTGCGAGCGGCAGCACGCTTGTGATGTTACGTGGCCACGTGCAATGATCCAACTGACGATGTCACTGGGAGCCAGCCAACTAGCGTCTACCAGCGAGCCATAACATCGTGCTGTGCCTGTAATCTGGCTCTTGGTGGGGTGAGAACCGAGCTTAGCTGATTATGGTACGAATTTTAACGAAGACGTCCGAACATTTTACCGCGCTTATTATTCTCGTCTTAGTGCTTATGCTTAGCATAGCCTAAACTACTGTGCGAAGTGCGAAAACCACTGTAGGCGCTTAAAGGTAAGAATTGTATTGTTTTATTTTATTAGCACAAAATAAGTAATATTCAAAAGTAGGTAGACTTTCTAAATTTCTGTAGGTAAAAAACGGAGCTTGAGTGTTTTACAGCAGCCAATACAATTCCGTATTTTTACTTCTTTAATATCAGGCAAGGCGATCGATTTTGAAATTCCAGTAGACATTATTACACAGTAGTATATATAAACACCACACAACACAACCAAACAACATACTTAAGTAACCAAGGCGATCAATTACAATATAAATCACATACACTTTTTGACACAATTATACAAAAAAGAAACATTAAGTTGAATCCCCGCGCCACTCCCCTTCCTCCACGCACCTCCCCCACTACACCTTCCACACAACAACCGTTACTAAATGATGGCAGTCTGTCTGTAAGCTGAAGAAGGCGAATACGTACGCCGAAACGCGTTCGACGAGAAGAGAATAAACAGTAAGTTCACAAGAAAAAGTTTCATTTTTAGATAAGTGTTAGTGCTGTGAAAGAAGAGATGGATAATCAAGACAGAAATTATTGTTTTGATATATTGATATACCTAGTTTTGTTTTAACATATTTACAGGTGTGTAGCAAACGCGCGCTCGCACTTGCTCTCTCCCTCTCACCCCTCTCTCTCTCTCTCCCTCTCACCCCCCCTCTCTCTCTCTCTCTCTCTCTCTCTCTCTCTCGCACGCGGACGCACACATTCTTTCATACACGCGCACGCGTACTATAATAAATGTAATTTAGTAAGTAGCTTAGCAGTATAGTATAGTAAAAATTAGTGGATTAAACATTAAATGTAATATAAAAATAAAAAGCAATTAAAAGTAACAAAACAATTTAAAGTTATAAGAATAATTTGTTCATAAAAACTGTAAAAGTTAGTTAAGTCAGCTCAGAGGTAAGGTTTATATATATATACTGTGTGTGTGTGTGTGTGTGTGTGTGTGTGTGTGTGTGTGTGTGTGTGTGTGTGTGTGTGTGTGTGTGTGTGTGTGTGTGTGTGTGTGTGTGTGTGTGTGTGTGTGTGTGTGTGTGTGTGTGTGTGTGTGTGTGTGTGTGTGTGTGTGTGTGTGTGTGTGTGTGTGTGTGTGTGTGTGTGTGTGTGTTACACACATATACACGCACACATTCTTTCATACGCGCGCACGCGTACTATAATAAATGTAATTTAGTAAGTGGCTTAGCAGTACAGTATAGTACAAATTACTGAATTAAACATTAAATGTAATATAAAAATTAAAAGTAACAAAACAATATAAAGTTATAAGAATAATTTGTTCATAAAAACTTTAAAAGTTAGTTAAGCCAGATCAGAGGTAAGGTTTATATACATGTTGTGTCTGTGCGTGCGCTCGCTCGCTCACATGACATTTAAGCAAGAAACGGGATATGTGTAAGTTGCATTTGAGAAAGATTTTGCCAGGCTCCTAGTACTACTTATTATAGTGTACTATTTACTATCATTTATGCATTGTACCGGTACCCTATTATACACATTTCACAATTACTCTTGTCAAACACTGTCACTATTCTAAGATCTTTCAAGCAAAGATACACATGTCCATCCAAGTTGTGAATAACTCATTAACCAGTAAACAATTGACAAACTGTTCCGAGTAATTATGTTTTAAATTAAAATCAACAGAGACAAACTGATATTTTAATTCGGCTTGAGTTAACCCTTAGTCACTTAAAAGTAAATTAAATGCCTGGCATTTAGAAACAGTAAAACTGTTTGGATACATAAGCTAAGTCAGATAGTAAAAATCTGTTGCAAAGTTTCTGAAATTGCCTCTTACAAACTCATAAAGTAAGAAAACTTACAACCTTTCTCCATTTACAATACTATTAGAGATATTAAAAGGAAAACAAAATGAGCAGAGAAGAAAAGTACAAATCAGTATGCCTTTATACGGTATAACATATAGGTCTATATATAGATCCCATGTTACTTTATATGGAATATAAATTGTGATTGTTAAATAAAGTTTAGTTGTTACCGTTTCATCTGAAATTTGCTTATTAAATTTAAATTCTATGAAAACAATGCTTTGTTTATTTTCAGATCCAGGAAATCAAATTACATTAAGGTACTACATGAAAATTGAAATTTTTATTATTAAATAGAATAATATAATAAATGTTAAAATATGATTACGTTAAAGTAATATTTATTATTAAGAAAAATCGTTACTACAAGAAAAATCGCTGCATGTGCCAACCAACTAATTTCTTATAAAACCGCCAATTAAATTTCTTACAAAAACGCCAATATCTCGAAAACGAAAAAGCCGATTTTATTGAAACAAAACCAAAATAAAATTTGGAATTTTCTATAATTTTCACTCGCTGACACCATATAGCTATCTCTCATAAAACGAAAGTTTGTCGCATGCCGAAAATTTCACTACATGAAAATTAAAAAAGAAACTTCATGACGTGGAACCGTCTGAAGACTCTGTTTTTTAAAATTGTTAAAACTATCGGTTAAAATTTATGCCTAAAACCATCCTCAAATTTCAATAAACACGGTGGTGAAAGAATTTTAAAAATCAGATCAGCTGTTACTGAACTTATGTCGGGCAATGAAACACTTTAACTTTCTCCCGGGCTCTCCGCCCCTCCGTGCGGCTCGGTTCTCGCCCCACCAAGCGCCAGATTACAGGCACAGCACGATGTTATGGCTCGCTGTCAGACGCTTGTAGGTGAAGCGACGCGCGCGCCCCATATTGGTGTAAATGTGAACTTTAGCGGTCATAATGACCGATATTCCGGTGAGAGGGTTAACTGGCACGTGACACACCGTATTCCATTAACAAGTGTACGAACTAAAGTGTAAGTACACAGCACAACTTTGTCGTTACAGTCTGAACTGTTCCCTTGACTGTACCGAGTCACTATTTAACCACCAAGTAATAATGAAACATTTGAAGGCTCTGTATATGCAGGTGACATTAATAATTACCTCTGTGGGTAGTTTGGCGAACCGTTATTGTCCGCCTTTACTATGGTCAAAGGTTATACTTACGGCCGCCTTTGTTCATTCCTTTTACAGTTTGTAGTCATTTACTAATAAGCTTATGTAATTTACCACATAAAACACAAAGCTTGCCACTTAAAATTAAGTCTCGCTGTAAAGTAAATTCAACTTTCCAGTTGTAAAACAATATTTCAGAAAAGTATATGAAAAACAAATAACTTTTCCACAATTAAAATTTTTGGCAGTTGTAAGTACTGTTATTTTTTAGTGTTTTTAACGTTTGCCCTCAAGTTAAAGTTATAAAGGTTTTTGTTTTTGAGATGAGTGTGTGTAAAGTACAAATACAGACGTAGACGTACTATGGCAAAATAAAGAAAAAGTTTAGAACAGTTTATTAAGGTCACAAAGTAAGTAGCAACAATATTACAAATAGCTCTATTACATGTCGTCGGTGTAATATTGAGGAACGTGTAAATGTTGCCAGCAAATAATTATAAACAATTGCCTTCAGTTTTCTAAGCGCCCAAAACGTCTTCCACTATCTCCTCCAGTATAATTGTATCTTGTGATTCTAAACATCACGAATGCTTTGCTGTTAAAATAACTAGCGATGAAAAAAAACTCTTAAATTATTGAGATTTTATTTATAGGATTAAGATTTATTTATTTATTGTTTTATGTTGGAACTGGTAGAAACTGCGTGTTTAATTTTACTTCTGTTCGGCACAGGGATTTTTCATTAGCGGCTCACAACCGCAACAGCTGTGCTGCGTGGGATCGTGTCAAGGTCACGATTCGGTCTGCCTGCCTATAGCTGGGAACAATAATAAAGCGGTCTTGCCTGGCATTCGTGGGCTAGGTAAGTAACAAAAGCACACTTACACTACGATTGCGCGCGCGCGCACACACACATATTTCATCTCTAAAGTGCGTCTCGCCACAGCACGTAGTTACTAGATGGCTGATTTGGCTAATTTCTCTCTGGCGATGGTGGATCGCGAGTTCTAGGGGGCGCAACGGGTGGCAGGGCTAATGATAAAAAGGAGAATAAGAAGAAATTTTACTTTTGTTTTAATTCGAAACCACATTAAATTTATAACACACAGACTGCTTACTCCAACGTATTGAAGTCACGTTTTATAACTAGACTTTACTAGCATAGACTGAAATAATTGTGTACAGTCGAAAAACAGAAATGTTATGACAGCGTAAGAAACGTTAACAATAAATTTAAAATGATTATTTTACTAGCTGAGACTTGCTACATTTTCCCCTACTATCTATTCTGTTGTCGGTACAGTTTCCTATTCATAAATGTAAATAAACAGTAGCGAAGAAAACATGACGAACTTTTTACTTTTTAAAATACTTGACATACTTGAGTCTTCAAAACTTTGAAATAGGCACAAAAAATATAGAGTCAGTAAAAGAGTTCACATATCTTGGCTCTCACATAAATAGCACTAACGACATCAACACTGAAATAAGAAGAAGAATATATCTCGCAAATAAAACATATTATGGATTAAAAAATCACCTGACATCTAGCTTCATCTCAAGAAGCACAAAATGCAAAATCTACAAAACACTTATCAGGCCAGTGCTGACATATGGTTCAGAAACCTGGACAGTAAGAAAAAATAGCGAGAGACTTCAAGGTTGCTGTGAAACACGGATTCTAAGAACAATATTTAGAGGAGTACAAGAAAATGGAATATGGCGCAGGCGCTATAATTATTAACTACACCATCTTTACATTGTCAGGCTAATCAAAATATACAGGCTAAGGTGGGTTGGACACATGGAGAGAATTGAGGAAGGACAGCCTACGAAACATATTTTCTACCAGAAACCAATGGGTAGTAGAAAAAGGGGAAGACCCCGAAGTAGATTCAAAGACCAGATAGAGGAGGTCTCCGGAAAGCTGAACATAAAAAACTGGAAAGCCAAGGCATGCAATAGGGAGGAATGGAATCGACTCTTGGAGCAGGCCAAGACCCACCAACGGTTGTAGAGCCACGGTTGATGATGATGGTGATGGTTTAAAATACTTGACATAAGCTAAGCTTATTATAAGAATAATATTGGAGCCATTTTTTGATGAAGAGAAAACCACATTTGTTGAGAAGACTATTTTGGTACTCAAAAATATCAAGCAATGAGCATTCACATTAAGAGACACAATTTAATGGAAATCAAAAAAAAAAGAGTGAGGCAAATTATCAGTCAGTGTTGGTTATATAAATTATATCAATCCTTATATTATATAAGTTTATATAACTTATATAAAAATAGTTCTATTAATATTTCTAAAATACACCTGTAACGATTAGAAGCAACTGAAAAACAGAAAATTAAGGCGTCTATTCAAATACAAAATCAGAACTTGTGTATGAACAGACGTAACAGACAAGTTGCGTTAGGGTCTGCGTTGCACAGCAGAAAGTGGCGCGAGATAGTGATTGATTGGTTTGCTTTGTCCACATCACGCGATGGTTACTCTCTGTTCGTAATGAAACCCGACTCCACATAACATTTTATTCCACACAGTCCATCAATTTTAATTTGAATACTTTGTATACGTATCTTGAATGCGATATGTTGTAATTGTTAATATAAACACTAGTCGAAAAAATGTCAATTAAAAAATTAAATAAGTCGAGTTTCTTGTTTTTCATTAAACATTTTCAGTAACTGTGTAAGATGGTTTGGGTGTTCGTGTACTGTATGTGTGGGGGGTGCGTGTGTGTGAACACGAGATTCACAGCGAACTAAAATGTTCCATTTTTCCTGTTTGTTCCTGATGATTTGTTTCTAGTGTATAAAAGTTTACTTAAAAACATAGAATTAAATTAAATTACAAACAATTCGTGAAATTAAAAAACTAGAACTGAAAACAGCTGACAATACATAAATAACAAAAATCTGGTAATTTTTTTGTTATATTAATAAGTGAAATGTGGTCATTTTGCATAACAGTAAGAGTAGGTAAACACTGCTCTTCCAAATCTTACTATCGTACGAATTACAAAACAAAGACCAATAAGAAGAAATCAGATAAAACGAAGATCACAATCTAATATACTTAATAGAAAACAACAGAAAATTAATTAAATGGAACCAACAAATTAGTGGAAATTGGGAGAAAACATGTGTAATGTAAACCATAGAGACTAATACATTCTTACTGAAGGCCTTGTTAACTCCCCTAAACTAGTTGGATATCGAGATAGCCTACCTGTGAATTGTTACAGACACAACTGGGGGTTGCGCGGCCCGCGCGAAGCGCGGGTCGCGAGTAGTGCAGTGTCCCGAGTCTCAGAAAGGACTCCTGCCACTGGGTCAGTTTGAGTTCTTTTTATATGTTTTTTACCTAATTGTGGGGGGGTCTGAAGCGACCTGCGATTGGTGGATTATACCACCGGGACTAATAAACGAGGTCGCTTCCAGGACTCACCTGGTCGCGGGGTGTATTTACCAAGTTCGGCAATGAGGGAATTGTGGGTCACTCTGTCGGAACGAACATAGAATCTACGCGCCAGGCGTCTCACGGTGTCATCAAGAGAGCGGACACCGAGTCCTCTCCTCAAAAGTCGAGAAGAGTACCTCCGGGGGACTTTACACGCAAGCTTTAGTCCCCGGTCAAGTACGCACTGGAGCGTTGTTCTATGACCACGAGCCAGGTATCCCCAAACAGGACAGGCGTAGGTAATCACGGGCAACACGTACGAGTTGACTATGAGCTTACCTAGCCGGTGGGTCATTGCCGGATTAGATAGCACGGGCCAGAGGTCTACTGAGTTGCGCCGAAGCGCGTTGTCAGGTATACTGTGTATGGATTCGCCAGGTGAGTCGGGAATCCACGTGGAGCCCGAGGTACTTGACGGTGTTGGTCCAGGGCACCTCGACGGGGCCTACTTTAAGCAGCCGAGGCCGCTTGCGTTTGCGCGAGAATATTACCGCGGCGCTCTTGGAAGCGTTAACGGCAACTCTCCAGTCATCGGTCCACCCGACATAAGCGTCGAGTTGACGCTGGAGCTTAATTGCAGCATAACTTGCGTTCGGCTCTGAGGCAAAACCCGCAGTGTCGTCCGCGAACAGCGACAATTTAACTCCAGGAACTCGGGGCGTGTCATTGACAAACAGCGAGAACAGGAGAGGCCCAAGGACACTTCCCTGAGGGACGCCAGCGGTAATATGCCTCTCAGAAGAGAGAGCGTGGTTTATTCTCACTCGGAAGCTTCGGTCTCGCAGAAAGCTGCCGATCAAATGAACGTAGCAATCTGGAAGAAGGACTTCCGTGAATTTGTACAGGACACCCTCGTGCCACACGCGGTCAAAGGCCTTCTCTACGTCTAGGAAGATCGCAGTCGTCTGTTTGCCCTGGCAGCCAGCCTCGGTAATGCATTCCACGAGTCTCATCAGCTGATGAGTCGTGGAGTGCAGCTCACGAAAGCCGAACTGTTCGGGGATCAGCACGTCTAGTCTTTCTAGGTGGTCGCGGATCCTACGCTGGATCAGTCGCTCGAAAACCTTGGACGTCGCGGACAAGAGGCTGATGGGCCTGAGGTTTTCCACGCGAGAAGAATTCTTTCCCGGCTTGGGTATCACTATTACTGTAGCCGTTTTCCATTTCGCCGGAAAGTAGGCCAGTCTGAGGCATGAATTGAACAGGTCAGAGAGGAACTGTGTTCCTCGCTCCGGAAGGCGATGGAGGGCGGAATTCATGACTCCATCCGGGCCAGGCGCCTTCCGGGGCTTGAGCTGAACAATCCTCTCAGAGACCTCCTCCGGGGAGATGGGCTCCGGTTGAACTGTGATACCGGCCGAGAGAAAGCACTCTACCTCGCGGCAGATTTGCTCAGTGAAAGCCGGTTCTTGGATAGGTTGGGAACGAACTGACGCTCTAAACTGTCAGCCAAGCACTCTGCCTTTTCGAGGGGGCGGCCAAGGGTTTGACCGCCGGGTCCGACCAGTGCAGGGAGAGGCGCGCGTTTACGCTTTCCCGTTAGGGCACTGGGAATCCGCCAGACATTACGGTCCTCGGCAGGGCCATCCATCTGTGTAACAGCTAGCTCCCAGTTGCGTCTACGGAATGCCAGCATCTCGCGACGCAACTTGCCGGACGCTCTGTTGAACGCAGCCTTGTCAGCCGGGTCACGAGTCCTCTGCCAGCGTCTCCGGAGGCGATTCCTCTCGCAAGCGAGCTGAGACACCTCTTCGGGGATACGCTGATAGTCGGGCGTGAGCCCCGGCTTCATCCGGGAGGACACGTCTACCGCCGAGACTACGGCTGTACCGAATAAGGCAACTGCCTCGTCGACATGCTGGGTAGTGTCGAGCGAGATATGCTCAGGTAGGCGGCGACTGAACGCCGGGCCAAAGCGTTCCCACTCGATTACCCGCCGCTCGTCGCGGACAGTAGCGTGCTGGGTAGCTATATGCACACTGATGGGGCAATGGTCCGAGGACAGTTCCGAAATGACGGAGACGTGGACCGGGCAATAAACTCCCCTGACCGCGGCAATGTCCAGTACATCAGGGCGGGAGTTAGCCCTCGAGGGATAGTACGTAGGCCCGGTAGGACCCACGACTGTGACCCGAGCCGCATCAGCATACCTGCGTAAGCGGGCCCCGTTTGGTTTCACCAAGCGGCTTCCCCAATCAGGGTGCTTACAGTTCAGGTCACCCGCCAGGACTACCCTTCTGTGTGCGCCAAATACGGCCTCCAGATCGTTCGATAGGAGCTCCGTTTGTGGAGGCTTGTAGGCGGAAACCACGAGTAGACCGCCGAGAGCACCGTGGAGCTCAACCGCTGTGCACTCGAGGTGCCGCCGCTGAGGCAGGACAACGCGGTGATGGCGAAGACTCGCCTTCACCGCGATGGCTGTGCCCCCTCCTGCGCGACCCGACCGGTCATCCCGGTAGCACACGTAGTTGGGTAGTCGGAAACGACGATGCGGGGTCAGGTGCGTCTCACCAAGAAGAAGCACATCGGGCTTGTGTCGGGCAACGAACTCTAAGAGCTCAGAATGCCGGGAAGCGAGGCCGTTGGCGTTCCACGCCACGAGCTCGAGGTCTCACTTGAGGGATTGCCGTGGTTGTCCGTTCATAACAGACCAATAGTACTGCAGGCTTCCACCAAGAGGAGGAATTTGTCCTGGGGCGAGGCTGATGCCAAGGGTTCCCTTAATTTTGCGGAAAGTTTGGGCTACTTTCTGCAAGTCGTAGCTTGCCAGAAAGTCGGAAATGACGGCGAGATCATCGGTAGATGAGGCCTGGGGAGGACGCTTGGCGGCAGCTGCATAGCTACGGCGGGGCGAGGCGGTGGAAGCCTTGGGGGCAGGTTCTGGAGCGGGTGGTCGCTCTGACTTTTGGTGGACAGGCTTGGGTCCCGTGTTCTTGGCCTGAGGTTTACCTTTTTTGCCTGATCTGGGGTATCGAGGCTTGGGTGGCGGCGGAAGTGGAGGATCAATTTCCTCCTTATCATCCGGCAACGGGACTAGAGCGTAGGGGGGTACCTCGCGTTCCGATTCCGGGGGGCGCGGTAGTTGGTGTGGCCTGGTGAGCTTTGCTCGGGCTCACTGCACTTTGTGGTTTCGGAACAGGAGCAGACCTTGGGGCTGGTTTCCGGACCACAGGTTCAGAGGCTTTGGCCGTCTTTATTGGTTGGGCAACAACTTGTCGAGGCTTAGGCTGGATAGGTTTTGCAAGTTTGTCCAGCTGCTCTTTGTACACTGGGCAGCGCCTGTTATTAGCAGCATGGGCGCCGCCACAGTTGATGCAATATCTGTGGTTGTCAGGAACAGTGCAGGCCTGCGTTAGGTGGTCGTTTCCACAGCGGACGCAGGTCGGCGCGTTCCGACAGCCGAAGCTGCTATGGCCGAACCGCTGACACCTGTGGCACTGGAAAAGTCGCCCGGTCTGACGGCAGGGCTCTACGCTAACGCAGAGCCAGAAAAACCGTTTCAACTCTAAAAGGGACTGGGTGGAGTCGCCCTTCTCCACCAGGAGTCTGACTAGGGGTAGTGGTCGACGCGAGCCATAGGTTGTGTACAACCGAGAGGCTCCCACAACCTTGTAGCCCGCGTCGCACAGTTCGTCAAGGACGACCTGCGGATCCGCCTGTATGTCCAGGCCCCGAAGGACGAGGGCTACAGGCTTGGTTCGGTTTAGGATATAAGTGTGGAACTGGAACGATTCTCGTTCCAGCCACTGGATTACTCCGAATTGCTCGGATGCGCTGCGGCAGGCAACGCTTACAGTCTCACTCGCTAGGAGTTTGACAGCAGCGTTATCTGCCAGCGCAACGACCTTGCGGAGTCGGCGACTAAAGCCGATAATGTCCCTGACGTTCGTGACGAACACCGGCGGGATCCTTCCTTCGGAGGTGCGGCTAGGCGCAACCTCAGCGGAGGCTTGGAATGCCGCCGAGTCCGTAGCCGAACTCAGGGAAGCCAGGGAGGGAGACTTCCTCGGCTTGCCACCGTGCCCTACTACCACCGAGTCGGTGGAAGCCGAGGTCTCCATGTCTGGGGAGTCAGACTCCGGCAGAGGATTAGGGCTGCCTGGCCTACTAGCGGCCGTGCAGCCGGAAGGTCCGGCCTTTACGGGCTTGGTCGGCCCTAACAAGGACCGATTATTATCACGAACTTGCGCGGGTTGAGCAGGGCTTCCCGCGCGAGTCGTAGGGTTCCCGACTGGCCCAAGTGGCCGGCCGGGGGGCTCGTCGCTGCCGCACAGTGCTTCAGGGACACTATCAGCGGGACCAATGCTGACTAACTCAGCTCTTTGCCCAGCGGGTATCCGGGGGCCGAACTGTGACACCGTCACAGTGGCGGCGCAACCCGCATCTGTATTCGTAAGTCCTACTCTCGATTGTTACAGAACCTATATGCTCGCCTTTTATAAGTAAGAAAGAATGAGAGGGAGAGAGAGAGAGAGAGAGAGAGAGAGAGAGAGAGAGAGAGAGAGAGAGAGAGAGAGAGAGAGAGAGAGAGAGAGAGAGAGAGAGAGAGAGAGAGAGAGAGAGGAATAAGTAGAATGAGTTGAAACATAAAGCGGCTGTATCAAGAAGAAGGTGCTTCGGATAATGTGTCAAATATTCCGTAACGTAAGTTATACTCACCGTTATACTCAAAACACAGAAGACACATATTATGCTTGTGTTATTTTCCACATACGAATCTTAGACCTACAAAAAGAGTAGCATCAAAACTACATGGCGTCGAGATTAATCGTATCTCGGAATACCCAAATACATTGGACACTAGTTATTATACAGTATGTTACAATATAGACTATTACGATATTAAGGTGGCTAAATACTCCAGCTAAATCGTAAAGAGAAAAGAGAATCGTTCATATCAAAGAGAACAATGAAAATGAAAGAGAGAGAGACTGAATATAACATTACCAGTTAGTGCCTGGTAGTCTAAGAGACAGATAAAGTCGAAAAACAGATCGATCCCACGAATTCCACAACTGAGGAATCGACATGTTTTCTGATTTAATTTTTTGTAAATGTTTTAAATCTTTGACCAATGAAGAGGTATTCTGTTATCTACCTTTACGTGTAGCATCAGAGTATGGATTCAAACAGTTATAAATTAAGCTGTTTATATATAGAACTACTTTCTTCAACCTTACTTTCTTTTTTAAAAACTAAGCAATGTTAAAAGCAATTTTAAATAATGTTGTTTCTAAATAATTCCTGTTAGTTTATTTCCAATATTTTTACTTCTTTAAAATCATATTAATTGAACTAAAGAAATGAGTTCTCAGTTTTTACTCGACCGTTCAAAATTTGTCAGCGTGTCTGTCTCTACGTTGTAACGTCACAGAACGTTCCATAAAGGAAACCATTTACATAGCAATTATCATAAGAAGAAAGTGAGGTGAACAGTATCAAACCCAAGTAGTCCTAAAAAATTGTGTAATATTGTCTAATAATTATTACTATTAACATGAAAAACGACCAGACTGTGACTAAGACACAAACCCCATATATATTATTAAAGTGAATAACAGTGAAAAAACCATAAGATACTATAAGAGAGACAAATAATGTCAGAATCAACCAAAATGAAGTCATTAATTATTAAGTTTTATAACTCTGAACAGAGTATTAAGAACTATTTTTTGTGAATGAATGGACATGATCCATTATTATATTATGTAATGTAAATAAAATAAATGTATTAAATGACTTAAATACATTATTAGAAAGAATCTAAGTCAAAATAAAAATTATATATTTGTTATGACAAAAAATATTAATGTGTTGGATTTGAGACCAAACACTCAGATTTCATGAAAAAATTAATTATTATCAAATTGAAATAAAAACTATATGTAATTGTCAAGCAGACAAAAGTGAACAATTTATCTTAAACAAAGAAAGCTGTCAAATGAATAAAAATCAGTCAAAATAGCCAAAAACCGTATTAACTCAAAACATGTGGTAGGCATATAATATTGTATGATTTATGGATTTAATGTTGCCAAAATGCAACCAAATTGCATTAGAAAGTTGAAATATAATATAAAGCGACTATACTAATATATTTGACTAACTTTAACATTGTAATAGTCAAGTTAGCAAAATATTTACCTATACCATGTATGGCTGGAGCCAATCAACCAGTACAAAAAATAGTCATATCTGGCTAAATATTTACAAAATGTTGACAAGAATAAAATAGAATGGTACAATACTTCAGTATACCTTAAAAACGAACAAACTCAGTTGAAAATAAGATCTATTATGAAAGAATTTAACTTATAAGAGTGAGATTTGTCACACCATGAAAAAGGGCATCTCAAGACCAATTAATATGATGCTATGTCATCCTGTAATAAAAATAATATGTGTAAAGAGTAACCAGGTATCAAAAAAGACAGACAATATAATAAACTCTGAGTGTACACTAGTGAAATACTACATATGTTAAAGAAAGAGACTAATTATTGTGTTATAACATTGACAAAAACCTAGGCTATGGACAGGGGCCAGGTAAAATTGTAATTATCTATGTATTATATATGTTAAAATTTGTTTGTTTTGTTATAGGAAGATAGTAATGTTATATGTTCAGATTGTGGAAGAAACATAATAGTTTCACAACAATTTTTGTTCTAAAAAATTGAATTTTAATGACAACAACCCAAGGTGAGAGTTGTATATTGTGTTACTTATTAGAGTTAATTTATTTAAAAACCAATCATAATTAGTATCACTAGATTCAGTTGAAAACAGAGAATCTAAATGTAATAATGGCATACAAATTGTGAGTACTAATGTAAAACTGTTTGATAAATACCAGAGTAATTTTTGAAATATCCTTAGTGTGAAGAATAAGAAATTTGTTCTAAAAGCTTCGACGGAAATTAAATTTGTTCCATAATGTTCCATTTCGTTTATTCTCGAACAATCTAGAAGGAATTTTTACACAAATATACCGGAAGTCGATGGAAACAATCAGCCTGAATTAGTATAAAAGAGAGACCAAATTCGACCCGAAAAACACTTGAAACTTGAACTCCAGACCAGATGCATCACCCACGACACTGATCAACGCAGCTAAGGCGAAACCGAGAGGCGAGAAATCGACAAGACCCGAAGAAAGGCTTTTCCCGTACATTGACAAACAGACTGACATAACCTCTACAAGAATCTACGCCAATGTGTTGCTGAAATAGAGCAGCAACACGGCAAATTTTAATAGAAATCACGCAGCCAGAACGTCAACGGCCCAGGAGGGACCAAAACTTTAAATAGAGAACCAATTCTGCTGTGTTCGCATAGACAGACTAACTTGACAATAACCCCCTTAACGTAAACAAACAAACACAAAGCCTTTCTCGATACTGCAAGGGAATCAGCGCTGTGGCGGCCAATTTGGGAATCAACGCGGAGCAGCTGATTTGTAGTGGCGGGGTTTGAACGAGAATCTACTGCCAAACGTTTTCACAAAAAGTGCGGAAATAGTAAATGATCGCAATTTTGACTTAAAATAGATTCAGTGCACACATGAAGAGGCGAGATTGAAAAAACTACCCGAGAGGAGTGTCCTGTGCGAGATTAATTAACCATTGGAACGTGAGTTACCAAAATTAAAGTCATTTTTTTACCTGGTTACATTTATCACACAGTTGTACTGCACATGCCACACACACCTTCAAATCACTTAATCTTTATTGTAAGGCATCTTATTGATATGTCTTGGTAGTTCAAAGGAGTCACGTCCTGAGAGTAAAGATTTTTTCACGTATTAAACTCATGCTTTTCAACTGAGTAAAAAATTGAAAATACTAGCCGATACTTGATTGGATATATAAAATTGTCAATAATAATAATAATAATAATAATAATAACTTGTGATTTTTTTAGTAACTCTGCAATTGTATAATTTTTTTATGAATGTTAGTCCTTCAGACGATTTGTTTGTTTTTGAAGAATCATTAAACTTACCTGATTTTTTCAAGCTAAACTGACTTGTTTATATTTTTTCATAGAAGTAAGATTTAAAAATTTTAATTTCTTTAATAATCACATTTTATTCTTGGAACAAACGATTCCAAGTGGCGCCCACAAAAAACATAGTATTAAGTTGTGTTACAGGACTACATCACCGCAGAGGATCCAGTCAACAGTAAGTAACAAAAAGTGCGCGGAGGTAACGCCCGACAGCATACAACACTTTTACACTTCACACTCTTTTTTCTATTTGTTATAACGTTTATCTATCTGTCTATACGTCATTTCCTATCTGTCTGCGGTATGCCTCATGATAACTTATAAACTCGTATAACGATTTTCCTAATACTTGGCAAGCGTGTCCATACTTTTACCCTACAAAACTCTATTGTTTTTAGATTGATCCCTTCAAAAATAGGGATAGTGGGAGGGAAAAAGTGAAGGGGTCAAAATATTAAAAAATCGCAAAAGCCCATGAGGGGTATCAAATTAAAATAAATTTCAATCACAATCTGATTATAGTGTTTAGATTTTAAATTCTCAAATTTTTGGACGTCAGGGCCTAAAAAGGGGGTGAAAATATTAGTACAATCACAAACATTCATATGGGGTATAAAAAATGATAATTTTAACAACTAAACATATCTGAATATAGTGTAAATTTTTATAAATACGTCCCAGGTCCGAAAAAAAGTATCAAATTTTTTTTAGTTTGTGAAAATCCTGCAATGTGTCAGACTAAAGGAATAATTGTAACCCAAATCCGAATGTTTTGAATGTTTAGTGTTGATTGTATAAGTGTGTGCCTTACAGTTGTTATGTTACTAAAGAAATGATAGAGAAATCATAATTTTCATAATTTTTCTCATAATTATAAAGTTGACTAACATTGATATTTATGTAAATAATAATAAATATAGTTTGTTCAAAATAATGAGCGAGTTCTGCAGCGCTGTGAGCATACTTAGTTTTATTGTGTTAATGATATTTTGTACAAATAACGATATAAAAAATACTAACAAAACTTAAATAATTATAGTATAACTAAAAAGCATTTCAAACATAATTAATATTATAGAATACAGCATAAGAAGCCAGAAAAAACGTATATAAGACAATAAATTCATCTCCTGGCCAGAGGAGCAAACTTCGCGCTGTATTAATTTGTTTTCGAAAAATATTAAAGCATACTCAATTCAGTGACCCAGATCCAATTGGAGCGATGACATCGATATCACCTAAGCGTAAAAAGCGATGAGTTTTTTCTAAAATTTTTATTACATAACATTCTTTTAACGAATTTATGTTTCAAATCTTAGTAATTTTATTAACTATAGTTTTTGATCGCTAAAAATTTAGTTCGTGACGAAAATTATAATAACTTCTTGAGATAAAAGTGACACAGAAACGTAGGTTAACCACATCTCGAAAACACAAATAGACAAATAATGAACCGGAAAATGTAAAAGAAAAATACAATATATAATAATGAGGACACAACCACCGTGGTGTCGAGTCCCCAGGGAAAAAACTAGACGCTGGGTCATCTAACCTCATCACTCACAAATCGCGCGCTTTCCTTTCCTCGGTTTGTGGAAAACATTATTTGTCCCTAAACACGTAGTAAATAGGGGAAAATATAAATGTCACATCTGCGCAGCTCCCTTCTTGCTAAGCTGTCGTGGAACCGATACAATGGAAGTAATTTAATATTTATTGTGTTATGGATTTTTCTCCTATCCTTTCTCAATCCAATTCGAATGTGTATGAATATGTTACTGTAAACGATTCGACATCCTGATGTAGACTGTTTGCTTTTATTGAATTACATAACAGACAAGACTAATTCTTGCAAATGCATGCATATAACTGTGAGGTCGCTATAGGTAGAGAAAGTCAACTGCACTTACATGCGTTCACTGAAGTAACCTTAAGGCGACACATCTCTAGATTCTTCATCGCAACACACTCTGAAGATTGTTGTGACCAAACTGATACTAAAGTTATTAAAAAATTAACTACATCCAAATATAAAGCTTAACGGTAATGAAAGAGATAGTGTGGATTACAAATGTTATAAATGACAGTACATAAAAAGAAAATAACCCAGCGGGGAACCAGATCGGTAAACAGATTAGGGTTTGTTGCTCTCGTAACCTGAAGGTCGTATTCCACCCACACGTCTCGTGAAATAGTAGTGCTTTTATAGTGGACTAGGCACAATTAAATGATGATGTCTCCAAGAATTTGCAACCCTTGGTTGAATCTGTAAAGTCGTTTATTAGATACTTAACAAAGCTAAACATATTTAAAAATTAAATCCAGATGGAGAAAACTGTAGTGGATATTTTTACTCCTGGTGGTACTCAATCCACAGCATGCAAAGGGCTTCGTCAATTGGCTACGGATTCAGGAGAGCTGGGTACATCTCAGTCGCTGAATAGGAGCAGTCCGGAAAACTCTTCGAACTTTAAATTTAAACAAAAATATTTTGTTGGATACAATTAAGGACCGGAATAAGTGCAGAAAAATAATAGAGAAATTCAGGCTCGCGGAACAGATCAACAGAAAGGAAGGCAAGTTGAAATCACAGAAGAAGAGAGAAATATCAGAAGTGAAATAATAAACTCGTATTGAAAAAAGAGAAAAGAACAAAATGTGCAACCCGAACCCCAAAGTGACCTTACTCAAAAGATAAAGGAAAAAAATAAAAAGGTAGTTCAAACAGGATAAAAGGTTCCAAAAGAATAAAATGATTACAATAAGGGTAATAAACAATATAAAGAGAGTATTTATAAGTGTCTGACCTTACTGTTCATTGCAAAACAACATGGAACAATTAAAATACTCAGAATAAAGCTTAACAAAGTTCTCAAGAATCCATTAATCTGTGTAACGTATCAAGTGGAAGTTGATCTCAGATTACTCTGTGCCTGTGTGTGTGTGTGTGTGTGTGTGTGTGTGTGTGTGTGTGTGTGTGTGTGTGTGTGTGTGTGTGTGTGTGTGTGTGTGTGTGTGTGTGTGTGTGTGTGTGTGTGTGTGTGTGTGTGTGTGTGTGTGTGTGTGTGTGTGTGTGTGTGTGTGTGTGTGTGTGTGTGTGTGTGTGTGTGTGTGTGTGTGTGTGTGTGTGTGTGTGTGTGTGTGTGTGTGTGTGTTTCTCTACTGTTTTGTTACGAAAAATATTTTACTTCGATAAGAATGACACTTGACATTTAACAACTTATATTTTACCACTATACTGCATTATTAATTCCAATTAAAAGTAATATAACTAGAGATTTTTTGTCTTTTATCGTAGCTACGAAAAACACTGTGAGTATTTAAAAGAATCAAGAAGGTTGTACTTGTTAAATGTAGTACCATATATAGCTGAGTAATAAATGATTGGCTTACGTCTTACGGCTTGTGAAGACGATGTAGCCAAATGCTCGGTCAGTCTGCTGCGACTCGAAGTTCTGGTCTCTCCTGTCTATCGCATTTGGTATTTTTTTTATAGTCTTTTGCTTAGACCACCGGTCCTGCTGCTTTTAAATTACGGAAGTTGCATAGAGACAGGTCACAAAGGTCCACGAAAACACACCTGAACAAGCTTTACGTCACTTGTGCTTTTGTAAACCCATTATCTTGGTAATATACTAAAACGTATCCCCAAAGCTTCATATATGAAACCTAATGTGAGATGACAGCATTAACCTACTGACAGATTTTGACTTGAAGTTTCTACGACTTTATTAAAACACGATTCAGTTACTCAACAACTAGTGCAGTCGGATATTTGTCTAGTATGTGTTGCATTCTGTATTAGCGTAGTATTGTTACGTCATCACAGAAAGTTCTACATGTTTCTCGGCTATACCAGCAGAACCAGCTGTAATGTTGTGTGCTTACGTGATTGTTAAAGTACATCAACGAGAATATTCCAGACCATACCGGTCGGCGCACTGTGTTTAACGCCGCAATCAAGTACGTTCTAGTGTAGTGTTGACACGTATTATGGATTATTATGGAACACTTGTGCTATCTATTCAAACAATGACAGCTGCCGCTTAGAGTCAGCCTTACGTCGACGATTACTCAGCTGAGTTTAAGTAGCGATTTATTCCAGTCCGGTTCGAAGTATTGTGGCGAAGTGTTATGTGTTTTATAATTGTGCGGGACTCTATTAATTGACATTTTTTTGCGTGTGAACAATTTTTATTTGATTTGTCGTAAGAGACTATCTTGTTGATTACAAACTGTTTAATTGTGACAATTAAAGCTGATGATTAGTGACTTAATGTGTGTCTTGTATTTTGTTTTCCACTGTACCATACGACGACCAGTTAGACCGTCGTAACAATATTATACGGCTTTCTCGTAGTTACTGTTTTTGTTCTCATGGACTACCGTTCCAGATTTTTCAAAAAAAAACAAACAAATATTAAACATCCGTGGAAATAAATTTAAGCTAATTTTTTCGGATTGTTTCTGACTTTTACGGTAGACAATTCGGTTGTTTATGACGTTTCTGAAGGCAACACTTGTAACATTATGTTGTATATTTCTATAAGCTCTTTAAAAAAAAAAGTTATAAGTATGATTTTCGTTTTCTAGAAGAAAGGTTTAGACGAATTTTATATATGTTTATCCGTAAGAAGTTGAACCCGTTTAGAATTGGCTGCCCTTTGTTTTCACATTTGTAGAAAAGCAGATATCATACACTGAGAAACATTAAAACGAAATGACGAAATTGATTCTAATAGACTCTTAAATATGAACAGCCTTGAGCATTACAATGCAAGTAAGAACAGCTAAATACATTATGTACGTTTAAGAAATTAATTTCCGTTTATTATTTTCTACTTATAATCAGCAAGTAAAGCCACAAAATGAAATCTTTTATAATCAATCTGAATTATTATCTTGCCACAAAGTAGAGAGTCGCGACTACTAAAGCTTATGACCAACGTTTTTATTACTAACGGCATACGTGTTCCAACTGTATATTCACCGTGGAATTACCATCATATTCTTACACTTTTCCTCTGCAGTAAAGCCTCCCTCTTATTGTTCCGTGCCTCTCTATGTTGTTCTTTCTCGATGGAGTAGCTGTCGGTAACCATGTGTGTCATCTAACCATCTTACTAATAGTCGTCTCCTCAAAATTTTGTCTGCTCTTCGTAACGTAAAGTAGGGCTAGTATAGCCTAGACTAAATAGTGAATAAACAGTTAAACGCCAGACAAACTGATGAATACACTTTTCACTAACACTTCTATGACATAATCACAGTCATGTTGCAGTAGTTTTTCTAACTGTACATTACGATCCTACACCAACTATACACAATAGTAATAAAAGTCACTAAGTAAAATCTTCTTAATGAATCACAATGCTACTAGAGTCTTCCAGTTATCTGTGTGAAGACACACGATTACGCCTAACTAAACTGTAGCCTCTCCATTGCGCCGTATCGAAACGCCACCGTGTAATGTGTGTGAAACATGCACGTTATAAAAATATCTTAGCCTACGTATAAATAAACGTCAAATATGTTCGCGCGCGGAATTTCCCGTGTCAAAGCTAAAAAGACAGCAAATCAGTGTGAATAATATCCAATCAAATGCGGTCGTCAACGAAAAAGTACTATAATTTAAAATGCAAGCGCGCAAATCTACGACTCGAAATTTTATTCAGACCTCCTTTACGGACTTCAAATTTCCTTACACTTAAAACAAGTGTTTCAGTAGGCCGTGTATGCGAACGCTACAGTAAACTATGGCTTCTCCATTGTGGTGACGCAGCGCAGCAGCCCGCGTGGAACCGACAGTAGGCTACCTATTGTGTGTGATCGCAGACGGCATTCAACTGTTTGCTGACATTGCTACTTACAAACAAACAACAAACGCTGCCCGTACCATTAAATCATGTTAAACAGCACGTGCCTATGCAATCTGCAATAATATAGGCCTACAAGTTTCATTTTCTGACTCTAATTACCACGTGTGTGTATATAAGAGGGAATGTGCAAGCAGAGAAAAGGCGATACTGGAAGTATCGAGACTCGTGAGATGTTGGAATATGCCAGAGAAGCAAAGTTAAAAATATATGGAGTAGCAATAAGGCCTGCAGTAGCATATGCTCTACGTGATGCAACGCTAAAGACATTTGAAAGAGGGATACTAAGGAGAAGAAAGCGCTCCTTTGGAAAAAACGGGAAGCTGCAAAATCAAGAAGTAGAAGAGATATTATAATCATGGAGTGATTACAATAAAATATTTAATCAGCAGATTCATTTGTATTTCTCCACACACCTGGCCAGCATAGTAAATGATTCGCCCATACGTAAATAGGACCAACAAGCTAACGCTGGCGCCAAATAGCTGGCTGCAAGGATAAGAGAAACTGATAAAAAGAAAGATTTTATTTTCAAGTAGAAACCGAATCCTAGAATCATTACACTATGATCAGTCCCAAATACTAAAGTTTATGTTCTCATTTCTGTTAATCATTTTCAAATTTGTTCCGGGCTTTCCCTTTAGCACGCGCCCTTAAATTTTAAACCACTCAAACCTTCTACTCGGAATGCCTACATCGTGATATTTTTTGCTTGAAATTTCGATCCATAGAATCTGGGATAGTCCCCACAAGCTATGAGCGGCTGATGAAACACTTTTTTTAAATTAATAAATACCTTTTTCTTTATCCATGTTGCGACTACGTCTTTGATGTCTTACGACATGTTTCGGGAACACGTTCCCATCATCAGGTAAAATCGTTTTTTCTAGTTAATAACGAACGTGTCAAGAGTATAATAATTAAAAAACATCAATACACAAACACAATGAGTACGATAGAACTCAGTCCACGTAACAGTGCGCACTGCCCTACTATAACTTACCGCGTAGTCAAACTATATATTCGGCTGGTGTACACAAGCGTTATCACTCTTCAATATCATATAAACAGTGCGATTTAAATGTTAATTGATCATTAAGCAGTAGGTTTGGTTGAAATAAAAATGCTTTATATATTTCATATTCTTCCATGGCATCCATGTATCGGCTCTTACTGCATATATGTATGGGCGTAAAGTTATCTGTGAAACCACTATAATTGTGATTGCTGTTTACCAGATGTAAAGCAAAGTTGGATTTGATTGACTTGATGTTCTTTTTTGGCAAATGTTCTTTGTATCTATCTTTAAATTGCCTGCCCGTTTGTCCTATGTAGAATTTATCACATTCACTACACTGGATTTTATATATGCCAGAACTGTTGTCGGTTGTTTTTTGTGTTCGAGGTTTTAATATGTTCAATATGTTATTGGTAGTTTTGAAGGACACGATGATGTTTAATTTTCTTAATTCATTTTTTATTATATTAGGAATCGCATTAGTATATTCAACTGAAATATAACGGTTCTTTTTATCATCTAATTTTGATTTTCTTTCCATTTTATTCCTATGTTTGCGTATTAAATTATCTATTATATCACTTTTATATCCATTATTGACAGCTATATGTTTAATAATATTTACTTCATCTTGAAAGTCTTTCTGGTTCATAGGTATAGTTAAAAGTCTATTTACGAAAGCATTAAAAGAGGCCATTTTCTGTGTATATGGGTGGAATGAATCAGCATGGATAGTTATATCCGTGGTAGTGGGTTTCCTGTATATTTTATATGTGATACAATCAGCGTTTCTTCGGACAGGAAGGTCTAAAAAGTTTAGGCAATTTTGATTTTCTACTTCCATGGTGAATTTTATGTTGTTATTTATGTTGTGGTGCGGGCCCCTAGGCTGCAGCCTATGTAGCCTATGCTTAAATCCGTGATGGTACTGACTTTTAAAACCGTTTTGTGTAGCTTATAATCAGATAAAAACATCCCACCCGCTCTGGCGACTGCATTTATAATCAAAACCACACCAAACGTGTTTATTCGGGAATTGAATTAAACTGTTATCCTTGTAGCGATCATCCGGCCATCGTTGGGGGGTAACAACCGTTATCTTGATGACCCAATTTAAAATATTTTGTAAAACTGACTGATATCTAATATTACAAATTCCACGGTGCTAATTGTTAGGAATAAATATTGGTTGTTCATTTCTATTTATGCTGAATCATTGTTTTCCGATAAGATTGTTATATTGTTCTCGTTGCCGTTTACGTATATTTTTTATTATTTCTAATTTCTAGTTGTGTGTGTGTGTGTGTGTGTGTGTGTGTGTGTGTGTGTGTGTGTGTGTGTGTGTGTGTGTGTGTGTGTGTGCGCGCGTTTGAGTACCTTTGTGTGGGTCGCGTACAGTGTGTACGAATGGCAGTTGAAAAGTTCGCGGAGCGACAACTGTAGCTTAGCGGTAAAACTAAAATTTTTCGTGTGCTGCAAGATTTGTATCTTACGTGAACTCCTGTTAATTTCCAAATCTATCTATCAATTTATTCATTGATTAGAAGCTGTTTAAAATTGACGTGTCATGGGTGTTTTGAAAAACGGACAAAATCAAACATCGTGATGTGATTCTCTGTTAAAAATTGTTTAGCGCCAACGGAAATTCAAAACGAAATTGTAAATGTGTCTGGAAATACTGCGACTTCAAAACCAACGGTTTGTAACGGTGTAGGCACTTGAGTTTAACCGTGGTCGTACGAGCATTGAAAACGTGGTCGCACTGAACGCCCAAAAAATACAACAACTCCAGAAGCGGCAGCGATCTTGCAAAACGCTTTTTCACACCAAGTTCTTGAGTTAAAGTATGATGCACACGCTCATATGAGATAGCTATGATTTCAGCAACTCCATCCACTCCTCAATCTCCGGTCTTCCTACGCCCTATGAAATTTTTTCACTTATGCCATTTTTGTTACACTTTTTGGACGTCCACTGATGGGATCGTCTTCAGTGCTTGTACGACCACGTTTACACTCGGGTGTGCCCCACTTAGCCTACCGTTGTTTCAGAAGGCTCAGCATCTCCTAACACATTTAAAATTTCGTTTAGATTTTCCATTGGCGCTAAAACGTTTTTAACAGTGAATTCATCACAATACGATGTTTACGATGTTTGATTTTGTGCGCGACAGGAAAATTTCAAACATGTGGTAAAAACTGAATAAACTGACAGATATATCTGGAAATTAACAGGTGTTCACGCGAAATATAGGCCTACGTCTTGCAGCACACGAAAGATTTTAGTTCTACCACTGAGCTATAGATGTCGCTCCGCGAACTTTTCAACTGACCCTTGTACATTTGTGCGCGTATTTGTGTGTACCTGTGATTACCTATGCACGCGCTGTGTTGTAATGTGTTGTGTTGTAATGCCAAAATCGTGTTGGTCACATCATGCCAATGATGTTTATTACGATAAAGTCATGTCAATTAATGTCGAGGAATTTTCTTCAACGTGGTTTACGTTTAATAACACACGATTGTCTCTTGTTCCCTCATTAAATTTGAGTGAAGGCACACTAAATCTTATCTATTCAAGAAAGTATTTAAGGAATCCAGTTTTATAGCTTTCAAGGCTGAAAAGTTTTGAAACAAAAGAAACAAAAACCGTTTAAGATAACAAAGAAAAAATTATTTAAATAATTTAATTAACTAAAAGAAAATATTTTTAATTTTTTAGCAAACATTTTTTGGTTTTTTAACACATAAAAATCCATTCCCTACTTATGAATTAGAATAATAGTTAATGGTTATACTAAGTGGTGTAACGTATTACCGCGTTGCAAAGCCAGGGAACCCATCTTAACTGAGCTCTGTCAATTATATGGGCTGCCTACGTTGTAACGAAAAGTATCCACAATTAATTCACTTAACAAATTATTTTATAACTGTGTAAGGAAACGAGGGAAGGTATTTTATTGATTTACGCACTCATTATATGTGTGTAACAAGATAACTTCTCTTTATTTAACATTTAAAAACATTTACTGACAGATCCCATGACATCACTAATTAAATTAAATTGTTTTAAAAGCTTTCTTTAAAATTTGGGATCAAAATTGATTCTATTTAGCTATACCTCGGATCCGGGTTAACTTTCGGTATTTAGCAGTTAAGACTTTTAGTTATACTCAGTTCATGATATTAGCTTGCAAGACCTTTTTATTTAACCATTTGAAGAATGGTATTATTACTTGGAATTGTACTACGATACATTAACATATAAACCGTTACAACGTATGATATTTGAGTAGTTACATTAAAACTCTTAGATTTACTCTTTTAATGTTTACAAAATTAATAGTCTCTGAAAAGTCTCTTTTAAAGTGTGTTGTCTAACAAATATTAGTAACCCTCGATAGACAGGCTATCGAGTCACCTTTAGACTGGAATGTAGAAACCTCGTCCTGGGGTGTCCGTCTTGGGAATCCTTGAAAGCGCCGTCATCATCTCGGTCTGGTCTTCGTCATTAATGGATCAAACGTCCGCAGAGTAGATTGAACCTTCTACGATGCAGGTACATGTAGATTCTCGGATGTCCTGATCTGCATATTCTGTCGGGTCTACGAGTGTTTATAAGTTCTGGTAGTTCACATCTCCAGGAATGATGTTGAAAGAGTAGTTAGTTCTTGAAGTTAGCAGTCATCTTGTTTTTACACCATTTTTATATTTCGTGTTATAAGTTATGTCTCTTGTTTTCACATAACTGTACTAATTAATGCATAACACATACTTTTAGCAGTAATTTCTCGTATACAATATTTAAGTAAAACAAAAGAATTCGCAACATTGTGTCAGAGCGTTTGCTCGCACGTCTGCACTGCATGAAGTCAACATAGCGAGACAGAGTTTTCTGCTCGCTTCGACTGGTACATAACAAGGGAGGAGTAGAGGCACTATTGCGCGAGAATATAGTCCCTATCTCTCTTTAAGTTAACATTTTTATTTACACAAACTATACCTAAATAAATATACATAATTTAAATAAGTTGTTTTAGCGACTATCTGTGTCTTCAGATTTTTTAATTATTAACATTAGGTTTTTTTATCTTATTCTAAATTACAGAAGACTCGGAAAACATGTCGAGTCCGGAATTAACAGGTCAGCGCCTGACAACAAGCAAAGGGTTAAACAATCATAACTATTTACAATATGTTTTTTATTAAAGTATCTTCGTACTTCTTAATTACTTCTTCCTCTCATACTGAGTACATACAGGGGTTTTAGGCATTATAGTGAGATTTAAAGTGGCTTAATTGCTCGCAAACTTAATATTTAATTTTTTTTTATTTTACGATTATTGTTACAATTTAAATCGTCACATACTCCACCGCTTAATTTGCACGTTACGGTTTAAATTTTTTTTTTTTTTTTTTTACTGTGGACTTGGAGTATGAATGGTGTCAGTGTGTGTAATTTCTTTCACATAGTTATAGGTTAGCATTATATTTACTTGCTTCTTCTCCACAACACAATATACTTTATATATTCTTATTAACTACCTTTTTTTTTACATACTATTCACACTTAATATTTACATAATTAAAACACAAAACTATTTCTTATCTCTATCACTTAAATTTACTACAGGTTTTTTGTTCGTCTTACTCTCTCTCTCTCTGTAGAGTAATTTTCTAAATCTTTGCTATTTAGAATTCTATCTTGTCTTCATTGAGTCCTAGATAACTCATCTAGTTAATGAGTATTAGTTCTCCTCTAGTTAACTAGTATTTATTAATGTATGCTTCGCAGAACTGGAATTTAGGTTGATCAGGCCTCATTTCCAAACTCTACTTTTAACATTTTCCACGGTTTCAGAAGTATAATTTTCTTCACTACCTAGTATTCCCTTTTCTATTTTGGGTTATACTATTCCGTCTCTTCTTCTTATATAACTTTAGCTGTGAAATATGCGTTCTCCGCACATATTTCTGAGTCGCAGTTTCGCACAGGGCTACTGTAACTGGAGTTAGGTACTTCTGGATTTGGTAAGGGCCACACCATCGGAATGATAGTTTAGAGGTGGTCTTATCAATAGCACTACTAGTGGAGTGAGTTTTATACATCACTAAGTCACCTACTTGGTACCTTATTGAATTGCTATGATTACCTTTCTCGTGGTATCTTCTGGATTTTTCTAAGTTTGCTCTTAAGTTAGAGCGGGCTTTATTCCATATTCGCTTTATCTGCTTATCCGTTATTTGCGGAGGCAGCAGATCGTGTATAATCCATCTTGTGGACAAAGGGTGGTTTGGTCGGTATTTGTACAGTAACTCAAACGGGGTCGACTTGTGACCTTCGTGATAAGCTGAATTAAAAGCGTATTGAATCCAGGATAGATTTTGGTCCCACGACGTGTGATCGTTCGCATGATAGGCGATTAGCGCAGATTTGAGGTTTTGTAGATACCTTTCAGCAATATTGCCTTGCGGTCGATACTCTGTAGTGGTTATATGGTCTATCCCTAACTTGAAACACATATTCTTAAATTCTTTCGCTTTAAACTGTGGACCGTTATCAGATACTATCCGTACTGGAGTACCGTAGTCTTTAAATAGTCTTTCCTGTAATATTTTTACAGTCGTCGATGCTAATGCTCGTTGCATTGGATACATCCAAACAAATTTGGTGAACGAATCTACACAGATCAGTAACATGGTATTCCCTGATTTGGATCGTGGATACGGACCTGAGAAATCTAGATAAAGTTTCGGAAAAGGGGTCTTTGGGATTTCTGAAATCAATTGGCTTACTTGAGTATTTCTGGCGGGTTTACTGAGGGCACATAAAGTACATTTCTTTACGAAGTTGGCTATTTCGCTGTTCATATTGATCCAATGATATTCCTTTCGAATACGATGTACGATGTTTCGTCTTATTGATTCCCATATGGGCTCCTATGGTAGATGAATGGAAGTATTCCATCAGCATGGGCTTAATTACATCAGGGGCTATTATTCTTTATTCCTTTCCGTTTCTTATCTTGTGACACAGTACATTTTTACTCAATACGTACTTCTCGGATATAATACCTTGCGTAAGTTGTTCTATAATAGGCTTCAGTGAGGGGTCTTGTTGTTGGTACAGGGCAATGTTTGTAAAGGCAAGGGGGAATTCAGTAATTACGGCGTTAGCAAGTGCTACTTCCGGATTCACTTTGTTTTCGGGAGTTTTAGTGGGCGACTGGAACATACGGGACAGGGTATCAGCGACTACGTTTTGAGTACCTTTTATATACTGCACTCTGAATTTGTAGCAGTTTAATTTCAATATCCATCTTCCAATTCGTCCTAACTGTTTAGGGTGATTCAATAACCAAGATAACGCCTGATTGTCGGTTTCCAAAAGGAATTCTTTATGTTCTAGGAAGGGTTTAAACTTCTCGAACGCAAAAACAATTGCTAAACATTCCAATTCATATGCAGAATACTTTCTTTCCTGATCGCTAAGTGTTCGTGATGCATAACTGACTGGTAGTCTACAGTTATCTATCTCTTGATATATCACCGCACCTAACGCTACACTGGAACTGTCGGTTTGTACTACGAAAGGTTTCGTGAAATCCGCTAGTTGCAAAACTGGGGGAGATATAATACTTTCTTTAAGTTGCTCAAACGCGTTTTGATGTAGTGAGCTCCATTCGAACTTCGTTCCCTTCTTTCGTAAGGAGTTTAGGGGTGCTGCTATTTCGGCAAGATGGGGGATATATTTGTGGAAATAATTCACCATACCCAAAAATCGGGCTATACCTTTTGCATCTCGTGGGGGTGCAAATTCTCTAATAGCGCGGGTTCGTTCGGGGTCAATGCTTACTTTTCCATTCGCTTTCACGATGTGACCTAAGAAAGAAAACTGAGGGACGGCAAAACTTACCTTATTTGGGTTCACCATTAATCCTGCTCTTAGTAACCGAGATAACACTTCGCGTAAATGTTTAATATGTTGATCCATAGATTCGCTGTATATAACGATGTCGTCCAAATAGTGATACACATATTTAAATTTAATATCGTGAAATATCTTTTCTAATAGTCTACTACATACGGAACTTCCTTGAGATATTCCAAAGGGTACCCTAGTAAATTGGTACAAGTTAAAAGGAACTGCAAACGCGGTTAGACGTTTTGATTCTTCTGAAAGAGGTATTTGGTGAAAAGCTTGATTCAGATCCATCACCGTAAAGACCATAGCTTTAGTGAAATAATGAAAGGCACTATGGATGTCTGGAAGAGGGATTGATTCAAATTCAATTCTTTTGTTTAATTGCCTGTAGTCCACAACTAGTCTGTGTTTATCTTGACCTTTTGGTACTAAAAAGGAGGGTGAAGAATATGGGGACGTAGAGGGTTCGATGACTCCTTGGTCCAATAACTTGTTGATATGGTTTCGCATTACTTCCATCTTGGGAGGCGACAACTTGTACGGAGGTAGGCGTATTACTTTCTGATCACTCAGATTAATTTTATATTCTATTAGGTTAGTGAGTCCTAGTTTAGGTGTAAGAACTGAGGAAAATTCTTTTATTAGTTTTAGTATTCTCACTCTATCTCTTCTTTCTAGGTGAGATAAATCTGAGTCTTGGTGTATTACATGTGCAGTAGATGAACAATATTTTTATTTATTACTATCAAATCTATGTTTCTGTGTACGGTCAAATCTGAAATAATATACTTGCTCATAGATGTCAAGAATCATTCCTGTTTTACTAATAAAGTCTGCACCTAATATTAAAACAGGTCCTAATTCCTTACATACTAACATTGTAAACATCCAGGTTAGGTTTTTTATTTTAACCTTAACGGTAATGCTCAGGTTTATTACGCTTATCGGCGGTAGCACACTTTATATTCACCGGTTGATTCCGTTTTACTAGATGGTGTTTAGCTAATATGTCCGCTAATTCTTGGCTGATTAAAGTTCTACTAGATCCCGAATCAATTAAGGCGATTGTGGAGGTAACGCCTAAGTCAACTCGTATTAATGGTAATAGTTGTTTAGTCCATTTACATTTATTAATCGCGTTACATTTTTCATGAAATTCTCTCACATAGGGATCGATTTCTTTCGAACCTTTTTTTTTTTACGTTGGTTACAAAATATTTTATTATTATTATTAGTTTCTTTTCGTCCACCCGATTTAGAGTAGCTGCGGAAGACACAGGATTTCGGGTCTCCCTGCCTTACATGTTTTTTGAATTGGGATTATTCCGTTCCAATGGCTTACTTTTGCACTCTTTTCTTATGTGCCCATATTTGCCACAATTATAACAGGAGGGTTTATTGCGAGGTGGGTACTTCGTTTCCGCTTTATATGGTGTTACACTTAACTTACCAGATTTGCGCACATGGTCAGGTCTAGTAAAAACTTGTTTTTCATGCGAGGTTGTTACATCAGGCACTAGTGCTCGCAATTCATTTCTATTAGTTCCAGTGGGTTTCATTGCTTCTCTATTTTGATCAGAGTACCATACATTTGAAGAATGGATACTGCACTGTTCTAGATCAGCAATTGTATTGGGTCTATTCATCAATGATAGACGAGATCTTTCTTCAGGTGACACTCCTATTAAAATGGTGTCGACCAGTTGTGTCTCATTCCAGTCTACACGTAGTAGTCGAGATGACTCCCTTATGTCGGAGATGTAGTGAGCTAATCTCTCCTGGTGTCCTTGTACTCGGAGTACTGTCTTCCTTTTTATTTCCTCATAGATGCCGGTGGGAATAAAGTATTTTATAATAGAGCTATGTAGCTCATCTACTGGGAATGTAGTGGTTAGGGCTTCTAGAACACGATTCTTCAACGGGGGTTTACACTTTGGTAACAGAACTTGCAAAATTTGCCAGTCATTCAGCTGCTGTAGATCTTTTATCTGGAGAAGATAACTAATGAATGTTAATAGTTTGGAAACATTTAAGCCATCTGTGTAAGGGATTTCGGTTAAGATTTTCTCCACTGGATGAGTCATTTTACCGTATAGGTCCACGTTATAGTTTATAGGTGTCATTCCTCGATGAGGGCGATTTGATTCATTGGAGGTGGTGGTCAATTCATGATTTCCGGGACGAAACTGAAAATGCTCGGAAGGAGGGGCATTTATATCTTTATCAGTATTTTGTTCTTGGTTCGCTTGCACTTGCGATGCGGTGGGTGAGTTCCGATCCGTGTTAGGCGGAGGTAAATCAGTAGTGGGGGATTGTACTGGAGAGATGTGTAATTTCATTAAGGACTTCTCTATTTCGTCCATCCTGAATGAGTCGGATTTTCGTCTTAGGTCGTTAATAATTGAAGGTAAGCGGCGTAGGGCTTCGTCTGCTAGGTTTTGTACGTCAACAGGTATTTCTGTGAGATTCGGCCAGATCGACAAATTTTTTATTCGCCTGGTTAAATGCTCTATTCTCTGGGTAGTCCGCAAAATTATTGCCGGAGATTTCTCGTCTCGGAGGGTTTGAGACAATAAGTATAGTTCACTATACTTGGCATTACAAATTTCTTTCTCGCTTTCATAATCGAGTTCGCTTAGGTAGTTTAATTGCACGGGGGTATCAAATCCACATTCGCGAATTGACCTTCGTAATTCCGCGACTGTTACATTACCATGGGGTAGTCCACGCAAAAGAGCTTCGTAAGACAACTCGTCTTTTAATAACAAATCCGGGTTGAATTCGGCCATTTTTTTTTGTTCTAACACATTAGCACGTTCTTAAAATTAATTCTACAACACTACACATATATTACACATATATAGGATAAATTCTTAAGTAATTAATTTACATAAATTAGAAAAGAACAATTTCTCTTCTAAGGGAGAGACAGAAATTCCACACACATATTTATCAAGTTAAATAGCCGATCAGCTGTTTTCTGGAATGTAGGTCACCCTCTGTATTTAGTTAACAAAGGAAGGCTGAGCGTGTGTGAGAATGGGGGGGGGGTTACGTATTGTTGTCTACACAATGCCACCGAATAACTAAAACGACCGGTTTAAAACTGGAGAAGGGGAGCACAGACGCTAGGGTGAATCTTATTCAACAACTCTATTATTATTACGCTTGGTAACACTTTGACTCCATTCATTCATATACTTTCCTCAATTATATCAATTAATTATTTCGTTCACAATTTCAAATTACGAAATTCTTCCACTTAATTACCTGGGTCTACATTACGTGCATTATTATTAACAAAGTTATTTTTAATTAATTTTTTTTTTATGACACATACTAGTGTATGTCCAACATATACTGTGCAGAAGTATTCAAGAAACAACAGGTCATGGATTGTCGTAAACAAACCTGTTACAGATTGTCAACTGAGCAAAATTGTAATGTTTGCTCACAATTCATGTATGCAAGTAGGTACATGCATATATCTTCATACCATGTTATTTTGGCTTCTACTGACTATCATTTACATATTTTGTAAAATACGATATACGTTTTGAAAATTAAATTTACATTAATTACATTTTCTGAGTGCATAGATCAATAACTGAATATAAAAATTAACCAAGCAAAGTGCCACAATTTTGTTTGTGTCACGAGGCTTACAAAACCTTTATAAAAATTAGCAGAGTGGCGCAATTTTGTAACGTATTACCGCGTTGCAAAGCCAGGGAACCCATCTTAACTGAGCTCTGTCAATTATATGGGCTGCCTACGTTGTAACGAAAAGTATCCACAATTAATTCACTTAACAAATTATTTTATAACTGTGTAAGGAAACGAGGGAAGGTATTTTATTGATTTACGCACTCATTATATGTGTGTAACAAGATAACTTCTCTTTATTTAACATTTAAAAACATTTACTGACAGATCCCATGACATCACTAATTAAATTAAATTGTTTTAAAAGCTTTCTTTAAAATTTGGGATCAAAATTGATTCTATTTAGCTATACCTCGGATCCGGGTTAACTTTCGGTATTTAGCAGTTAAGACTTTTAGTTATACTCAGTTCATGATATTAGCTTGCAAGACCTTTTTATTTAACCATTTGAAGAATGGTATTATTACTTGGAATTGTACTACGATACATTAACATATAAACCGTTACAACGTATGATATTTGAGTAGTTACATTAAAACTCTTAGATTTACTCTTTTAATGTTTACAAAATTAATAGTCTCTGAAAAGTCTCTTTTAAAGTGTGTTGTCTAACAAATATTAGTAACCCTCGATAGACAGGCTATCGAGTCACCTTTAGACTGGAATGTAGAAACCTCGTCCTGGGGTGTCCGTCTTGGGAATCCTTGAAAGCGCCGTCATCATCTCGGTCTGGTCTTCGTCATTAATGGATCAAACGTCCGCAGAGTAGATTGAACCTTCTACGATGCAGGTACATGTAGATTCTCGGATGTCCTGATCTGCATATTCTGTCGGGTCTACGAGTGTTTATAAGTTCTGGTAGTTCACATCTCCAGGAATGATGTTGAAAGAGTAGTTAGTTCTTGAAGTTAGCAGTCATCTTGTTTTTACACCATTTTTATATTTCGTGTTATAAGTTATGTCTCTTGTTTTCACATAACTGTACTAATTAATGCATAACACATACTTTTAGCAGTAATTTCTCGTATACAATATTTAAGTAAAACAAAAGAATTCGCAACATTGTGTCAGAGCGTTTGCTCGCACGTCTGCACTGCATGAAGTCAACATAGCGAGACAGAGTTTTCTGCTCGCTTCGACTGGTACATAACAAGGGAGGAGTAGGGGCACTATTGCGCGAGAATATAGTCCCTATCTCTCTTTAAGTTAACATTTTTATTTACACAAACTATACCTAAATAAATATACATAATTTAAATAAGTTGTTTTAGCGACTATCTGTGTCTTCAGATTTTTTAATTATTAACATTAGGGTTTTTATCTTATTCTAAATTACAGAAGACTCGGAAAACATGTCGAGTCCGGAATTAACAGGTCAGCGCCTGACAACAAGCAAAGGGTTAAATACGACAATCATAACTATTTACAATATGTTTTTTATTAAAGTATCTTCGTACTTCTTAATTACTTCTTCCTCTCATACTGAGTACATACAGGGGTTTTAGGCATTATAGTGAGATTTAAAGTGGCTTAATTGCTCGCAAACTTAATATTTAATTTTTTTTTATTTTACGATTATTGTTACAATTTAAATCGTCACAGTGGGTGGGGTGGAAGAGGCGAGAAAGAGTCTAACAATCAAGCGAACCTCCCACTCGTTTGTATTTATAGTCCTTACTGTAGTGGTCACCTAGTATTGGTTGTAGGCCCCTATTCTTTCAACAGTAAAAGTATCCAACCCGAGCCTGCAAGTAGGCGTAGCTGTGAGGGAAATTCTGTATGCAAGAAGTTGGTAAGAATATGATAGCAAAGAATATGTAGCAATAATATGATAATACACAGTATATAGTAAATACCATATAGTAAAGAATATGATAATAATAATTACCACATTTTTATTAACGTTACTGTTACAATTACTATAATAACTATTATTATTATTATTATTATTATTATTATTATTATTATTATTATTATTATTATTATTATTATTACATTAAAGATCATCGTTGAAGCGAGGCTTCGTGGGGAGGACACCGGGAACTGTGTGGCACACTTCGCTGAAGAGATTATTCGGGCGAAGAAGATGGATTTGGACAATACAATGTAGAAGAACAACAAGTCAGATGTGAGTCCTAGGGCTGAAAAACAAAGTAACGAGTCAGACAGTTTGAGATTAGTGCCCTAGAAGAGAAAAGAGAGGTGGTTTTTTAGTGGCTCGGGTATAATAACCAAACCCCCAGACCCCGGAAGTGTGCACCCTTCCGGACACTTGTACAGCAAGATTAAATTGTATTTAAAAATTACATTAGATATATAATAATACTGTAATTAATATACTATTAATAGCGTTAATAAAAACTGGAAAAGGTGTAAGGCAAGGCTGTTGTAGGTTCCCACGTTCTTTTATACATGGAAGAAATAATAATCCTGTCAACGTTGTCTTGACGGGTGAAGAGGAGTTAAAGTCGGTGGAAAGAGGATAGAGTGCACCTGGTTTTAAGACGATATGATGTTGCTTCCTAAGGACGAAGGGAGATCAAGTGGAATTCTGAGGGATTTTACAGAACTTGTCAATAGTTCATCATCATCTTCGTAACGGTTTTATGCTCTAGTGGCCAGTTCCTATTCCACAGTCCACCTTTTCTTAGGCCTACCAACGTTTCTTCTGCCTCTAGGGTTGTAATCTTTCGCTATCTTCGGTATTCTACTTTCTTCCATTCTATCTGTGTGTTGAATCAATTTTCTTCTGTATTCTTTAATCCTTTCATTAACTGCAAAAATATCTAAATCACTTCTTATCTCCTCATTTCTTATACGATCTCGTCTATTACACCTTTTGGCTGATCTCATAAATTTCATTTCTGCTGTTTGTATCTCTTTTCTTTATAACCGTAGTTTCAGAACATACACTAGTGTAGGTATTGCCATTGTTTTATAAAATTTTATTTGGGTTTCTATTCTACATTTCTTTCCCAACCTTCTCCAAATCGTTCCACACATTCTTGTAAAGTACGTCACTTATTTTCTATATCTCTATCTTGATCATAAGTAACGTCACGTCTAAGATAGTTGAAATGTCTTACTTGTTCTATGCATGTGTTGTCTATGCATATTTTGGTCAGAACCCGTTCATCTCCTATAAAGGCCATTACTTTTGTCTTTGATTCAGACATATTACGGTTATATTCTTTTGCTATTTTATGTAAGATGTATATATTGCTCGCTGGAGATAATCTTCTGAAGTGGCAAATGTGGCAAATATAGCTTGATCACCCGCGAAGAGAATGTTTTTCGTGCTTTTATTTCGGTAGATTTTAATACCGTCAGAGGATTGTTGTTTCCATATTTTGAGAAGATCATCTAGATAAAGGTTAAAAAGTAGTGGTGACAGGCAATAATCTTGTTAATAGTTTGGTATGAAAATCAATTTTAAGAACACAAAGAGGATGGTCGCAAGCAAAATGAGCAGAACTGCACAGATTAAAATAGTGAATGAAGAAATTAAACAAGTGCCAGTTTTTAAATACGTGGGATGTTTAGTTAGTAAGGATATGCCTTGTAGTCAAAAGGTGAAGAGCAGAAATGCCTTAGCAAAGAAAGCCCTTAATAGAAAGATAAGGTTGCGCGGGCCACTAGACAAAAAGCTGAGAAAAAGACTGTTAAAGTGTTTTTTTTTTTTTTTTTTTTTTTTGGTGCGTGCCTGAACCGGTGCCTTTTTTTTCTATACGGGTCAGAACCTGAACGTTGAGGAAAGAAAAAGAGAGAAGGCTACAAGCCTTCGATACGTGGACATGAAGAAAGATAGAAAGGATTTTCTGGAAGGATAAAATGACGAATGAGGAGATGCTTGAAATAGTAGGAAAGAGATGGAAAATATTGTGTGCCGTTAAGGGCAGGAAGAGAAATCGGTTGGGACACTGTACGCAGAGAACGAAGAGAGATTAGACGCAGATGATAGGTATACAGATTCGCTATCATGAAATGTGAAGACTAGCCCGTGATAAGAAAACATGCCCTGTAAGACCTGCTCTTGTGAGAAAACACATTATTATTGTTATTATTATTATTATTATTATTATTATTAGTAGTAGTAGTAGTAGTAGTAGTAGTAGTAGTAGTAGTAGTAGTAGTAGTAGTAGAGGCAGAACGATGTAAATTGAACACTCGGGTCTCGATGCACAGTAGTAGAAGAGAGGAAATTGTAAGGAATGCCGCAAAACATGAAGCCAGGGAACTCACTCTCTGGTACTGGCAATATCGTTGGGATAGAGAGAAGAGAATCGTTTGAGGACCGCAAGGCTCATACCGAACTGGAAGGAATGGATCGACCGCCAACACGCTGAGGTCAACCGATTTGTACACAAACACGCCGAGTAAGACTAATTTGAAAATAGCAAATTTCCAGAAACAGCTTCTTTTGAGCTGTTTTTTTTTAAACGATAGGTTTAGTGTTTACCTAAAAGTTTATCCAAGTTCCAGACTTCGGACCCCCCATTTTCCCCGACTTTTCACTTCCGGCAAACAGCAGAGCGCGAGTCACTGAAGTTTTCCTCAATTTTTCCGATAATAACTTCACCAAATCAGAAAAATAAAAATACTAGCGTGTTCCCCGGAAACGTTTCTATCGATCCGTGTTAGTCGTGCATTTTTGTAAAGGCAACATAACCTACAAAAAAATTGAAACTTCCAAAAATGTGCATTTTCAGATTTCCGTTAATAATGAGTGAAATAATGATAGTTTCTTCATTGAAAAATTGTAGAACATAGTATTCTAATAGACGAATTTCCATATTAATTTTTATCCCGAAATATTTTGTCATTAAGCCACAATAAATTTTTCAAGTTGAAAAGGGAAATTCTCAAAATTGGGTCCAGTCATCACCCTGACATCACAGGACAAAGTTTATTTTTTTAAATACTCGTATTTTCATGGTCTATCAGCTAGTGAAAAAAGTTTGTTTTTTATAGCTTCCAAAATAATAATTTTTACCTTTTTTTTGCGCTTGTACACAGCGAATGGCCGCGTAGTACGTAATCCTCTGGCAAGTACGTAGTACTGCCGCTTGGTGGCGCATATGTATACTCGATTCAGCCCGCGCGAGGCAAAATTGAGGAAAACTTCAGTGACTCGCGCTCCGCTGTTTGCCGGAAGTGAAAAGTCGGGGAAAATCGGGGAAAAGTGGGGTCCGAAGTCTGGAACTTGAATAAACGTTTAGGTAAACACTAAACCTATCGTTTAAAAAAAAAAATCAGCTCAAAAGATCCTGTTTCTGGAAATTTGCCTTTTTTGCCCTTTTTTCGATAGTCTTACTCGGCTATACCATCTGACCCAGTTCTTTAGTGGCCACAGCAATTTTAATGCCTATCTCCATAGAATGGAAAAGGTGTAGAGACCAGCATGCCAATACGGAGGCTCTCCCCATGAAGATGCATCGCACACATTTTTTAAGTGCTGCAGATTTGAAAGACAGAGGATGGTACTGGAAAAGGCGCTGGAGGAGTTCACGCCCGAGAGCGTAGTTGCGCTTACGCTTCGTGGTAAGGCGGAATGGGACCGCATCAACGCATTTATTCAGTGGGTTCTACTAGAAAAAAAGACAGGCCCAACTTGCACCCAACAGGCAGTAGAAGATGAGGAACAACTAGAAGGCCCGATAAGAGCGCAATAGGCTCCATCCAGAACTGATACGGTAAGTGGTTCCAGGATGGATATGAATGTCGGAATTAGAGGTGAGTTTTTTTTAGTGGGTGAGAGTCCCACACACCAGAGGAAGCACGGTCTTCCCTGACGGTGCGTAAAGCACTTTTCCTCCTCTATAAAGAAGTAGTAGTAGTAGTAGTAGTAGTACAGCAGCAGCAGAAACAGAAGCAAAAATAATAGTATAATAGTTGTAGTAAATTAAATTAAATTATGTAGTAGTAGTAGTAATTAAGAGATAACGTTTAGCGAAACAAAGCGTTAATTAAAATGGTCACTGGAAAAAAAAATTAATTACCTCCAACGTTCTGAGTTAGTGACAATAACAATAACAATGACAACATGTGTGACAGAGAGACACGTGTAGGCTACAGCCAAACCATACGGTGACGGATTAATAGCGAGTGATAGCGCCAAGCGAAGCCGATAGGTACGAGTTCTGTGTGGGTCGCGGGGTGTAGTCCGCGCTCCATCTCCATCCCTCAACTTGTGATCAATACGATATTGACGCATGCGCCCCCCATCGACAAACAAACACGCACGCACAATATGTACGTTCGCGCTCGCCTCGGCCAATATTCTACACTAATTGTTTGCAGAAAATGAATTCATTCGTTGCTAACTTGATTTCGCCAAATTACCTGTCATTAGTTGCGTTTGGGTAAGCAATGGCTGGCTGTTACTCTTACAAACAGCTTGCCTCGTTCTGTTGATTTAGTTACAACGAACGGCACGTTACGACAAGGCCGAGCAACATTTCCCAAGAAAACATATTTGTGACTTTTAATCAGCCACAAATTGTCTGTCAGCGCGTATTTTTATGGCTGTAGTCATGTATGTATAAAAAGTATTATCTTCTTCTTCTTCTTCTTCTTCTTCTTCTTCTTCTTCTTCTTCTTCTTCTCTTCAAGGATTATGTTATACAAGCCTGTTCCGGCACCCATCTCATCCTCGGACGACCCATGTCTTTTCTACCAATGGCTTCATAGTTCAGTGCCGCTTTCGTCAATCGATCCTCTGTCGTCCTTTGCAGATGATCCCACCATTGGCTTCTGTAAATTGAAAGAATTTCATTTATGTCGTTTACTTCGAGTATGTCCTCATTCGTTATTCTATCTAGCAACGTATAATTTAAAGAATTTCTATAATTTAAAGCAATTTCTATTTATTAATGTAAAAAGTATTATAATACCGTACATTTAAAGTTGGAATAATCCTTTACAACTATTGCTCGGTGTTTCTTCTCACTACCACGTAGCTACAGCTTTGATTCCCAACATGGAGGAAAACACACAGCTTCCCTCTTACACCTCGCTCCTTAGAGAATTATATTACTCTTCTATTTCGTCCTTTTATACAAGCTGTCAATCGATACCTATCGTACTTTCTTCACCAACGACTAAGGTTAAAGATGACTTAAAAGATTAATAATTTCCGGGCTGTTAGCCCGTGGTCGACTGCTTACTGGTGTTGTTATAACTAAACCTTTCGGCCATCCGCCGGAGGTCTTCTTCATTAGTAAAAATGAATAAATATTTAATTAATAAAGTTTTGTTAGTGGTTGTAATCAACCACTGATTAGCGCTTTCAAGCCTCACAGCTCATCATCAGACCGAAAATATGATGATAATGGATAATATTTCCGGTCTCATGACGAGCTGTGAAGCTTGAAAGCGCTAATCGGGAATTTTTTATATAGTGGTGTGCAACGGCGTAATTTCTATTTGTGCTTATAAACTAAATAGTTCGACACGGGTTGCTTTCACCTCAGTTTTGGGGTACGGATGGTAGGCCATCCCGCGTCGAACTATTTATTTTATTTTTACTACTGAAGAAAGCCTCTAGAGGATGGCAGAAACGTTTAGCTATGACAACACCAGTAATCGAGAACGACCGAATAGCCCGGAAATTATTAGTCTTTTAAATAATAACTTCGCCCATGATAGCTTCCGGACAGAAGGTTACGATGACTTAAAAAAAAATATTGTAGTTAAAGATTGACGTAAATAGATTAACAACTTAAGTATTTATATACCCGTACGTACAAACAACTTTTTTCCACTTCGTAGTAAATTGTAGACTTTATCTTAATTTGTCTATATTATTGCATTTATGCAACCATTCAGTAAGCCGAGTTTTATATAAAACACCTGTATCGTAAACATTAAAAGGAGATCCTGTGTTTCAATTCTTCCATGTTTCTTTGTCCGCGTTTGCAAAAATTATATTACTCTAAATGTTCAGACAACTCGCTTTATTTCTATAATATGTTTATTTATGTAATTAAATTTGTAATTATTTTATTGCTTTATAGAACTTGGTCATTCGTATTGTGGGAGAAGTCTGAATTGTATCATTTGGTAAATAAAACAAGTTCTAGGCCATCGTTACACGATCACACTTTTCCAACTTTTGGTGACGATGATAGGGGTGGTGGTGGTCGTCGTCGTGATGATGTGATGATGACGATAACGTTGAAGATGAAGACGGTGAGGAGGAGGAGGGGGAGGATGGTGGTGGCGATGAAAACGACGGCGACGACATGATGATGATGATGAAGACGAGGAGGAGGAGGAGGAGGAGGGGGGAGATATGGTGGAGGGAGGAAGGTGCTGGCTATGAAAACGACGGCGACGACATGATGATGATGATGATAGTGGTGGTGGTGGTGGTGGTGGTGGTGGTGGTGGTGGTGATAGTGGTGGCGGTGGTGAGGAGGAGGAAGTGTGGTGGAGAGGGAGGATGGTGTTGGCGATGAAAACGACGGCGATGACATGATGATGATGGTGGTGGTGGTGGTGGTGGTGGTGGTGGTGGTGGTGGTGGTGGTGGTGGTGGTGGTGGTGGTGGTGGTGGTGGTGACGACGACGACGACGACGACGACGGCGACGGCGATGGTGGTGGTGGTTGTTGTTATGGTGATGATGGGGATGAGAAGGGGTGGGTTGTGGTGGAGGGGGAGGTTGAGGATGGTGGTGGTGATAAAAACGACGGCGACGACATGATTATGATGATGGTGGTGTGGTGGTCGCGGTGGTGGTGGTGACTTCTAAATAGTAACAAATCTTATTAAGTATGTAGCGTAACCGTAGAATAACGTCTGATATGGTAAAACGTTTAAATAGGGGCATAAATCAATAGCGTTGATCCATTACAGTCCTGGGTAATCTGTAAATAAGCCACATGTGTAATCACTCACACACTCGATAGTTCCTCAGTAGTTTTTTCATTCATCACAGAGTGATGCGGCAAACAAAAGGTAATGTGATGGTAGAAACACTGGAGAGGCTGGTAAATAGAAAGCGGAGTAGGGACGGAAGAGATGATATTGTATAGATGCACACACACAACGCTCACAGCCACTATGGAGTATTTCTTCACACTTCAAGTTATTGTTGTTCGCTTGTATATGTTTACAATTTACAGTGTCACAACAGAACAGCTATCTCACTTATCAGTGTGTTACAGAAGGCTGGTTAACAAATATTTTTTTTATTGTATGTAAATGTATGTTCTGTGCTCCTGTCGAGTCGTTGTAGCGTGAGCGACAACACGCAATTCATCATTGCTGACAACTGTTTTACAATAATAGTTGTTGTGGCAACACTGGCGTTGTTGATTTGCCAGCCAGCCCCAGCCGTCTACTTTCACTAATGGAATTTCTGTTTAACAATAATACACCAGCCATGAATAAAATTTTACATTTTTCATTACGAAGCTAGTTACTTGCAAGTACTAAAACCTATTCTGTCTGTTGTTTTTAAATTTAATACAGTAAACAAGTTAAAACCGGTGAATTGTCTAAATATAGTCTTCTTCTTCTTCTTCTTCTTCTTCTTCTTCTTCTTCTTCTTCTTCTTCTTCTTCTTTTTCTTTTTCTTTTTCTTTTTCTTCTTCTTCTTCTTCTTCTTCTTCTTCTTCTTCCTCCTCCTCCTCCACCACTTCTTCTTCTTCTTCTTCTTCTTCTTCTTCTTCTTCTTCTCACGGAGTAGGCACTTTGCCTGTTCCGTCTTCACAGAGTATCTCTCCACCTCACTTTCGGTCTTCCTACATCTCTTGTACCAAAGGGTGTATATTGAAACGAAACCTTAGGTAGTCGTCCATCTTCCATTCTGTCCAGATGCTGTAACCATTCCCTGCGATATGTCTGGATCTTATCATTTATGGATAATACCTGTACCTATTCTCTCTATATTGCGCAAACGATCCTGCCTCGTGCAGCCCTTTGTTCTTCTCAGAAACTTCATTTTCGAAGTCTGAATCTGGTTTTTAATCTTCTTTGTAGGAACCCATGTTTCAGATCCATATAGTAAAAAAGGCACTGCCATTGTTTTATAAAATTTAAGCTTTGTCTCTTTCCTTGTCTTTGTCCTCAACTTTCTACGCTTATCTTGCCTAATATATTTTTTTAAGTGTCTGATTAACCTGTTTTTTATAGTTTATGGTTTTTTGTAATCACAGAATTTTATTCCGTAAACTGATGTATTTTTACAAACGCCAAAACGTAGTTTTTCTGTTACTAAATCATAGACAGACGTGACTACAGAACACCGTCTCATCCCAACACCGTTACCGTGTCCTTTGTTTCCTACTACCGAGTTCGTTACCTGTTGGCTGTAAAATAGTCTATATCGGTGAAACGGGGAACTTTGTGCAATGTCGTTGTGAGATCACAAGAGGGGAGAATTATATGTACTTAGCTCCGTGAGCTCCACAATTCGCTCGCTATTTTGAACAAAGTAGATAAATTATATTACTAGACTCTATTAATAGTAAACTATTTATATAATTAAATAAATTTTGATATTCGAAATTTTTCAACTATGGAAAAAATTACGAATATACCGATTAGACTACTAATTTTTTTTAATAACAACTGTACGGCAGACAATCACACAATAAACATTAAAAATTTGAAAGTTTTGGATTTGTGTTAATATTCCACTTAGTCTGACACGCAGTACAATTTTACAATTTTTTCAAATTTCTGAAACCTGTATTAGCCCCTGGGGTCCAAAACTTTTGAAACTTCTAAATCTGTACACTATATTAAGATTTTCTTTAAAATTCTTTTTAATTTGATATCCCATACGGAATTTACAATTTTATCATCATGTTCACCCACGTTTTAGGGCTCTGGCGTCATAAAAATTTTTAAATTTTTAGAATTAAACACTAATTATTGACCGTGGTTAAAACGCCTTTTAATTTGATACCCCAACCTGGAATTTTGCGATTTGTTTTCACTATTTTAAACCCCACATATTTGCCTCCAACCCCCCTAATTTTCGCTGGGGATCAGTCTCAAAAACAGTAGGATTATAGGCCTATAGCGTAAAAGTATGGACACGCATGCCAAGTTTTACAAAAAAATCCGTTGATGCGCTCAAAAGTTATCGTGAGACGTGCGTCAAACAGATAGGTAGACAAATGCCAGACGGTCGAGTTAAAACTGATAACTCGCTGCGCTCGTTCAGTAACAAATTATGTATTTCATATCATGCAGGTATAAAAACATATAACATGGAAAAAAAACAAATTTTGCAAATGTTTATATCCAGTCGAAAAGTTTAAGATGTTTAAAGTAAATTAAGAGGAAATAAAGTCGAGATAAGAACGGCGTATATACAGTATAAAGAATGGTTCAGTAGTATATGTAAAGAATGGTTCTGACAGCTCTTCGATGGACAAAATTCCACATTGCTCTGTCGTCAAACAAACACGTACAGTATTTATTCTCTCTTACACACAAACACACACACACACACACACAGATTCCTTATTTCTTAGTCATGAATAGTCACTGCAGAACTTACGGTTGGCTGTATAACAGTACGCAAAAGGATTAAATATGACGATTTTGGAGAGTCGGGTATACCATTTGACCCAAACTACTACTTGATATTTGATACATAACTGTCGTTCCCAGAACTCTTGGTGACTGTGGTAGTGACACATAAAGAGTTAAATTTAAATTCTACAGAAAAGTTTTGTTGAATTGTGTGTTACCTTTCTTGCTGAACGAAGGTCCATTAGCTCTTATGTAAATATGTGTATTGGATATGTACACATAACGTTTATGTTAAGAAAAACATCAATTTCAGTAATGTTCATGTCTAAATACTAACAAGCCTTATTTTAATAGCTGTAAATGGTACAAGATCAGTCACTGGCATGAACAATCATTTTAATTTACAGCCACAAAATACTATGTAATTCCCACATTTACCAAGACATTAGACTTGAAGGTATACTTCAGCGTGATAACTACGCAAATGTGACTACCGCCAATGTAATACGTAACTGCTGCTATTTATCGAGTCGGCAATTGATATGCGGCAGGACCATAACCCACAAATATCAACCTGCTTCTAACCTACATCATACGATTCACACATGTATGTCAACATTCCAATGTTATAAACTAAACAAAGAAACTAGGCGCGGAATATAATTCTACTACTACGGCTCAGGCGAAAGTGACAAATACAATATCAAAAACAACGATGCCAGGGGTTGTGTAAGCTTTCTAGCTGCTCAAATCCGGTTATATGTCAATAGAACTCCACAAATAATTCATTAAAATCTGATTTTCCCACTTACGCAAGACTCTCCTAAAGAACATTAAGTAATCATGCGACAAGAACCTTAACCAAACCGCCTCCTTTATTTTAAAATAAGACAAGAGTTGTCAAACGTCGCCAACGAAGAATAATATACTAAAAATCCCTTATGAAACCTATCAAAATCAAGGTTAACACTCAGGATCTTGACGTTTACAGGAAAAATCATGCATCACCCACACTAGATGAAACAAGTCCGACCACATCGTGTGGTAATGAAACACTTGTACCTTACTGTATCCACTGACGAAATAAAATACTTAGCTAGCTTAGGAAGAAAAAGACATAATGTAGAAACACGATGATTGTTATTGTCAAAAAAAACATACCAACAGTTTTTGTAGATTTATCTCAATGCAGCAGTAAATAACAAATAAATCTACGTCAAATTCGTTCAAATTCTTATTGAAAAATAACAAATCTAATAGACAAGTCGATGAAAGCAAATACTTACAGTCTTTTGTACACGTATACATTTAAATCCACGAAGCGGTGATGGTGTTGTTGATGAAAATAAAGACGAAGGTGATGACAAAAAATGATGAAGACGAGATGTACAAGTTGCAGTTCCTTTGTCTGACCGTCAGGTCACCAAGAGGGTTTACTGTGTCGCCGAATTCAAAGCTTTAAGCGGAGTATAGATTCTCTAAAGACTTGCACCCAAGCATTCATGGACGTATCCCGAAAATCGATGTCTTGCTGTAGGCAATATAATCAACTTAGATGATTGAAGTCGATGTTTTAATTGGCTCCAATAGAGAACGTATAGCAAGATCTATCTTGCTACTATATATCCTGTGCTTTTATTTTTCAAGAGGTAACATAATTCTCAAGTTGATACCAATTCCACGTTCTGGGATCGTATCTCAGCAACCTGGACTTAAATTGGATTCCAACTTCAGTGATGGAGAGAGAAAACACACAAAGACAATGACTGGGAAGCGATTCGATCAGTTCCGGTTTAATGGTTTTGAGGATGATGGTATAATTGTATTGCCATTTGTTATTGTAAAATACCCTCCATATACTACCTGTGTATGCTATCCCAATGTTTTGATGCATAACAGGACCTCTAACGCAGTGTTACATGAGTGTTTGTAAAACACTTTGCTCTGTAAACTGTCAAACCGTTCCGACAGCTTTGTTGTCAAATTCCAATGTTTGCTTCCGCGTGACATCCGGGTAAGCAATGCAGAGAACATAAATTACCTCAACCGAAAAAATCATACTATAGAAATGCACCGTTTACACGGTTGACACATTAGAGTAAGCAACTTGTTCTAATTCAGGAGTTAAAGGACTCTGAGGTAAATAAGATATAACTGTGAAAATTCCAGGACAGCTAAAATCGTCTTGAGTTGAACAAAATAAAAAGTAAACGGTTTTCTGATCAACTGGACTGATAAATCCTATTTACCTGAGACTGTTTAAGTACTTTCAGTATTTTTAAATATCAGTTGTTAGAATCTGATGGTTTGAGAACCATCAGATTGTCACCAGATTACTTTTTGCTGATCACCAGATTCTGTTAGCTGGAGGCAAATACGGTGCAGACTACATCACGAGAAAAATCGAAGAAATATAAAACAGGGCCGGTCTGAAAATTACGTATTATAACTAAAACGAAGCGGACGGTTAACTAATAACTACGCGATTAATTTTGAAACGGACCAGGAGCCGGTCTTCCATGTAACCGCTGTTGCCGGCGGCAACAGTACTGGAGATAAGAGAAAATAATATTAATTATATTACAGAATAAATACTTTAGTTATTAAATAATTTGAAATACGAACAAAATTAGTAGGGAAACTTGAAGAAAAGCGTATCATTGCTTTCGAACTGCTGGACGCTTGCATCGTCTTGTGTTGCCGGCTCAGACATCGGCAATATTTTACTGCGTAGGTCATTGTCACTGTACAAACTGTGGAGGTGGGACGACACATTCGTCCACCCAATGTGTTGCCGCTGTTTAAACCGGCAAAATGCTCAGTTTGCAGCTATGTTCGTTTTCGGAACCGACGTGCAGCAAATACTACGTACCTCTTTGTGTTTTGTCCGTTTAGTCATGTGTTTCTCTATTTGTCTTTATTATTTTTAATTCGATTATTTGTGTTCTGATTTAGTTTGTGTAAGTATAATGAGAGTCAGATCCCGTTGAACCGGGAACCTCTTCTTCTCCGAGCGAAAGGTAGAAAATGCTCTAAAAAGAACACTTGGTACAAGAAAAAATTCGAATTAATTTTTAGGTTAAGTTTTAGGCCTATCACAACCGGCAACAGATGTTATGTACTCACGCCACACCACTGAAACAGGTTATGGAAGTCTGCAATGAGTACAAACATTTAGGAACAACGATTGGCGAAGAAGAAGATAACAACAAATAAAATAACTAACAATCAAATTAAAGTATACATAAACTGAGTTGTTAAAAAATATAAGAAAAAACAAACTGTCGAATGTAGCACAAAGGTGTAGAGAGCGTACCTTTTTACGCAGCAGAGACTTGGAAACAGACTTGTAAAAACAACAGGATATACAGAGACTGTTTCCTGTCAATGAAATAATGTAAAGCGACAACATTAGAAAAGAGTCGCATATGCAGGATAACGCAAATTTTTAATAAATTTAGTGCCATCTATGTTTTTGGTAAATTACAATCAAATCATTTCCTTATCAAAAACAAAAGTTATGGCTTTTTCTGGGGCAAATCATATTAGAACAAAGATTGTCATACAGGACTCGACAATAGACCAGGTGCCAGATTTCAAGTATCTAGGGTGTAGCATCACATACCAAGATGATAAGGAGGTTGAAAGCAAAATTAGTCTCTTCCAGTCGCTTTGTAGCTGTATCATTAAACATTTAAAGAAGAAAACAAGGAAAGAGACGCAATTGAAATATTATAATGTAATGGCCATACCTCGACTACTGTATGGTAGTGAGACTTGGATTAGAAAGGCCAGAGATATATCTGTAATACAAGGAGCGGCATAAAGTTCTTGAGAGCTGTAAAGGGTTGTACCAGGAGAGATCTTATCAGAAATTGTCATATTAAAATGAGCTAGGTATAGCTGAAAGCTTAAATGAGAAAATCTCCCGGTACAAAACGGAGTGGCGGTTACACGTAGAGAGAATGGATCCAACTATATTTTCAAGAAGAGCCCTTGACTATCATCCAAGGGGGAAGAAAAGTGTGGGAAGACCCCGTAAGCGATGGTTGGATGACTTCCATTGAGATTGAGACTGGACAGACTACTAGCCTAAGCCGTAAAGGATGACGACGACGACGACGTCTATCTATGTGGACTGAACAACACCGTCCAGTGTGTCTGGCACGTAGTAGCTTCAATTTTTTCTACCTCTTCAATTGGTAGTGGCTCGTTTTCTTCTCTCTTTTTTCCTTTGTCCTCTCTCTTCTTATTTTTCTCGAATTTGCCACAAAGTGTTCTACAGTAATCCAGGCATCTCTGTGAATCCATCCGAGCTTTTCTTTACAATCTGTCGCACCGCCTTATAGCCCGTATACTGGTATACTGTACTTGGATACATTCCACTGCGATCTTATGAAGTACGATTTTGTTCCTGTAACTTTTACGTCTTCGGACAATAGACTGCAAACGCCCGGCTGTTGGCTGTTCAACCTCTTGAAACGCTACTATTCTTGTTTCAGCATTTCTACTCTGTCTTGGTGGAGGTTAAACTAATTTAGCATCCGTAACATTTACAACTAATAACAGTACTGTGGAACCTCACTAATTCGTCTTCCTCTGTATAATCCGTTACCCTTTCAAGCTTTGTTTTTCTTTTTCTTTATTAACAAGGACTAATATATACGCTAATTATAGCCGGGGTAAACCAGAAACGTGTTTATTGTGGCTGGGGTTCTAATATTAGCCAGGAGAACGTATGGCAGAACGTATTGGTTCCGAGAATGGATATTTCGACATTAAGTGTTGTGTTGTGTTGTTACAGCGTAATACGTTTCCGAAAATTCAGTCTGATTGCTGATGCCTAATAAAGTATTCTGGAAATCATAATAAAATCTGCCTGGAATAAGTTACGACCATTTGAATTACAACCTGCGTCTACAGAACCAGAAGGTCTTGACCCCACATGGGAATTGTTAGATATCTCCCAATCCCTACCAGTCTGAGTGAAGACGACGTCAAAAATTGGTGTGAAATAGACTTACCGGATGTAGGCTACGAAATGTTTAGTGATGATGAAATTGTTACATACGTATCCACAGAACCTACTAAAGCTAATGATGAAGAAGATGACCAGCCAATAAAACCTGGAATCTCCCATAAGGAGGCCATTCAATCACTGACTACAACAATCAAGTGATACAAAGAATAAGATGAAGTAGAACTTCCTAAAATAATTTCACTGCACCAAATAGATAATTTGGCTCATAAAAAGTACGGCCGAAAAAACAGAAAAAAATTACAGACCTTTTCGCAATCATTAAACACTTTTTTTGTAATTGCTGTGCTTAACTTGTTTGAGTTTGAAAATTTCCAGCAATAAATTTATTCGAGCATAAAATTAGTACTGTACATTTCTAATGTTGTAATAAAATATTTTACATTGTCTTTAATGGGTTTGTTTCTTACTACCTCAATAATTCGTCTATTTCGCTAATTCGTCACCCCTTCGGTCCCGTAGGTGACGAATTAGTGAGGTTTCACTATATTAAAAACTCTTAGGCGGAATAAACATACGGCTATAGAAAAGAAAACAGGCGTCTATAAACTATCATGTAATTGTTTTTACACCGGTAAAAGGAGGAGGAGTTTTCTTAAACGTTTCCTTGAACACACACCTAAACAATTAAAAAATCTCAACTCCGTCAACATAAAGTCTAACTATGCTCTCCACTTGATCTCACACGACCACAGTTACACGGATTTCAAGTCTAACTTGGAACTACTACACATTGTGGAAAGGGTCGACTCATGAACGCCTTGGAAGAGTTTGAAATTTACAGAAAATTTACAGAGCCTACACAAACATAAGTAGTCGCGGTTTTGTATTGAATGACCAGCTGAACTTTAAAAACAACCCGCTATACGATATCGCCTCGAACCCGCTTTATCGGATAGAGACGAACAACCGCTCAGTGGTCGGCCAAACGTGAATACGTATGCACTGCAAATGATAATGAATTTTTAACCGATGACGACATCCTACGAGGGATATTTTAAGATCTGATGATGAAGAATATGCTTTGAAACGCATCATCAACATAAAAAATGTAAAATAAATCACAAGGGGGGAAAAAGGTTAGTTTGTCTAATTTCTCAAATAAATATAACTCGCGTGTAGTTGTGAAATAGTTTCATTTTGAAGGGTAATTCAATGTAAAGGGTAAGTATAATTTTGCACATAAAAATTATAAGCTGTGCCATTAGTTTATATGGAATTAAATTATAATGAGACTAAAGAGTTATTTGAATAATTATAAATATAATACTACTGACTCGAAACACTAATTTTTTATTAGTAAAAATGTAAAATTTTTACCTTGTAGTCTGAACCAGTTTTCGCTTATTACAAGCTTCGTAAGCGCTGTCCGGCTTATTCTTGGTGACGGCGCCGTCGTACGAAAGATCGATGTTGTATGTGTGTGCGGTCTTTCGAACGACGGCGCCATCATCAATAACAAGACGGACAGCACTCCTAGCGGCAGCCTCTGACGAAGCTTATAATAAGCGAAAACTGATTCAGGCTACAAGATAAAAATTTTACATTTTTACCAATAAAAAAAAATAGTGTTCTAAGTCAGTAGTATTATATTTATAATTAGTTAATCAACGGATCATGGACAACAAAATCCAGGAAATTATTTGAAATCTAAGTCGGGATGACAAGTGACACTGGCCAAGAGATACTTGTTTGTCAATTTAGAGCTACTATCCAGCTCTTTATTGACACAAAAATTCTTTACGACTTTTAATCTGATTGTGAATTTTAATGTTATTTAATTCGTTAATTAAGTGCTCAATTACTTATAAATTTTAAAGAGGACGTTTGCGAGGATCGTTCAAAATGTATAACACAAATTTTATGTTGTGTCGACGTTTCGACAATAGTTATTGTTATCATTGTCCTCAAAATGTTTACTCTTCATTGTGTTATACTTTTTTGACCGATTCTCGCATCTTCAAAATTTATTGATTGCCGGTCACAAGAGATTAAGGATTCATTCAAATATTTATAATTTTTATATTATTTTTTCGTAAACTTTTCTAAAATTTAACATCATAATTAACTTGAATTTGACAAAAAGGAACATTTGTGCAGCTATAATTTAGACTTCTTTACCAGACACACAAAAACTGGCACGAATAGCTGTCATTAGCATCGGCATAAGGGCGACTGGTGTGAGAGGAACAACAATAAAACCCGAGTTGAACAAAAGTGAAAGTAATCCAGAGAGACAAATATAAATAGAAACAACGCTGAACCTCTACAAAGAACCCTTTTCAAAAGTGTTGGCGGTAGAAGAATAGTAGAATAAACTCAGCTATAAAATGAATTAAGAAAAAGGAGAAAGAAAAGCCGTTTAATCGTAACGAGCAGTATTACTGTCCAAATGAGAAACCCTCTTTATGTAAGTCTATGTGCTGCATGTTTATCTTATTATACAGTTACGGAAATGTTTGTGAAATACAAACAATAATGAATAATTTTAATGTTCATGTTCTCTTGACCATCACGGAGCGCGGAAGTCCGCAAGCACCCAGCTGCCGCACTGCCATTCACGAGGAGTTTTGAATTCATGCATTTCATGCTTAGTTCACCAGTAGAGCTTCAACATTATGTCCTTACCGACCGACAAAAAATATAGTTGTGGAACTAAAATGCAAACAGCATCTTAGATCAAACCGAGACTCTTAAAACACCGTACTCATACACTATATTACGAGACAATTGTGATCAGATGTAAGACATGAACATGAGATACATTATATGAAAAGACAGTTTATGAGCAATTGATATTTTCCTTATTATTTGCCAATATAAATAAATTCATATGTAAGAGATAACGTTAAGCGTCAACGAGAGGCAGAAAACATGAAGCCGAAGCAAAAAGAAGTCAGCTACGAATTTGTTTTAGAATGGAACACTAAAGAGAGGTTATCATTAGTACTACATAAACTAACAAGAAAACGACACCAAAATGTATTTGTAGACCTGCAATAATGCAAGCAGATAATGTTAGAAAATAGTAATTACTTTTTGGGAAATAGAAAATGAAAAATTTAGTACTAAGTATATTAACATGTATTAGGAAAAAACAAGTATATAAAACGTTTATAACATAAATCATTCTTCTTCTGCTTCTTCTCCTTCTTATTATCTTCTCCTCCTCCTCCTACTCCTCTCCATTCTAAAAAAAATAACATGTATTAGGAAAACAAATATACAAAACTTTTATAACATAAATCTTTCTTCTTCTTCTTCTTCTTCTTCTTCTTCTTCTCCTCCTCCTACTCCTCCTCCCCACTCCTCCTCAACGTTCTTCTTGTTGTTCTCCTTCTTCTTCAACATCAACATCTTGATAAGCTGTACCAGTATGTTGCCTTTGGGAGTCTCCTCGATCGTTGCTTATTCAGTATTCGGAGCTGCAACCATGGTATACATACGTGTCTATGTGTTTGCATACGTGCATACGTTTGTATGCAGAAAGACAAGGATCGATTGTTTTTTACGGTGAAAAGCTAAAATTTACTTCAACAAGATTATTAGTCGTCATAATGATAACCCAATATGCTCAGACAAAGAGAGAGATAACAGCGTACAAATTGTTAAATTATTTAAATTAAAAAACTGTATAAATTGTACCAAACATAGTGTTCCGGCTCTATGGAGTACGGTTCACTGAAGACGTCATAGTTACTTTTCACAAACAGTTTAACTAAACTTTAACTGATTAGTAAACAAATCTGTCGGTTACATATCTTTAAATTGGCTACTTTATCAGTATTACCTATCAGTCTGAATCCAGCTTCTTTGGATGGCCATAAAGTCTCTTAGACTATTTAATACAATGCTCAAATATATTGTAACGACGGAACGCTCTCGAACAGTCGAGAGTGTCGTTGTACACGATTCTCGGCTAGCCGAGCAGGTGTGTGTCAAGGCCGCTCTCAAGTACCCTCTAGACTTCTCGAATCGTTTTTGACACATACTATGGACATTAGCCTATAACATCTGCAGGCTATATGTAGCAACTGCTGCCGCTTAGAAGTTAGTTACGTTAGACGATTTATTCAGCGTGGCTTAAGTGGTTGTTGTGAAAAGTCTTATACTATCTTATAAATAGTGCGGAACTCTTAATACTAAACATTATTATTGCGTGTAGGGAAATGTAACTTGAATTACTGTATGAGAGTATCTTGTTGATTTCAAATTGTTATTTGTGACTCATTTAAGCTGGTAATTAGTGATTTCATTGGTGTCTGTATTTTGCTTTCCCCTGCACCATACGACAATCAGTGAGACAGTCGTAACAATGTCGTAACAAACAAACTCAGATCTTTCCAAGTTTGCCCAAAGCGCACTAGTAATAATTCTGGCGATCTGAAATCGTTTAAAGATTTCCAGATTTGACTTACTAGCTTGTATTCAACAGTTGAGTCCCGACTGCGCATGGTGATATGAGTGTAACTTTATATTGTAGAAGTTTATTCCCTAATGAAGTAGCCTATGAGAGTGTTTACTCGCTATACAAGATATCCAAGTCTTTCTGAATGTCAACCTTAATTGTTTGTTTTTTGTTTTTGTGTGCTAGCTCCATAATATCCTTCTATCAAGATACATGCCGAGATACTTGACTTCATTAACCTGAGGAAACTGACAGTTGATAAGGAACTAGTGAACGGGTTTCTTTATAAAAGTGTTCATGAATAAAGTTAAACTGATTCCATTTATTTTCATTACTTGAATTAAAATCGCTTTTATACTGCAATTTTTGTAAACAAAACAAGCGTTAAAAGAAGAGTTTTAAAGAAAAAACGATGTGTGAACAGTAGAAGAGGGGCAGGGAGGGAGGGGGAGCAAGCAACCTGTTGTTATTGTATGACGACATAACAGTTTCACAAGAGACTCCATCCTCCGAGTTGTCGGCGCAAAAGGCAGCAATTCAATTTGCCGCTGTCTTTCGTTGTTTATTTACTATGAAATCCATTTTCCTCCCTTCCCACTATTCACGTATTGACTCGAGCGGCGCATCACTAGCGAACGGAATGGCGTCTTTATTTATTCCAGCCGGTGCTCAAAGTGAACCTTTAACGTTGCTTACCGATCGAAATATATATTCACTATAACAATAACAATCACTTACCGCTGTGCACCTTTCTTTGTGTCTTGCAATACTCTGTGTGTGTGTGTGTGTGTGTGCGCGCGCGCGCGCGCGTGCGTGCGTGCGTGTGTGTGTGTGTGTGTGTGTGTTGTAGTATTTGTCACACAAGGAAGAGGACCCAAATATGTTATTACGATGGCACGTAGCAGTAAGTTGTGCAGCTGTGCAGATTTATAGTCATCACACAATACATAATGTCGTCAATTCATAATGGTATTTATGAGTGCTATAATGATTCACCATACAGTTCGCCGTACAGTATTCCTACTGTAGTAGATCAAAAATTGGTTAACCGAGTCTAACCCAGGGTGACCGAGTCTAAGATTGGGTAACTGAGTCCAATTTGGGTAACTACTTCAAAGATCGGCTAATCGTATCCAAGAGTAACCGAAGCTAAGATCCGATAACAGAGTCTAAGATCGGACAACAGAACCCAAGTTTAGATAAATGAGCCCATTGATACAGCAACACAAATTCTGATTAACTTTACAGTCATCCAGGACTATACTCCAGGTTTCAGATTAAGCACACTTCTAGGCCCGGCGGAAGAAACAGTGATGGAGTATGTTGATGTGATTCGTAGGACGAACATGACGACAGCCTATCAAGAGAAGGAGAGTTTGTAATTCAAACTCCTTGTCCTCCATTAAGAGATTTGAACCGTTAGTTAATAAATGCATCTTGTGAAACAGTTACATATTTTCAGAATTCAACTAGCCTCGGAAACAGGACGGATTTAAATCGACTTTATGAAAAACAATCCTAGATGCCTTTCAAGCTTCTTCATATGCGGCGCGACTATAAAAGACCGATTACGTGCAACAACAGCGAGCTCTGTGAATTATTTTACAGCGAGTTTAGTACGGAATTAGCGCGCTCGTAAAGGGGATTAACCGTTATAACGTTCGCTACCTAACATCAGTTAGGGGGGGATCGCTACTAATCTCTTCAGTAATTCGTTGCTGTACATTCTGAGAATCGACTAAAAGGGCGATTTATCAATGCCCACACTCTCATAATAACACATAATCACAAAGATAGCGTTCGGAGGCACTCGTCAACGGCTCACATATCAAACGAAAACACAAAGTCATCATTCAAACGCAACGGGCACACTCAACACAACAAAACTTTCGAGGAACTACATAAACTAACAAGGCAGTGACACCAGGATTTACTCGCAGACCTGTAAAAATGCAGGCAGGTCTTCCGAAACTTGTACTTTTGTATTCAAACTTCTCGGAAAATGTCAGTCAAAGTTAAACTTAAACTATGCCATAAAATCAGAGATTATAAACTGAAGTATAAACTTCATAAACTGAGTATTACAAATTATGGAATATATAAATTGTTATTTATGTAAATTGAATATTTATGCTTACTACGTAGGCCATCATGGGCGGAGTCATTGATAAAAGAATTTATATAGGGGGTGTTTGTTTTGTCATTGTCTAAAAGTTTCGGCCACCTACCGGAGGCCTTCTTTAGTAGGAAAAAGTTTGTTGTGTAGGAAAAATAAAGTGTTCGACAAAAGGGTGGAGAGCCGCATGTACCCTAACCGAGGTAAAAGCTATTATAAATACTCTTTTATGAATATTTATATATTTCTGTATCGTTTCAATATTCTTTCTGTTTCGTATAATGAATGTGTGTATGCTTGCATAGATTTTCAAGCGCTTCGTTTTCAACGCTGTGTACACATTATCAAAGGCATTCTGTTCTCTATTATAGCATTTTCTATCCACACAGCAAAATCTACTTAACATTAAATGCTGCTAGACGACAGTAACATTAAATAATCTAACAATATGACTCGAAAAATAAAGTTTTGTGGTTCAAAATAAGTTGTAGTTAGATGCTAGCCTTGTCTAAGTCACAGGAATAATAGGATAGGAAAAATTGTCTATTTAAAAAAACAGTAGTGACATCAGAAGTCCAAATCGTAATAAGGCGCAGGTAGGCTCTTTAATATTAGAGGACACACTTATTCTAAGACAGCTGTAGAAAATAAAAACAATTAATTCTAAAGACATCGTCAACTATGGTCGTTTATGAGATAGGTATGTGTTATGTATTGAGACAAGCAAAACTAGATTTCTTACCATAGTCTGTATTTTCGTATATAACTGCGTACCTTTTCACTGATTATCTCTTAATGCACCTACTCAGACCACTTACTTTCTAAAGTGTACAATGACATAGGCCTTATATGTAGTTTCTGAATAAATCTGTCCAGTTGGTAGAATCACACTATGGTGGGTCGAGTTTCAGTGTTCGTGTATCAGGCTAAATTACTTATATGAATTATACAACTAGAAAACGTTGGCATGTTATTATTGTTGTTGTTGTTGTTGTTGTTGTTGTTGTTGTTGTTGTTGTTGTTGTTGGTGGTGGTGGTGGTGGTGGTGGTGGTGGTGGTGGTGGTGGTGGTGGTGGTGGTGGTGGTGGTGGTGGTGGTGGTGGTGGTGGTGGTGTTGTTTATTAGTTTTACGTATTACAATATTTTGTAAGGAAATGAACGAAAAGTAGTTTAGTCATACCGTATATTAGAAAAGATGCTGTATAATCGGAAAGGATTACGAGAATTACCGAAAATACGGACTTCGAAGTGCTTTTCATTCCCGTACAACCGTAGGCAAAATTCTGTTAAATCCAAGCCCAAGTGGGAACTAAAGCCCAAGCCTAATTGGAAATTTGTAGAGTTCAGAGGGAGTCCACGCATTTTTTAACAATGAATGTTTAACTTCACTTAACAAGTCTCTTTCAATATACAGGCCTATATCAAGTCTGTCACATACATAACGTTCACTATTATATACCTCTAGACATGTAGACGTAGACGTAGACGTTGGTGTAATAATTTTTTAAAGAGGATGAGGTGTTTGTGCCACATCGTCTTGGTTTTCAGTAGCAGAAGTAGAAGTCAAGGAAGCGGAAGTAACCACGGGTTTTTTGAGTTTAAAAAGTCTTCAATCGTAGACTTCCTTTTTGACATGTTGAACACAACAAATAAATACCTATACCACGTATAAAAACGCTATTCACTTCAAAGAATAACTACACGGTCATAAAGGAAAAAAGAACTCAAAGGTCATAACTCATCTCCTCCCCACTCTGTCCTTTTACCCCCTCAAACCCTCCCACGATGTTTTGGTAGTACTATCAGGATTCAGTATCTGTTCTTTCCATGTCCTATACCCAAGAGAATGTTTCGTTCCCTCTTTAAGTCTATCCGCTCATTGACGTCTACCTCTACACCGAAATTCACAGATGGTCAGCACAACGAGTCCTTATGGCCCGTGTATTTCTTACGGGCAGAAATTATGCAGTGTTGCCAAGCGAAATATTCGTAAACTTTTTAATGCTACGAATACGTGTTTTTCGTTTCTCACACGTTTGCCGGTATGAACAAGAGTACGTTACATGTATCCTGTATAGATGCAAAGAGAAAATTCTAAAGGTGTACATGTCAATACAGTAAACAATTTCTCGTGTTTCATATAGTCTGATACTTTTGCAAATCTGACAAAGAAATTTATACTATGATTAAAAAAAAAGAAAAAATAGTAAGCGAGGAAACTTTTATTTTTTGGTCTGGTACAAACTTTCATTAATAACGTTGTAGACAAAGAACTTTTAGTTACCGACGCTTTTTGCCCATACTGATAAGGTGATTACGAAGTTAAACACTTTGTGCCATTGCTCTGTCGCCTTCGTGTGCTACTTAAAGGGAACGTTGATAACGTTAATTATAAACTACTGTTTATTTAATTTACATAAAAACCAAATACTAGTTGAATTCACTCTTATATATTAGCTCACTTAATTTTTGTATGTTTAATCACTTAATTTTGTTTTAATCACTGTAATATTTAATTGTCATTAACCGTTAATGTACATGCTTTGTGCCGTAACTATTTACGGCAACTCACGAATTTGTCATAATCGAATTTCGGCATAGATGCTTTCGTTGGATCGTGTACGCTGACGCTATCTATGTGAGACGTTAGACAACTTGACCTTTCGTTCCCGCTGCTTGGAGCGGTGTTTGTCGTTGAGTAGAGTGAGCCTGCGGTAGACTCGTGTTGGTTTTGATCAGCTGTGTGGAGGCATGCCAGCTGTTTTTGTCGAGGTCAGCTGTTGAGGCCACGAGCTGTCTTATATGTCAGCGGTTGGAAAACTATAGTTGTTTTTTTTAATGCCGGGGTTTTGTATTTAATTATGGAACGCTAAGAAAAAGTGGGCCAACGGGTCTCTGGGCCTGGCAACTGTGATCCTGTGGAGACCGAGATGTTGTGTGTAAGTAGTTTAAGGAACTCGGGCAGCATGCGCTATGGCAAAATTGAACAGGTATGCAATAGTGAAAATTGTTAAATTTTTCCTGGGATGCGCTTTCGCAACGCTTGTGTTTGGGGTCAAGTGTGGGCCTGGCTAGTTCTATAAAACAAAAAACAAAAGAACAACAGTTGCTTTAATTCTGGATGTTTTTTTTACTTCACTGTATACTGGGAATATAATATGCAGGTTTCTGCAGTCATTGCAAATTCTTGAACGCAAGTTTTTTTTAAAAGAAAAGTCTGTTAAACTTGACTAGCTTCTGATATTTCTTTCAAATGGTGAGCTCAGCTTCTCTGGCTTCTAGCAGTGACAGTAATATCTTATGTGCAAAACCTTTCTTTACCTACAAAAAAAAAAAGAAAAAAAGAAAAAAAAAGAAAAAGAAAAAAAACTTAAGAAAATGCGTTAGGATTCAGCCGGGTGCCCATAAGCCTAGTGAAACAAATTTAGCCGAGTTCCCTAATCTCTCGCAGTATTATTCAGTGTTGTTCATATAAATGTCTTGTGGTGAATTGTGAAAAGTATGTGATGTCCCTTATACGTTTTGTCTATAATCTGTGTTGAGCTTATATTGTGTCTGCCTTTTATTAGTACGTATAAATTTGTTTATGAAAAGAGCTGCAGATCACATACAATTGCCATAATAATGACTAGAACTGTAATTCAGAAGTATTCCTCATGTTAATAGAAATGACTGAACTTTTGTACAAGATGAAATTTCCACTTTGGAATGTAGTATTTGTTTCAATTCTCTGTCAATGTACAGTCACTGTTAAAATTCTTTTGTATATGTGTATACTCATAATTCTATGCACAAAACATGTTTACATTTTTTAGAGATATGTATACCTGATTATATGATAATTTTTTTTTAATAATGGTGCACTCTGAAATCTGCAAGCCTTTGTGCTACACAAGTTTATACAAGTTTAAGGAAAATTGAGCACATGCACTTGTGAATTCCACACAAAGTAAATAATTACCTAACTTATGTTACATTATACCTTACAAATTATATGATTCTCCTTTCTAGCTTTTGATTTAGATTTCAGAGGGCGCATGTTGTTGTGTGAGATAATTGTTTAAATGGTTGAATCTGAGCGTAGATTGTATTGTGGGTGCGGACTTTATTGTGAAAAGTGGTCTGGTTCTCGATATCCAGGAGCACGTATGTTTCTTTAAGTTTAACCGTGCCGTACGCATTCCTTTTTTTGGATATCGGGATGAGGCGGGGGAAGGACTTGAAGAACTTCAACCCCCGGCGTCCATTAATAATTTGAGCCAATCTCAACAGACCACTTTCCGTCGATTGTGTGAGGAGTTCCCCGAGGTGCTGACCGCCAACCTCGGACTCACTCACAATTTGGAGTATCGTATCCGTCTTTGTGACTCCTCGGTTGTCCGTTCGCACCCGTATAAATTCGCTCCGCCCAAAATGACCATTTTGCGTGAGAAGGTGCAAGAATTGTTGGACCAGGTGGTTATTGAACCTTCCACGTCGGCCTATGCCAGTCCAGCATTCCTGGTGCCTAAACCGGGAGGGAAGCATAGGCTGGTCATTGATTACCGGAAATTAAACCAAAATATAGAAGTTGAGTCGGTGCCCCTCCCGGACCTGCATTCGGCCTTTGACTGGTTTTCGCAGGCCCGTTATTTCACCATTTTTGACCTGAATTCGGCTTACCACCAGATTCCCTTACACAGGGATTCTCGGCCGTATACTGCCTTTTGCGTACCGTGGAACCTGTACCAATACAAGAGAGTCCCCATGGGACTGGCGGTTGGTGCTCAGACGTTAACACGTCTACTAGACTCTGTGTTCCACGATGTTAAATTCCAGTACGTGTTCAATTATCTGGATGATCTCCTCATTTACAGCTCCACTTTAGAGGAACACATGAACCATCTCCGAGAGGTGTTGTGTCGCTTTAGGCGCGCGGGGCTTACGGTGAATCCCGACAAGGTGAAATTCGCCCAGGAGGAAATTTCTTTCCTCGGTCACCTTGTCTCTCATAAAGGGGTCACGGTTGACCCAGAGAGGACGCAGGCAATCCGGGATTTTCCTCCTCCTCGGGATGCTAAAGGGGTGGCCCGCTTCGTGGGTATGGTAAATTTTTATAGGCGGTTCATCCCGGGGGCTGCCGAGATTGCGCTCCCCTAAATTCCTTAAAGAAGAAAGGTGCCAAATTTGTGTGGGGCGACGAGCAGCAGCGTGCCTTTGAGGCCCTGAAGGAGTCCATTCTGTCGCCGCCCGTGCTTCGGATGCCCGATTTCACGAAGCCCTTTGTTGTGCAATCTGACGCCAGCTCTGTGGCGATCGGGGCCGTGCTCTCGCAGGAGGTGGATGGTGCTCGGCAGCCAGTCGCATTTGTATCAAGGACCCTCACCAACACCGAAAAGAAATCCTCGGTGTATGAGTTGGAGTGTTTGGCGGTAGTCTTCGCCCTGGACAAGTTTAGGAGGTATTTGGAACATGCTGAGTTCCTATTAGAGACCGACAATCAGGCTCTCTCGTGGCTTCTGGCGCACCCCCGTCAACTGGGTAAACTTGGCCGCTGGGTGGTCAAAATTTCTTCTTTTAAGTTTAGGGCACAGCATATACGGGGGACCCAAAATGTTGTTGCCGATGCTCTGTCCCGTATGTATCATCTACCCAGTGAGGAGCCAATAAATGAACCCTGCGCCTTACTCTTGGAGTTTCCCCTCGCCTTCACTGAGGTTATCCCTCATCAGCTTGATGATGAGGTGTTGGGTCCCATTATCGATAAAATTAAATCAGGCGAGATGAAGGCTCCATATCATCTGTCCAAGGGCGTCCTCTGCTGCAAGGAACGTAGAGGACGGGTTCCTAAGATAGTGCTGCCGAGCAAGCTGGTACCTATGGTCTTCCAATATTATCATGATTCCCCGGTAGGAGGCCATTTGGGTGTTTCAAAGACCATCGCCGCGATCAGAAAGAACTTCATCTGGAAAGGCATGGACCGGGACATCGCCACCCGGGTGAAGTTTGTCATCTGTGCAGTCTGAGCAAGCCCGCTCAGAACACTAAGTTGGGGTTGCTGTCTTCTGAGGTGGCTGGCAGACCGATGGAGAAGGTTTTCATCGACTACGTGGGTCCTTTCCCACGTAGCAAGGCCGGGAATTCGTTCCTCCTTGTTGTGTGGACGCCTTCTCCAAGTATGTCTGGCTACTTCCCTTGCGTCAGGCTAGTGCTGCCACTACCATCATAGCCCTTCAGACCAGTATCTTTCAGCATTTCGGGCTTCCCTCCATCATTGTCTCAGACAATGGCCCCCAATTCATCTCGAGGCAGTTCCGGAACATGTGTTTCAGGCACGGCATTCGGCATGTAACCACTTCCCCGTATCACCCGCAACCTTCCCACGCTGAGCGATTCAATCGTAACCTTAGATCCGCTCTCATCGCTTACCACGCGGAACAGCAGAACACGTGGGACCAGAATCTCCAGTGGTTACAGATGGCTTTCAATTCTTCCCTTCATGAAAGCCATCGTGCCGTGCCTTTTGAGGTCATGTTTGGTTTCTCCCTCGCTCATCCCCTTGGTAATTTGTGGAGACTGGAGGATCTTCTCCCGGATTCGCCGAACGAGGGGGTCGCTCACAGGTGGAAAGAGGTGAGGAGAGCCCTGCTCCGATGGCACGAGTGCGTGCGGCGTCGCTATAACGCTGGGAGAGTCCCCAACCCTTTTAAGGTGGGCCAGTTAGTATATTGCAGGAGCCACCCTCTCAGCTCTAAGGTGGAGGGTCGCGCCGCCAAGCTTTGCTATAGATGGTTGGGACCCTTCCGGATTTCTGAGTTTGTCTCGCCTGTTACTGCCAGCCTGGTGAGTCTGGAGGATGGGATGAAGGTGAGGGTGGCCCATGTGTCACATTTGAAGGCGTGTGCGCAGATGGAGCTTCCTTGAGTGTTGGATTGGTATTGTTTACCCCTGTTAGGATTAACTAGGGTCCTCGGGTTTGGTTTATGGGGGGCTTCTCTGGAGGAATTGTGTTTTAATGTTTTACCTTTTAGTGTTTTATTGTTTTAGGTGGGGTTTTAATGTTTTATCGGTATTTTAACTCCTCTCCTTTCCTTCTTCTTTCTTTTGCTTTAGGTCGCGACCGCTCACACTCCCTGTATCTTCTACACTTACACACACCCAGCTACACACCCACACACACCTTGTCCTTCCTTCTGGTGTCCTTTCGTTTTCAACTTTCGCCGGATTTTATCTTTTTATTGGTTTTAGTTAGTCCCCGCTTTTCCTCCAGTGGTGGCAGTCCCAGTGTCGTCCAACCCGTTGGACTCCTTTTGTTGTGGGGGTGTGCCGTAACTATTTACGGCAACTCACGAATTTGTCATAATCGAATTTCGGCATAGATGCTTTCGTTGGATCGTGTACGCCGACGCTATCTATGTGAGACGTTAGACAACTTGACCTTTCGTTCCCGCTGCTTGGAGCGGTGTTTGTCGTTGAGTAGAGTGAGCCTGCGGTAGACTCGTGTTGGTTTCGATCAGCTGTGTGGAGGCATGCCAGCTGTTTTTGTCGAGGTCAGCTGTTGAGGCCACGAGCTGTCTTATATGTCAGCGGTTGGAAAACTATAGTTGTTTTTTTTAATGCCGGGGTTTTGTATTTAATTATGGAACGCTAAGAAAAAGTGGGCCAACGGGTCTCTGGGCCTGGCAACTGTGATCCTGTGGAGACCGAGATGTTGTGTGTAAGTAGTTTAAGGAACTCGGGCAGCATGCGCTATGGCAAAATTGAACAGGTATGCAATAGTGAAAATTGTTAAATTTTTCCTGGGATGCGCTTTCGCAACGCTTGTGTTTGGGGTCAAGTGTGGGCCTGGCTAGTTCTATAAAACAAAAAACAAAAGAACAACAGTTGCTTTAATTCTGGATGTGTTTTTTTTACTTCACTGTATACTGGGAATATAATATGCAGGTTTCTGCAGTCATTGCAAATTCTTGAACGCAAGTTTTTTTTAAAAGAAAAGTCTGTTAAACTTGACTAGCTTCTGATATTTCTTTCAAATGGTGAGCTCAGCTTCTCTGGCTTCTAGCAGTGACAGTAATATCTTATGTGCAAAACCTTTCTTTACCTACAAAAAAAAAAAGAAAAAAAGAAAAAAAAAGAAAAAGAAAAAAAACTTAAGAAAATGCGTTAGGATTCAGCCGGGTGCCCATAAGCCTAGTGAAACAAATTTAGCCGAGTTCCCTAATCTCTCGCAGTATTATTCAGTGTTGTTCATATAAATGTCTTGTGGTGAATTGTGAAAAGTATGTGATGTCCCTTATACGTTTTGTCTATAATCTGTGTTGAACTTTTATTAGTACGTATAAATTTGTTTATGAAAAGAGCTGCAGATCACATACAATTGCCATAATAATGACTAGAACTGTAATTCAGAAGTATTCCTCATGTTAATAGAAATGACTGAACTTTTGTACAAGATGAAATTTCCACTTTGGAATGTAGTATTTGTTTCAATTCTCTGTCAATGTACAGTCACTGTTAAAATTCTTTTGTATATGTGTATACTCATAATTCTATGCACAAAACATGTTTATATTTTTAGAGATATGTATACCTGATTATTTGATAGTTTTTTTTTTAATAATGGTACACTCTGAAATCTGCAAGCCTTTGTGCTACACAAGTTTATACAAGTTTAAGGAAAATTGAGCACATGCACTTGTGAATTCCACACAAAGTAAATAATTACCTATCTTATGTTACATTATACCTTACTAATTATATGATTCTCCTTTCTAGCTTTTGATTTAGATTTCAGAGGGCGCATGTTGTTGTGTGAGATAATTGTTTAAATGGTTGTGGCTGTAATAATTGTTGTTGGATAAAATTGTTCTTTAAATGGTTTATAAAATTGTTTATATTATTAAAAGTGTTTATAGTACAACCAGAGGGGGACTGAAAAGGGAAAAAAAGACTTATTGTTATTAAATTATTGGATTACGAATACCTCTGGATTTATTCTTTGTATTTATTAATGTTCAAATAATTATTTCCAAATAGAGAAATTCTATTTGGGTGAAGGTTAAAAGTACTGTCGAGGCTTGTTGCCTGTCATGGTTATTTGTGAATACCATGTAATATATTTTAGATATTTTACAGATTTTATATATTTCTAATGGAATACTTTTTTAAATATTAAATTTTGAATATTTTGAAATTTTAAATTCTGAATACCATGTAATATATTTTAAATATTTCACATATTATACGAGATGTATGTTTCTAATAGAATACTTTCACAGCCTGGATGTCATGAAATGAATCATTGTAAGAAAAACAAGGTATAGAATCAATAAATTTGTTATTTTCGGAATTTTAAAATTGAGGTCACCTCATTCGTCCAATTCCCTAATGGTTTCCCAGCATGGGGCCATTCTTCCACTAGGAGGCCTCTCCTAGTTCAAGTGAACAAGTGAGCCGGTCATCCAGGTAAGTTGTAGATTTTTTATATTTTTTTTTAGGATATCAAACTTGAAAAACGTGTTAAATTTCGGAAAGTTGAAATTTGTGTTGTGATGTCATTGGTGATGAGCGGCTCAGCTTGTACCGAGAAAGGAGCTCCCCGAAATAGCTAAATAACTTTGTGAAAAAACAACTCTTATGAATATTTGAATGTTATTGTAAATATTTTATTTTTCGTAGTATTTTTTCCATTTAGTAAATTACTATGAATGTGTCCAAACGAATTTGGTTCTTATGTGAAATATTATGTTGAATTTTATAACGGTATGCATTGTAACGGTATTTTATACTGTAACTGTATGCATACAGTAATTGTTAGAAACCCTACTTTTATATTGCATAATTATTATTTGACTTATCTTGCCTACATAAGTATTTTTATTATATTTTAATATCAAGTTACTATGCAATTTTTTTTTTATGTACATTTCACTGTTTAAATTTACATCGTCAAAATACACGTTTATTTAATATTGTTACGACATTACAGAACAATCTACGTGTTTACCGAATGTCCCAGAGGAATCCGATTGTAATGTTGGGTGCGTACGTCATTTCAACATGCGCCCGCGTAGTGTATGGATGTTTCTGGATTTTCGGCTGGGTATAAATACAAGTATACAGCGACGTTCAGTTTAGTTTGAGTTGCGAGTTATTGTCGGGCGATTACTCTGTGCGTTCAAGTGGTTATTAGTGCGGTTCGTAATATTGTGGCGAAGTGTTATGTGTTTTATAATTGCGCGGGACAATTGTAATACAATTGTGTTTTATATTAGTTGACATTTTATTGCGTGTGAACAATTTTTATTTGATTTGTTGTAAGAGACTATCTTGTTGACTACAAACTGTGTAATTGTGATAATTAAAGCTGGTCATTAGTGACGTAATTGGTCTCTTGTACTTTGTTTTCCACTGTACCATGCGACGTCAAGTAGACCGTCGTAACCGTAGTAAAATTTTGTTTGTTTATTAACCTACTTTTGTATAAGTATTATTTTACATGGGCCATCACTAAAGTAAATTAAATACATTTTTTAACTTTTGAAAGAAAAATTACAGAAAATTTATGGTCCAGTTTGTAAATGTGATGTATGGCGGATACTCAAGAATTGTACGCACTCTTTAGGGATGTAGAATTTATAAAATATATTAAGCTATCAAGGTAGAGATGGACCAGCCACATTTGGTGAGGATAACGGAGGATGAAATACTGAGGAAAGTCTTTGGACTGAGGGACTGGAGAGCCATCGCGTCAGATCGGGACCGTTGGAGAACACTTATGGGGGAGGTCAAGACCAGCAATGAGTTGTAGCACCAAGTATGATGATGATGATGATGTTTAGTTTGCTTGATTAATTATAATAGTTTTCGTTGAGACTTCTATATTGGTTATATTTCTATTTGAATGTAATCTAGTGCCAGAGAATGAGACATTATAAATTATATTGTATAATGTTTGTAAACTTATTGTATTTACATATCCAGTGGCGTAACTAGGACCTCCTTCTGGGCGGGGGATGAGACTAACTTCTGTGGGTAGAGACTAGGTTCTGAGGGGGAGATGAGACTAGCTTGAAGGCTGGGCTCTCCACCTGCCTCAGAACGAATGAAAAATTTGGGATTCTTCCCATATCATTTTATTAAAACATAATATTATTGTAAAATATTGTACAGTATAAAATAATTGTAGCAAATACGTACGTTATTTACCAAATGTAGAGTGATTGTCGCTGTTAAGAAATTTCTATTTTATTAATTTACAAGTATTATAGGTAATTCGTTTTATGACTACAGTTATTTATAGGCCTTATTTTAACACGCCCAACTAGCTTAGAAATGATCTACTTGAAATGATTTCGCTGATATTTTTAATAGCTCTAGGGGAAGATTTGACCCCCTGATCCCTCCGTAGTTACGCTATTGCTACAACCATACATGTGCTTACATTCATCGTTACACATTAAAAGTAATTAGGGAAAACCCTGATATACACAATTTGTAGTGTGGCTATTTTTAAATGTACTTTTGGATAATGCAAAGTTGGTGTCGTAGCGAAGTCTGGCAACGTTGGGGACGCTCTCCCATATAATCCATTGTGCCAACCAAACGTGAGTTTTAATATAGCCGTTTTACTTAGTATTTTACTTTTGCCATTTGCTTGTCCTTTCGTCTGGGTGTTTAAAGTAGCTTAGCCATACCTTATTAGCTTGTTTTAATGTCCTATCTTTTATCTGCAGTTCATGTAATGCGGAAGTTTCATCCATGACAGTCTGAGAATACGTTTGCAGACCTAAAATTTAGCCAAATTCCAGACATATAGTCCATGTAAGTTAGTAGCACAAATCTGTAGGCTATCACGGATAGAACAGTAGCCTAGTAATAATGCTCATAATGACAATGCCATTATATCAGCACCAACGAACTACTACACTTTACAGTCCTTGTGTAAACATTTCTTTTCTAAAAAATACGTGAATACAGTTTCAATGAGGTTAGATTACAATCTTCTATTGTTGTATATTCATTGTTCATAATCTAACGATACCGTATACATATGACTTATAATAAAGTTTTAATTACTCAAATTCTTACTTCCAATCGATTTCGGACATAGAATATTGTTAGAACATATACACTGTGCACTCGCGATCACAATATTGTAAAACAGTTACTATTTACAAAAAACGAATTTCGTAAACACTGACTAATGATCGTGAAACGTACGTTTGTGTCCAGAGTTTCTCGAGCACAGTGTATATTTGTCCTGACGATGGTCTATGATCGAAATCGATCGAAAGTAAGAATGTGAGTAATTAAAACTTTATTATAAATCATATGTATGGTATCTTTAGGTTATGAACAATGAATACGCCACAATAGAAGATTAAGATTATACGTAGGTAAGCAATAAGCATGTGTATATTATAAATACATCACATTATCAGAAGTTGGATTATTCAACAAAAAACAAAATAATTTCTGTGCATCTAATACGTTGTTGCTCTTTGGAACAGTTTCTTCTTGTGCCTGTAAAGCCTTACCTCGGTAAACAATTTGTACCATAATAACCTTGGAAAGGTAAGGTAATTAGGTCGTGCTACTACTTCTTAAGCAGTCCTTTTTGTTCGGCTTTATCAAGTTCACACACGTACGGGCACGAGCGTGCTACTATGAGCTAACCATTTGCGGAAACGTTTAAGACTTAATAGCACGTACGTTAAGATGGAGAATGTAGTAACTCACTGCACGTTAATAGCAACACGTGTAAGAAAACTTACTTCACTGCTGGGCGTTTGTGTTGCGCTTTGAAATTGGCCGCCACATTTTGTGTGCTACACACTGCTGCAAAAATTAGGCCTACTTCTAAACCTTCTACAGACAACACAGCAACGCCTCCAGAGAACCAATAACGGCCTAGTTTATTTCTTAACTTTCCTCTAAGTAAATAACAACTGTCGTTTGCAGACTGGCTGACTTAAACGTGATAACAAAGCACGTTTAATAAATCTTAAATTCGCTCGTCATTTCAACTGATTATCGTATTAAAGGGAAATAATACTTAGATTTTAGAAAAGACGTTATTCACGGTTCAGAAATGGCTTAAATGGTACGCAGGAAAACATTTTACATCAGTGGTCCACATCTTGTGGATACAGGTTTACCAATACCGATGTGTTCTAGTTGGATTCTCACTTTGCTTCAAATTGTCTTGGGTGAGATCCCTTCCTTTAATCTAGTCTCTCTTGACTGACTCGTGTTCTTTTCTTACCCCGATGCTATTAGAGTACTCGACGGCTAGAGTGTCTTCGTTTTTTCATTCTAATTTCTTAATTTTGGACTTAGGATCTTAGAGTGCACATTGATGCCGATACGTGAGCACTGGAAATACCAAGAAACGTTTAGTATCAGAATAACTGATAGTAAACAACCAAATCCTATCTCAAAAAGAGAAGGGTGGGGCGCATCTCCTGCGCCCCAAAACAGGGGCCCTTCGGCTAAGGTATGGTAACCCTGACAGTACAGTCTCCGGTCCTCCTGATAGGGGGTTGTGCAACTGGCCAGTAACCTGTTCATGAAAAAACTTTGTAATACGTGTAGTTCCCAAAGCAGCCTCGGAGACGTGGGTCGTTCAAGGATGAGATGGGTGCCGGAACAGGTTCATATAACCTAATCCTTGAAGTGAAGAAGAAGAAGAAAAAGGAAAATATTTGTATACACAAAAATCGAACAAAATAATTTTAAGATTAAAAGCCGTTGTATTATTTGTCTGTTCGGACGGTACGAAGTTGGATTTAATAAACTGTTTTTAAAACAGTCTCGTATAAAACATTTAGCACCTTATAGCGACATACATACATGATTTCTCTTGTTTCTAGAGTGTTTGCCAGTTGTTTGTATAGTTGCGTGGTCGAGTCCCGTAGGTGGTCTGTAAGGCACCCTGTATCGTAAGGACAAATGGGTAGCTGAGATTTTAACGCTCCTGGCGTAGAAGAGAAGAGTTAAGGCTATGGAGCAATATCGACCTTGCTACCCGTTTCCTAGACTCCTCCGCTTGCCCAAGTTCTTATCGGACACTCGCTTTAAACATTTTTCTTTATACACAAACAGATACACATCTGTGTACCGATTGCATTACTAGTAGTAAACAATCATGTGTAATACAACATTAATCGTAAGACTTTGTTTGTGATTTTCTTGTGTATGTTTATAAAGTGTTTTATAATTTAAATGTTTTGTCAGTTTCCCGATTTATCACGTTTCTTTCCAAATCAAGTTTTTTCATAGTCGCATAAACAAATATTTCCACTGTATCTCACATTTGCATTCATTTTACATGCTTTCACATTCTTACTCTTTCTTTTCATTATTTTTTCTTCCCCATATATTAGCGTCTGACTAACTGTCTCTTTTCTTCCTGATTAACAATCTCTGTACTCATTATCATACATTTACTGTAACGCACTAACCGTGCAAACCTGACGTCTTCATAAATTCAAACCACTTCCAGTGGTATTTGTAATGGCCATTTTCTGCTTATACTGTGTTTTTTATCAAAATATAAATTACGAATGCTTGAGTATTGTGTCCCTGAACAGGGAAGGGGTCACGGATTCTGAGCACTGTTCGTGTTATCGCTTGCTTTGTTCGTACCGTGGTAGCTGAGTTGTTTGTTTCCTTTCAGCAAGTTAATGATGGAAATCGAAGCATCCAAAACATCCGGACCATTGAGTCTATTCAGGTCAAAAGGGTTTTCCGTATTGCGATCGCTATACTGTTATTATATTTGGGAATTTTTGCAATAGTTTTATTTTTGTCGAATTGAATCGTGTTTTTCACGTAATGCGTGTTCACTGATAGGGTTTTTTCCACTATCTTTGTTCTTCCTGTATTAACCATAAATCATTGCTCCCAAATTCAAATGTACGATTTTATGAAGGTTGAGTGGAATTTGTTATAAGGAAGTCTATCCAAACGTTTTAGCCTAAAGGTAGCACGCAGTTCACACCGGAAACTAAAATCATGTTAATAGTATCAAGAACAACTGAGAAGGCCTCAATTGATTCAACGGCTAGTAATATTGTTAAAAATAATATGTAACCAATTCCTGTACTTAAATTAATTGTGACATCATTTCAGTAACAACCGAGTCCAAGAGTAGTTAACCGAATACAGAAATGAGACCGTGCAAGCAGTCCCGGATCCATAACGCTAGGGTATCCTGCAGCACCGGGCACCAGGATCTCAGCTGTCAGCCATAAATCACAAAAACTTTTTGAAGATAATAAACATGAAAATAACAATTGTGCTCAATCCAATCGTCTTATCGTCAGCTTTTGGCGATTTCAATAGCTAATTGGGAATCTGAAAGATCACTTTCTCTGTTAAAACGCACTGAAACCATGCTCAGTTCAGCTGTGGCAGATGAGAGATTATTTTCGTTATCAAGCTTAAATATTGAAAGCGACAGCTTGAGTCGGTTGATTTAGAAGAAATTATACAAGACTTCGTTAAGTCAAATTAAAAAAAAATGGATCGATTAGTATTTTCTAAGCTTAAGAACTACTATGCTCATTTTAATCACTATTTAGCTAAATATGTGTTGCAATTTAAGAGTTTAATAAAGTAATTGTTAACTTTTGAAAGTGTGTATACCATTTATCAGTGTAAATAATGGATAAAAGGTTGAATTTTGAATCATGGGGGGGGCACCAGTCCAATGGCAGCGTAGGGCACCACGCGCTTCTAATCCGCCCCTGCGTGCTACCGTATCCAGTATCGGATACCTGAGTCTAATATTGGTTAACCGAGTCTAAGATTGGGTAACTGAGTCCAATCTGGGTAACTAATTCAAAGACCGGCTAATCGTGTACAAGAGTAACCGAAGCTAAGATCCGATAACAGAGCCTAAGATCGGACAAAAGAATCCAAGGTTAGGTAAACGAGCCCATTGATACAACAAAACAAATTCTGATTGACTTTACAGTCATACTCCCGGACTGTCATAGTTACAGGACTATACTCCCGGTTTCAGATTAATCACTTCTAGGCCCGGCGGAAGAAACTGTGAAACCAGTGGTGGCTTACATGGACCAAGCTAGAAGGTACACTGCAGTATGTTGATGTGATTCGTAGGACGAACATGACGACAGCCTGTCAAGAGAAGGAGCGTTTGTAATTCAGAATCCTTTAAACTGTGAGTTAATAAATGCATCTTGTGAAACAGTTGACATATTTTCAGAATTCAACTATCCTCGGGAAATAGGACGGATTTAAATTGATTTTATAAATGGCTAAAAATGAAACAGGTAAGCAGAGATTGGGATACAAAAGACGTATGCCAATATTTGGAAAAGAAAGGAAGCAAAAGAAAAATGCGAGAGAAAGAGAGAATGGCTTTTCTTCGGGTGTGGAGGAAAGAGCATCAAGAGATCGAAGAAAGAATATCAGAGACTCTTTTACAATCACTGTTCGAAGTACCGAGTAATCAAAGTGTTTGAAATATTTTAAGACTCCAGAATGAAAACTTTTAAATATATATGAAATTTCAAAAGCCTACATTATAGTGTTAGTTGCCATATTTTAAGAATTGAACGTAGGACGAAATTGGAAATAGGACGAATCCAAATCGATTTTTTGAATGGTTGAAACTGAAACAGGTAGGCAGAGATTGGGATAGAAAAGGCGTATGATCGGAATGGAAAAAAGAAAGGTAGCAAGAGCAAAATTTAAGAGAGAGAGAGAGAGAGACTGCTTTTATGTTCGGGTCCGAAGAAAAGAGTGTCGACAGATGAACAGAATATCTGAGACGCTTTTGTAATCGATATTCAAAGTACATAGTAAGCAAAATATGAATAAAATTTTAAAACTGCAGTCAAATTTTTAAAAATTTCATACGACATCCAAAAGTCTACTTTCTAGTGTTAGAAGTCAGAAGTGAGTAACTGTCATTTTTAAAGATTAGGAACCATATTCGTGAGAGGCGTCAATACTAGGAATCTGCTCCTACTTTAATTACAACCAACCGTTATGAAAACAAAACTACGTACACGGTTTGCATAAACCACCAAGCACAGGAAAGTTAATTAGAACTAAATGCTTGTGTATGCAGCAGAAATCACAGGCTGTCTGTTTTTCAAATTTAATTAAAATCAGAAGACTTGTTGAATAGTAAGCCGAGTATCATACATCCATCTCCTGTCTCTACCTCCCCTACTCTCATTCTCTTTGCCATACAGTTCTCCTTTTACTCTCTCTCTCTCTCTCTCTCTCTCTCTCTCTCTCTCTCTCTCTCTCTCCCTCCCTCTCTCCCTCTCTCTCTTTTTCTCCCCCTTCACTCCCACCTCTCTTTTCACCTCTCATCTCTCACTCTAACACTCTCTGACACATACGTGATTCATTAGCATTTTTTGTCTCTTGTTAATTCACACTTCCTCTTTCTGACATAAACCAATTCGTTCCTCGCTCACCCGGTCTCTTTTTTTCGTAATTATTCTTCAATACGATATTCTTCAATTCTTGAATAGAATAAATTATTATTTTCTATTTATTAATGCTTTTATTAATTTTTCTGTTCCTGCTTGAATAATTTTAGTAACAGGTTCTGTACCTGTCACACTCCCCTGTAAATGTGTGTGTGTTTGTGTATGTGTGTGTTCGCGTGCGGTTGTGCGTGTATTTATTGATTTTGTGTCCTCTGTAAAGCTTACTGGTTTTGATCGATGAGCACTTTTTGTTGAACGCCGACGTTCCCGTAGAAGTTTGTTTTACACTAAAAAGCAACGCTTATAAAAATCTTATAAAAAAATACGAAATATTGGAACAGTTCTTTGTTTCTGGGCTAAGTGGCAGCTATAAAAGTCTTCTCTTTATAAAAATTTATTAAAAATAAAGTTGTATTAAAGAAAAGAAAAGAAGAAGAGCACGCTTCTGCGTAAGCCAAAACTAACATTTTCAAACGACATCGATTAGCTCCAATTCATAATTTAACATCGTCTTTTATAATTATAATCAACAGAGTTAATTTCAACGAGTTTAATTCTGCATCACTTTGTATCTAGTATTCTAATGTGTCTATCTTTGTATTATATTCTAGTTTATCTATCCATTAAAAATTATTGGGCATCAGAAGACTAAAGTATTGATCTGAAAACGGCGGGAAAATAATTGTACAGAAAAGAGCCAGCTCATATCGTTTTACTTGTCCGATTAAATTGTATTAGGACTACAATTGAAGGAACGAGCCGGTAGAGTCAAAAGCTGTAATAAACAGAACCATAAAATTCTAAAAATTACAGTTGTGCTAGTTTTTGTTTTATTGAACCACTAAACCTGGAAATAGTTAATAAGCTTAAATATTTGGGATGTTGGATGGCAGAAGATAATGATGAAATAAATGAAATAAGGAAAAGGATACAGGCCGCAAATAGAGCATATGCTTCGTTGACAACTATATTCAAGACAAGAAATATCCACCATCAGTCGAAGGTCACATTATAGAAAAATATGATTAGACCGGTGATAACATATGGCAGCTAGACTTGGACTCTGAAAAAACAAGCCGATAACATAATCAATACTTTTGAAAGGAGAATTTTGAGGAGAATATACGGACCAATCCAACTCAATGGTATTTGTAGAATGCGTCACAATGAGGAACTATACAGGCTGTATAAAGACAATGATCTGGCTACCACCATCCGACTGCATAGATTGCAACGGGCAGGACACATTATTAGGATGGAAGGCAACCGAATACCTAGGAAGGTACTGTTTAGTCAAATTGAGGGTAGAAGGCCTGTCGGTAGATCCAAGAAACGCTGGATTGACTCAGTGGTGAGGGATGCTGATACTTTACTTAAAACGATGGACATCTATCGCAGAAGACAGGGGAAAATGGAGGCGGATGAGTATGGAGGTTAAGGTTCGACGCCGAACTGTGACGCCATAGAAGAAGAAGTTTTTGTTTTATGACTGTGGTCGATTCGTCTTATGAAAAAAGAACGTTACGTTTGAGAGGAGGGGAAATAAAATTTTCTGTAAAGAATCAATAGTTTCACAAAGAAGTAGTGGCAGAACTGCACATTTAATGACAGAATATGCAGTTAGAGTAAAGAAAAGTAATAATAATATATAGAGTCAATTAATGGACATAAATAGAGTACAAAACCAAAGGAAAAAGGGGTATAAGGAGATTATAGGAAATATGAAAAAAAAGCTGCATGGTAAAACGCGCACAGTTAAAGGAGGCAACAAATAATCCTCCGAGTTAGAGAGAAGGAGAAGAGAACAAACAAGAATGATGAGGCAGTTTCGTCGAGTGTTACCAAGGCAAACTACTTCTATATTATACCTTCAGACCAAGGTTTTGCACAGAAGCACATATTCTCTGGGCTAATTAATCATAAGTCTTATACTTTATTTAAATAAGGGCTAAAGCGAAAATAATGTTTACTGTAAATGTCAGTTTCGATTTTAGACTTTATTATACAAAAAGCTATAATATCCTTCTTCTACTATATTTTATGTTTGGGTATTTAAGAAATTTATATAAATATTGGGTTGGTATTAGATAAAATCACATTTTGTTATTTGGATAAAAATTTTTGTTTAATCGTCACATTCTTTAGTTTTGAATTTACATCTATTTAGTAGCAAACTAACAATATAGATCAAACGTTTCGACTACAGCTGCTGCAGTCATCTTCAGTGGTCTTATATTCTGAACTGAAGATGACTGCAGCAGCTGTAGTCGAAACGTTTTGGATCTACAAAAAGAGGACCACGCCCCAACAGCATGGAAAATAATTTTACTGAAGATAACTCCGGCCGTAAAAGCTTCAAACTTTTTCTTTCTCTCACATTTTACTTCCCAGTTTGTCGACACACCAAACTGGGGAAGTTGTCTCTCTCTCTCTCTCTCTCTCTCTCTCTCTCTCTCTCTCTCTCTCTCTCTCTCTCTATCTAGGATGTGTCTCACAATAACTTTTTGTGAATGGATCAACCGATTTTCGTAAAATTTCGTAAAATTTTTCCACACTTTTGCCTTACACACTCCTACTCTTTGTGATACTGATCCCCAAAATTGAGGCAGAAGGCAAAAATGTGAGAGGTCAAAATTTTCAAAACATTGCCAAAATCCGTACGGGCAATCTAGTTGAGGAAACTTTTTAAAAAATGTACAGGCATTGCACAAATGCAATGCACAGAGAAGGGCATTGAAAATGCTTCAATAAATCTAAAAAATATATATATTTATTTTTCTTCATTTACCAATGTACAGATTATAAGCTAAATGTAGTCGCATTCATAAGCGCGCACGCATTCACCAATCATCCGTGTTGATTTTGCGCTTTTCCTCAGCCTGTTCATCACATTCCTCTTCCGAAGACGTCTGATCCTCTTGGATTGTAAATCGTGACAATACTTTACGAGGTCCTGCTTTATTAATCTTGTCCATATAACATTTTTTATAAGTTTTATATGTGTACTACGTTATTGACAACAAAGAAGTAGTTTCTATGGAAACTCACCGGTTCCCATTTTCGATCACGCACCAGCGATCGGCCGCAAATGTGCGAAACGTCCTTATAAACATTTTCAATGTTAAAAATTTAAATACAATGTTCAATTTTAAAAATTTTAAATTTTAGGACACCAGGGACCCTAAAAAGGGATCAAACATTTAAAACAAATTATTAAAAACCATTCCTGGAATCAGAGTAAAGAGAAATATTAACCCAAATCAGAATGTAGCGTTTACCAGTAAACGTTTGTTTTAACTTTAAAGGCATTAACGGGCCAAAAATAAGTCAAATTTTAAGAAAACTCTAAGGTTCTATGTGGAACATCAGATTATGAGGAATTTTATTCAAAATACAAACCTTATATCCTTAACAATTTTGACAAAATTAATATCTCTCAACACCATTTGCAAAATCTGAACAGCCTTCAAAAACGTTTGTAACCTATGTTGTTTCCAAAAAAAAACTTTACATATTAATACAAGTTATTTGGAAAAAGTATTGGATATAGTTCTATAGGTATCTATGGAAACATAAATAAACATAAGAGCTAGGACTGATTGGTTTGTTGTTGATGCGTTATGGTTATAAATTTAACTAAAAAACTGCAGTTATTACCTACGTATTTTTAATGTTTATTCTATGACTTTTCTGCGTTACAATTAATTTTTATTTTACTTTAAAAAAATATTATAAAGTAATAAATGTTACGTTATTTTTCTACTAACTGAGAAATTATCTAACATTGAAATTTATCCCAAAATAAATGTAATTCGAACAAAACAGTGACCGAATTTTGCAGCTCAGCGAACTTAATGAGTTTTTTAAAATACGAGTTACAGTGGAATTAATATTTGAACGTGGATCATGCTAACAACGATAACGCTCAGCACAGTTGCTAAAAAATCGGTATGGAGAACTATACATGACTTCCATGTTCTAAGATTTATATTTAAAATCATTTACTTGAATTTGGTTTGATAATTTCTTTTAAAAAATATCGAATTTTGACAAATTTAAATTAAATATTTTCATAGAAACTACTTCTTTGATGCCGATAACGTAGTACACATATAAAACATATAAAACATTACCTCATACGTCTTCAACTATAATTTTCATTTATAGAAAATTACCCTCTCCCCACCATTCAACTACCCTTTTCATTTATAGATATTTCATCTACCTTTCTACAGTGGATTATTATGACCTTCTTTTCAGGATACTTTATTTATAAAAATTAACTACTTTACTCTTATCAAAAAGTAAAACGTTTCTGGTAAACTACCTCCCCCCCTTAACCGAACTTCGCCAAAATCAATAGGCCTTGAGTCCTCTACAACTCGAGCACGTATGCAAAACATTGTTTGATTCTGTTTGAATTTTCGGCAGTTATCGTTCGCCATAGAAAAAATTCTACACACGGACACTCTTTGGAAATTAGCTTTCCTTCATGTTTTGAGGGTAGTACAATCAGAATCAGTCCTTTTCTCGAACACGATTTTTTTCGCGATCACTATCCTTCAATTCCCTTACGGAACATGGAAGTAAAACGGACGAAACATGGTATCAGCAAACAATAAAATGTCTGAGCGCCTTCAGTAAACACGACCTTACGGATACAATAAGCACGTCGCTATAACAATCAGCACACGATTTACACGTTTACAAGAAATAAGAGGTACAGTCAGGTCTCAGATTATTATTAAGCCACAATGAAAACCACGCAGGCGTTTAATGTGAAAACAAAACACACATTACACGAGCACGTCGTACATACGCTGTTATTCACGTATACATTAACGCGCAAAACGCCTCCGCAAAAACTGTTTCGCAAACAATGGAAACATTTATTTTGTTAACAATTCGTCAATTAAACATTCATTGGTACAATGGCGTTATCTGAAACTGCGTTTCTAACTTTTTTTCAGAAAGAAAACATCAAATTTAACCCTTTTTAACGTTTGCTGATAAATACATTGTGATCGTGTTTAGGTATAGCTGTTGGGAATCGAAATAATGTGGTCGGCGTATCCTCAACCAACACAGCACATCATGGAGCCAGCCTAGTTATTTTGTGTACTTTTTATCACTAGGCTCAGTTGAATTCTGGGTCCGTCCAGCTGGAGGCGTTAAATGTGCTGCTCGAGACAATTACGAAGCGCTCTCGAACAATCGAGACTGTCTTTCTACGCGTTTCTCGGCTAGGCAAACAGGTACGTGTCTCTGTCAAGGCCGTGTACACAAGTACTACTCCAGATTGTTCTAGTGCTTACTAACTCCATTATGCTGGCACGCGCGCCGTCAACAAAATGGAACATCTGCAGGCTATATAGGCCTATAGGCAACAGCGGCCGGCTTAGTTAGTCAGTTACAGTTGGCGATTTATTCAAGTGCGGATCGAAGTATTGTGGCGAACTGATTATTGAGTTATAATTAGTGTGGAACTCTAATAGTTGACATTATTATTGCATGTGGACAAATTTAACTTGAATTATTGTACGAGAGTACCTTGTTGATTACAAATTGTTATTTGCGACTCATTAATGCTGGTTATTATTGACTTCATTGGTGTCTGTATTTTATTTCCACTGTACGACGATCAGTAAGACCGCCATAACAGTACATTACCGCTTTACCACATTTGAATTTTACAACATTACTATAATATGGCTTTATTACGTTGACACCCAAACTTTGTTAGTAATCTAATTTTTTAAATAATTCTGTTAAATTGATTACACAGTGTGACAAACATTTTGTTCCTAACTTCTCAGTCACACATTCTAATAGAGTTTACCTACAAATTATTGTGAAGTCTACGTGCAGATGAAACTTTGCTCCAGTAATAAGCAACTTCCAAATTTACTCGTTTCCAAAAAGGTCTCACTGTTTTAAGCAGTATCTCAGTTTTGAAAAAATTATAAAATTTTTCTGAAACCTTTAGATATTCGAATAAACATACAGAACGTTCAAGAATTTTCTGAAACATTTACAAGATTATTACAAATTTACGGTTATGTCCAAGTCCTTCTAGTATTACTCATAAATTGTTAGGATATTCTTTAATATTTTGAAGCTCTTTAAAATTTCCTCAAGTGTTTTTTAATTTTTTTAATTATTAGAATGTTATGGAACGTTACTAATCTATCAGTGTTGTAGAACTTTATCAAAAGCTTTCTAATGGACACTGACTGACAGAATTTGCCACTGATCATTTAGATACATTTAGAATTTTTAGAAAACTTTATAGAACTTTTAGAACTTGTCAAAACTTTCTAGTGACCTAAGCTATAGGAATAACTACAGGATCGATCGCTTTTACGTCCAATTTACTACTATCTGTTCAATTGATAGGTTTTTGAATTTTGTTGTCCATAACGTGTCCGTTGATTAACTAATTATATGTATAATCTACTGACTCGGAACACAAAGTTTTTATTGTAGCCTGAACATACTTGTAGCCTGAACCAGTTTTCGCTTATTATAAGCTTCGTCAGAGGCTGCATAATTTACAACAGGTAAAAATTTTATATTGTTACCAATAAAAACTTTGTGTTCCGAGTCAGTAGTATTATACTGATAGGTTCCTTTTTGAAACTGTTCCTGAATAATGAATGCTATATGTTACAAGTATTTTCAATAAACGCGAACAAAAAAAATTTGTGGAAACGTCTGTAAAGATGTCTATAATGTGTTTTATTTTGCTTTAGTCAATCAAATAATTATTGAAGAATGCACGTAGCTTGGTAGTACTCATATCATCCAAGTGTCACGCTTCATACTACTCCGTTCGAACTTCCGAAAGAGATGAGGTGTATCAATAAAAAATTATTGAGTATGGGAACGTGGAAACCGTTAAAAAATCTTATGATTTGTATACACTGTTCAGACACGGAACACTAACGTTTAGATAAAAATGTTATAAATTGTTTTACCGTTTTGCCCGAGCCAGCTTTCGTCAGAAGCGGCCGCTAGGAGCGCTGTCAGTTTCGCTTTGGAAGTTAGCGCCTTTGTTTGAATCTGTTGACAGATCGTTGTTGCATGTGCATTATGTATGTGCTCCGTTTAAAATAGCATCTACACTGCGATGTACAGGGGTCGCATAGAATAACTAGTTGGTTATATCATATATTGGAATGCTTCTGATTTATTAATGATTTTTTTTCAAATTGCACTAATAATTTAATATTGTTTCTGATAACAAAATAAAACTAATTAAACTGTCTCTATTGACATTTTCTTGTACATTTTAAAAACATTTTCTCTTATACTATAATACCTAAATATTTTATTTATATGAGTTCTTTTGTCTTTAAGTTTATGAGTGTTTTTTAACCAAGTTTATAACAAATAATTTCACTTCCCTTTACGATGGATGATGAGATGTAGATGATCCAGTCCTTGTATCATCGGCTACCTTGTAGCGGCTACCGTTGTTCCTTCTGGATACGCGACGCTCTGCTCCTGTCCTTCGGCGTTCAGGGACGTTCTCGGGTTGGGCACTTCTACAATTTGTAGTAAATTAATTTTAATTGTGACTTATTCTGTGTATTAAAACACACAATACTCCAGTAAGCTTGAAGTGTTCTTTTAATTGCCTATGCGGGCAATCTTGTACTATACCGTATTAGCACTCGATATTTAATCTACTCGCGAACTTTCTGACTTGTGCTCGTGCGCTTATGTAGACCAATGGTCTAAACGGGCAGCTACGACCATGCGTTATTGAGTTCAGAGCGAGACTGAATTATACGCTATGAAGAACAAATTCACAATGAGATTTTAGCCAAATCTCAAGCGCTCGTTGGCTGAACAATTTCCTTTCTCTGCATCTTCAGTAAAGATAACGTTCTTCCTGCAAAAGATTGTCTACGGACAAAATTAAGCTTGCAAATAAAACCAGTCTAATTTTATTACTTTTCTTTAGGGTCATAAAACTTTCTTTACAAAAAACTCATATATACAGTTCTTTAATATATAAACAAATATTACCACTCGATAGGTCTTTTATTTATGCGTATTCTGGTGTAAGTCTCATGGCAGAATTTTTTATTGTCATGAAAGTTATTTAATTTAATCTGTTTTTTATAATTATCCCGTAACATAATTATACATACCCTAACACGCGCACTCGCCATATGCCTACGCATATTTTTGCACTACTTCAAACACTACTTGTTTTGTTTTTTCTTTACTGTCAAAAATTAACTTAAACCTACAAATTTACAAATTTAACATATATCTTATTGTCTATGATACAATGTCTGAACATGCAGTCTTTACTTAGACAAATTTTCATTGCAACATGCTATCATTCGCTTACAGTTAAATTATTGTAAATTATTGTTTCATATGCAAATTCTACCTATTGCAACACTTTACCTCAAACATTAATATTCCGTCTCGGAATAATGCACACAAATCAAGGAACAACAAAACCCAAGAATTAAACAAATCTTCTTTGAAGACGTAGTTTAAACGCTTACTAACCTAATCAAAAACATTGTGTATCCCACTTTCTGAACTGTGTAGAAAACCACGCTAGTAAAGCTTCTGAACTCTGTAGTAAAATATGAAGCTGACTGAGAATACGATTTAAAACTATGATTCATCAAAACCGGTTAAATAACGTCTCCTAAAATCCATATTCTTGTCTCCCGTTTAAACAATTCAAGTTAAATACAGAATCGACCTAGTTAAGTAATTCCGTCAAGGTTCGAACACTTAGGACAGTAAAAAAATAATATACTTACTTACTTACAGCGGCGCGACAACCCATTACTGAGTGAAGGCCTCCTTTAACAGCCTCCGTCAGTTGTCCCGGTCAAGTGCAGCTGCTCTCCATTTCCGGGTCCCAAGGATATGGCGCGCATCACAATTCACACCGTCTTCCCAACGTAGTTTGGATCTACCAACTTTAATGATGCCATAGATCTGTTCTGTCAGTGCCTTTCTGGGTATTTCATTCTTCACCATTCTGATCACATGTCCAGCCCACCTGAGTCTACGAAGTTTTATAACTTTTACAATGTCTGGTTCGTTCAGAAGAGTGTTCAGTTCTTGGTTCTTGGTTCAGTTCAGTTCAGTTCTTTTCCTCCATTCACCTCCCACACATTTTGGACCAAAAATACTGCGGAGGATTTTGAGTTCATGACTCAACAGGCTTGACTCAGACTTTCTAGAAATGGTTCAGGTCTCAGAACCATAGGTGAGAACTGAGCGGATCAGTATTTTATATTGTTTTGGAGTCCAAAAGGGACGCGACGCGAACATATTATGCTTTCATAGAAGAGAAATGCACCAGCCTCTCCACCCCAAACTCCACTCTCACCTACACGTCGGAGGGCCTGTTACGCCGAGCAATCGACTCCAATGTTGTGGTAACCAATCCCACCTGCAAAGTGGATCGATAAGCAAACGAGAGATGGGGGTTCTGTCAGGGCAGTCTGGGGGTATCCTGGGTCTTGGCCTGGCAGGATGGTGCACATTGGCAGCAGGGTGTGCATCTAGTGTGGATGCGGAGGAGTCTATAGTACCCCAACTGCTGCACACATGGGCTGAGTTAGTTATCCTACTGCGACCGGGCAGAGCGAGCTCGTCAGCTGAGGTGAAAGCAACTCTCTAGGGAAAGAACACCCCAAAATCAAAGTTCCTGGTCCTCCAGGTTAGGGGTTGGAACGGAGAATTCACATATCCCATCTGTCAAACTCTTTTAAGTGCAGAAACCTAACAATTTCTCAGCCAATCAGTTATAAAAAATTAATATGATTAGAGATATTTGGGGTGTTCGTAATATTTATTTATACAGCTGTAGTAAAAACAGGTATATTTCAAGCAGTTTATCAGTTTATTTGTAATGAAATCTGCAGGTTTATATGAATTAATAAAAACTCGTTTTGCATAAAACGTTATTTCCTGTTTCTTGATGTAGGCCTAAATTAAATATTCAAAGTCCCATAACATTTGTTAATCTGTAAAGCATAATTTAAAAAAATTTTTTATTGTGGCTACAAAAACAAAAACTGTTTGAAGGGAGAAATTATCATTTTCTACTCGTTATAATCACGAGACAGAAAAATTATACTTAAAATTAATACCCAGGAACTTACGAACAGTTTCTTCAATAGTATTATTACATTATCAGATAGATATACACAAATTATCCTTTAACACTACCAGCCGTGTGTCTGCTCTCGTTTGAGTGTTTTATGGAAGAAATATAAGGAAAGTTCGGGATTTATTAGTTTTCAAATTCGATTCGCTTCTTGTTAAAGAAATGTGTTTTTCTTACACCTAATGGCTTCTGCCAAGTTGTTCTGCTCTTAATCGATTACCTTCTTATTGAGGTCATAACCCAGTTACAGATACTTCCTTCGCTTTTAAGACACAACTGCAGACTTGTTTCTGTAGACATAAGTCAACGTCAAGAGGTCGGAAACCCACGATCATCAACGAAGCTGGATGCGCCCGGCCTATCTCGCTTCGATTTATACCTTCCACCTACAACAGTGCATCAAACCTTCGAAACAATATTTATTTCTCCCTTGCATTGACCACTTGTCAGGGTAAATACCCGCTTTTTTATGAATTTTGGTCTTGCTGGCTGGCTAGATATATCGGCATTTAAAAACATATAGATTGCTTTTTCTTCTACTTTAACGTGTAGCCTAATATTTTTTGTTTTAAAGTTCTCTTTAGTTCTCTTACCCAACGTGTGTACCACAAAGGTAATGTTTTTATAGATTATGTCTTAAATTTATGTTTATTTTTTATTTCGTATCAGCCATCTAAGGACCACATGCCAATTTCAATTCTTTACTGTTTGTTCTTTCCTTTTTTTCCAATATTCTTTCATCTTCTCACTGTGTCTCTTCTTCCTGTCTTCAGTTCACTTGGAACCTGCGTTTTTCTCTCTCCTACCCTGGACTCCCTCCATTTTTAACACTTTTGCCCAAAAAACTTATTTAAATTTATTTTATTTTTTATTTTTTTATTTTGTTTTGTTTTTGTTTTTGTTCATTCAAGTCAGTGTTATACGCTTCTGTCTGTCAGTGAAGAGGCCTAATAGTTCTAGATGTGCGTGCCTAGCTTTGTTAATTTTAATAAACGTTTAGCAATATGGATACCGTAGATAAACGATAAAAGCTAATTAGGAACAGGAACTAGCTTATTTTGATACTACTTAAAAAGTAGCTAAATTATTCTACCATTGAAATGCTGTCGAGTAGTTATTTGGCACCTGTAACCTACAACCAAGTTCAGTACAAACAAGCAAAATTGCATTAGAAAACACACACATACACACACACACACAAATGTCAGAAACGTCATCACTTCAATATAGAGCATATCGATAGGGCGTGTCAAATCAATTTATCATTGTTAATCTTACAAATAAACGAAAATCAACATTCAGTAATATTGATGAAATTGCTACCCGTTGATGTTAAGGAGATATTTTATTTTTCTTCTACCATCTACATACGTGGAGGTGTTCTCCTATCCGACAACCGGAGACACACTATCAAGAAAGGTACACCAGTTTCAATGTGGAGACGTTCTCCTATCCGACACCCGGAGACACACTATCAAGAAAGGTACACCAGTTTCAATGTGGAGGCGTTCTCCTATCCGACAGCCGGAGACACACTATCAAGAAAGGTACACCAATTTCAATATGGAGGCGTTCTCCTATCCGACAGCCGGAGACACACTATCAAGAAAGGTACACCAATTTCAATGTAAGAAAAATGGCAAAAGGCGTACGTACAAATAAAAGAAGTAGACCTAAACTGATAAAGCAAATAACAGGTTGAAATGCATGAGGTGACAGAAAGGGACAACTGCAAGTTAAGGACCAAAAAAATAAAGATAAGTAGAACAAATGGTTGAGAAAAAGAAGGTAGCAATAATTGTAGAAAGTTAGATATGAGGTTAGAGAGAGGGGGGAGAGACAGCTGCAGATTACAGCAGCCGAATAGTTGTAACAGCATTCCAGCGACTTGTAATGAGTCCGACTTAAATAGTAAAGTGGAACTAATAATTTCCAGCCTCGCTAGAGTTCATTTAGTATTTTTTTTTTAAATTAATTTATTTGTATATGTTACGTGTGGAAAATTTTTTTAGTGAAATCGGTTTTTTCTAAATCTGAGTCGCAATAATTTTTGTTTCTGATATGTGTAGACAACTGTGGTAGACAGACATTCATATTACCAGTGTTAGCTTTATAATTATGAAGGGAGTTCACTCACGTAAACTGTAAGACAATTTACAGTTGCTTTGTAAGCATAAAAGTCGCTTTGTTTCTGCACCATACGCGTTGCTCGTTCACTGTGTACCCGGTTTAGATAAAAAAGGGCATCACTTATTTTAAATTATTTTTATGGTTGATAAGTTATAGCTTTAAAACGATTTCTGTGAAAATTCAGATAAATTTATTTATTATGTGTTTCGTGATATGTGTATATGTGTGTTGGCGCACGCGTACGCGTACTGTAATTGAGCCTCTGTTACTTTCTATTACCAGGAATTCCAGACAAGACCTTTGTATTATTTACCCAGCAAAAAGGGTACCATTGAACGATACAAAATAATATTTTCCTAAACATATTCTAAAATATTTTGAATTGAATGAGTTAGGAACTATGTATATAGGCTATAACAGATACACATATGTGAAACACATATTTGTAGTTTCATTTGGAAAACCACTAATTCCGCTCTTTAATCATAAGCTGGGATATTTTTTGACCGTGACAGTTCTGCAGACAAAAACGAAAGAATTTTCACAAACAAAATACATAAAGTCGCGAAGATAATGCAACTTTAAAATGTTAATTAATTTGGAAATGACGAAGTCATTGTCTTATAAAATTCCAATTCAATGTTAAAGTCATCTTCCGAAAGTTACAAGTCCTGCTCATCAGACACATGCATATTTATACAATAGTAGTAGTCATAATTGCATAATGGAAGTAACAAATAATATTACAAAAGTTAGAAGTTAGTTTGTAAGGATATTGCAACAGAACGTTTGTTAATGGAAGTCTAATAGGGATAATACTGCTATAACACATTCTCTGACGGCCATAGACATGTTATAAATTGATTTTGTTCTTTTTTGGTAAAGTAGTTATAAGTTTTGAATTAAGATATAGGTAAAAAAATAAAGTATGTCAAAATACCCACAATTTTATACTCTTTCATGTCAAGTTCGAGATTTGTGTATAAGTGCGCGGGTACGCGTGTCATTTACATTTTATTTAATAACTTCTGTAATAACGGACATTTCTTTTTGAAACTTAGACAGGGTATTCTCAGTATTGAAGGTTACATTTTTCGTATACTCAATTCTCCAAAACTATAGCCTAATTTTTATAAGTTTTTTTTTTATGAAATCAATTCTTCTTTTAATAGTAATAGATTACGTAGAGGAGCAGAGAGCATGTCGACAAGGGAGTGAACGGTGAGCAAGAGATTACGAGCAAAATAGTCAGCGCGACGATAAGCGTTCAATAGGAAACATGAATTACGTCCGGCGTAATGAACTTGGAACTGACGAGAGATTGGTGAAATTTATTACGACAGGCAGGTAGTTGCACTTGCCCATACTATTTTTCTACAAGAGGTATTTTGATGAAAGCTATTGGCAACACTGAAAACTTACGTTTCCATCAGCTGTATAACGTTTTCCACTTGGCAGGAACGGAGCCGCGGACACGTCATTTGCGAATAACGTTCAAATTAGAAACCCGGGCAGTGACTCGTTTTCCACTAAAATTCATCGCATTTCAATTAATTGTACGGTGACATACCACTTTCAAGCCAGGCCGTCATGAAATTGTGCGAATTGTTCGAAAATGGCTGCACGGATATCGAGGATGATTAATGGCAGCAGGGAACGACATCAACATCTAGAATGAACGCGTTCACCAATTATTGTTGCTTGCAAACAGACGAATCGCAGTTAACGAATTCGCGGATGAATTGGATATTTCACGTGGAAGTGCGCACTACGTCATCTCTAAGAGTCTGCAATGTCGAAAAATTTGCGATGTCACTAAGCAATTTCTTATAAAATTCTCAGTGGGAGAAGTTGGAAGGATTACGTCCCTTACATTGCCCCGTGTGATTTCCATGTGTTCTGTCCTGTAAAAGAGATCTTTGAGAAGCGGCAATATTAGAATGACGAAGAAATCCAAAATGCAGACCTGGAATGGTTATCGAATATTTGACGGGAATTTTTCAGCAATTGCTTCGAAAAACTCGTGTCAGCTACGATGCGTGTTTAAATAATTTTAACGTAGAAAAGTAGATCTTCGATTGTACTTTTAGATAAATAAAAGAATTTTCATAAATATTCCGTATGTTTTTTGTAGTCTAACTTTTTAACTGTCTCTTGCAAGAGAAATGTTTTATTTTTCGGGTCAGACATATGGACAATGGAGCAAGTAGGCCCTGTAAACAAAAACTTGGAGATGGTAGAACAAGCAATCTACGCTAAAATACGGTTAAAATAAGTAATGAAGAAATGCTCGAAACAATCAAAGTGAAGAGAATACTTCTCCGTATTATAAAGAAGGGGAAAATAAATTGACTTATCCTGAAGTAAAAAATGGAATATTGACAAGGGCTTTTTGAATTAACAGTGAAAGCAGAGAATAAGGAGGGGGAGAGAGAGAGAGAGAGAGAGAGAGAGGGAGAGAGAGAGAGAGAGAGAGAGAGAGAGAGAGAGAGAGAGAGAGAGAGAGAGAGAGAGAGAGAGTAGGGGGAAAATGCTGGTTCTAACGCACAAAGGAATGCCGCCTTTCCCACGGTCCAAGATTTTTTCCCACGCTCTCCCCACCACCGCTGGACCCGCAGCATCCGCGAATTTCCACCAATAAAAATTCATGCCGCCTTTCGCGCGCCAAGTTCAAATATATGCCGCCTTTCGCGAGCCTAGATCAAAGAGATGCCGCCGTTCCCACGGTCCAAGATTTTTTCCCACGCTCTCCCCACCACCGCTGGACCTGCAGCATCCGCGAATTTCCGCGAATAAAATTTTTTATTTGATTTTTTTATTTTTTAATTAAATTGATTTGCATATCAAGGGGTGAGTGGGGTGGGGTGGGGTTCAATGGACCACCCGCATCCGCGAATATAATTTTTTATTTTTTTAATAAAGCTGATTTGCATATCAGAGGTGGGTGGTGGGTGGGAGGTTCCGACTTGATGCATTATAGTGTATATATTAAAATATATGACCGCGAATATAATTTTTTTTTTTTTTTTTAATAAAGCTGATTTGCATATCAGGGGTGGGCGGTGGGTCAATTCTCTCTTTGAATGTAAATAACTATCTCTCTCCCTCCCTCTCTCTCTCTCTCTCTGCAGGTTTATGTAACGGGTCTCTCTCTCTCTCTCTCTACACCAATCTCGTTCTTCCAATGTGCGGTAAAGTGTTACGCAATTATAATGTTACAAATATGAAAAAATATATATATTTAAACTAGTATTTACAAAATATGTATAAATGGTACACCTATCTATCAAGTGAAAATGGATATTTGTCCGCCAGAATCTGAGACTCGAGAGAGTATGTTTGTCGTGCATGCTTTATTTTTTATTTTTAATGAAGCTGATTTGCTTATCAGGGGTGGGTGATGGGTCAATTCTCTCTTTGAATGTAAATAACTATCTCTCTCCCTCCTTCTCTCTCTCTCTCTCTCTTTATGTCATCGGTTTTACATAAGCGTCAGTAAGTCGTGCTACTTATGGATTATTGTAATTAGCGATACTAAAATGTAATCACCAGGAAATATATTTATCGCCTACCTCATTGCGTTCTACTTCTAATTTTGGCACATGACGGTCATTGACTGCGATTTAGAAATTAATATACACAACATATGTGCTAGCACTCTCTCTCTCTTTATGTCGTCGGTTTTACAGTGATATATCATCTCTCTCTCTCTCGCTCGCAGACGTCGGAAGAAATTCCTAGTTTATAATGTAATTACCTGTGTGTGTGCTGTTACAGATGACTCCTCAAAAATCTGTTGTACAACATCTCTCGCTCTCTCTCTCTCGCTCGCAGACGTCGGAAGAAATTCCTAGTTTATAATGTAATTACCTGTGTGTGTGCTGTTACAGATGACAAATCCATACGTTAACAGCTTCACAGTAAATGTTAGCCTATTGTGTGTGTGTGTGCTATGTAAATTGTTTGTACATCAATGAATAATATAATCGTGATAGTTTTAATGTAATGCGTATTGTGTATTGTTTTTGCATTAATTAAATATATATCGTAAACAATGAAATAATAATATTTCGTCATTAGAAAGTTATATTCAGTGTGGTAATTAGTGATAGAACGATTAACTATGTATGCACACACACACACACACACACACACACACAACGATACAGAATTAGATATAGTTATTATTCGCTAACTTAAACCAGAGGCCATTAACCGTGTGTACGTCGTCTAAATCGGGGCGTCCTACTTTCTAATTTGACACCTGACAATCATTAGCAGCGCTGACAGTAATTAGGATTAATTATGGATTAGAAAGTATTTACTCTAAAAACGGACACACAAGCTTTCCCCACTACCAGTGTACAATATATACGCGAAGAAAATTAGTGGCAATTTCTCATTTGACCGTCTGCGTGTGCTGATACATCGTGAAATCTATCACTCCATTTTTAATAGCTGAAAGACTGTTGTATTATTGTACGTCTTACGAGTCTTCAGTATACACAACTTCTTTGGTAAGTGTACAGATTTTATTTAAACGTAAAAATTATCAAGCGCATTATTTATTGAATTTAATACATGTGTGTGTGTGTGTATGCGTGTGTGTGTATGATCAAATTATTATGTCTGTTACAATTTTCTGAAATATATTCTTACCGTATTTTTATATTAATTTTATTGTATGTACAGATTTTATTTAAACGTAAAAATTATTCACATTAAAACATTATCAAGTGCATTATTTATTGAATTTAATACACGACTCATTCAAATAAGTAAGTGTACATGAAACATTTTGAAAACGTTAATAACTGAGCATAATTTTTATTGTATGTACAGATTTTATTTAAACGTAAAAATTATTTGCATTAAAACATTATCAAGCGCATTATTTATTGAATTTAATACATGTATGTGTGTGCGTGTGTGTATGATCAAATTATTATGTCTGTTACAATTTTCTGAAATATATTCTTACCGTATTTTTATATTAATTTTATTGTATGTACAGATTTTATTTAAACGTAAAAATTATTCGCATTAAAACATTATCAAGTGCATTATTTATTGAATTTAATACATGACTCATTCAAATAAGTGTGTGTGTGTGTGTGTGTGTGTGTGTGTGTGTGTGTGTGTGTGTGTGTGTGTGTGTGTGTGTGTGTGTGTGTGTGTGTGTGTGTGTGTGTGTGTGATCAAATTACAATTTCTGAAAATATATTCTTACTGTACTTTTTATATTACACTTCTAATTGAAGATATATTTTAGGTATAGCTGAATTTTAAGCGTGCAAGCCTTCAGTGTGCATACAACGTCCGTCAATTAAGGGTACGTGTGTGTGGACAACGCTCGCTAGTTTGCTGCAAGTAAGTATACATTATGGAGTGGGTTATACAAATAATAATAAAGTGTGTACTATATACATTTATTAAAATACATACACAGCTCCAAGATTATATTAAACAGTTTTTACAATTAAAAAATACATACACAGCTCCAAGATTATATTAAACAGTTTTTACAATTAAAAAATACATACACAGCTCCAAGATTATATTGTTACAAGTATGAAAATATATCTAAACTATTATATTGTTACAAGTATGAAAATATATCTAAACTAGTATTTACAATTTTAAAAAAAAAAACATACACAGTTCAAAGATTATATTGTTACAAGTATTAAAATATATCTAAACTAGTTTTACAATTAAAATACATACACACACACAGCTCCAATATTATAATGTTACAAATATGAAAATATATATATTTAAAACTAGTATTTACAAAATATGTATAAAATAAGACTTAAACACGTCTATGTACTGTGTTGGACAATGGCGTATATTCTACAAGCGAATCATGTAGTATCATACAGTAGGCAGTCGTCTGTGTAGGAAAATTCATTGATGATTCAAATTCTAAACGTACATCAACTGCTGAAGACTTAAGCGCATCGTCTTGTCTGCTACAATCGAATACAAACAGCGGGGCTTTTGATTTGAATAATTCTGGTGTCAGTACTGGGCTGACGTCTAAACGGTGGTAATACGAACTTTGAAAACTAGCGTACATATTGTACAATAATGCAAAACGGTCTTTCCCAATATCCAAGTTTAAATTATCGTAAGGATAATACTTGTCGTTTAGAAACAGTCTCGCATTGATCACGTTACAATGATCAAATTCATCGGCGTGTGCCGTCAGTACATTCTTTCTTGCTGTCTGAAACGCTAACACAACAAAGCGTGGTTTTTCTAGCTGACTCGAGGTCTTGACAATCCAATTCTGCCTTTTAGTCTGTGGTAAGGCAGGATACTCGTGCAACTCCCAGGTCCTAAAAGGCATAGTTATCGGGTGGTCTTTCTCTATGAGTCGTAACAGTGGTAATCTGTACGCATTAGCTACATGTACATAAGGCATTTTCCAGTAAACTTTATCTAGTTCAAGAACACAATTAGCAGTCGTTTGTCCGCTTGCTAAAACCATAGCGTTTATGTCGGTAGATGTGCGTAGGAGTATAAGTTCTTGTTTCACGTTCAGCACGATGCGTGTATAGTCTTCTGCGAATCCCATTAGCATTTTCAGTGGTATACAAAAGTTGAATTCACCGTCATCATTCACTTTTAATACGTTCGTGGTCGGCGCCACCCAACCTGCGTTTTCCATTGCGTCACGTGTGTTGTTGTTGAGTGATAGAAAAGTTTTAATAGTTGACGTAACACCGACGTTTCTGGTATGGTCCACTACCACTCCGGCCAACTCGTAACGAATCTCTTCAAAGAGAAATGCTATAGCATTGTTCACCAGTTCCACATTCAGTGCAGTATCTGCAGCCACACTAGGGTTTTTAACCAACTTGCCTTCGATGTAGAGTAAACTTTCTGACGGCAGTGTAAAGACGTCCTGTTGTTGTATTGGCACACGTATTTCATCATTGTTTCCATATCTTGTTGTTGCGTACGGTGCGTGTGAGTGAAATGAAAAGTGCGTGATACTGCCTTCAAAGAACGGTTGCTGCTCCACAGATAATATTCCACTCGCCATGTTACTTGTTTACAACAAAACCCAGTGAAATCAGGAAACGACGGTTAACTGATGTTAATCGTTTCAGTTTCGAACGAGTACTGATGCGTTTCCTAACTGATCTTTCTTCTTCTTCTTCTTCTTCTTCTTCTTCTTCTTCTTCTTTTATTACTGACGACTGTGGTAGCAGCGGTGGCGAAGAAACAAAGTACAAGCCCATGTCTATAGTCGTTTTAGATGTAAACGCACAGTGATGACTTCTCCGCGAAAATCTATTACGTCACCGTCCTGATCGTGTAAAGATAATGTTATGTTGTCCAAACGACTCACATTCACAGGTAGGTATATGACGTTTGTAGGTGATTCAATTATTTTGAATCCTGGTTCGACTGACGGATAGAATGAGTGCAGCGTGTGCTCGTTTTTACCGTTCTTGTATGATCCTTGTGCGCTATATTACACCTTATCAGTATACTGTTCACTTTTATAATGTTAACTGTGGCGTCAGACGTGTGAGTTTTATTCGCTTCAAGCAGACGCTTTTCCTTGAAACCCAACATATCACCGATACCGCACACTGTTTGTTGAAAGTCAATATCCAGTGCACAAGTCAGTTCACATTTCAGTGTATTGTTGTTAGGACGTAGACTAATCTTTGAGTCTCCTAACTGCTTTTTGAGGAAGGCTTCTATGTCACCGATTTCATAAGCACCTGTAGGTAAAGTTATCAAGTCCCACGTTGTTCCGTCCCGTAGTACTGGAAACACATTGTTTTTTCCCTCAACCACGTTCGGTATACTGTTGTATGTAGTAAAGTCCAATAGACCTACATACCATTCGCCGTTTGTTAGTTCGAGAGGCGGGAAAAAGTCACATACAAGAGCAGCAGCATTCGTACCTGTTAAGGTGACCGACAGCGAAGACATCTTGTCGCTTACTGATCACTCACGCGTTAAGAAGTCCAAACATAAATGCCCACAGATGACTGTGTGTGGTGGCTGTTCACGCTCGTAATTGTAGTAAATGTCAGTGTCGGTTCCAAAATACTGTGTCAGCTCAAGAGGTGGCTGCATATTACCATACGCATCATAGTAGTAAACTTGTTTGTTTCGCTTCTTGTAGCAAACCCAGTGCGTACCAGGTCCTTCTGCACTGTCCAGATTAACAACTGCACTCTCATTCTTCCATGGTCGTGTGTGTGGTAAAGTGTTACGCATAAAAACTCCTCTGAAATAAGGTATTTTCAAAAGTTTTGCGTACACATACAAATCACTGTCAGACAATGCACGCACTGGTATGCAAATTAGTTTTTTTGTCTGTAAGGACGTAGGTATAGACCTGACGCTATTTTTTTATTGTTACGTTTATGCCTTGAGACTGTTTTGCGTTTGCAGGTCGTTTTGCGTTTGTTCGCGGATTGACGTTTAATTCCTGAACCCTTCTTCTTCTTCTTTTTTCTACAACCACTACGCGAGCTCCCTCCACCCACTGCTGATTTCGCTTTCATTGCGGCGGCTACAGCTGCAGCATACGCTCTTTCCCTAACACCGGTATTCCAATCTTTCACTCGTTCCCACGCTTTGTCGGCAAGAACGCGATCAGCTATACGTCTTCGACTGTTGTCTTTGTACCTTGCGTAGGCGATATCGTGTTCACGACAGGCTTCGTCCAGCTCGTTGATTCCGCGCTCGCCACGTGCCAATCTCTCTTTGAGTTTTGTTCCAGGTCCACAGAATCGGTAGCCGGGTAGGTGTAATTCTACTGGTAATGCGTCCACCGCTCGATTAATCAAAGTAGGTACTGACGAAACGATAGCGGGCACAGTGTTTTTAAGTATTTTTCCAATTACACCACGCCCCATTCTTTTCTTACGAAGTACGTGCATTCTTGTAAACAGATCTCCAATCCTTGATTTCCGTTTCCGTATCGAGAACGTCTATTAAACATCCCACCTCTTCAATATATTCAGACAGGACTCAACGCTGTGTCGCGCTGTCTTGATATTTATAGACAAACTTTATTAGATTGATTATATGAGCGTGAAATACCTGAGTGACCTTGTACAATTCGGTCTTTATATGTAATTTTAATTCGTGCATTTGTCGTACAGTGACTGCGTCTTTGTCATTGACACCGTTCGCTATATTCGTAATTTTTCTTCCGGCAGCGTAGAAAGCATCGCTTTGCAAACTGATTGTGTGTGCGTGTAAAAATTCCAAATTCACTGCGTCTTTGAAGTCAACAGGCGCTTGCACACGCGTTAGTCGACAGTCATTAACGATTACGTTACCTGCACGATCTTTTTTCAAACTCTTCTCGTCTACGTATCGTTTTGTGGCTGCATCTCTTGATTTAAGCGGATCGTTTAGCATTATTATTCGATGATCTTTTGCGTCTACGGTAGCGTCGTCGTTCTTGTACTGTAAGCATGCGTCCTTTACGTACTGTAAAGAAACAACATCGTGCAGCTCTTCAGGATCACCCAAGTTGCGTATCTTTTTGTTTTTCACATCAAAGTGACCGTCGTTAGTCACTCCTAAACCGATATCCTCACGCAGACTTCGATGAGTTTCTTTTCGCACTCTTACAGCGCTGTCGTGTCTACCGAACTTGTCTACACTCATATTTATGAAGAACTGGTGGTTATAGAACGGTGCGTCTGCTTTTATATGATAATGCCGGCTTCACGTAATTCTTCCAATATCGAGACGATTTCATTCCTATGACCAGTATGGCCACTATTTTGAGACGCCATTAACAGTCTCAATCTATTAACCAACTCGTTAGGATCATCCCAATGCACGTAATCGATTGCAGTGTTCGGTTTCATCTCCATATAGCCACTCCCTGTACGTTTTCGTGCACTCGATGCAAACAATTTAGATATTACTAGTCGGTACTTGACGCCACTGTTACTGTTTATTCGCGTATTGTGTTTATATTTTTGTTTGTGTCCGTTGGTTGCTTGTAGTATGGACTTATATTTCCTCATATCGTCCTTATTGTATTTTTTCGGTAGTTTCATAAACAAAAGTTCATACAGACCAGGCGTACCCTCGTAAATTTTTCCTTTGACATGAAAGTTGTCGTTATCATCGATTTTCACATTTGAATCACCTATCATAAATTTACCACCTTCGTATCGAACACCATACATACGATCTATAATCCGTTTACAGTCCGCCGATTCGCACAAACGCATATATTTGTTTGCTAATGAATCGTCGCTGAAATGTGAAGCGTTAGGGTTCCAGGCGTCCTCGTCACTGAAATGAGAAGCGTTATGACTTTGCATGTCACTTTCGTTTTCTGTTATTACGTGTTGTGTAGGCTCTTCTTGTTTTATCTGCTGCTTCTCCTCCTCCTCCTCCTCCATCATATCACCACTTAACTTTCGTGAAATAGCTTCTAACGGTTCCAGAATCGGTCTGTAATTTTTTCTAAACTTCTCGTCGCTTTCTCTGATACCGTGTTGTAATGCATGATATTTTTTCCTTATGCTGTCGCTTATCGTATCTATATCATACGCAAGTCGTTCCTCCTTATTCATCGCCATCGTGTGTTAGCAAGAGGACTGATTACATTACTACAGTGCAACCACTTTTATACTTCGCCGGAAACAATTATGAATCGATCAAAGCCGATTCTATATCTACCTTCATTTATTGACGAGTCTTTGTCTATGACTAGAAATCCATAACGATCCTTCCACGCTTCCGTGCAGGCGTCTTTGAAAGCATCATATTTCATATCCGTGTTAACATGATCAGTGTATGCATGTCGTAAATTTAGATCGTCTTGTTTGAACAATATCAACAAGTTAGCGTTGTCACGTACCAATTGTTTCGGTATCTGGCTATATGTCTGGCATAGATAGAATGTGTCCACACCGCTATGTCTCCCCATAGCAAAATACTTTCGAATATTGTTTTGTCTTTCACACGATACGTCATCGAATACGATAACAGAGTCGAGACCGGCGATTTCACTCGGTAGTGGGACTTCTTCGTTCTCGCTGTATGCATGATAACCTAAACCTTCATCAGCGAGTGATTTCATCACTGTTTCTAGCATTCTGTATTTTGGTTGAAATAATGATTTTGAAAACACGTATACGTTGCGGAAACGTAGTCCGTTGGCATCAAACAGTAGGTTGAATAGCACATTGGATTTCCCACAGGAACTTGGGCCTGTAACGATACAGCGAATACTGTTCGGTAATAGCGGGCCATGTTTACGTTTAGCACTACCTTCGTCACCAGCCAAAAAGTCCATATCCTTTATTGGTAATTTGTTTGCTTGCTGTACAATCTTCATCTTTGTGAATACCGAAAGCATACTGTTTTCAGCACGTGCTGTCACCTTTTTTATATTAGATCTTTCTTATGTATCCATGCATCGTGTTTACCATCGAAACCAAGCCAACGAACACGCACTCTGTCACCTTTGCGTTGTAACACCTTTTCCACTAGGTATACGTCGCCGACTTTGGACTTACTAATCTCGTGCTCGTAAAAACCACCTTTCAACACTTTGTTTAGATGATCTTTTAGCAGATAAGTGACGGGGATGGTAGTGGATTGTACTTTATCCACAGTGAATATTTCGTTAGTCCAATTTGGTGTATAACCTTTGGCGAACGTCATTTTGTGCTTACTTATACGAACACGGTCACCGACTTTAAATTTGGGTGGTTTCGTTGGACTGATTTTAGGCGCTGTATTCTTCCTTATTCGTTCCAACACTATATGCTCGTTGGCGTCATTCACTTCACTCGGTTTCATACCAATGGTTCTGTGTGTTGTATTGTTGTATGATTTCAGTAATATAGGTAGTAGATCCAACCAGCGGTAGTGTCCTTGTTCGCTGAAAGCACGATACATGTGTGTCTTCAGTGTGCGATTAAAACGTTCCACTATGGAAGCTTTTTTCTCACTATAGGTTGAGTAATGTTTCACATTATACTTTTTTAGCAACGCTTGTACTGTGCTGTTGTAATACTCCTTCCCGTTGTCCGTCTGTAAATATTTCATTCGATTAGCAGTTAGTATAGGCTCTAGTGCGTGCTTTACTTCTTTTCCTGTCTTTGTTTTCAATGGTACAGCGTACGCGTACTTGCTAAACGCATTGATCACTGTCATCATGTACTTGTACCCTTTGTTCACTCGAGCGTATGGTATCATCTCCACAAGATCCGCCTGGTACAAGTCGTGTAGACCCTTCAATTCAACCGCGCGCCTAACGAAATTCCTTCTCGCTGCTCTGTGTAGCTCTAGAGCTATAGTCTTGCGTGCGTTGTTCATGGTTTAAGATACACTAACATAATACCAGCGTTAAAAATACTATATATATCTATAACAGTTTCTTTGTTTTCAGTATTCACTCTCTCGTCTGAATATCATCATCATGTCCGACCTTCAGCAGAATCCAGAACAACAACATCAGCAGGAACAGGAACATCCTCAACAAGGTAAAAAAAAAAATTTTTAAATACCAATTGCCTCTCTCTATAATTATGTAGCAAACCAAATTTGTTTAATATGAATTAACATATGATTCAACTCTGTCTAACATGTATAAGATAGTCTCTTGACGTTGTTTAGAAATTGATATGGCGGAGAAAATGTTTTATGTTCTGACATAGGTTTGTCACCTTCTCCCCAATGTATTGTCTCTTGACATCGTTTAGAAATTGACATGACGGAGAAAATTTTTCATGTTCCACCATAGGTATGTCACCTTCTCTCCAATGAACTAATTCAATTCCGCAACAAAAGCATTTAACTCTATCGTCTATGAATGACATACTATGTCCACAAACATCATAATTTAGCGGATAGTAGTAAAACCCAGCAAACGCTAACTCGTCGGGGCTAACAAACGTCACTTCCCAATACTTGAACGATTTTCTTCTTTCACTTTCAATGCTAAAATCAGGAGTAGCTGCCATCTTCACAGTTTGCAATAAACTAACGTGTACTATCTATTTATTTACTACAAACATGAATTTGTGTGTGTGTGTGTGTGTGTGTGTGTGTGTGTGTGTGTGTGTGTGTGTGTGTGTGTGTGTGTGTGTGTTATTCGTCATTCCTATTAGCTAATACATGTGTTTCTATTGTTTCAGTTATGACACGATTTTATATCGTGCGAAACACTAGTATTAGAGGATCCCTCACAACATTTAATTACCTGCCCGTGTACACGGACACAGGAGATCAAGATATATTACCGATAATGACTGAGGTACGACCTTTATTGTGCAAGGATATTCTGGCAGAACAAGCACGTTTACGCAGTATCAAATGGCATATTGCGTGCAGGATACGTTTCACTAAAACTGTGTTAGATGGTGACAGCGGCGAAGAAAAAGAGGTAACCAAAGACGCTGTCTTCCACGGACGTTGTCGTACGTTGCTCACGGACGACAACGACGAGTTGAACTGTCTACTAGATGAATCCTACGATAAAATCATGAATAGCATATCCAATTTTACCCGTGACGGGAGCGGATGGTCGGTGGATGCTGTACTGAAGCTGGAACTGGTTGTTGGACGGTACCGGCCTCTAGCAGCGTCCTCCTACCTTCCAACCCCGCGAAAACTTGCAGTCACCAGGGCAGTAGTCAACATCAAGAACTCCCAAGATGAAATGTGTTTTCTATGGTCTGTTCTAGCCCACATACACCCTCAAGTAAGAGATAAAGAACGTGTTTCAAAATACCTCTTATTCAAAAACACAATAAATATGTCCGGTATCGAGTACCCTGTTTCTATAAACTCACTTTCTAAATTTGAAACACAGAATCCCAATATTTCTATAAACGTTTTCGGCTATGATATAGAAGACAATATCAGAAACGAATCAAAAAATGAGGTTTATCCGTTAAGAATTACCCCCAATAAGGACAGATTACATCATGTTAATCTTTTACTTCTGTCCGATACAAATAGCCGAAAAAACTACTGTCTTATCAGTAGCATTAATAAATTTATATTTTCCCTAACAAAAGTCAATCGTAAATCATTTTACTGCGACTACTGCCTGCATCGTTTCTCCACAGAACATGGTCTGTCCGATCATCTCCCCTACTGTACACCTTATGGTGAACAGAAAACCAAAATGCCCACAGAGGAGGAGAAGTTTATGTCATTTAAAAATTACGCACACTGTCTCAAAGTACCCTTTACCGTCTACGCCGACTTTGAGTCCCTCATCACCCCCATTCAATCGTGTTCACCTGGTAACAACGTCCCGACGACAGTGAAAGAGTTAGGTGAATTCTACTCAGTTGATAGCAGCGGTGCCCGTCAGAAAATAACTTCTCCTCCTGTATCGTCCACATCATACGAAGCGATGCATATTCCGTCAGGTTTCTCCTATGCTATCGTTGATCACACGCACAGCCTCTGGAGAGAGGCTAAAGTTTATCGGGGTGAAAACGTCGTAGACACTTTCTTCTCGTGGCTGATGAAAGACGCCGAGGATATGATGAAGGTAGTACGACATAACGTACAATTGATTATGTCCGATGATGACAATGTTGCGTTCACTAACGCCACCGTTGTCATTTGTGTGAGCGCCCTTTGACAGACGATGACAAGGTACGCAATCATTGTCATCTTACGGGGAAATTCTTGGGAGCAGCCCACAATAGCTGTAATCTGAGCTACAAGATGCCTCGTCATATCCCCGTCTTCTTTCACAACCTTCGTGGCTACGACTGTCACCATTTAATGCTGGGTTTAGGAAAATATAAGGACCAACACGTATCCTGCATTGCAACATCTAGTGAGCGTTACGTGTCGTTCTCCCTGGGTCCCTTGCGTTTCGTAGACTCTTTTCAATTTCTTAATCGCTCTCTGGACACACTCGTTACCAATCTGTCCACGTCCGGGAGCCAATTTCCTTTGCTCAGAGAGGAAATGCTTAGACGGGGTTTCGACGAACAGACCAATCTGCTCGTACGCAAGGGGGTATACCCTTACGAGTACGTTGACAGCATTGATCGGTTCAACGAAACAAGTCTACCCGCTCGTGAACACTTTGATAACCGGTTGATGGAATGGTCTATTTCGGACGCAGATTACGAGCACGCACAAAACGTGTGGAGTGCATTCAATCTGCGTACGTTTGGAGATTACCATGATTTGTATTTGTTGACAGACGTAATGCTGCTGGCTGATGTGTTTGAAAGTTTTCGAGACATGGCCTTACGCGATTACTGCTTGGACCCATGTCATTTTTACTCGCTTCCTGGACTCGCTTGGAACGCGATGCTAAAAATGACAGGGGTCGAATTAGAGCTGTTGACAGAGATAAATCAACATCTGTTCGTCGAGTCTGGGGTCCGCGGAGGCTGCGCGATGATATCCAACCGTCATGCAGTCGCTAACAACCCTTTGATTCCAGATCAGTACGATGTTTCGAAACCGACCTCCTTCATTCTGTATACGGACTGTAACAATTTATACGGTGCAGCCATGTCGCAACCACTCCCTTACGCAGACTTCCGATGGCTCGATCGTAACGAAATCGAGTCCTTGGACGTACGTAATGTGAGTGATGATGCTGACATCGGGTACATCCTTGAAGTCGACTTACACTATCCTAATACACTACACGACCTGCATTCCGACTACCCGCTTGCACCTGTGCGCCAGCGCGTAACACACGATATCCTTTCTCCCTTTTCCAAACGTTTACACGAGAGTATATACAGATCATCGTATAACGAATCAGGGTCATCCGTAGAGAAGTTGTTAACAACTTTGGAGGACAAACAAAATTACGTTCTCCATTATCGAAATTTGAAATTGTATTTAAGTCTTGGTTTAGAGCTGAAAGCGACTCATAGGGTGTTGTGTTTTAAGCAAAGCGCTTGGTTGAAACCGTTTATCGATTTCAACACCCGCAAGAGGCAAGCAGCCGTCAACAGCTTTGAAAAAGACCTTTTCAAACTGATGAACAACGCCGTATACGGTAAGTCGCTGGAGAACGTACGGAAACATATAGACTTTGAACTAGTCTCAGATGAACGACGGCTTCAAAAACTAGTTTCCACACCTAGGCTAAAACGTATGATTCGTTATACGAACGATTTGGTGGGTCTCTCACTCCGTAAAAAATCCATTGTTCTTTCCCGTCCCGTGTATGTCGGCTTCACGGTGCTTGACGTTAGCAAAACAATAATGTACGACTTTCATTATCGTTATGCTGTCGCCAAGTACGGTCGCAACGTTAAATTGTTAATGACTGATACAGACAGTCTGATGTATAGTATTCAAACATCAGACTTGTATGCAGATATGAAGAAGGACCTACACGTTTTTGACACATCGGATTACCCTACGTCTCATCCTTGTTATAGCCTTAAGAACAAAAAGGTTGTTGGACTGTTCAAGGATGAAACGTGTGGTCGTCCTATTAGAGAATTCGTGGGTCTCCGAGCGAAATGTTATTCGTTCCTTGTGGCCCACGAAGATCCTACCAAAGAGTGTCAAAAACGTGTATGTAAAGGTGTACCTCGAGTTGCGATTAAGAGGAGTCTACGACACGATATGTATCGCAAGTGTCTCACTGATCATTGTCAGTTTTCTGCTAGTGCGCTTTGTTTACGTAGCGATCATCATACGCTGTACACGATGCGCGTAAATAAGCAAGCGTTGTCACCGTATGATGATAAGCGCTATATACTAGACAATGGTCATGATACGCTTGCATACGGTCATTATCGAATACGACGCATCAACATGGAGAACGATGATGACGACACCTCCCCACCTGCTAAAAAAAATCGTCTCCATGTATAGTACCCCCTCAACACTTGTTTCTTTCGTCAGTTGATGTCTCTCGGTGCTTCAGTCCAGACGTCTGTAAATGTAAGTTCACATATTAATATCGCAATGATATTTGTGTGTTTAAACATAATATATATATATATGTATATATATATAGAGTTTGTAATGTGTGGTTTCTTTGTCTTACAGTATTATGGATAACACTGCAGTTATAATTGACTTCCAGTGCTTTTTCGATGACAACGGAAAATATATTGTGAAGGAACTGTCAATCATGGACGTTCTGAGATTTGCTGGTAGACATTGGATTTTGACTCCGCCTGCTACATCCGTTACGAATCCAAAATACGTTAGGACAAACCACTGGTTAACGTCAAATTATCATAGACTTAGATGGAGCGAAGGAGAGACACCGTACGACAATCTTGTTTCATTGTTAACATCACATACACGTATATATAAATATGTGTTTGTGAAGGGTTTTGAGAAAAAACGTTTTTTACAATCAAAGATAATACACAATAATATCATCAATCTCGATGACTTTGGTTGTCCTAAAAACATACCGTATCTATTTCATGGAACAGAATGTCTTAGACATTTCAATTCTTCTGACCGATGTGCCAACTATAAGGTGCATGCTATTCGGGAATGGATGATTCATGATTTTTGCTTTAAACAAACATTTTTAATGTAACAAATTTAGAAAGTAGGTGACAGCGAATGATGACATTTATATCTCTCTAATTCTGTTGTGGACATGTACATACATGCATAGCTGTAAGCGGTGACTATTTCCTTATGAAAGTGGAATGTAGACTTTCCTAATGACATTGTTATATTTTTGGTGTCTCTAATTTCGTCTGGGTGGGGACATGTTCATACATGCAAAGCTGTAAATGAAAGTGGGACACAGACTTTTCTGATGACGACGTTACCACCACCACCACTATCACATTGTACAGCGGTTTGTAAACTATATTTTAAGTTTGTGTACAGTGCTGTAAATATATATTTAATCATTTAAAACAATATTATTATTATTAATATTGTATTTATTTTATATAACAATGTTTGTTTGTGATATATATATTTAATCAATTTAAAATGTATTTTTGAATAATTGTATTATAACAGTTTGTAAACTATATTTTAAGTTTGTGTACAGTGTTGTAAATATATATTTAATCATTTAAAACAATATTATTATTATTATTATTATTATTATTATTATTAATATTGTATTTATTTTATATAACAATGTTTGTTTGTGATATATATATTTAATCAATGTAAAATGTATTTTTTGAATAATTGTATTACAACGGTTTGTAAACTATATTTTAAGTTTGTATACAGTGGTGTAAATATATATATTTAATCATTTAAAACAAATTATAGTTTATTTTAATTTATTTCGTTATAAACCTCTGAACATGTAAGCAATTATTTGTAAAGTACATTAAATTATGTGAAATGCTACACCGAAAGATTCAAATCATACTTTATTGGTGCTGTCAACTATTTGAATGTGGGAATTTCTACCGACGTTTGCAGCAGCAGCAGCAGCAATACACAATACGCATTACATTAAAACTATCACGATTATATTATTCATTGATGTACAAACAATTTACATAGCACACACACACAATAGGCTAACATTTACTTTGAAGCTGTTAACGTATGGATTTGTCATCTGTAACAGCACACACACAGGTAATTACATTATAAACTAGGAATTTCTTCCGACGTCTGCGAGCGAGAGAGAGAGAGAGAGAGAGATGTTGTACAACAGATTTTTGAGGAGTCATCTGTAACAGCACACACACAGGTAATTACATTATAAACTAGGAATTTCTTCCGACGTCTGCGAGCGAGAGAGAGAGAGAGAGATGATATATCACTGTAAAACCGATGACATAAAGAGAGAGAGAGTGCTAGCACATATGTTGTGTATATTAATTTCTAAATCGCAGTCAATGACCGTCATGTGCCAAAATTAGAAGTAGAACGCAATGAGGTAGGCGATAAATATATTTCCTGGTGATTACATTTTAGTATCGCTAATTACAATAATCCATAAGTAGCACGACTTACTGACGCTTATGTAAAACCGATGACATAAAGAGAGAGAGAGAGAGAGAGAGAGAGAAGGAGGGAGAGAGATAGTTATTTACATTCAAAGAGAGAATTGACCCATCACCCACCCCTGGTGATCACGACGACGATGATGGAAAAAATATGAGAAGTCTAAGTATAAACAAATATGTCTAGATTAAAAGAAGAGATAAATTTCTATCGATAAGAGAATCGCTTCGATTATTTTAACTATTGATGTTTGCTGTGTGTGTGGAGGGGAGGGGACTTAGGATAAAAAAGAAAGTAGATTCCGCCACAGAGAGCGCGAGTAACAGAGTATGTCATAAACATTTCATTTTAATAGTATACGCAACAGCATACTTCGACAGATCCCCAGAGTACAAAAATTACGCGTAATCATGATTACCTTAACACTGGGAAATCGCTAAGGGGTTAAAATGAAACCCTTGACAGCGGCTTGTGCGCGCCTCTAACTGAGACATTGGGGACGTACTAACACGCACTCGTAATGAGCTTTGTATAATTCATATCACAGGGTGATATGCAGATGGTCTGGCGGAGAGGAGAAACAGAATTTACTGTTTCTAAGCGAACCGCCCTCTCCCGTCGCTCTGTGCACTGTTAATATACTTCCCCTTTCTTACTCTATATCTTTATCTTGTTTTGTAATTATATTTTCACCTCGCCCATCTCTCCTCATCAATCCGTAATATTTTAATGGATTACCATGTTTTAATATGTTTTGAACGACAGTCTTCGGTGAGTCTACGAACTGAAACTTTTATTTACTGGTAAGAAAAATCTACTTAGAACATGATGAGTGATTGAGAAATGTACGGAACATACGCTAAATATACGCTAAAAAGTGTACAGACACGTTTGGAAATTAATAGGTGTTCGTATGATGTTATGTTATATCTGACATAAAATCAATTTACGTACTGTACAACAATTAGAGTATGTAATGTATAAATGTCTACAAAAATTGCATGCAGGTAGAGTTGTAAAATTATGATTTTGGTTTATAAAAGATACTACAAAAATCAATGTGCATACTAAATCGAATGCGGATGAATATGGTATTCAAATATCAGCGGACAAGACTAAAACAATGGCATTCATAGGGAAGCAATCGGTAAGAACTAAAATAGTTATAGATGGAATGATTATGGAGCAAGTCCAGCATTTCAGTCACTTGGGATCTTACGTTACATGTGGGACAGAAATTGATCTGGATGGAAAATTAAACAAATTTAGGAATATCTGTGGAACAATTCACAGATACCTTAACAATAAGACAAAGAAGGAATCAAGGATAAGGTTTTTTAATGCAGTAGCCGTACCAGTTTTGATTTACGGAGATGAAGCTAGAGTTATGACAGAAAGAGACAAAGCAAAGGTTCAGGCAGCGGAGATGAAGTTTATCAGGAGTACTCTGGGCTATACCATTCTCGATAGAAAGAAGAATGTGGATATAAGGATGGAACTGGGGATCGACCCATTGTTTGAACAGCTAAGGAGCAACAAAAGAATGTGGTGTGAACATTTAGGAAGAATGGCGGGTGACAGGATTCCAGTGGTAGCAATGGATTACAGACCGCTGGGGAAGAGAGATGTAGGACCGCCGAGAGCAATGTGGGTCCCGGAACGGGTTCAGGATGAGCCTAATCCTTAAGGTTGATGTTGATGATGATGATGATGATGATGGTGGTGGTGGTGGTGGTGGTGGTGGTGGTGGTTTATAAAAGATTTATACAAGACGTAGCAAAACTCCAGCAGCTTCAAATGTTGTAATGACTTTAATCGACGATACTGTAAGTATCCGTTCACGTTTACCGGAGTGTAAAACTGTACTGACACTGACGGAATAAACACAAAATAGGAAATACGGGGTTCAGTTTAATAGCTCGCGGACGGACATCTACAGCTAGCAGTAGAACAAAAAAATTTTCGTGAGTTTCAAAATTTAATAAAATTGCTAAACTGCTATAATTGTTATTGTTTAGACAAAGGTTTTCGTCATCACTGACATCTTCAGGTCTTAAACAACGTCTGTCAACTGTACGTTGTAGGCTTTTATACTTTAGGCCCCTCCCCTTATGTCATCGCCCCTCCTATTGGTTCTAGCTGCTGCCGCTCTTCACGGGAACTTTGTCTACATTTTTCCGTTAGGCATTTTACTAACGTCCGTCAAATTGTTTGAATCTCCTGTTAATTTCTTCATTTGTAAAATCCACTTTTATATTCATTAATTTATTCTTATCTTCTTTTTTAACTTTAAGTATTTCTAGTTCTTCTATTAGTTTTCTTTTTTGCGGATTGTTTTCTATTTTGATTATTTCCATATTTTCATTTGGATTTATAAATTTATGGCCTGATTCATTGAAATGTCTTGCATATAGTGAGTTCGTTGTTCTAACCCCTTCTCCTTTTGCATGTTCATTCATTCGAATTTTAAATTTTCTTCCAGTTTCGCCCAGATATATCTTATTACATTCCCCACATTTTAATTTGTATACGCCGCTTTTTTCTGTTAATTGGAATTTCTTCTGTTTTAGCATTTTTTATATATTCGAATACATTTTTCGTTTTCTTTATTCCTATCTGTATTTCGTATTTTTCGAAGCATTTTTGTAACATTTTTGTTTGATATCCTATGTATGTTATTGCTCCTTTATATTTCTTTTCTTCATTTGTTTTTTCTTTTTTGTTCTTTTCTATTTCTTTATTTTCCTCTATTTTCTTAACTATTCTATTAATTATTTTAGGGTTGTAAAAGATTTTGCCTAACGGAAAAATGTAGACAAAGTTCCCGTGAAGAGCGGCAGCAGCTAGAACCAATAGGAGGGGCGATGACATAAGGGGAGGGGCCTAAAGTATAAAAGCCTACAACGTACAGTTGACAGACGTTGTTTAAGACCTGAAGATGTCAGTGATGACGAAAAGCTTTGTCTAAACAATAACAATTATAGCAGTTTAGCAATTTTATAAAAGAAAAATAAGAATGGCTGCTAATTTAAACAATACGAAGTACAAAATTTAATTTCATATGAACACCTTTTAATTTCGAAAACCATCTGTCAGTTTATTTATTGTTTCCCAGCTGTTTAAAACTTGTGTCATGCGAATTTTGAAATATTAAAAAAAACTTGCAGTAAAATACAGTACAATGTAAAAAACCAGAATCGAACTCATAAATCAACCAAAAACGTACAAAGTAAAGAAAAATACAAAATTATACTCTTTAAACATTTCAGACATGTTTCCAAACATTCTCATTGACGATACTACAAATATTATAAAAAAAAAGTAGGTGTCATTGATTTTAAATTGTTTTTGTGAATTAAACAATTTGAAAGTTGTGTAAAATATTAGGCTAATAATGAACTGATTAAAAGAAAAGGATTTCAAATGTATTCGGCTCGATCTCTCAGCATCTGAATAGGACTACTTTTTTTATCATGAACAAAATTATGTTTAATATTTACGTTATCCTTTCAATAGTATGAAAACGTTAAAGTTATATGAGGTAAGTTATATGTAATGAGAAATTATAGTAATTACGAAAACGCAGTAGCGTGGCGTCCATGTTACCGCTGTTGCCGGCTGCAACAGTACTGGAAATAAGAGAAAATAGGCTTATTTGTGAGAAAACATTATCACTTATGCATGAGCAAATCCGAGTGAAAAGGAAACAAATTAGTCCTCGTAAAGGTAGGACAAACACAACTCCGGCGGCAACAGTACTGGAAACAAGAGGAAATATTCTTATTTGTGAGAAAACATTCTCATATTTGCGTAGGCAAAGCGGAGTGGAAATAAAACACAATAGTTCTGATAAAGGTAGGTAGGTAAGCCTATTATCTCTTATTTCCAGTACTGCTGCCGCCGGCAACAGCGGTTACATAGACGCCACGCTACTGCACTTTCCTAATTACAGTACTATAATTTCTTATTACATATAACTTACCTCTCCCCGAGTTGTGTTTGAGTGAGGCACTTACAATTGCTGCTGACGCCAAACGCACAACTGTAAGTTTCCCCAGACCAACCGCCCTATTTATAAACAGAAACAGATGACACTTGTACATTATTTGACTTATGAAGGAATTGAAAGTAGCACGTGTTAAGAAGGCAGTTAGGGAGTGATTTACAACTGCAAGAAGGAGTGACGCCAATTAATATCTGACGACGTGCTGGGCCGACAAAGATACCAACACATATGAAGCATCTTTTAGGGGACAAACTGACTATAACGTTTCTTCGAAATCATACCTTAACGGTCTGTATAAGTTGAGCGTAGCTGGACGAATGATTTTATGTATCTGTGCAAAAATTAATGAATGAGGGTCACATTTTATTTGAATCATTTTCAGTACGCATCTTTTGAAATAATTATTTTCGTAATGTTTAATTTTGGTGTTATTGAAATCAAATTCATGGCCGGTGTTTAAATGGTGAGATACGAAAGCGTTGGGGTTATCGTTATGAGTTTTTTTATGGCAATCATACCTATGCTGATAAACTCTCTTGTGTAAAAATTGGGACATAATACCAGTGTAAGTGGCTGGACAGTCATTGGACGGTGTATACAACATTAGATCGTTTGTCTTTGGGTGACGGGTCTTTGAGGCTCGAGGAAAGGGATCGTACAGCAGGTTGGTTTTTGAATGCTAAAGTTTTTGAATTTTTAGTAGGCATTTTTTGAGTTTTTCAGACAGCTCTTTGACATAACTTGTAGAAAAGTACGAGCTAGCATTAGGCTCAGATGTATTTGATTGGGCATTGTTATATTTATACATTTGAACGTGTCCAACAATTTTCTTACTTAGATTCACAAATTACTCAGAACAACTCTTGCAGCAATGAAATAAAGTCCCGCATCGTATGTGGCAACAGGCAACAGGTGTTATTACTTCTATGAAAAGCTTTTCAAATCTAGGATGTTAAGCAAACAACTTAAGTTGACTATATACAAAAATCTTATACGACCGGTAGTAACATACGGATGCGAAGCCTAGACATTAACCAGAACAGAGGAGCAACATCTAAGAATATTTGAACAAAAAGTCTTGCGAAAAATCTTTGGACAAACGGAAAATGGCTATTGGAGGATTCGAATGAACCATCAACTGGACCAACTGATCGGGGTGCCGACGTAGTCCGGTTTATTAAGAGCAGGAGGCTTGAATGGCTGGGCCACGTAAGGCGAATGGAGACAGAAGGATGGCTAAGAGAACTGCAGATTGGAGACTGGTAGGAAGAAGAAATAGAGCCAGACCCAAAAAGAGATGGTTGGATAACGTGTATGATGATTTGAGATGTATGAACGCGAGGGGATGGAGACAGATGTGTAATGAGAGGACGGAATGGAAGAAAGTCATTAAGCGGACTAAAACCCACGCTAGGCTGTAACGCCAGGGAAAGTAAGGAAAGGAATGTTGGTCATATTACGATTTATTTTATGTTATGAAATTTCTTATGCGATAAAACTTTAATTGCTAATTTTTAAAATAATAGTATATTCATCGATTTGTGGACGTGATTCCTGACATACAAAATAAAATAATAAAATTGCTCAGTATTATGAACTGCTCAATTTAGCTTGTGTGCGTTTGTTAACAAGAATATTGTACAAGAACAAAACATCTACAGAAGCGAAAAAGATATGAGAATTCGATAACTTACGATAACTTTAAGTTTACCGAGTACACTTGTTATTTCAAAGCTTCGCTGGATGCAGCAGCTCAGGCAAGTGTTAATTAATCTGTTCATCAGATAATAGTTACTACCAGTAAGTTTCACTTGGCTGGGACGACTTGTTGAATCGTCTTTCTAGATGACGACTGAATCGTCTTTCTCATGTGCATAGGAGCGCTGAAATCTGAGGCACTGATGCGAATGTCATGTCAACTGATAGAGATAAACGCAGTGTTACAATTGTTTTGTACTGCGAAAAATAATTTGAAAAAATCGTGAAACCAAAGAGACGGCGGTTCAGGTTAAGAACAAAAAATTTCAGCGTCAGCGATAATGCTTTAGTCGTTTGTTTGGAATAAATCATGTCATATGTCAATACGTTTTCGCAGTAGCGTGGCGTATATCACCTGTTGCCGGTTGTGATAGACCTAAAATTTAACCTAAAAATTAATTCGAAATTTTTCTTGTACCAAGTGTTCTTTTTAGAGCATTTTCTATCTTTCGCTGGGAGAAGAAGAGGATCCCGGGTCAACAGGATCTGACCCTCAACAGCCTACCTCCTACCTCCCATATTTGGGAGGCGTTTTCCTATCCGCTTTCTGGTAAGAAACCCTGGAGGAGTTGTGAGAACCTGGTTATGTCTTGAAGATTACGAAATTTTTGTCCACAGGATGGACGTAAACTAGGATGAGGGAAATCAAAGAATAAGCATAGATGAGACTTGTAATATCAACAGACTGAGACTTGTTGTCTTTGTAACAACAGTAGGAAAGAATGTCTCACATTCAACGTGATTTAACGTTAATTGTTACAAAACACAAAGTTTGTTCTAAAATCTCTTCTCTTACACTGTAGACCTTTCTCTTATAGAACGAAAGTTAATCGGGTGATTGTAATTTAAAGTCACAGAATATTTTTCCAAAATTTTAAATTTTCGTGATCGTACAAAATCTGCAGCAACTTAGGTCATAGTGTTTATTCGGTTATTTTTAAAGCTAGCAAGTACTTTGATTTTACCAATATTTCATAACACCAAATATGTAAATTAAAAGTAACAGAGTACGTTCTTCGAGGTAACGATTTCTTCAGGGTGACTAGTAGTGTATTACTACGAATAAAAATACATCGGCAGTGCTCTCTGACGGTTTCAACTAACAACTGCAACGACTTGTAGGTAAAGATGGGCACTTTCAATCGACTTGAACTCGTCTGTTATATTTATTGATAATACATTGTCCTTATTCTGTAGTAAATAATTATTTGTAAATTATTTGTAATTTATAACCAACTTTATCATTCTGACGTGATTTTTGAACAAACTTCGTTTTTATAATTATAAATTTATATTTACCTTCACCGTTTTTTAAAATAAAAATGGGTATGATAATAAACTCGGGATTATGGTAATAAATTATTGTTAACTTATGGTATAGGTTTTCCCGATATCTGAAAGTTGTTCTGGTAACTGGTAAATATTACCTTAAAATTGGAACTCTTGAATGACATCACGACGCACTCTATGTGTGACCATTTACACTAAACGGTATTTCATTCCTCACTAGATGGCGATGTCATCACGATGAACTTCCCTGGAACCAGGGTTGCCAGGTGTGGGGATTTTTCCCCATAGTAGCGAAATTTGAAGCCTCAAAATGGTAAGTGGGGAAATGGTGGGGATTTGTGTAATGTGGCGAATTGGTGGCGATTTCAAATAATAAAAATTATTAAATGTGTAAAGTTATAGTTTATGCGTATTTTAATAACTATTCAGTAAAAAAAATATATTTTTTTCTTTTTTAAAGATTTTTGAAGCCTGATTACCATAAATACTGAACCCGAATTTAGGGAACCACCAGGAGGGATCCATGGGTCTCCTGCTCTTGTAAACTGCCTTAGCAACGATAATTCGTCAAAATACCTTTGTAAGCTAGTTGCACAACTAACATACTGGGATTCACAGGATTACACAGTTATTTACAATACTGCATGGATAAGTTAGAATTTATGATGGCCGGTGTCAACAATGTTGGAAACAATCTAACTAAACTCCGGGGTATTGGGCCGTAGTGTACTCCTGTTGTTACTAACAGATGTTTCAGCCTCTCCTCTGGAGGCCATCGTCAGTGTGGAAAACGATTCTTTTGCCACAGTACTGTGCTTACCTGACGAATACAGTGCCATTTATCGAATCGTTAGCGAATTGTAAATTGTTTTTGTGAATTAAACAAATGGAAAGTTGTTAACTATAGTGTAATGTGTGAATATTAAAACTCAAGTCTATACTGAACTAAGTGCATGAAAAGGTTTTCAAATAATATTGAGGCTGACCTCAGCAGGTTAGAACATTTTTTTTTATATAATAATGAAACTTTCTCTTGTGAACTTACTTGTCTTTTTCCGTCGAACGCGTTTCGGCGTCGTGTTCGCCTTCGTCAGCTTAGAAACAGACTGCCAGTACTTTGTAACGGTTATTGCTTGGAAGGTATAGTGGGGGTGGTGTGTAGAGGAAGGGGATTGGCGCGGGGATCCAAATTATTGTTTGTTTTTTGTATAATTGTGTTGAAAAGTGTATGTGATTTATATTGTAATTGGTCGTTAAGTATGTTGTTTGCTTGTTTCCCCACATTTTTTTCATACTTAAAACAAGTTTTTAATATTTATATTCTTCTTGTAATAGTATTTAAACATTTAGAACATACTCAGACGCTATAAAATGAAACTCTCCAAAAAGCAGACGTATTTGTGGCAGTGGGGATTTTTATGGCTAAGTGGAGAAATTTTGGGTAGCAATGTGGGGAAAAGAAGACTTATTGACCTGGCAACACTGCCTGGTAGAGGTGGGCTAAACTGTTATTTTAAAATAATAGGTATGAAAATACCGTTCCAAAAAAATAACAGGTACAAATACCTGTTAATACATAACCTATACATATACATACTAATTATACATAACCTATATTATCCTTTGTAAGTAAGTCGTTTTGAGTTTCCTGAAGGTCTCCTATGTAATATCTTCAAATAAATACACTGCAAGTAGGTTTATTTTCACCTAGATAAACATATTAATATATTAATAAACCTACTTGCAGTGTATTTATTTGAAGATATTATATAACCTATACTATATAATTTGTTATAAGAAATAAATTGAAACTAAAAGTATTATTAACAGTGTTACTTTACACTGTGACTTTATTAAACTATTACTGTTTAAAAGAAAATAAGAAACAAGAGAATTATATATTGCAATGAAACACAGGATCCTGATAAGCAGGGCAGGATTGTATAATACACAGACTATGAACATTCATGTTTAAATTGGTAGTTTGTTAGATTTGGTTGTGATATCAGTTGTATTTTAGTAAGGATAAGGAATTAGGTTTATTAAACTGTGTATTATTTATTTGTTGTTTATTCATATACTATGTCTGTGGAAATGTGCGCGTGTGCGTGAGTGATAAACGTGTCCCCGGCCGTGCGTGAGTTAGTTATCGTTGTGTTATGACACTGAGCTGAACATAGACTACTGTATTAGCTACAGTCCCTGTATATTTCTGTCTATTAGTTGTCGTTCAAATATGATTTTATTAAAGTATGCAGTCATGCATGAGATAAGGGTATTCTGTGATTACCAGCTATGCAGGCTCTTACAATGTTGATGCACTTTATGGCATGAAAAGTTGCATGTCATGTTGTATGTAACCATGTGACTTCCTTCCACCAATTAAATGCTGGAAGGCAGTCGGAAATTTTGTTAAGCCTGTTGTTACACAGGCAGTTCTTCTCAGCCAGCTATCGCGATCGGGACGTGCAATTCTTGTTCAAGATTTTCCGCTTGCAAGAATCTGTAAAGACTATTCGGCGGTAGTAACGCGGGTGAAGACTCAGAACTGTTTGTGTATTACATCTACACACAGTATTGTTATTGAAACATAGCATTCATAAATACAACATTTAGTTCTTCTCCGGTAGCTATCACGATCGGGACGTGCAAGTCTTGTTCAAGATTTTCGGCTTGCAAGAATTTGTTAAGACCATTCGGCGGTAGTAACGCGTGCGAAGACTCAGAACAGTTAAATATTACCTCTCTACAGACGGCATTATTACTAAAGCATTACGTGTGTAATAAGTGAGCTTGAACTGTGTCACTGTATGAGATTTCTGCAGTGCCAGTAAAATTTAATAATTTCGTAGTAGTAAATTTTATCATCAAGAAGTTTCCGCGTTAGTGGAAGATTTCCGCATAGGGAGGTCTGCTGATCGCGGTAGACCCAGTGGTACGCGTGGACACTTGAAGAGTCCGGAGTGGTATAAGCTTAATATACCATTGTTATATATAAAACTCACTGTTACCTGAGATACTTGTAAGTTATAAACTCTATATGAAATTTAACCAATAATATCCATAGAACCGTTGTGGTATGCGAAGCGTCAGTGTCATCGTTGGAACTACAGGACACCAGCCCCGCTGAAAGCGTTTCCAGGGTGAACCGTCTGTCATCATTAAGCCACGCCGGACGACTCAACGACACAGCAAAGCCCCCCCTTCTTTTCAGCAACATCGTCGTGGGAATCATCACTTATGTAACGTATCACATCATGTGTATGAACAGTGATTAACACTTTAAAAGACTATATATCAAACACTACCATTATTATACTTATCAAATATACCATATAAACAATTACATATGTCTTGTGCAATAAATAATCTTAAACCCTCCAATATAGACTTTTGCTTTAAGATACACATACTACCATATCCTATGCGCCAATAGTTTAGTAATTTGTGTTGTCGCAATATATATTAAACTTTCACTGTGAACACTTACTTTTTGGTTTTGTTTCCCAAACGTTTCAATGTGGTGTTCGTCTTCCTAAGTGGGATTTGAAATACTGAATGTCTGTTCATAGTAACCGTTATGGGTTGTAGGTGTGTGTGGTGGGGGTTGCTGGTGGGAGGGAATTGGCGCTAGGATTTAAAGTGCATGTTTGAATCAGTGTATCGAAAAGTATGTGTGATCTATAATGTAATTGTTCATTTAATATGTTGTTTGGTTGTAGTGTGGATAACCAAACAACATATTAAATGAACAATTACATTAGAGATCACACATACTTTTCGATACACTGATTCAAACACACGCTTTGAATCCTAGCGCCAATTCCCTCCCACCAGTAACCCCCACCACACACACCTACAACCCATAACCATTACTATGTACAGACATTCAGTATTTCAAATCCCACTGAGGAAGACGAACACCACGTTGAAACGTTTGGGAAACAAAACCAAAAAGTAAGTGTTCACAGTGAAAGTTTAATATATATATATATATATATATATATATATATATATATGTATATATATATATATATATAATATTTAAAAAAGTGAATGAAGAGGATGTACCAACAAGATAATTACAAGAGAATTTATTAGGCCTATTTCCCTTTGGGAATACCAATTTAAGTTGTTTTGATTGTTCATCATCTTTTTTTACAGCACTACACTTTATAGAATATTGAAACTTTCAACTTCTGAAACTTACTTGTCTTTTCTTCTCGTACGCGTTTTGGCATGGTGTTCGCCTTCGTCAGCTTTGAGACAGACTGCCATTAACCTGTAACGGTTTTTATTTTGAAAGGTATAGTGGGGGTGGTGTATGGAGGAAAGGGATTGGCGCAGGGATCCAAATTATTGTTAGTTTTTTGTATAATTGTGTCAAAAGCGTGTGTGATTTATACTGTAATTGGTCGTTAAGTATGTTGTTTGGTTATGTTGTGTGGTGTTTGTATACTTCATATTGTTCTGCTGTGTTAAGTTTTCGACCTTTGGGTAAGTAGTGTAATATTTCAAGATTAGTATCTATGTTGGTGTAGCTGTGGTTTTTTGTGTGTATGTGTGTGGCAAACGCGGAATGTATATTGTTGTTGGATAAACAAACAATATACAAAACACAAACACATCATAAACAAAAACAACAAAACACAAAATACCAACGACACACTACAAACTAAATACATCACACTCACATACCATAACTCCAACACACACAAACTCGCCAACACATTCAGAAAACGCAAGTACAAAATAGCATACAGAACAAACAATACAATCAAAAAACACATCAATGATACAAATACGGACATAGACAAATACAACAAAACAGGTGTTTACAAATTAAATTGTAATAACTGCAATAGTTTCTACATAGGCCAGACGGGAAGATCTTTTTCATCTCGTTACTCTGAACACCTAAAAGCTTTATCCAACAACAATATACATTCCGCGTTTGCCACACACATACACACAAAAGAACCACAGCTACACCAACATAGATACTAATCTTGAAATATTACACTACTTACCCAAAGGTCGAAAACTTAACACAGCAGAACAATATGAAATATACAATCACCACACAACACAACCAAACAACATACTTAACGACCAATTACAGTATACATCACACACACTTTTGACACAATTATACAAAAAACTAACAATAATTTGGATCCCCGCACCAATCCCCTTCCTCCACACACCGCCCCCACTATACCTTTCAAAATAAAAACCGTTACAGGTTAATGGCAGTCTGTCTCAAAGCTGACGAAGGCGAACACCACGCCGAAACACATACGAGAAGAAAAGACAAGTAAGTTTCACAAGTTGAAAGTTTCAATATTCTATACCAATTTAAGTTTTTACTAGTAGTAAACAAAATAACATTGGTTAGACAAATCAGTTGCGAAACTCAGGGCAATGAAATAATTTAGAGTATACGTAATACCACAACAAATAATGTGAAAAAAACATCAGAAACATTAATAAAAACATAACAGTAAGCCACAAGAGTGAATAAACAAAATTTTACAAATAAAAATAAAAAAACAACTGTAATAAAATAAATATAAATAAATAAATACAAACTTATAAATAATAAGCAACAACAAAAGTAAATTAAAAATATTACATACCTGGATAATCTTCAGATCCATTCACCAGTGTACACAGAATATACAAGTCATGAACTAATCTTTGTCACACCTATTCACATTACAATTTGCTTCACTCAAATAACACATTATAGGTAAAATTAAACTATTGAATGGTTTTTAAAATACTAGAATTTCAGTTATTCAGACACTATTTCAATTTTGTATTTAAAAATATCAGCTGTTGCACTTTCCTTGAAGTTAATCGTGTTCGTTCAGATAAAATTATTGCCGCCCTGGAAAATACCCTTTCACAGGGAACGGATGTTGCAACCATGTTACATCAAATGTGCAAGATTAGGGTATACACATTGGTGACCTTTCCACCACATTAAGGGATTTTCGCTTCTCTCTACTGGTGTGTCTTGAAGATATTTATCTACTTCTTGTATAGCCATTGATAAAGGTGTCCCTATTTGTTTAACTTTGCTTATCTGGTTTTTATAATGGTTCCAAATTGAAACTGTTTCCTCCTCTGTTATGTTAGGTTGTAGATTTCCTTTGGTTTCAATGCTTGTATTGGTTCTTTAACTTTTTGTAATTTGTGAAGATACTAGTTCAGCTGCATATTTTTTTGTATTTTCTAGAGAAGTATTGTCTTCAAAAAGTAGTGTTTGTACCTGGGATCAAGCATCATGCAAAGTGAAATTGTTTTGCTTTTTTCCAAATTAGCAAACCTTACAGAAATTCCTTCTAGGAGTTTAAGTGCAATTTCTCTGACAAGTGGTTTAGTTAATTTCACACTTACCTGTTGTATTGATAATTTTAATCCTTGTGTTATAGGTATTATCTGGCTGGCAGTGATATATTTCTCTCCACTCATTTCTTTTGTTACCTCCTCACAAGGTTGCAGAATAGCACACAGTTCTTTACAAATTCCCCATTCTTCAGCTATTAATGTTTCTATGTCTGTTGTTAGTAATGCCAGAGAGTGTTTTACAGCATCTCCAGTTCAACAAATCGTTTAAGCATATAGTAAACAGAATTCCAGCGTGTTACAACATCTTGCAGAAGTTTTTTAGGTTGCTGAACACCTATCTGTTCTTGATATTTTGTGATTTTTAAATGTGCAATATTACTTCTCTTAAAAAATGTTACAATTGTTTTTACTTTTTTGATTATGTCAATTACAATTAACAGGCTGTCTTGAACAATTAAATTTAATGTGTGAGCATAACATCCAAAATGCTTCCACTTAAGTATGCTTTGTATAGCACTATAATGTGAGACGTATCAATATAAGCTTCGAGGCGACCGCGGTATTGCCATGTCGCTTCACTCCCCGCCCTCCCCGCCTTTGCCTACGCATAACCAAGTGTAAAGTGCGACATCGCTGGATGGCGAGGGGTGGGGAAGAGCTGTTACTATTGCGTAACCTCGAAGCTTACAATGCTAAGTCCCGTACTATAGTAATATTTATGGTATTATCAGTAATAACAATTGAAATTTTTCCAGACAAGTCCCATTCATTTATAATACACAAAATTTCATCTGATAAATTTTGAGATGTTTTATTTATTTTGATAACTGAACAGTCTAATAGTATATGTTTCATTCCAAAATCCTGATTAATGTAATGTGCAGTAATTGCATTAAAAGTTTCATTTGTTGAAGGAGACCATGTGTCAGTTGTTAAGCAAACACTTGGTGCATCTTTTTTAATAGATTCTTTCATTTCATTTACCTTTGTTTCATAATAAGCTGGTAACAGTGTGTTAGCAAAATACTTTCTAGAAGGAATTTGATAACTAGGGGCACAAGTATTAATCAAATTTTGGAAACCTCTGTCTTCAACAACTGTAAATGGTTGAAAATCCCAAATAAAAAGTTTCATTATGGCCTCATCAATTTTGTTTTTATCAGATACTGCTAATTTTTTGGGTATGTAGGTTGATATTGACATTTGTCTTTTACTTTTTGGAACAGGCAACTGAAATGAAGACGGTTGATTTTGGAAGGTGTCAGTAGCTCTTGAAGTGGTTGGTCTCTCTGGACTAAAAAAATAGGAGGAAGATTCAACTACTAAGTTTTCTTGCACATCTGGTCCTATTTGCAATATATCACCTGAAGAAGTTTCTGTTCTTGGCAAAGATTGCACAGCAGTTTTGGTGGATATAGTAGGAAGAGCAACTGTTGGATGCTTTCTTTGTAAAAGTTTTTTTAAATTACTAACTGAACTTTTATACGATAGACTTCTTTTGCAAATCTTGCACAATCCAATATAGTTACTAACTGATTCAAAAAAACTCCACACATCACTCGTTTTTCTTCTAGGATCCATGTCACCAAAATTTTAAAAACAAAACGTATGCGAACCTAACCTAACACAACCACAACTGTCACAGCAATACTTAAACAGGCTTCCCATAGTATGGGGAGGGGTTCCCGATCTGTGGGAGGCATACCACCAGTGGTAAGCAAGAAGACCTAGCTAGGGAAAAAGTATTTACTTAAAAAATAAATAAATACAAATTTATGTTCAAAACAATAATAAATTTTCATCGGACATAATTTAAACCGATTACCCTTAAGGAATTAGATTTAAGGAACAGGACTTGATAAAGTGCATAAACGTCCATTACAACAATCTCATTATTTACATGAGATGTGTAGTGCAGTTAAAATCACATTAATAAAAAGTATAATTATAGCCTATCAACATCAGCCACTCTAAAGGTTGTAACACAATATAATTCGTTATTTTAAAATTTACAAGTTGGTGATTAGTTATAATATATAATTTATTAGCATATAATCTGTATTATATATCTGCATATCACACGAGAATAAATGTAACATCAGGATGAATGTTTTCCTTTATTACAAACAGCTTCGTCTCTTTGCGCAGAATGAAGTATTCAGGACGAAAAAGTGGCTTCGTACTAGCTCCGACTCGAAATACGCTTGATACTACCTGTTCCTAAAATACTACTGTTCCTCTGATACGCTTAGTATTTGTAATACGCGTTTACTTGTTCCTTGTGTATCGGTGATACCCCTAGTATTTGAAATACCTAGGATTTGAAATACTCGTGTACTGGCTGTTCCTTGCACGCCTAGTTTTTGGCCTTGGTTTACTTGTTACTTGCGTACTTTGTGTGTGTGTGTGTGTGTGTGTATAGTAGCGTAGGGAGCGTGCCTCGACTTGGAACAGCGAGGGCGGCGTGTCTCGACTCGGAACAGCGTCGCCGTGAATAACAGGTATTTCAACTTTTCAGTCACTGTTACATCCGTTCCACAAAAATACCGTTCCAAAATACCTGTTATAGGTATATCGGCCCACCACTGCCTGGAACTTTGAAATGAGGAAAAGTTAGATATGAACATTTAATCGTTACGATTTTGTCCCCAAGTTTTAGCTTCAGAGAGATACATACAATTTCTTAAATTTTATTTTATTGTTTACTAAAGTTAAGTTGGGTGTAGTTTTTTGAACATCACCAGTGACAAACGGTGGTAACAGGAAGATAAAATTGAAATGGATTAATCGTTTTATAACCTCTAAGATTTTTGGTGTAAAAATTACAAGTTGAAGAATCATTGGACGCTGATAACAATTGAAGGCGGGTGGTCTCAGCATTTAAAAATTACAAGTAAGTGAGATTACTTATTTTCACATTTTTAAGAAAAAATTTCAAATAGTTTAATTTCCTCAGATTGTCTAAAGTTTATCGTTGAATTAAGTAAAGTTTAATTAAAACAGAGAATGACGTGACTTGGTAAGGAATAAGGAAAACATTATTATTTATGTATAGTGGTTTGTGAATACAAAATGTTATCGTGTGAATACAAAGTTGCTTTGTGTAATCACTACCCAACTGATGACTCAAATTTTTATCCTAGTTCTGTGGGTATCAGAAGATAGTTGTAGACTCCTAGCCATAGTCTTTGAATACTTATAGAATCTTTTACAATATTTATAGTGCAGTAATTTATTTGACAGCAAGTTAACAAATTAATGTATGGGACAGTTTTTACTTCCATGTTCCATAAGGAAATGGAAGTATGATAATGGCAAAAAACATCGTGTTCGGGATAACGGCTTATTCTGATTGTACTACCCTCAAAACATGAAGAAAAGTAATTTTTCGAAAATTATCTGTGTGTCTGTGTGTAGAATTTTTTCTATGGCAAACGTTAACTGCCGCAAATTCAAACAGAATCAAATAATATTGTGCATACCTGCCTGAGTTGTAGAAGACTCAAGGCCTATTGATTTTGGTGAAGATCGGTTAAGAGAGAGGAGTAGTTTACCTGCAACGTTTTACATTTTAACAAGAGTAAAGTAGGGTACTTAATTTTGATAAATAAAGTATCCTGAAAAGAAGGTCATAATAACCCACTGTAGAAAGGTAGGCTAGATGAAATATCTGTAAATGAAGTAGAGGGGTAATTTTCTATAAATCAAAATGATAGTTGATAATTTTTTACATGTGTATTATGTTATCGGCAACAAAGAAGTAGTTTCAACGGAAATATTTTATTTCAATTTGTCAAACATAAAACTCTATTCACTAGGTGGGGGATGTTTTTTTTAGAAATTATCTAACCGAATTCAAGTAAATTATTTTAAATATAAATCTTAGAGCACAGAAGTCACTCTATAGTTCTCCATACCACTTTTTTTGTTTGCTGCTGAAATTTTGTTTTATGTCATAGTTCATGTTTTTGTGAGAGATATTATTTAATATTGGAATTATATTGCCAAATACAGTTAGACAACACGTTGATTAGAAAAGACTTTATTCATGGAACTAAACTTGATAGAATACATACATCCATTATAACAATAATAATACGCGCATGCGTATTGTACATACATTGTTTAACCATATTTAAATTGTACATATGATATATTTGACATTCCCCCTCAATTTAAATACCCATATAATTTAAATTTGGAACAGTTTTGGTATGAGTACAGTTGATAAATATACTTAAATAAAAAAAATAAATGCAAAATTGAAAATTTTTGGTATCTGAAAACTATTTTATGTTGAGTTTTTCAAAAAAACTTTGCAAACTTTATATTATTTAAGGATTTTGTGAAAATATCAGCTACATTATCTTGGGTTTTTATGTACTCTAATTCAATAAGTTTTTGTGTATAAGATCCTTAATATAGTAATATTTAATGTCTATGTGTCTAGTACTTCTGCTATTCTTATAGCTTTCACACATGTTAAGTGCACTTTGGTTGTCTACATAAATTAAAGGAATTAAGACATTGCACTTCAAGTCCACAAGTATGTGTTGAAAGTATACCACATCCATCGCTGCCATTGCACATGCTATGTATTCCGCTTCAGCTGTTGACTGGGATATGCATGTTTGTTTCTTTGTAAACCAGGATACAGGGTTGTTACAGTGATATATTATACATCCACTTGTACTCTTTCTGCTGGTGATGTCTCCTGCCCAATCTGCATCTGAATATGTGATTAATCCAGTATCTTGATTTTTATGAAATGTGAGATTCAAATGCTTGGTACCGTTTAAGTACCCCAATACCCTCTTCGCAGCAATCCAGAGTTGTTTAGTGGGTTTATCAAGATATCTACTTAAGACAGATGTAGCGTAAGCTATGTCTGGTCTACTTACAATTGATATGTAGATAAGTGAACCAAGGAGTTCTCTTTAAGGTAAGTTTTTGTTCACTGGTAGAGATAAGTCAACCTGGAAATTGTGTTCCATAGGTGTATCCATCTGTTTTCCATTTTCCAGACCAAATCTTGAGATTACTTTTTGTATGAATTCCTTTTGAGAAATGGTGATCTGCTCTTTATTTACATTGATTTCTGTGCCCAGAAAGTTGATGATTCCTAATTCTTTTGCGTTGAACTCCTTTTTAAGGAACTCAATAATTTTTAGACATTCGCTCTTGTCACCTGTGATGATTATATCATCAACCCATATAATAAGGTAAGCATTTTAACCCAAGTACAAACAAAAGTCATTCTGAGATCTGATTAGACCATGATGTTGCACAGCCTCGTTAAACCTTTCATTCCATTTTCTGGGTGAAGAGCCAAGACCGTATAAGCTTTTCATGAGTTTTAGAGCATTCGTTGGACATTTTACTCCTTTGGGTGGTTTTATATAAACTTCAGTGTCTAGCTTGCCATTTAGGAATGCTGTAGGGATATCAAGTTGTTTAATTTCCCATCCATTTTGCAGTGCTACAGACAGTAAGATTCTGATGGTGGAAAGTTGAGCGACTGGTGCATAAATGTTGGAGGACACTTCCTCTTGAAATCCTTTTGCTACTAGACGAGCTTTCTTAGTGCCATCAGGCTTGATTTTGAAAAGCCACATTGTGTCAATAGCTTTGATGCCTTTGGGTAGATTTGTTGCCTTCTAAGTTTGATGTTTTTCGAGGGCACTTATTTCCTTTTGTATCGCTTCTTCCCAGCCATCTCTAGTACATATGGCATCTTCATAAGAGATTGGTACTCCTGCACAAAGACAGTACGCTAAGTGCATCTCATCTTCATTTTGACTAAAACTTTCATTATAATCCTTGTACAGTATATAATCTTTAAATTTCTCTGGAACAGTTTTAATTCTTTCACTTCTACGCAGTGATGTTTGATCACCCTGTTGGACAGTATCGCTTAGACTGCTGTCTCTATGTGCAGGTGAGGTGCCAGTGACATTTTGAACCTGGATGTCTCCTTCGCTCATACTTTGATGCTCTTTGTCACCTACACTGTCACCTCCAATTACCATTTGTGGGATATCTTCTAAGGCTTTCTGACTAGTATAGTTGATGTTAATTTCATCAAAGGTAACATCCCTTGAGATTATAATTTCACTTGTTTTGGGTACCCATAGTCTATACCCATTTTTAGCATAGCCTACCATAATGCATTCAACTGATCTTGTTTCTAGCTTGTCTGCTGGAACAGGCAGTTTATATGCCCAACCCTTTGAACCAAAAACCCTCAACTTGTCATAATTCACTTTACCTAGGTAGACTTCAGCGGGTACCTTATTTTCCTTCAGGGCAACTGTTGGAGAGCGGTTCAGTTGGTATGCAGCACAACGTATTGCTTCACCCCACAAGAACTTAGGCAAATTTGTTTCAGCGAATAGTGTTCGTACTCTACTCATTAGAGTGAAATTGATTCTTTCGCTAACTCCATTCTGCTGCTGTGTATGTGGCAAAGTGTATTCGTTGACTATTCCTTTTTGTATACAGAAATTTTTAAACACATGTGATGAGTACTCTCCACCACAATCTGACCTGATTCTTGAAGAGTAATATCCTCTGGCCTTTAACTCTTGGACATAATTCATAATATTTCTTTCTGCTTCATTTTTGTGTTTTAAAAGGAACACCTGGGTAAAATGTGAATAGTCATCGATAATTGTTTGATAATATTTTTCACCTTTCATGGTGTGTATTTTAAAAGGACCAGCCAAGTCACTGTGAATGAGTTCTCCAATTCTGTTTGACCTTGGTTGGGGTACATCCTTAAAAGGCTTTCGTTTTGCTTTACCTTGGTTACAGGGACTGCATACTCCAAAATTGTGTGGAAAATTTAGTGATCCAAGACCTTGAGCATTGAGATGTCCAAGTCTTCGGTGCCATAGTAGATCCTTACTTAATGAAATGCAACAAGTTTCACTCATCGAAGGGTGTGCTATTGAAAATTAAGCTACATACAAATTTCCTTCGGATTCACATTTCATTTGCAATTTGTTATTTGAGATAGTAACTGATTTTCCACCACTACGGTATTGAATTGAACATCAAATCCCTTTGAACTCATTCTTTTCACTGATAAGAGATTGTAGGGAAACTCAGGTACAATAATAGCAGGTATCTTTATGAAAACATAACTGTTATTTTTATTGTTCAACACTTTCAAGCGAATTATACCTCTTTTTGTACCTTTTATAGTGCTACCATTTGCTATTTTTATTTCCATTTTATTCTCCATTTCTTCAACATTTTCCATAAGCTTTTCCAAATTTTCTGCTCCCCCCATGATTTGTGGCACCACTATCTAAAATGAATTTAACGGATCGAGTATTTCCTAGTAATTCTGAGGATAAAGCGCCATTTTTCTCAATATTTTCAGCGGAAATGAAATCAAATTCTTCTTCTTGATCATCTTCGCTCTGTGCAACATTTGACGTATGTCTTGTCGTCTTGCCTCTTCCATGTCCTCGAGAGTTTCCTCTCCCTCTTTTACCGCGATATTCATGGCCGCGATATGACGTCTGAGGCATCTGTTGAGTTTGCACATCCTTGTTTGATGGACACTCATTTTTGAAATGTCCTTTGTCTCTACATGTGTGACATATTACATTTTTGTACCTCACTGTGAGCTATTCTTATATTCACCTGGAGAGTAGAAAGAGCAGTTACCTTCGTTATCGACCTTATCACCTGCATTGGAGTTCTCTTTGTTTTTGAGTTCAGTATCCAATAACCTTGTTTTTACATCAGAATACGAATATACTGTCGCGTCTTTATTCATTATCATTTCTATCGATGTAATGATGCTCTCAAAGCTTTCCGGCATTGTCAGAAGAAGGTAACACGTTTTGTCGGTATCATCGGTTGCAACTTTGCTTACGCCATCGAGTTCTTTTATGAGTGTATCGAATTTAGTGAAATGATCTTGTAATTTGCCATCGACGAATTTCATTTTCAATAGCTTTCGCATTATAAACATCTTAGATAATGCGCTTTTTCTCTGGAAGACATTTTCCAGATTTGCAATCATTTCTTTGGCGCTTTGTGCACTCTCTATGTATTCAATATACTTATCTGATATTGACTGTGCGATGATGCAGTGAGCTTTTACGTCTTTAGCTTGGAAACTGGACAAATCTGCACCTGTGAGTGCTGCGATTTCTGTGTCTGTTTTATCTAATGCTATGAGTGCACCCTCTGTATTCAGAACAAGACATATTCTATATTTCCAAGTGGAAAAATTATCTGCCTTTAGCAGGGGAAAGGGAACCGTAGACGTAGCCATTTTAGGTTAAGCACGTGAACTCTTTCACTTTGAGCCTGTATATGTAAACAAACTTTTCTCTGTAAATAATTCCGACATAATTACAACTAACACACGTCTATATATCTCCCAAATTACTAGTGTCGGCCCATAACCTGTGAGAGATATTATTTAATATTGGAATTATATTGCCAAATACAGTTAGACAAATACAGTTGATTAGAAAAGACTTTATTCATGGAACTAAACTTGATAGAATACATACATCCGTTATAACAATAATAATACGCGCATGCGTATTGTACATACATTGTTTAACCATATTTAAATTGTACATATGATATATTTGACAGTTTTTAGATTTAGTTCATAAAATCAATGATTTTCCATCATGTCAGTTATCATGTGAATTCATTTTTGTTTATTTTTTAGTTTACTATTTTAGTTTAATACCGTTTTGAACACAGAATAACAATAAAAACTTTACAAATCTGTTCATTACTTTGTAAATATATAGACTTAATATTGAATGTGGTATTCAGATTACCATTACAACACTCCACAGTCTCTGCCAGTAAACTGATTTGTATAACAGCATTAACATAATGTGTGATATCAAGCATGTAGTTGTGCACCACCTAGCACAGTGTGTAATTTTTTTTTTGACGGTCTGAAATGCCAGTTTTGTGAAAATATTTTATTCATTTCTGTGGTATAGTGACTAGATTCATTTAATTCCTTTAGCTGGAAAAGTTACCAATATATAAATTTGTACCAAACCATTTACACATTCATTAACATTATCAGTGCCTACAGCGGACAGGACAAAGTTTGTGCCACGGATTTTTTCTGGTATCCAAGGTGCTATTTTTATTTATTGTTTCTTATCTATGCCAGATTTTTAGATAATATGTAAAAATTTCATATTATTGATATGATATTAAAAAATTATTTTTGATGATAAAATATTACTCAATAAGGTAAACCTTATGTTTCCCCACTTACCTTTTTTATTATAAAAAAACAGCAAAGAATTTTTTTTAATTTTTATAGTTTATTCATAGAAATTTAACACTCCCCACCCTCCAGAAGAAAATTGTGGCTGTGCTGCTGTTTTATATGGTTTACATCCTCAAATGTATAGCAAAGTGTAAAGGCTACAGAGGCTGTATGCAAGTCGGGATGATATCTTATTACATCGTGGTAAATGAAGGCCACCACACGTGTACGGGATACCGAGGAGCACAATATTTGTCTACTCAGTATATTGCTCTGGTAATTCGGTGCTGAGCAAGCTCGGTAGATCACTCGGTACATCGCTTGGTATGCAGTCATGGATTTCTCTTTTTACTTTTATTAGAAATTATTTTTATTACTTTTATTTTGTTCAACAAAATTTTATATACAATGAAATATAAAAAATACAGTGTCGCTTAAGTTTTCTTCACTAGGTATATTTCCAAGTACAACAGCGTAGAACTGTTTTGTCTCTTCTTTTTAGGGTTCTCATCGAAGACAAGGTCAACAATGACATATACATCCGGTTTAAGCTCCTCCATTTGCACTGTATGTTTCTTTAGCACATTAGGGATTTATCCTGTATTAGGGTCTATATTAGAGTTAACAGCAGTGCCGGTAAAGTCACTTAAAATAAGTTCAGAATCTGAGTCTTGCAGTGAAAAATCACTACTATCATCACTAAAATTGATACGGGTACCGCTATTATTTTTCCTGGCCATTCTGGAACCGGAAGTGGATGGTTGAGAATCATCATTACCAGTAGTACAGTCTTCTACTTGTATATCTTCAACTCCTCCAACACCTCTTCCAGCTGGAACATTTAATTTGCTTTTCTTCTGTTTCCTTGTAGATTGGGTCTTTTTTCTACTTTCCTCAAGATAATTTTAAAATGTTTGAACCCACTTGTTACTAGAATTAAGATCTTTGTCATTATTATCTTTTACGGAATTAGCACAAGGAAGCCTCATCAATATTTGCTGCCGGTCCAAGGGCACAATTCCCGCTGCTCTAAAACCACTCTTCAAGTTTTTCTTGATATTTTCATTCAAGTCATCAATACATTTTTTTAGGAGATGAGGAAATCTGTCTTTAGGTACACTACCACGATTTTTCTGTTTCCAATCATCTAAAGTATGATGCCATTTTATTTTTAGGGGGCAGAAAAAAGCAACATCTAGTGGTTGTTTATAGTGTGTACTATTTGCAGGGAGAAGCACAAACTTGATGTTGTAGTTTTTGCACTCTTCAATGATCCTCGGTGAGATGTGGGTAGAAAGATTGTCACCAATCATAACCTTTGTAGAATTTTTGTCAAATTTTTTGAAATAGGGCAGTGCAACCTTCCTGGACCAATCTTCAAAGATCTCTAGGGTAAATCACACAATTTTGGATCTATTATATATCACACCCTTAGGCCATTCTCTGTCCAGGAATCATAGAGATTTCCTGCGTTATAGAGACTTCCTGGCGTAAGGTGGAAGGAGGGTTCCATTAGCTGTTCCTGAGAACATCACCGATGTGCTCGACTTTGACGAGTTGTTCCAGATGACGAGTGCCTCGTCTCACCGCCACGTTCTTCCACCCAGGATCATCAGTGATGTTAGTTTCATCATAATTGAGGATCATGGCTGGATCAACATCTTTAAGTGTCACTTGGAGTTCATCAAAGTTACTGTTTACAGTTTCTTCACTTACAGCTGCTCTCCTTCTCTTCACATTTTTACACAACTTATTAGAGAGAATGTGTTTATGTCTCTGTATAAACGACTAAACAAAATCTACTCCTGGCATGTTGTTTTTGAGCCGTGGTTCAGTTCTTCCACTTCGATCAAGAAATCCCTTGACAATGAGTCTAATGTCAAAGACGTGTAATGGGAATCCCCACTCTCCAGCTATGCTTATACATTCAGTTAATTTTGGTTGCTCTTCAACTAGTAAAACATATGCCCTACCTGGTTTGTTTATAGGTCCACTCACAGCTCTATTAAGTGTAGCACTTGCAATACCAAACTCCATTGCAGCCTTCCGACAAGAAAGGCCTTTCCTCACAGCTTCTTCCAGTGAACCTTCTGAATAATCTTTGTATTTTCGAGCACCAGGATGCCTCTGATAGTTATGGACCATATTGTATCCAAAAAAAGATAAGAATATGGTAATTAGTATATGTTTTTCACTTAATATTATAGCATTGATTGTGAGGTAACTTGAGCCACTTTTTCTTGAGTGACTTAAGTTACCCCAACACTGACAGAGCTGATCATAGAACAAAATAAAAAAAAAAACACAATGGAAAAGTGAATAGGCGGGACAAGTGATGTTTGAGGTTAGGAAGAACACGGAAGTTATTGTCATTCATTGAATATTACTTTCATGAGAGATAAAGTTATAAAAAGTAAAAAATTATTATAAAATTAACCTCAAAAAGACATAATTTTATGAACTTTCCTTAAATTTCCAAAAAGCTTCAAATGGTATAAATAACTTTTGGAGAACGTAATGCACACAACGACATAGTTACACAAATCCAAACAGGAAACAGTAGTGCCAATATCAGCATCGAAATGTTCCTTACAAACTGGCTCAAGTTACCCCCGATTACGGTACATTTTTGCTAGCAACTTCAAACACAAAATGGAGACATTATATAGAACTTTAACAATTTTGTTCAGTTTCTGTAGGCTAAATAATGAACCCGTTTCAGGAGTGTATGTTAATTTTCTTCCGAATAATGTTTTTTAACTAGCGTTACGTTTCTAACGATTGTTACCTGATTTGTAAACACTCGACTCTTCTATCATAATTGTGATTGTTGCTTCTAATTTCTATAATAAATTGTATATATACATTTAATTATGAATCACACATGATTAATTGACAAAGCGATATACATGGGTCATTCCACACCAAATCAACCAATAAAAAAATAATTTTAGACTCAAGGTTATTCAAAATGAGTGAAACTTGGTATTTATGTTCTATGCATAAATATAGTCAAAAATACAAAGTTTCAATTTTTTCTCTTGGTTTTTGAATTATGCATGTTTAAAAACACAAAAAAAGTCGCTTTTCGCTTTGTTTTAAATCTTCAAAAGCCTGTAACTCAAAAACTAATTTGTCCTATAAAGCTAAAACTTGCGCCATTCTCTTCAGAATTACAAGGGCTTTAATTTGATATGTCACTCATATATACTAGATTAATTTTAAAATCTGTAGAAAAAAACTTATTTGTAAAACTCAAAATCGAAATTTTGAATTTTTTTGAAAAAATATATGTTTAATGTGCATAATATAAGAATGCACATACCAAATTTTATGATGGTATATCAATGGGATCATGTCAAAAAGAAAAGTTTTGTGGAAGCTCAGTCACCCATTAATGGCTCACGAATGCTGTCGGGTATGGTAAATAACTTAAAACTGCAGTATGTATAATGACTTTTAGCAAAGTAAATTTTATTGTTTAAAATATGACATATACAGTGTATCTCCACTTCAGTTGGAAAAAAACTTTGCATAAAAATACAAGGCTTTATTTTTTAATAGTTCAAAGTTTTTGAAAATAAATTTTTCAGTTTTTTGTGTGTGAATATTTTTTATATAACTGACTTTTTAGAAAGCTGAGATAAAGATGTAGAAGGCACATCTATAAGAAGGTTGTGTGTGTGTGTGTGTACGTGTGTAAGAAGAGAGGGGGGAGCAGTGAGTCACACAAACAAGTTGCAACTTGTTCAAGTATGAGTAAGCCTCATCCTTTGTCAGTTTTGTTTGAGCAGTCTATAGTATGGGACACAGCATTGTAAGCTTCGAGGTGATGCAATAGTAACTGCGGTATTGCCATGTCGCTTCACTCACACTCACGGGCGCGTTACACTACGAAGCCAAACAAACAACGTCAGCGCATTCACATACAATAGAGATAACACACACCACAAGTCCTCTTCTTTCCACTGTTTTTTCTTTCTTTATATAATTTTTGTGTTGTTTTCAATTTTGTAAGTAATTATTTTCTTTATTCTTTAGTAATATGACAATTCTCTTTACATTTTAGTTGTTTTTAAAACAGTCGTTACATTATATGTTATTTAATGAAAAACTTCATTTTTAAAAATTTAGTAAAGAAAAATTATACACATTATAATAAAAAATATACACAAAAATTTAAGCATTATAATTATTTTTAAATTCTTTCAATCAGAACTGGATTCGCTATCTTCTGAACTTTCTTCTGTCACTGCAATCACCATACGTTCTATAGCCAAATCTCTAGGGCATTCTTTCTGGTAATCATCCTTTTGAAGCTCTTCGGAATGTTGGACGCATTTTCTCCAGTCTTCAACCGTTACTTTAGCTATCGCTTCGTCCATCAGTCTTTCAAGGTCGACCATTTTAAAAGTATTGTTTCGATCGGCCACATATCCTTTCACCTGTGCCCACACCAACTCAATTGGGTTGTAATGTGCATGATAAGGTGGAAGGCATACAACCTCATGACCCATTTCGTAGGCTATTTGATCAATTTCATATATTTTCAGCGCATTTTTCATTTCGTTTTTGTTTAGCAATTGAACCCTCGTATCTTGCATAGAAAATTCAATTTTATGATTTCTCAACCATTCTTGAATTTCCAATTTTCTCTAGTTTGATTTAGGAGCTTTCTCAGCAAGTGCGGAATGATAACTCGCGTTATCCATTACTATGACAGAGCTTTCTTCCAGTAAATAGAGGAAGTTGATGAACCACTCTTTAAAAAGTTTCGAATTCATTTCGTTGTGGTAATCTGTATTTAATGAAGATTTTTGTGCGTGGAAAATTAATTTGCATTCCTTCACGAACCCTGTTTCAGCTGACCCCGCATGAAGTACAATTAATCTCCCACCTTTTCCAACTGGCACTTTTAAACCACCCCTTTCCTCTGGGTCCTGCCAAATCATTGATTTGCTGTGATTTTGGTTCACCCATGTCTCGTCCAAATAAAATATGGGCCTTTTTAAAATGCCATTCCGAATTTGATGCATTTTTCTCAGAAAAGTAGCGCGAGCACAAGCAATATCTACTCTTTCCATTAAAAATTTTCGGCCGTCATTACACTTTTTATATTTAAATCCAATCTGTTTCAAAATTCGCTGCACTGATTTCTTGGAGCCCCTAAAATTTATTTGTTCAGCCAACTGCTGTTGGATTTTTCCAGATGTTGGGTATTCTCCACGTTCATGAAAACTAAAAACACATCTTCGCACAACATCTTTGTCGAAGTTGTCCAAATTTGTTATTGTCGGCTTCTTTTTAAAATGCTTCCGTGGCGTACCAAACTTAGGTTCATTTCCTTCACACTTATCTGCATCTCGCTTTACGCCTTGAACTGTCGATCGACTTACTCCACAAGCTTCGGCAGTCAACTCTTGAGCCCTTTTAAAAGTCAACGTTTCAACCTTTTCTGGATCGTCCGCGAGACTCTGTAAAAAGTTGTAAACATTGGCAATGATGTGTTTTCCTTGCTTCCCTAAGTCTTTTTTACCAGATCTTCCTCTGTTTGATGACATTGTAGGAGTTTGAGGAGCCTCAACAATTTGTAAATTATTATCATTCATCGTGAATAAGCCTTATATAATTATTAAATAACGGCAATAATACAACATAACAAAAATAATTAATAAAAAGTTTAAACGCGTAATCCTAGAGCTACTGAATGTAATATGTACGTGGGTAATGTTGAGAAGATGGAGATGTTTATCATGTAGCAAGTGGAATGACATGTCAATGGAATGTGAAGTGTTTGCAACAGACCTCCTCTCCCCACCGTTACCTACGCATCCCATGTGTAACGCGCGACAACGCTGTAGGGCGAGGGGCGGGGAAGAGCTGTTACTATTGCGTCACCTCGAAGCTTACAATGATGTGTCCCGTACTATAGTAGTGAATACATTAGTGGTGGGCGTTTCTGTTGTTTCTGCAAAAGGAAAACAAACTGTTTGTTGAAAAAAAAACAACTGTTTTAAAAACAGTTGGAAAAAAACAGGTTGAATTAATAAACTGTTGCTACTTACATTGACTGTTTTTATCATTATATTGTTAAATATTTTAGAATGTTTTAGTGGATGGTTAGTGAGGATCGGTCAATAATACAACTTTTAGTTATTTTGCATCGACGTTTCGACAATATTTATTGTCATCTTCAGGACCTGTGTATGAAATACAATAGAAATATCAAACATAACGAAACAATTAAATATTTGGGTGAACGTGTTGGTGATATTTATATTTAATATGTTTAAATATTTAATTGTTTCGTTATGTTTGATATTTCTATTGTATTTCATACACAGGTCCTGAAGATGACAATAAATATTGTCGAAACGTCGACGCAAAATAACTAAAAGTTGGATTATTGACCGATCCTCACTAACCATCCACTAAAACATTCACTGATTGACGGTCACTAAAAATTTAAGGGGTTAAATATTTTGTTTTGAGCGTTTAAAAATAACTGTTCATTTTAGTATTTTTCTTAAATGGATGGTTATGAAACTTAAATACTGGCATTAAGTCAATATTTATCTTATTTACCTACATCGTGAAGGTCCTTTTTTTTAAATTGTTTAATCAAAACTTATGGGGAATATCTGAATAATATTTTTAATATAACTCAAATAAAATGGAGTATATTACTAAAAAATATGACGCCAATAAAAAATAACTAAAATATATAACATAGTAACTGAAAAATACAAACCTCATCAACAGCCAATATTTATTCCGCTGACAGCACTTAAAAACTGCACTTTTTAAAAGTTTTTTGAGTTTGTAATATATAGAGAATTAGCACAAAACACTTGTTAAAACTAAATATCATCGTTCTTTACAAAATTAGGCATGTTAACATTTAAAAACATTAGCATTTCTACTTTTTTTGTAGTCAATGAACTTCTTCGGTCACTAATTAATTGTCCACTTTTTGAAAACAGCCTCTCACATGGCACTGATGTTGCAATAATGTTGCATTTTGATTTAAATATTTTAGACATATTGGGATATACATGTTGATGTTTGTCCCACCATTCGAGTTGAGAGTTAATCTTTCCAGACTCATCTTTTAAGGGCAGAATATCATCAGCTAAATAAGTGTCTACTTCTTTAACTGCACGAGATAACGGGGTGCTTCTGTCTTGTACATTTTGGTCTGATAAAATTTCTTTGAAAATGTCCCAGGTTTTAACAAGAGTAGATGTGGATGCAGAAGTAGGCCTATCACCTGCTGGGGCGGTTCCTAAATTTTCTGATACTGGTTCACTTGAAACTACTGGTGCTGAAGCAGATTTCGAACTTTTGTTAATTATTTCTGACACCATTTCTATGACATTTGTCTTTGCTTTTCTTGCAGCTGTAGAATCCGAGAAGACGCCAGTTTTGTATCTTGGGTCAAGAAAAGTACACAATGCAAACGTTTTGCTGTGCTCAATATTTTTGAATCTGTCATTTAATCCTTTTTCAAGTTGTGTTAATACCTCCTTTACTGGTTCGCAAAAATTAGTAAATGCATCAGCCTCTTTAATTTTTTTGCACACATTTATTAAACACCTGGTTACTACGATGACAGAACTACCAGTCATGTATTTTTCCCCACTTACAAGATCTGTCATTTCTTCAAATGGCTATAGTATCGCACAAAGATCTTTACAAGCTTGCCATTTTTACTTCCATGTTCCTTAAGGAAATGGAAGTATGGTGATGGCAAAAAAAATCGTGTTCGAGATTATTGCAGAATATGATTGTACTACACTTAAAACATGAAAAAAAGTCATTTTTCGAAAAGTGTCTGTGTGTCTGTAGATTTTTTTCTATGGCAAACGATAACAGCCGCAAATTCGAACAGAATCAAATAATTTTTTGCATACAGCTCTGATTTATAGAGTACTCACGACCTATTGTTTTTGGCGAAGATCGGTTGAGGGAAAGGGGTAGTTTACCTGCAACGTTTTATGTTTTAACAAGGGTATTTTTATATGGCAAACGATAGCAGCTGCAAATTCAAACACAAGCAAATTATTATTTGCATACAGCCCTAAATTGTAGAGTTCTCAAGACCTATTGATTTTGGTGAAGACCGGATAAGGGAAAGGGGTAGTTTACCTGCTACGTTTTATGTTTTAAATGGGTATTTCCTATGGCAAACGATAAGAGTCGAAAATTCAAACAGAATCAAATGATTATTTGCATACAACCCTGAATTGTGGAGTACTCAAAACCTATTGATTTTGGTGAAGATCGGTTAAGGGAAAGGGGTAGTTTACCTGAAACGTTTTATGTTTTAACAAGGGTATTTTCTATGGCAAACAATAACAGCCGCAAATTCAAACAGAATCAACTACTCTTTTGCAGCCCTGAATTGTAGAGGTCTTAAGATCTATTGATTTTGGTAAAGATCGGTTAAGGGAAAGGGGTAGTTTACCTGCAACGTTTTATGTTTTAACAAGGGTATTTTCTATGGCAAACGATAACAGCCGCAAATTCAAACAGAATCAACTACTCTTTTGCATACAGCCCTGAATTGTAGAGTTCTTAAGATCTATTGGTTTTGGTGAAGATCGGTTAAGGGAAAGGGGTAGTTTACCTGCAACGTTTTATGTTTTAACAAGGGTATTTTCTATGGCAAACTATAACAACCGCAAATTCAAACAGAATCAAATGATTATTTGCATACAGCCCTAAATTGTGGAGTTCTCAAGACCTATTGATTTTGGTGAAGATCGGTTAAGGGAAAGGGGTAGTTTACCTGCAACATTTTATGTTTAACAATGGTAATTTTTTCTATGACGAACTATAACTGCCGCACATTCAAACAGAATCAAATATTGTTTTGCATACGTTCATCAATTGTGAAAGACTGAAGGCCTGTTGATTTTGGTGAAGATGTGTTAAGGGGAAGGGGTAGTTTACCAGCAACGTTTTTCGTTTTACCAAGGGTATTTTCTATGGCAAACGATAACAGCCGCAAATTCAAATAGAAACAAATAATTTTTTCATACAGCCCTGAATTGTAGAGTTCTCAAGACCTATTGTTTTTGGTGAAGATCAGTTAAGGGAAAGAGGTCGTTTACCGGCGACATTTTATGTTTTAACAAGGGTAATTTTACTTTTATTTTTATGACGAACTATAACTGCCTCACATTCAAGCAGAATCAAATAATCTTTTGCATGCGTCCCTGAATTGTAGAGGACTTTAGGCGTATTGATTTTGGTGACGATCGGGTAAGAGAAAGGTGTAGTTTACCTGCAACGTTTTATGATAAGTACTTGTAAATGTAATTTAGGATGTGATAAGCCAACTGAAGCCTAGAACTAAACATTGTATTTTTGTCAATTTAAGATGTTTATTATGTTAAGTATTGTTATAAAAGAACTTTATACGTATCCTAGTTAATGTAAATAACAATCATTCAATCAGTAATTAGTTATAAGACATAAGTTTATCAAAATATTGTATCGACTAATCGACTTTGTGAAACGTATTCAGGTGTCCATATTTCAGCCAATCACGCATCTATATTTGAATAATCTTACCCCCAGATTTCCAAACACGAGGTACGCCGTAAATCTGTTACCGTTAAAATAACTGACTTTTTTCAAAGTTCTGAACGGATAAGGTTGTTAGAATCTGCCGATCAAATTATTCGTTAATTAAAAGTTTATTCCAGGGTTAATAGTATCATAAAATTGCAAGGTGTATAATAATTAGCAATTCAGTGAATTTAAGGCAAGTATAGTTCAATATTAATTATTTATGTTAGTATAATATCCAGCAAAGCAGTTTGAAATAATTACACATTTGTCAATAATTACACCATCACCAAGACATTACCCATTATTCAAATAATCACTATTATTGTTAAATTGTAAATTAAAAAAATATAAGCATAGGTTAAAGATGTTACTTTTTCGTAACATGGTAACTTAAAAATGTCGAACATTTTCAGCCGAGATTTTTTATATGTGTACTACGTTATCGGCAACAAAGAAGTAGTTTGTTGTTAAAATTCCTTCCCGGGCTGTTTGGCCGTGGTCCAATGTTTTCTAAAAAAAAATAGACGTTTCGGGAGTGCTATCGGCTGCCATCATCAGTGAAAATCGAGTGCGCTAACGTGAGGTGGTATACGTTAGTGACCACAGTACTGTGGTTAAGGCTGAAGAAAGAAGTAGTTTCTATGGAAATATTTCATTTCGAAAATGATTTTAAATATAAATCTTAGAACATGGAAGTCATGTATGGTTCTCCATACCGATATTTCCCTACTTATTACAGGAAGATCCTTATCTAGCAATGCCATTGTTGCCTTTATAGCTTCCTCTAACTCTGTGAACTGTTCTAGCACATAAAGCAATGAGTTCCATGTAGTAGGTACATCCTGTTTTAGACGTTTTGGATGACAGGAACCATGTGCAGACTGGTATTTTAAAAGTTTGTCAGTAGCGATAGCACTTCTTCTGTAATAAGCCACTATTTTCTTTACATTACTTAGTGTCTTTTCCATTTTAAGAACTGCATTCTGAACAATCAAGTTTAACTTATGGGCATAACAGCCGTAATGTTTCCATTGTAAAATATCTTCCAGAGCCTTCACTATAGCACTAGAATTGTCAGATACAGCAAAGATAACTTTATAGATTAGATTCCAATCTGTTAATATTTTTTTTAGTTCGTCTGCTAAAACAACAGCAGTGTGATTACCTGGAAGATTTGAACACTGCAGTAATACAGTTTTAAATTTATAATTCCTGTCTATGTAATGGGCTGTAACGGCCATGAAACTCTCAACATTTTGTGAAGTCCATATGTCTGTTGTAATACAAACAGATGATGCTTCAGTACTCACTGTTTGTTTGACCAGTGACACCTCTTTATGATACAATGCTGGTATCATAACTGAAGATATTGTTTTTCTGCTCGGCAGCTCATAACCAGGAATCCATTTCATCAGCTTTCTAAATCCTGCATCCTCTACTACGCGGAATGGCTGAAAATCTAAAATAAATAAATTTAATAAGTCTTCATCTATTTGCTTTTTTTGTTCAGGTGTAACTTTTTTCATTACATATGATCCTAAAGTTCTTTGCCGTTTAGGTGGAGGTTGTACATGATAGGTAGGCGTTATGCTATCAAAATTTATAACTGAACATGTCGTTTGACCGGAAGGAACCACTTCTTGAGAAGAGGTACTTGCTTGTGCACTGTCATGCTGACTTTGATGTGATTGTGAGGATAAATCTGAATAAACTGAAATATATTTTCTTTTTAAATGCCGTTTTAAATTGGTTATTGTAGATTTATACGAAATTTTTTGTTTACAAACTGTGCAAACAGCCATATCATTATCTGCTTTGTGAAAATAATTCCACAAGTCGCTTCGTAATCTGTTTGCCATGTTAATAAACAGTTTTACTTATACGAAAAGAATATCTGCCTTACGACATCTAATTTAAGCTATAATCTAAACAAACATCAAACACATATAAGCACGCAGACACACACACATATACTTTTGCGTCAAACAGAACGAGCACAGTACAATAATCAAACCTAAGTCAACGCACGTTGCATTAAAAACGAACAGTTTAGTCCTAACAAATGGTTAAAAAAGAAAAACAGTTTACACCACACAGCTCAACGAAAACGAACGGTTTACTGCGAACAGAAAACAGAACGAGCACAGTACAATAATCAAACCTACAGTAAGTCAACGCACGTTGCATTATAAAAGAACAGTTTCCTCCTAACAACAGTTCAACAAACGGTTCAAAAAAAACAGTTTACGCCAAATTTCAACGAAAGTGGCAACGAAAACGAACGGTTTACTGCGAACGGAAAACGGAACGACAACAGTGAACTCTGTGAACGTGTGAACAGTTGCGTTGTCAATACGTGTTAACGCCACGTTCGTTTTTAAAACGGAGAAACAGTTTGTCTCCGCGGCAAAAAACAGTTTGTTCGTTTATTTCAGAGAACTGTTTTTTCAAACAGTTGTGTGTTTTTGTTCCCACCACTAGAATACATTATTGTGTTGTCTTCTTTTGCAATCATTTTTTGTTTTTTTTAAGTGTAGTGTGTTAGCAGTGAATATAGTTTGGTGTTTTCTTTTGCAACTTTTTTTAAGTGTAGTGTTTTTAAATAATGTAAATAATATTAGTGGTTTTAGTTTTTATCATTTAGTTACATCATTTTCTTCTAAATAATTTTAATATTTTTAGTTCAAAGTTAGTGTTTAAGTACCGGTACCTAAAATGGACAAGAAGTGGTCTATTTTTTGTTGCAACCCATTTAAAAGAAATTCTCACTGGATTAAAAAAGATCTTAGTGTAAGTTCTTGGATGATAGACTTGAAACAATATGATATTAAAGAAAGTATGAAAATTTGTACAGCATGTAGATTGAAACTGGGCGATGAAGGAAACCTGTGCAGGACGAAACCCCAGAAAAGCAAGACAATTCAAAACCAGGTACTAGTAAACAAAATGGAGATGAGACAGAATTTATGGATGTTGAAGAAGGCTTCAATCAATTAAATTCCTCTTTGACTTCCATAGGAGAGTCACCAGTAGTAAAAAAGAAATGTGCCAGTTCCAACAAGTATTGTAAACAAAAAATTGAAAAAATAAAGTCCAAACTAGATGAAACATTTTTTTTTTGTGGGGAAAGGCAACACACACCAAAAGGTATGTGATTGGGAAGATGCTGAATCTGAAATTATTGACCAATTCAAGGAAAAGTTTAAAATTTCAAATAAAAATGAGAAGTTTCTTATATTAACATCTTTACCTAGAAGTTGGTCATGCGCTAAAATTGAAAGCGAATTTGGTGTTACCAACTACATGGCAAGAAAGTCAAAAAAGTTAGTGGAAGAAAAAGGAATACTGTCAACTCCAGATCCCAAGCATGGTAAACCACTTCCTCAAGTATAATCACTTAAGGGAGTCATAGCACCACAAATGCGGTAAGTTATGTCCACTAAAGTTCAGGCATTTAACTTATTACTTTATTTTTTTATAATAGAACCCATAGGAATACCATCATGAAATTTGGCCCGTACATTCTAATAACATGTACATGTAACATATATTTTTTTCGAAAAAATTCAAAATTTCGTTTTTGTGTTTTTAAAAAAATAACTTTTGTCGATTTTGAAACATTTTAAGATTGGTTTGGTAAAGTCAAGTAACATATCAAATTAAAGCCCTTGAAATTCTGAAAAGAATGGCACTATTTTGAGCTTTCTAGGGCAAATAGTTTTGGAGCTATAAGCTTTTGAATGTTTCAAAACGTGTCAAAAAACAGTCGATTTTTGTATTTTTTTAAATTTATAACTCAAAAACTAAAAATGGGAAGAATTTGAAATTTTGCATTTTTTATCCTAACTGATAGTACTACATATTACAAAAAATCATTGATTTCTGAGACTTCAAGTTCCAGACCATTGGTTGATTTGACATGGAATGACCCACATACATTAATCGAATCACACATGCATTAAAGCGATACTAGATTTTTAGGCCATAAATTCATTTGTTTGTCTGAACATTTTAAATTCGTGCGTTTTGTTGCCCAGCAAATGGCGGAATATCAGAGTTTCAAGTGTGCTATATGTTGCTGCGACTTCTGCCGTAGCGTGCTAGTAGCTCGATTAAAAGAGGATAGAAATATTTATTTATCTCAGTTAACTCTGATACAGTAAATCTCACCAGCAGATATATAAATTTGGACAAATCGAAAATGCCTTTAAATGATTTCTATGGAATCTTGCAGAAAAACACATGTTAGATAATATACCAAAAACCTAACTAATGTATCTGTTTCATGTAAAAATTAAACATTATGTAACAGTTTTTGGTTATTTTATAGTCAAACAAAAGATACGATAGATTATAATGTCGTCCATAATTCCTGTGGTTTTAGAGATAATTTTGCACTACCAAAGGCTAATGAATTTGGAATTCCAGGAAGAAAAACAGCTGTAAGAAATGTGTAAACAAATAGAAAAAACAAAATAACTAGATTTTTCGAGTGTTGGTAGTTGTGTTTTAGAATGCGTTGCTTGTCTGGAAAAGGTGAGATATTGTCTTTCAGTTTATGATAAAAAATTTTAGTTACGTCGAAAGTATGTTAGAGTTGAGTAAATTTTGTCGTCGACCATAAAATTGGTTATAGAATTAAATATAATTATTTCACTACGACTCGGAACACAAAACTTTTTATGGGTAAAAATGTAAAAGTTTTACCTTATAACCTTATAACTTTTAAAGAGCTTCTTCCTTAAAAGAGAAGCTTTTTAAAAGTGAAAACCGGTTCAGGTTATATGGTAAAACTTTTACGTTTTTACCCATAAAAAGTTTTGTGTTCCGAGTCGTGAAATAATTATATTTATTTCTTGGATTTCGTTGTCCATGATGTGTCCGTTACTTAACTAAATACAACTATTTCACTAACGACTCAGAACACAAAGTTTTTTATGAGTATGAACCTCTGAAGAAGCTTTTTAAAAGTGAAACCGGTTCAGGTTGTAAGGTAAAACATTATGTTTTTACTCATAAAAAACTTTGTGATCCGAGTCGTTAGTGAAATAGTTGTATTTAATTATATTTAGTTAAGTAACGGACACGTCATGGACAACGAAATCCAAGTTATAGAATTGTAGTTTGTAACCTAATTATTAGTTTTTGTCAAAGAATAGTATTACTTAGAAAAGGGTAATAGTTCCTATGGACACCCTTGTCTGAAAAAGCCACGAAACCTAAAAAAAAAAAGGTTTTTTTGTGTTTCTACGTAAACTACAGGTCAAGCGTAAGCGTAGGTGCGGAAACGAAAAACTTGAACTTTTTATTTGCAAGTTGCTATAAAAAATGCAAACTACCTATAGCAATACAACACTGAAACTCAATAACGTACCTTACATAGTGTGTGTGTACACGCGCATGCTCACAATATTTCTTATCCTTTCAGCATCATATTCAACTGGTGTTGAGTTGACAACAAACCCCCTTGTGTCCCCACTTTTACAATAGTAACTCAACTATTTTAAAAACATAGCTGTAACATAATATTAAATAAATATTTCTGTGACATGGTGGCCCTGAAACTATTAGCTCTGACAGCTGATTGCCTGGTCTAGCAGTTCATTATACATATACATGTTCGTCTCAAAATTGTCGTGTTTCCCAGATTTCTATTTGATGACATGCTTACATTTTGTATATTTTTAAATAGTAATACATAAATGAATTTTATTATGAAATAATAAACAAGGAAATAAATTTAATATTATTTTTAGTTTAAAAGTATTATCTACACAAAGATTTGGTACACACAGAAATTATATTTACATCCTTTTTTTGTAGATAAGTATATTTTTAGCCCAGTTCAAAGATAAAATACAGTCCACTGAAAAGACAATTTTTTTTATCTTTGGTAGTTCACAGCTCCTAAACAGTAAGATTTATGACAAAATATCCAAGGCTATAATAATAATAATAATAAATTGTGTTTTCCATCAAAAAATGCTATAATAAATAGCAGTTACTATTTTAAAAACAATGAAGTTGGCTATCAGATTGGGAAATGACTGGAAAATTTTAAATATACAAGGTCACTCAATTAAAATTACCCTTAAAATGCCTCTCTTACAGTTTACGAGATGCCAGTGATGGACTGTTTAGAGTTGAACGTCCTGTGTAGTATTTGGTAGTAATGTTACACTCACCTACAAAAATTGCAGTACAGGTAGAGGTTTGTTGTAACATTCGTCTCTTAAACATTAGCTGCTTTGCCCTCTACATGTCTCATGTAGTCTGGTCCAATGAGTCACATTGAATATCTGATTACATTTGTTTTTAAAGTTAAACTATGCACAAGTGTCCAGCACAGTCTATTGACAGGTATAGGAGAATCTTCTTCTTCTTCTTCTTCTTCTTCTTCTTCTTCTTCTTCTTCTTCTCCTTCTTCTCCTTCTTCTCCTTCTTCTCCTTCTTCTCCTTCTTCTCCTCCTTCTCCTTCTCCTTCTCCTTCTCCTTCTCCTTCTCCTTCTCCTTCTCCTTCTCCTTCTCCTTCTCCTCCTTCTTCTTCTTCTTCTTCTTCTTCTTCTTCTTCTTCTTCTTCTTCTTCTTCTTCTTCTTCTTCTTCTTCTTCACAACAACCCATATTACTGAGTCAAGGCCTCCTTTAACAGCCTCCGCCGGTTGTCACGGTCAAGTGCAGTTCTGGGTCCCAAGGATATGGGGCGCATCATAGTTCACACCATCTTCCCAACATAGTTTGGGTCTACCAACTCTCCCGGTCCCATAGATCTATTCTGTGAGTGCCTTTCTGGGTATTTCATTCTCCATTCTGATCATATGTCCAGCCCACCTGAGTCTACCAAGTTGTATAATTTTCACAATATCTGGTTCATTCAGAAATGTTCAGTTCTTGGTTGGTCCTTTTCCTCCATTCACCTCCCACACATATTGGAGCAAAAATGCTGCGGAGGATTTTGCGTTTATGAACCAGCAGGCTTGACTCAGACGTTGTAGAAATGGTCCAGGTCTCAGAATCATAGGTGAGAACTGGGCAGATCAGTGTTTTATACTGAAGCAGCTTGATGCTCCTGGCAATTGTCCTGCTCTGGAACAGGGGTCTGAGACCAAAGAAGCACCTATTAGCTGAGGTGATTCTCGCTTTATTTCTTCTGTTGTTTCCCCATCAGAGTTAACTTGGCATCCTAAATAAACAAAGTTGTTGACTTTTTCGAAGGAATAGATGCCGATTTGGATGCACTCTCCTTCTCTAACTTCCTGTCTTGTGACCATGTATTTTGTCTTGCTTTCGTTTATTATGAGACCCACCCTCCTTGCGGGACCTTCAAGAGCAAGAAAGGCTTCAGTTACTGCTCGAAGGGACCTTCCGATTATATCTAGGTCATCGGCGTATCCTAGGACCTGCATCAACCTGTTGAATACAGTCCTGGAGGAGTTTATTCTACTATCTCTTATAGCTTTTTCTAAGGCAAGAATGAAGAGGAGGCAAGAAAGAGCATCGCCTTGGAGGACTCCCTTTCCATAGTCAAACTCTCCTGATAAGTTATTCTGGATCCTCACCATTGCCCTCACTGTCAGCATTGTCATCCTACATGATCGTATTAATTTCTTTGGTATGCGTAGTTTTTCAAGAGCCGTGTAAAGTTCTTGTCTGTCAGTGGTATCGTATGCATTTCTGAAATCTATGAAGAGGTGATGGGTTTGTAGTTTATGTTCCCTACCTTTCTCGGGAATTTGTCAGCGTGTGAAAACTTGGCCTGAAGTATAGGAGAATGCCATTTCTCCAAACTAATTGGGGCCAATGGTAGTTCAGATATGCAAAAATTCGAACACACAATAGAATTGAGATACAATATTGCTACGACAGCATAGAACAATCTACGCGTTTATCGAATGCGCCAGAAAGATCTCGACGTAAGCGTGTGGTGTACGTGCTACTAAACGCATTTTGCGAGAATTTTCTCGACTGTGCCAGGCTCCGCTCGGGCGCTCGGACTGTGTCAAGGCCGTAGCAATTTACGTAGTTTGCGAGAGATAAGACGCAGTTTGGAAGCTTCTGGTGTGTGAGCATAACTATAAATACATCGCGTCGCGGCCTTAGTTTTCAGTTCAATGCGAGATTTTTGACTGTGCGGTTCGAGAGTATTAGTGCGATATATTTACAGAGCGGTTCGAGTTATTACGGTGTACGTTCAAGTAGTTATTAGTGAAGTGTTGCGTTTTATATTCGGACGGTATAATTGTAATACAGTTGAGTTTTAATATTAGTGGACATTTTATTGCGTATGAACAATTTCATTTGATTTGTTGTAGACACTGTGTTGTTAATTACGAACTGTTTTACTATAACAATTAAAGGTGTGATTAGTGACTTAATTGGTGTCTTGTACTTATTTTGTTTCCACTGTACCTACGACGATCGAGTAGACCGTTGTAACAGTGGTGTCAGAAGTGGGATAGAACGGTTAACAGTGGAAACAGTGGATACTTTGTACAAGACGAGTGTAATTCGTAATTAATCGAAAAACAATGGATGCCAGTCAGATGATGGAAAATTTCCAGGCGCTGTTGTTGCAGACAGAAGAACGACGACGACAGGATTCAGAGAAAGCGGAAGAGAGACAGAAAACCCTCCTGCTGGAAGCAGAGGAAAGACGCAGACAGAAGGCGGAAGAAACAGAAAGACGACAAAAAGAAGAACGAATACAAGAAAGAGAAGAAGCAGAAAAACGACAGGATGAAAAACGCAAGCAGGAGGCAGATGACATCAAAGCATTAATTCATGAACAAAAGCAGATGCAAGAACATACTACCGCAGAATTGGGTCTCCTACGTGGTGACGTAGGTGAATTACGAGGTGAGCTCAACAATCAGATTACCAGAATATCTGACGTAGAAGAATCCATGTCAAATAAAATAGCTAAAGTAGAAAAATCTGTCTTGACTGTGGAAGAAGTTATGTCAACAAAAATATCTGCAGTAGAAAACTAATGAAATGGCAAACATAAGAGAACAAATTAAAATTGAAGTTGAACAGTGCATGAAGATTCAACCAAAACAAATTTCTGAACAGACTGTACCAGTGATCAAGACAGAAAAATACACAGAAAATAAGTTAACAGAGAAAGTCACTTTGCCTGCAGTAGGGACAGTTCATGTCAAAGCTCCAACCTTTGACGGAAGCACTCACTGGGCAACGTACCTCCGCCAATTTGAAGCTGCTGCATGCGCAAATAATTGGACAGAAAAAGACAAGGCTGTTTCACTTGTTCTTGCATTAAAAGGACCCGCGGCAGAACTACTACAGAAAATGCCACCTGACAGCCAGAACACCTATGCCGAGTTGATAAAAGCTCTGGAATTACGGTATGGTGATAAACATTTGCGAGAGGTGTACTACGCTCAGTTGAGAACAAGACGACAACGTTCCGGGGAAAGTCTGCAAGAATTTGAAGCAAGTATCGACAGATTGATTAGATTGGCCTATCCTGAAGCACCAGAAGACTTCCGAATAAGGTTTACGGTGCAGACATTTATTGATGGCATCGGAGATTGTGAACTTCAGCAAGTGTTACGAATGGCAAGACACCGAGATAGCTCAGGAGCTCTTGTTCACGCCCTAGAGTTTGAAGCTGCCAAGTCAGCGTCCCGCTACATTAATGGGTTTGTGCCATCACGTTGCAGTCAGAAGATCCCTGTATCACATTACCGTTACGATGGGTGCAGAAAAAGTGTTGTCGGACAAACAGTTCAAAAGTTCAAGAGAGTCGCAACGATTTGAAAAAGACAGAAGACCGAAATGTTACAACTGTGGAAAACGTGGTCATCTACAGGTAGACTGTTGGGAGAAGAAGATACAGGGAGAAGAGACTGATCGCACCAATTGGAGAAGTAAAGGCCCAGAACAGCACACAGTTTGCACGCTACATAAGATCAGTGGAAACTTGATTGTTAGTGGATTTGCGGATGGTAAACCAACATCATTTACAGTTGACACGGGCGCAACAGTGTCCATTGTGCGCCCTGACTTAGTCTGTAACCGCCATCCTCTAATTAGCTCTTGTACAATACAGACTGTGACTGGAAGCCCCATCAAGGTACTAGGAAAGGTAGACGTACGTGTACGCCTGGGTCTTCTTGAGTTTAGCCACCAAATGCTCGTTGCAGACATTGTCGATGAATTGATTCTTGGCACGGACATTATGAATGCCTACGGATTCGTTGTGGACTTAAGAGAGAATGTCCTGAAAGTTGGCCAAGAGAAGATAAAGCTTTGCATGGCTAAAATGACAGGGTCTACCAACCATTCGATTAAGCGAGTGGCATTAGTCGAAGAAAAATTCAACAAGTCTGGTCAAGAGGAAACCTCCCTGTTGCAAGCAGAAATGGAGGCAGAACTAGCAGAGAAAGTACAAATAAGTATAACGACAAAAGAAGTGATTGGAGAGCCAACTATGGGTGTCGAGACAAAACTCTTGCTTGTTCCTGAGCTGATAGAAGCGGCCGAGGGTAAAGTGGCTGAAGATGAGGTTACGCAAGAGGTTGTTGACGAGAACCAAACAAACTTGGATCAGCCAGTGGTATTTAGGTCATTAGTACATGACGCAACGAGAGTGATTCCAGCGAAGCTAGTGGTTGCGCGAAAGATTCGCATTCCTGGGAACGTGATATTCGGATCACACGAGACTGAATTCGAAGAACAGGAAAATTATCCTTCGCAAGGATGGCCACCTAGATCGCCTGGTCGAGTATTACTTCGAAGACGCTTTGCCAGTTCGGGACGAACAGGCTTAAGGAGGGGGAAGTGCTACGACAGCATAGAACAATCTACGCGTTTATCGAATGCGCCAGAAAGATCTCGACGTAAGCGTGTGGTGTACGTGCTACTAAACGCATTTTGCGAGAATTTTCTCGACTGTGCCAGGCTCCGCTCGGGCGCTCGGACTGTGTCAAGGCCGTAGCAATTTACGTAGTTTGCGAGAGATAAGACACAGTTTGGAAGCTTCTGGTGTGTGAGCGTAACTATAAATACATCGCGTCGCGGCCTTAGTTTTCAGTTCAATGCGAGATTTTTGACTGTGCGGTTCGAGAGTATTAGTGCGATATATTTACAGAGCGGTTCGAGTTATTACGGTGTACGTTCAAGTAGTTATTAGTGAAGTGTTGCGTTTTATATTCGGACGGTATAATTGTAATACAGTTGAGTTTTAATATTAGTGGACATTTTATTGCGTATGAACAATTTCATTTGATTTGTTGTAGACACTGTGTTGTTAATTACGAACTGTTTTACTATAACAATTAAAGGTGTGATTAGTGACTTAATTGGTGTCTTGTACTTATTTTGTTTCCACTGTACCTACGACGATCGAGTAGACCGTCATAACAATATACTGCTGTCTGCAGTGTTTACCATTTAAAATGTATTAAAATTGTTTAAATATTGTAGCTATGGTTTCTTTTGTACATGTACTTTTAAGTACATAGATTTTATACTGCACAATACACTACTTACAATGCATTAAAAATCTCGTATTTTAAAGAAAATAATAAAAATTATAATATGATAGTCAGTACAATGATAAAAAAATGTTAGTTATGTATTTATAGACTTTAACGTTTAGGCATTATATGCCTAATTTAATTTAATTTAATTTTAATAATTTAAAAAATAATATAAATTTTTTTTTTAAATCATTTATATTGTGGGTAATTTGTGGCTAGATCTTTCATCTGTTTTATCAAGATAAATTCACTGTTTTTAAGTTCCTCAGTAGAAAACGCAAAATGACAGTGATAACAGTAGATATTAGTGTGATGATTAATTACATGCTCATGTCTCATCTGACTATCATAGATTCATATTATCGTCTATTCATTTTCTTTCCAAACACTCATTTAATATGCTGTACTAAAACAATTGTACTTTTTTAACTTTTCGAGTATATGAAGTGGTAATACATCAAGTAATTGTGAGGGTGGATCAGAAGTGAACTGGAATTCTTGTCCAGTGGCTGAGTAAGTGAACGGAGCACAACGCAGCCATGAGCGGATAATGGTGGGGACATCTGAAATCATCCCCTTCCCAGACTCGTCCCGCAGGTCTCACTACATCTTGTCAGTAGTGACTGAGCAAGAGGTATGTTCGTCCATTGCACAAGGTATCATAATCAAATTCTTCGCCACTGAAGGCAGTAAACCTGCCAAAATGTTGAGATTTCAACCACAACATGGTTAACAAACTCTTTCAAAAACTCAATGTGTTTCATTGACACATACATTTTTTTTATCGGATGGAAAACTGTGGAATACCAACCCACCAACAATGACCATGTACAAGTGTCATAAAAAAAACATTCATGCTCTTCATAACCTTATTGATTCATATCGGTCCATAAAGTTTTCAGAAATTGCATAAGCAGTAGGAATAAGCTATAGAAGTGTTTGATGATCAACAAAAACTTAAATTATCAGAAGTGTCTACCAGTTGGGTTCCTCGTCTCCTTGCCCAAGAATAGAAATGTGTTCATCTGGATGTTTGTGAAACCCTCTTGACTCGCTATAAGGAGGAGGGGGAGGATTTGTTACACCATATTCTCACTTGTGGTGAAACGTGGGACCAACACTACACCCCTGAATCAAAACAAGCGAGCATGGCGCATGAAAGACAGGGGAAGGTGCGCCGGTCGGTCAAGGCCAAAAATACTTGTCAGTCAGTTGGAAAGGTGTGTGTAACCATTTTTTGGGACTTGGCAGGTGTTCTTTTGATAGATTTTCTTCTTGAACAAAGAACAGTGAATGCTGCCTATTATTGTAAGCTTCTGAACTATGTAAAAGCAGCCTATTGCAATAAGTGATGTTGGGGATCAATGCCACACATTTTTCTCCTTCACGACAATCCAAGGTCTTGTACCACTGCACTAACATGTGAGAAGCTGGAAAATTTCGCTGGATGGACCTAGAACACACTTATGGTCCAGATTTATCACCATGTGACTGCCATTTGTTTGGACCACTTAAAGAAGCATTGAGAGGACAGTGATTTGACAGTGATGCAGTGGGTTCACACAGAACTGGCTGTAAACACACAGTTCCTCTTTCTTCGAAGAAGGGATCAAAAAAATTGTCAATTTGATGGAAAAAATGAGTTCCCAAATCAGGAGACTATGTAGAAAAATAATATAAAAGTATGTACTTTTTATGGATTCAATAAAATGTAAAAGAAAAATTCCAGTTTATATTTGATCCCCCGTGTAACTTAAAATGAGTGCATCACACATAAGAAAGCCAAACATAACAATTCTATCAAATTTGCAAATGTTTTCTTTTCCAGTGAAATTGGATAGTTTATATTCAGACAGCTGATGCTCTACTGTAATAGTGTATGAAGACTACTGTATATGAAGATTAAAAACTGTGTTTGAGCCAAGCGCAATGTTGGTTGAGTGCTGTACTAAGCCTACAATGCTTTCCTTTCAAAATACCTAATTTTCCACTGTCTTAAGCCGTAATACAATCAACACTACACTTAATTTCTGACTTTCACAGTCTGCTCCAAAACTCACAAATCTCAACAGTAACATAGTGATGGGTATACCAGAGTAGAGACTGATTGCTAAAGATTAGGGTAGGCTTACGATTTCATCTCTACAGTATGGTAATTGGAAATCATTTCTCACTAAAATACACAACATCCATTTGTACTCTCACAAATGTTCTATACAAATTGCTCTCATGTATTTATAGAGTTGCAAATAAATACACATTACTGTCATTTGTGTTGACCCATTAATGTGAGCTGTCATTAACAAACATTGTTTTTCATGTGCATTTAAAAAATTCAGTACATATATTCAGTTCACTGTGTCTCCATTTTTAGTAGTTTAATTCCATTGGATAAACATATAAATAACCTGTACAGTTTGTAGACTTCCGTACGTAGCATTTTTGTCCCACAGATGTTTGAATGGTGTCATATCATGCTGTCTGAGATGTTCTACAAGATGTTCTCTACTGGCTTCTATGGCCACATAAAGCAACCTTCTCAGTAAATAGTTGCATGATAAGACGATAATGGACCCAGAATATAGGTATGTGATTATACCTACAGACTCTATTTTTTTATCTTTCTGTTATACAGGGTCCGGCAGAGAACCTGATGGTTTTTTGAATTCATACAATCCAAGCAAATGTTGCATATTAGCAGATTTATTGTGTAAATGTACAGAATAATAATGTATACTGTTTCCATTCTTAGTTTAATCCTGATGTAAACAAACCCATGTGGCTCATCTGAAATGCTATTGGTCAGGGGCGTTGACATTGTTCACACAGTAATCTGTTACACAAATGTGCAAAATGTCTGTATAGTCATGTGAGAGTTGCCATTACTGCGACAAGTGGTTTTTATTACGTTTAATCATCTTTATGAACACACAGCAGAACTTTATCGCTTTTAGTAAATGATATTGCCGAAAAATTGGGGCATGCCATTTTAAAACTTCCTCCTTATCACTGTATTCTGTATCCTATTGAATAAATATAGAGCCAGTTGAAAAGATATGTTGTCCGTCACAACACAATATATATATAAGCTGCACGTTTTAAAACAACTGATAGAGAAGACGGTAAATGAAATAGCAACAGACAGTTGGAGTCGTTGTGTGGAGCATGTATTCAAGGAAGAAGATAAGGGAATTGGACCAAATTACAGACACTGTCCTGGACAATCTTATCATTCACACTGCTGACTCGAGTGATGATTCAAGTTCCGACACAGACATGAAAGGCATTGATTGAATTACTCTCTGACAGCAGCTGATAATATACTATACACTGGCAATTATCACAGCAATCTATTTTTGCTTTAAGTATAGGCCTACTTTTTTTTCTTGCGATTTTCAAACAATGAATAAAAGAAAATATGTCATTGTCGCTCTGACACAGTCACACAAATGTTACTTAGGTCAGGACAAATTATGACAATTTACTTGTGTTTATACAGTATAAACATTATATGTACTCCTGGAAGCAAGACGACTCACCAGGCAGCTTACAGCACTTAACAAGGAGATAGTTATTCAGTGGATCCCATCTCACATAGGCATCTCGGGAAATGAGACAGCGGACACCTTGGCAAAGCGAGGGACAATGCTCTACCACCGGGAGAGTACCCATGACTTCAGCACCCTAAGAAGACTAATGACAAGGATAACAAACTCTCGCTTCCTGGAAGAAGCAAGAAACATATCAGAAAGAAAAACATGGTCAGGGATTGAACAGTTATGGAATAACAACTGTAGAAAACCCAGGAAGGAAGCAGTCGCCAACTTTAGACTGGAAACTGGCCATGACTGTCTCTCAGCGCATCTCTACAAATTAAAAATTTCCACCACAGAAGAATGTGTATTGTGCAGGACAGAATACTCAAAAATGAACAAAAATCATTTATTGGAGTGTGTGAAGCTGAACCGGGAAATGCAAGAACTCAGAAATTACAGTGGTCTTTATTGGGAAGCTCGGTACCAAATGGGTTTAAATGTACGAAGGGGGAGCCATTGGAAAACAACAACAACAACATTATATGTACTCTGTCTGTACTCCTTCTGTCAGAGTGACATGCCTCTAATTCAAGCAGCAAATACCGTTTCACTTGTGCCACCCCTGTTTGTTTACATCACGATTAAGCTAAGAACGGAAACAGTATATATGTTTTATAAACATGCAAGTACTGTTAACTATACAGTTGGTTTTGGAAACACCATTCAAGTGCTTTTTGGTTTTCACACTTATTCTTATAGCCAACTTATGTGGAAGGTCTGTGCTGTACAGTCTTAACTCACTGCTGTTAACGCATCTGGTTCACATGGTTTATTACAGCAGCAGTCAAGCAGGCTGCAGTAAGTTTCTGAGAAATGACAAAACCAGGAAACATTTCTATGACCGCTATATAGAAGTTCTATGGCTGTTGCTTCTTTTTGTTAAAACCGATTTTAAGTACTAGTGTAAATGCCATGTCCATTCATTGTTGGCACAAATAATTTTCTTACCATAAACACATATAGGCATGAAAATTTATTGTTATTATATATTCATACTGTACAAAGTATTATAGTCCTAACCATACCAATGTTTTTTTTGTGTCTAGATAGTTTACACAACTTCTGGTAGTTTCTTTTACAGTTATAACCTGGTTGTGTGATGTTTTCTGCCCATAACAATATTGTATTCTGGGTATACTTTGTATACTTTTCAGTAGCTGTATATTAAAATACAAACAAAACATTTGCTACTTTCAGCAACCAAGTCACTTATGTTCAATAACTACTAAAATGGCATCATGTGTGCTGTTCGGTGACACTTCCATGGGTCACAGTATAGCTATTTTAAAAGCATCAGGTTTTCCAGCCAGACTGTGTGTGTGCGTGTGTTAGTAACTTTGAAGTACTTGTATCAGTAGGTTATTTAAACATAACCAGTCAGTTTTGGCTAGCACACATATTTTTCATCAACTGTTAAGATATTACAGCCGTTTGATATTCTGACATGTAATAGTTTTATTCTTGTTACAGATACAAGAGAATGAAGTTTTTAGAAAATTTTGATCCAGAAAAGAGTAATCGAGAAAAAAGAAAATTAAAAAGAAAGATTTATGAACAGACGGTAGGCCCTGGAAGAAGTGGTACATAGTAAGTATCCATATTTTAAAAATTTGGTTTATTGTATGTTGCAATTTATTTTTAATGGTTGGATTATCTCCTTATTGTCAAAATATTATGAATGGATGAGGCTTATCAAGTTTACTTTAAGACACAAAGGTTTCAAGTCTCATCTCACAGATAGTGCAACCACAGTGGCAATTCTTGATTCTTATTACAGTACACCCTCTGTAATCCGGCACTGCGATAGTCCGATCCCTCCAGTAGTCCAGCGTTTTCAGGCGGGTGTTGGTGACCGTGGAGGAGAAAACAAGTCACTGACCATAGACGTCAGTTGCATCATTAGTTCCTAGCTGTGTACAGTGTCGTTTATTTGCAATTGTTTATTTTTTCGTGGTATAATTATTTGCCATGTTTACGTAATTTAAGATCGTGAGTGCAATATGTCGTCACAGTGCAAAATAAAACATAAAACATTAACACTACTTCAGAGAAACAAGAGTTTAAAAAGACTTGAAAAAGGTGATAAGTTAGTTAACCCCACTAATGAATATGGTGGTGGCCATGCTATGATACACGATATAAGAAAGAACAGCAAAAAAATTCAAATTTTGTTCATAGAAAACAATGAAAATAAGAAATGTGTAACAAAAACATTAAAAATGGGCGAGTTCACTCAAGTTGAAGATACCCTATACACTTGGTTCCTTCAAGAGTGTACTATTAGGTATACACCTATTTCAGGAGAAATTCTTAAGGAAAAAGCAAAATTCTTCTTCAGAAAAATTATGGAAAAAGATGATTTTCAGGCTAGTGAAGGTTGGTTGGAAAAATTCAAAAAGCGTTTCGGAATTCAGCCGTTGAGTACTACAGGCAAAAAACTGTCGTGACATTGACACAGTTGAACCTTATAAAAAAAAATTTTGAATATCTTTGGGAACTGGGTCTAATTGCCAGCTAAGTCTACAATGCTGATGAGAGTGGTCTATTTTGGCGGCTTTTGCCTAAAAAGACTTTTGTTCACCGTGCCGAAGCTAGTGCTCTGAAACGAAAAGTGGCCAAGGACAGAATCACTTTTATGCCTTGTTACAACACAAGTGATACACACAAACTGGACTTGTTAATGCTTGGTAATGCATAAAACCCTAGAGCCTTCAAAAACGTTAATCTTCCTGTTGACTATAAAACCCAAAGCAGAGCATGAGCCATAAGTCAGTCATTACAGAGAGGTTTAATGAAAAATTTGTACCGTTGGTGAAATGATTTCTCAAAAAGCAGAAATTACCACAAAAAGCCCTGCTTATTTTGGATAATTGTCCAAGTCACCCTGATGAAGATGGTATGAAATCAAAAATGGTTTTGTGCATATAATGTTTTTACCCCCAAATGTTACTCCTAAGCTACTTCGGTGGTACACATGGGAGCCATTGTTATTATTATTATGTTACTGCTCTTTTACAACCCATGGACCAAAACATTATTCAAACGGTCAAAATGCAGTACAAAAAATGCTACTGTACAAGGTTTTATCTAAATTGGACAGTTTGAGTGTGATTCAGTCTTTAAAAGAAACAAACCTAAAAGACGTGGTTGTTTCTCTTGCAAATGCTTGAGAAAATCTATCTGAAATAACAATTGTTTGTTCATGGGGTAATTTTTGACCTGACATGATATTGTTACAGCAATATAAAAAAACGGACAATGATCAAAACATGAAAAAAGAGTAATCTTTTAGTGTGGATGATAACGACAACATAGATGCTGAACTGCGTGAGTTGCGAGATACAATCACTGAGAAACTAGTAGACAAAACAGATGACTTGACAACAGACATATATATAAACAAGTAAACAAGTGGCTGGCAGGTGACAAAGATGAAAATAAAAACTGTTTATGACAGACAATGAAGTAGTCGATGTGATGACCAGAGAAGAGGAGGAAGAGGGAGAAGCACCAACAGCTGTTCATACAGTGGACAGTGATATGGCAGTGGATGCCTTCACAACTTCTACTAAGTGGGCAGAAGAAAATGGTATGTCCGCTTGTGAAATTCTCATGTTGAAAAAACTGTAAGAAAAAACATTAAAGTGTTGTTTCAAACCAAGAAACAGAAGATAATTTACAGTTTTTTCATTCCAATAGAATGGTACTGTACATTACTCTACGAGTTTCATTTTTTCCTACGTTTGACTAAATTATAAACATAAAACTAATTTGAATAATTAGTTAAAAAAAAAATAGAAGATAATTTACTACATTTTTAATCCAATGTTTTAATCGGGTGTAAGTTTTTTCATGTTTTACCATTATGTACAATGTACGCTACTTTTTACTATTTAAATGCATTTTTTTCTAATAACCATCCATTAATCCGGCATTTCCACTGATCCGGCACTACACTGGTCTGATATCTGCTGGATTAGTGAGAGTGTACTGTACTGGGTTTCTAAACAAGAGAATTGAATTGAATCCCTCAGTCTTGCTATATTATAGCACTATACCATTAGCATATGTTGATGGGTAACCACATTAAGAATTAAACACATACAGTTGACATCAACAGAATGTATTATTGTACATCGTCAAGTGTATTATCGGACTAGAATGTATTACAACACCACACCAGTGATAACAAAATGTTTATAGCTTAGTGAAAATGTATATAAGTGATTTATGGTCATGTTATAAGGTGTCATTGTTAATGCAAAAGCTTTTCACCCACTGTATGATGCATTATCCTCAATGGATGGGTCCATTTTATAACATGCATAATACATTACACAATATAACAAAGAATCAAAACATAATGGTATTACTGACAAAGAATAAAATAAACATATACATTGTAAAAGCAACCTGTGTATACCTTTTGGGTGTATGTAGTTTGCCCCAAGTTGCTGGTGCCAAATTGTAAGTAGACAATTGCGGTTAGAATAAATACTCAAACTCCTTATTCATTCTTGCTTATAATTCAGTTATTTTTATTTAATCTTTTTGAAACTCATTTCTGTTGTAGAGCATGTAAAATCTCAATCTCAGGGTTCATGTACGAGTCATGTCAAAGTATAGTACATACGTCGTAAACATATCATAAAACATAATATTTATAAATTAATGTTTAGTAATTAGGTGTTGTTGACGTATGTTGTGTTTCAGTGGGTTCTTTGGATCATACAAAAGTGCAAATGAACAATTGAAAAAAAAACTCTTACTACTAATAATTATTTGTGTACAATTAGAATTCACTGTTCTAAAGTTTTTATTGTTTTTGTGATAGTATTCGCTGTGATTCGAACTTTAAATGTTAAGATGTTTTCAAATATCTTGGTTGACTATTGGAGAGATCTCACTCATATGGTAGTTTTCTTTACGATCTTCTTTCTTGATCCTTTGCTTCTTTCTTGACTTCTAGTTTCCTGCACCACCGATTAAAACATCATTCTTCTATTTATTTTCATAGTCTTTCAGTAGCGTTTCGTTTTGTATCCTCCCTTAAATTGTATAAAACCCAGCATTAAAATTCGACACGTTCTGCCTGGTTTCAATATATTTTCCAACAATAATCCTTTCTACTAAAACACTAATTTATTCCGTTAAGGTCTTGGCAATGATATATTTATGGGTCACAGGTTCGGTCTCCCAATTTATAATTAATATTATTCTGTAGAATCTTATTCTATCTTCATCACTATTACATTATAAGTTTGTAACGGAAGATTCTTTATTTTTTAATTATTTCCACTTGGTTTTATTGCACTATATGAGTTACCTTGTTGTTTCATATAAATTATATGTTTCATGCAATGTTCATATTGTAAATATGTTTATTCACTTACACTATACACTGTTTTTACTTCTTACAGTCTATCACCGTTGTTCTCACCTTCTTACACTGTTACACTCCCTATCTTTTATAATTATTGTTCAAAATTATTATATTTGTAATTTTATATTAATTACAGTCTGTAGTTCACTTATACACAATACTTGTTTGAGGTTCGCAGACCTCCTCATAGTTTTAATCTAAGGCTATACTCAGTGTCTTATTTCTTACATGCTAAGTTTAATATTTGTACATTATAATTGTTTACTAATAACTATTTACATTTTTTGTCATTTGATCGTCTCTTCTGGGTATTTGTCATCGTCAGTTATTGTTTTGTCATGTTAATTGCATTATTTAATTCCTAAATTTGCATTCTCTATTTCCCTATTTCCCAATTATTCATTTAAGATTATATTTCCCTTTTTGTTTCGATTTCCTTTTATTCCTTGAAAATATTAATTATCTTTAAGTAATATATTGTCTCTTCATTACTGTATTTATTAATTTATTTTATTCTTCTATTTCTTTTAATATTAATAAGATTGCGTTTCTGCATATTACACTACAAATTTTGATGGTATACTTGTCTTTCTTTGGAGGTGGAATCTTGTTACCTTATATAATGCCCCCCCATTCAAGAATGATTATTTCGGATGGCATATTTATAAGACTGAGGAAATTATCATTCATTCTTGTGTGGTGTTTTCATAATACTTTTTCAGAGAATCTTGGTTGTAGGTTCCTTTAAGTTGTTGATTGGTAGGGTCTGTTAATTCGTAGGTGTTATTTTATAATGTTTACCACTCTACCGGGCAGTTGGAGAAAATATGTTTGTATTTGTTATAGATTGATATTAGTTTATTTGTTTGTTCTGCCTTTAGATTTAACTCCGTTTTTCTTTTCAGAAATCTCTGGATCTTTAATTTTTGTTCTGCCACATTTCTTCATTATTAGCTTGGTAATCTGTAGTATTTTGTAATAATATAAACTCATCCATTATATCCTCCCTAACATAATATAGCTGGCACGGATCTGAGGGGCACTCTTTTGCTACCAATCAACTCAGCCGTCCATACTAAATCAATTATAACCGACTACTGCCTGAGCATATTAAATACCCGACTGACAAATTAAATGATAGGTCTTTTGCGACCAAAAATATCATGGGAGTTGTAGATCCATTACTTTTAACTTCTATTAATACCTGCTTTCTGACAGACTTGTTTTGGCGTCCAGTGACTCCGATTAGATTTATGTTATTAACGGGTAATGTTGGCATTATCTCTTGGCACTCTCTTTGTATCCTATCTAACTCAATACTGTCAATTAATGAGACATTCTCCCCGGTATCTATCATGACTTCTATTGGTATCCCATTTACCTCAGCTCTAATATATAAGATTTCATTATTATTATTATTTTTCCCATGGGTAGATTCTTCCTTTACCTAACTAATTTCTAATATTTTTTTGTTTTTATAGTAGCTTGTCCTAATTGTTATTATTATTATTATGATTATGGTTATTAAAACATTTATTATAGTCATTATTTTTATCGTCTTGTTTATTCATTACCCAAAATTGGTTCAGTCTTATTTAATAGTTTCTCGTAAGTCTTTGTTAGTGTTTCTCTTCTTTTTTAAACGGTTTGTGTTGTCGGTTCCCAGAAAATCAGTCCCTTTTTTCGATGGTGTATTGGTGCTTAATTTATCCGTGGTCGATTACTTCAATTGCCATAATTATTCGGATTATTATTGTGAACAGTATTATTCCGGTCCTTCATGTTTCTTGGTCTTTAGCAATTTTTTCTTCTGTCCCTTTTGAGTTTCTCGCTATTACCATGTACTTCAATTTTTCTGCCATAAAATTTTCATTTGTATCGATGCCTACATCAATCACTTTACCGTCTAGTTTACTGGACAGATGTTTCAATGGCATATCAGTTACCGAAGACATCACTGATCCTTTATTATGCATTTCTTTTTCTAGTGTATTTAATTTAACTATAGACTTGCTTATGTTTTTACTCACGGTTTTATTGCGAGTCCCTTTGAAAGTTTCTATTAAGCTCCTTCTGTTATTTTTAAAATTACTTACTTTTCTATGTTCAGTACTTAAGGATGTTAAGTACATTAACTAATCAATTGTTCATCATCTCCAACTCTTCCCGTGTTTTTATTAGTTTCTGTTGATGCATTTGTCTCATTTTCTTCGTCTTCATTTCCATATGCTTAACATTCTCTTTTTTTCTGTTATGTTTATTTCCAGATAACAATGCTCTGTTGTCTTCTTTATTTTCTATTTCCTTACTACCTTCTATTTTCCGATTTACTGGTTCCATGTTCTTATTCGATGTTTCTTTAATACTTTTGGAAGTGCTGTATAGTGTTTCATTCAATTTCTTGAAACCACTACCGTATCTACTGTTTCATTAAGTTGATCTGCTTTGTAATTCGTTTCTTCCTTTTGTATTTCCTTACTACTGTCTTCTATTTTCTGACTTAATTGTCCCACCGATTGTTTCCTATCATTTCTTAATTCTTCTATAAACTGTCTCATTTGTTGTCGCTCATTATCACTCATTCTCTTATCATATTCATCTATTGCCTTACCGTATGTTTTAAAAAACCCTTCCATCCATTCCTGGAAGCTTTCATTCTTCTTTTGTTCTGATGTTTCATTACTGCTTTCGATTTTTTTATTCAGTGTCTCATTATTATTGTCCATTTTATTATTTATTGTGTCAATATCCTCCTTTATTTCTCGTTTTAATGTTTTATTATTTTCCTTTATTTGTTCTGTTCCATTCTTACTTTCATTTAAAAGATCACATGATGTATCATTGTTTTCATTTATTGTTTCTATTAATAGTGTCTCTTCCATGTTCAGTTGATGATTAGTTTCTTTTTGAAGAAGCTCTTTTTCTTTTTCTAGTTTGGTTATTTCTTCGTTCAATCTTGTTTCAAGCTCACTACTTTCGCGATGTGACAGCAACATATTATTTTTTGTTTTCTCCAGTTCCTGAGTAATATCAACTAATTTTGTTTCACTTGTTGCAAATTTTTCATCCACTTCAAGTTTTTCATTCATTATGTTTGCAATATCTTCTTTCAAGATCAGTATTCCTTGTCTTTATTTGTCATGTCATTATTAACTTCTCCTTGCTTTTCATTCAGTTGACTTACACTGTCAGTTAGGTCTACAATTTTGTTCTTTAGCTGTGATATTATAGCATCTTTTTTGGCAATACATTCGTGATACTGCTTAGTTTTCTCTGTGTCTTGTGTTTCACTGTCTTGTAATTGTTTCTTAAATTTAGTTTCCCCTTCTTTTAATTCACTGACATTCGCTTGCAAACTATTACATTCACTTTCTAAACTTTGTATTCTACTTTTCAATTCTGATTCTATTTTATCTGAGGCTTCCTTATTTAACTCGCCTGCTTTACGTAAGTTATCTTTATCTTTTGTAGCTTCTTCAAACTTCTTTTGCATAGTTAAATGTTGTTCTTCTAATGATTTTAGTTTTACATTAACTTCATTTGCAAACTTCATTGTCATTCAGCTTTTTAACCATTTCTTGTTTATCGTCTTCTATTTGCTCCACTTTTTTACGTTCATCTTCCATTATCTGTTTACGATCATTCATTTCTTCTTCCTCCCACTATTCTGTTCGTTTATTGAATAATTCTGATTTCGTTTTATCCTTTCCTGTCGTTTTATCATTTCCTGCAGGGTTTCTCTTGATGTTTCCCATTGTTCTGACATTTTGTTCACTTTTTTATTGTTACCATCCCTCATCTGTGCCTGATTACTTATTATTTTTTCCATTATTTTATGATCATCGTTCATCATTTGTTTCTGCTCATTTATTAATTTCTTGGTACCTTTTAATTCTTCCTCGAATGTTTCCATTCTTTTACGTTCATCTTCCATTATCTGTTTACGATCATTCCTTTCTTCTTACTCCCACTGTTTTGTTCGTTTATTGAACAATTCTGTATTTCGTTTTATCCTTTCCTGCCAAGTTTCCATTCTTCGTCGTCTTATTTGGTCTGACTCCTCTTTTATCTGTTTCTTTTCCTTTTCTATTTGTTGTATTCTTTCCTCATTATTTTGGTTTAGTAATTTCGTTATTCTATCGCAGTCCATGTTCATTGTTTGTTGTATGTTCATTCTACATGAGGTTCCTCTTTTGGCCGTCTTGTTCACTTTTGTATGATCGCCAGCTAGACATGACAACTATAATTCTATTCAATCTTTATTTATTCTCTTTTTCTAGCCCTCAAGTTGGTCGCCAATTTTGTGAACTGCACCCTGTGTATACCTTTTGGGTGTATGTAGTTTGCCCCAAGTTGCTGGTGCCAAATTGTAAGTAGACAATTGCGGTTAGAATAAATACTCAAACTCCTTATTCGTTCTTGTTTATAATTCAGTTATTTTTATTTAATCTTTTTGAAACTCATTTCTGTTGTAGAGCATGTAAAATCTCAATCTCAGGGTTCATGTATGAGTCATGTCAAAGTATAGTACATAAGTCGTAAACATATCATAAAACATAATATTTATAAATTAATGTTTAGTAATTAGGTGTTGTTGGCGTATGTTGTGTATCAGTGGGTTCTTTGGATCATACAAAAGTGCAAATGAACAATTGAAAAAGAAACTCTTACAACTAATAATTATTTGTGTACAATTAGAATTCACTGTTCTAAAGTTTTTATTGTTTTTGTGATAGTATTCGCTGTGGTTCGAACTTTAAATGTTAAGATGTTTTAAAATATCTTGGTTGACTATTGGAGAGATCTCACTCATATGGTAGTTTTCTTTACGATCGTCTTTCTTGATCCTTTGCGTCTGGACTTCTAGTTTCCTGTACCACCAATTAAAACATCATTCTTCTATTTATTTTCATAGTCTTTCAGTATCATTTCGTTTTGTATCCTCCCTTAAATTGTATAAAACGCAGCATTAAAATTCGACACGTTCTGCCTGGTTTCAATATATTTTCCAACAATAATCCTTTCTACTAAAACACTAATTTATTCCGTTAAGGTCTTGGCAATGATATATTTATGGGCCACAGTTTCGGTCTCCCAATTTATAATTAATATTATTCCGTAGAATCTTATTCTATCTTCATCACTATTACATTATAAGTTTGTAACGGAAGATTCTTTATTTTTTAATTATTTCCACTTGGTTTTAATCTAAGGCTATACTCAGTGTCTTATTTCTTACATGCTAAGTTTAATATTTGTACATTATAATTGTTTACTAATAACTATTTACATTTTTTGTCATTTGATCGTCTCGTCTGGGTATTTGTCATCGTCAGTTATTGTTTTGTCATGTTAATTGCATTATTTAATTCCTAAATTTGCATTCTCTATTTCCCTATTTCCCAATTATTCATTTAAGATTATATTTCCCTTTTTGTTTCGATTTCCTTTTATTCCTTGAAAATATTAATTATCTTTAAGTAATATATTGTCTCTTCATTACTGTATTTATTAAGTTTATTTTATTCTTCTATTTCTTTTAATATTGATAAGATTGCGTTTCTGCATATTTCACTAAGAATTTTGATGGTATACTTGTCTTTCTTTGGAGGTGGAATCTTGTTACCTTATAACATTAATACAAATAATAGTAAATTAAATTAATAATATTATATAATAGAATAACATAAAGAAAGCCAATAATAAAATAACAAGCTTAATAAGGAAATATTAGCAAATAATAGAGTTTATAATCTGAGCAAAGTGTGCTTTTTGTCCAGTATGTTGAATTCCCTTTCTTTTGTGTTAGGCAGCTTATATTGCTCAAATTTGTTAAATGAACCCTCATTAGGGTTTTAATGACCTCTTCTGCCTCTAACTAGTCTTGAGAAATCATTCTTCTACCCCACTATGGCATGCATAGTTTCGAACAAGAGGGAATTCTTAATCATGCTCAGCAATATCAGACTTTCCCATTTTATTATTATTTGTATGATAAGTGTTTTTTACTCTTGTTTCCACTGAATTCTTTGTTGAATACCTGGGATCCAAGCATCCCTCAGTGGGACTCTATGTTGTGATGTGACTCCATGTCAATACTGACTAATATACTGTCAGTATATCATCTTCTTTATCCACAATCATTTAAACAAATTTACAAAATGTCTGAAATCTTTGACATTATGAATTTGGTTTTTCCCACATACTCCTACAATCTTCTTCCTATAAAGCTGGATGTAGCCAATTTGGTAGAATTGACTATCAGTCACAAGGGTATTCCATCTTTGTGTACTTTTAGGAGGACCATATAAAAGCAGAGGCACATGATACATGAAAAGTTTTTAAATTGATTATACAATTCATTTTCTACATGGGAAGACAATGATAAAAAGAGTTGTTTTAAGACACTAAGAAACAAACAAAATTAGTACTTGTATGAAATCACAATTTACACATTTTAATGTATGTAATTAGCGTATCCAACACCTCAGATATAAGAAGAATAATTTTGTTGTACCTATGTTATCTTTTTACAGACACTTAACATATAATTTTTTTACAAGTTACTATGTGTTTACTTTATCGTGCACTCTACACTGTGTGTACAAAGTGTGGAAGGGGTTGAATATAGATAACAATATTATTTCCCTCAAAAAATAAGCCTGCCATAAAAATAAGTCACTAGGACTGCAGACTGCAAGATGTATTTTATAAATTGTCATTTACAGTGTTGTCATTCATATGAACTTATTATCCGTGATGTTGCTGTCACAGGGTATGATTAAGCTTTGTATGATTGTGTAATGTTTTGTAATTATGAATCAAGATTTAAATTTTGTATAATTAAACTGATAAGTTCATATTTAATTTTTTATTTTATTTTATAATAGTTAAATGAATTTATCTTTTCGTGCAAAAATATTTTATTATTTTAATAAATATAATCTATAGATAGTATACAGTAAGGGTATATTTTATTTTGTAAATATCTGTCTAGCAAAAAGTCTACCTTAGTATACGATGAAAAAGGCATTCACATTGTTACTGGTCTCGACTTGTGTGACTGCATGAATTATAAGTGTGCCGGGTGCTTCTATCCATGCCAAAAATGTCAGTCCAATAAATGTGGCCATAGCTGCAGGTACAGTTTTTGTATAAATTTATAAAATCTCTGTGTAATTATATCTGTAAGTATTCACTAACTGTAGAATATATTCTGTTTCACATGTAATATGAAAGTTAACATATTAACAAAAGTTTTGTTGACATTCCAAAAAAAGGTGGCAAAGCATTCTAAATAGACATAACGGATATGTGATTAATCACATTTTAATCAGATGCATGACTAGTATGTATCTCTGATGCCATGATGCTAGAGGATCATTCTTAAGGAGATTTGGCTCCTGCATTGATAATGGTTTTACATTGCAGCAGTTGGTTCACCAAACAGGAAATTCGGTTTGGAAATATGTGTAGTATTCATTAATTATAAACGGCAGTTTTTAAAGTAAACAGAATTATGCCAAAATTTGGTTATCATGAACATCTCCTTGGTGTTATTGAAAGTTCTGTCATAATGTGTGCTTAGCTACAGACATTAAAAACAAGACTTGGTTTGACCTTACTTTGTCCTGAAGATAGAAACAGAACAGTTAAAGACACAAAATACAAAGATCTGAGGCACAAATCGAGGATGTTAAAAAATAAAACCGTTACAAATGATGCCAACTGACCTTCTCTGTTTCAAGGTTTTGAATATTAGGAATAAGGTTTATGAGTCTAGCAGGTGACAGGAATTAACTTCAGAACAGGGCATAGAAAATACTGGTAGCTCACAAGAATATTTTCAGTGGCTCGCAACAATTGTCAATACTGCACAATGCATCAGCAGATAACTTAGTCAAATCTGTTGAAATATGGGTACATTTTGTAGTGGAGATCAAAGAAAGTTTGTATTCATATAGGTTATTAGTCACTACAGAAGATCAAACAGAAGAAGCTGAATATGTATCAAATCAAAGTTTATTTATAAACTTATCAATATATATATACATTTTCCATACATCCAACCAAACAGCACTAGAGTTTATCAGAGTCAGAAAGAATTTTGACATGAATGTATTGTTCTTATGCACATAGTTCCCAGTTTTATTTAAAACATTTTATGTCTCATTGAGTCTTTCAGTAATGGACATTACAAATAAAAGATAAAAGATCTGTCATTTCCATTTAGAGTGGGAGACGTTTTTTGTTTTCAGAAATTAAAGGTAAAAGTATGTGTTTGTTGTGCAACCTGAATGTATCCATGAGGAAGAATGTAATATTTGAACAGCACTAAAATTCTGTTTATTCTGATCGTAGAAAGTTACACCCTACAAGGAAACAACGAAAAATTAAGGCGTGTTGCATTTTAATGTAAGAAAAGAAAAATTAAACCATTAAAGCAAATGACTTAGACAGTAGTCAGTATTTTTGAAGACATAAGGGAAGAATGAAACAGCAAAGTGATAAGAGGAATTTTTAGAAGCTACTGATGTGGCTCCGAGCTCTGAGCACCTATCAACAAACGGACTGTGCTTGTAGGGCCCATTTATCTTGTTGTCTTCTTGAATTATTTAGATAACGAAAATTATTTCTGTAAACAACACTACAATATGTGTACACATGCTGTCTGTACGTACTATGGTCACACTTTGATCAGTGTCACTTTGATTTTTCAACGTTCTTATTTACCGTTTAGATTTAATAGTCTTGTAGTTTAAACTGTATACTAACTTTTTTCATCTTCTTATTCCAATACTCTTCCTACCGCAAGGTGTAGAGGTTACTTTTTCATTTATCTACAATTTTTTGATAATAATAGTACAGTAGAGTCTCGCTTATCCGACATAAACGGGCCAGCAGAACGTCAGATAAGCGAAAATGTCGGATAATAGGGAGGTGTTAAGAAAAAGCCTATTAAACGTCAAACTATGTTATAATTTCAAACTATGTTATAATTTTACGAACCTAATAATCATGTTTTACAACAAAACAACAGAAAAAATTGACTGAAAAAATGAACTTACAGTTACAGAATTGTCTGAAGTTAAATACACTTAAAAAGTTCAGTCCTGTGATGATTTAAAGAAATTTTTGATCATAGTCTGCTTTCCTGACAAGTGCCGTTTCTTCGCTGCCAAGTCTCGCCATCTTTGCAACATCATTATGTCGATTCCTGTTGCTTCTTCTTGTTGCTCAATGTATTTAATTGCAGTTTCTAGAGCCTTAACTCCATCGTTATATGAAATTGTGAGAGGTTCAACAGTTGGTGCTTGATCTTGATCTTCAATTTCGTTGTCATCGCAATTGACAAGAGCGACAATTTCTCCATCAGTTACATACTGATCATCATCCTTCACCCAACTTTCAATTTCTTGCAAAGATGCAACCTCACATCCAGGGATACGTTGCACTAAAGGTAAAATGGTTTATTTGGTTTTATCTGTGCTTTCCGTTTCCCATACTTTCATCATCGCCTAGCAGCTTCTTCCATGATTTGGCAATTGTTGGAGCCCTTACGTCAGCCCAGGCCCTTGCAACCCAATAAGCAACATCATTTACATTGATGCGTTTCAATTTTTCAATCATGTCTTGTCCTTCTTCAATTTCTTCTAGCACTGTGGACAGTAGCTTCCTGCGATAATTCCTTTTTATCGTTTCCAAAACGCCCTGATCCATAGGTTGGCATATGGCGGTTACATTGGGGGGCAGAAACATTGCCTTAATGTCACCATCTTGAAGCTCCTCTGCATCAGGGTGCGTTGGAGCATTATCTACCAACAAAACTGCTTTTCTGGGTAAATTATTTTCTTTCAAATCTTCTCTGTTGAAAGAATGAATTCCTTAAAAACCAGTCTTTGAAAATTTTACTGCTCATCCATGCGCTTTTCTGACTGTAGTATTTTACAGGAAGAGCGTTTTTTGAAACTGTTTTAAAAGCTCTAGGATTTTTGGGCTTTCCAATCATTGCAAGGTCCATTTTGAGGTTTGCTGTAGCATTGCTGCATGCTAAAATTGTCAGCCTTTCCTTACTACGCTTGTAGCCAGGGGCTGCCGCTTCAGTTCTGGCTGCAAGACTCTTACTAGGTAACATTTTGTAATTAAGGCCTAACTCATCACAGTTAAATATCTGATCACCCGTTAGGCTTTCAGTTTCAATAAATTCCTGAAATCTTTTCTTGAATGCTTCCATTTCTTCAAAATTCGATGATAGTTTTTCACCACAATCACTTCACTGACGGATACTGTAGCGTTTCTTCCATCGGTCAAGCCAACCGACACTTGCTGTGAAATCTGGATCCCCTTCATTGAATTCATTACGAAAATGCAATGCCTTTTGCTATAAAATAGGCCCTGAAATAGGCACACCTTTGTCCCTGAACTGTGTAAACCAAACATACAAAGCTTCATGAATTTTTTCATAGTCACATTTTTTCATAGTTTTTTTTTTTAATGCACCCTCCATAACTCTTGATGCACACCATTTGTCTATTTCTATTCGTTTTTTTTCTCCAGTCTCCTACTGTTACCCGTCCAATTACAAAGTCATCAGCTACCTTTTGCATTGTCTCTCCCTTGCCCAGTCTCTTGATTGCCTTAAGTTTTTGTTCCATCGATACAACTTTCTTTCTTTTTGTCGCCATACTTGCGTAAATTTCAACTTTTAAACAACACAACAACGTTTGTCAAATTAACACACACAGACACATACGCATGTAACAGATGATAAACCGATCTGCATACAATGATAAACTGCACTGCACTGAGTAGTGAGTTGTGACAGTGAGTGAGTGAGGGTAAGGCGAATGACAGACACATGAGTCATAGTGTAGACTGTACAGTCGGGGTAACTAATTAGCTGCGGTAGTGTCCGGGAGCAACAAAAAATAGACTACGCTCACGCTCGCAACTTGCAGTTCTTGTTGCCGATTAATGCGTTTTTTGTTGTTTTTTTTTTTGCGGTGGGACGTCGGATAATACGGAATGTCGGATAAACGAGACTCTACTGTATATAATTTTTATTATTTAATATTTTCTATATTATTTAATAATTTATACATAACACATACCTACAGAAATCACAGTTTCATTCTCAAACTACAAGTGTGTGTGTGTGTGTGTGTGTGTGCACACGCGCACGCGTGCGTCAGTTAAAAATAGTTAAGTATCTCAGATCTGCTGCTGTTTAAAGGAATGGATGAATACATTTTTCAGAAACCTGCACAAAACTTTCTCTCTCTTTGAAATTTTTTGTTATACATGTAATAGAGCTTTTGCACATGCCTATGTAACGAATAAGCCTCTGTATTATTTCAGAGTTCTCATTTGGTTAGGATGAACAAATTTGAGGAGAGATTTCAAGAAAGTGGTTGAAAGCAAATTTAATTAAGAAAATTAAAATGCATTTCTGTGATGGGGAGCTGAGCTGTATATATGTGTAAACACAGGATGTGCAATGTATGCAGACTGATGAGAAGGCAAAGCTCACTTGTATGGGCTATCTAGCCTCATACCTTAAATACGCTGACCATATGACACGTAGATGAGCTTATTATTCCCACGTTTGGTTTGACAATCGTTGTGACACATTAGCATTAAAGTCATAAACTTTTATCTGAATGGAGGTCATTACTTCAATGGAAGGAAAGCTTCTTCACGAGCACTGTCAGTACAGGGTTAAATGTTCAAATGAGTATATTACGTTCTCCATGTGTACGAAGGAAAAACATCAGTGTGTCAAAGGTCCATCAATACAAGGAACTGAATCATTGTGGATTCGTAGGATTATCCTTGTGTGCCACATTTGGCAGAAACAGTGGTATCAAAACCATTAGAAAACTGCAAAGAAAAAGCACCAGAAAACTGAACACAGAGGTTCGCCACATATTGCAGCAGGGTTTCAACCATTTTACAGTGTGGGAACTTGTATTGGTGGTTCAAATACCAAAGTGGCTCAAATACCAAAATACATAATGCAAAGACAGCCCTTTATGAGGAAGGGAGGAAAGCGCTAGGACCTATGCAGAACCCGGCCAACAGCCAAGAAATCATATCCAATGATTCTCTAGCAAAATTCACTGATGGAACACAATTTTTATTATCAGTTTTAAAAACAACGTTGAAAGGGCGCTAGTTTTTGTTTCAGTGGGGTAGAAACCTTTTTGGAGACTTACACTTTCTTCTACCTCAACAGTACTTCCAAAATTTCATTAAAACAATTCACTTAGTTTTACATAATAAGTGTGCATATTGGAAATGATGTCAGTGAAATGAACATTTATTCAGTAGTGTACATTACCATGGAAAATAAAAAATATGAAACCTATCCTCAGCAATTCAATATTTTGAAGGAAAAAGGATGGTTTCTTCAAAAAGTCAAGTCAGACTATGAAAGTGCTGCAGTTACAGCCATAACATTTGTCTTACCAGATGTGGACATGACCGGCTATCATTTTCTTTTTACAGTCTTTGTGGCATAAAATTCAAAATGTAGGTATCGTCAGTGATTGCAATGAATATGAATAAGTTCATTTGACATACCAGGGTGGTTGCAGCCATGCGCTGGTTATATATTCGAGTACTACAGGTTTTTGACTATACAAATGTGCTGGAATCATGCACAAATCAGTTTGTGGGCTATGCATATCGCAAGTGGTTGAACAATTAAGATGTACCACTTCAGTTGTGGAATATTTTTGTAGAAACACACAGAATTGTTGTACACCCTGGTAGGACTAAATGTGGAGAATGTTGGCTTCGCTGTGTTGCCCTGTGTCCATGGGGTGACTGATTGATCGTATTGGCAGGTTGCTGAGCCAGCACGGTGTGAGACCACTCTTCAACCCAACCAAGACAATCCAGGAGTTTCTGAGACCAGTGAAGGACATCAGGGACCCACTCTCATTGTGTGGAGGTTCCTTGCTCGTGCGGCCAGTTGTACATTGGAACTACGAAATGCAGTGTCCATGCCTGCGTTGATGAACACAGCCGCTACTGTCATTTGAGGCAGCCGGAAAAGTCTGCTATACCAGAGCACGCACTCGCCAATGCCGACCAGCACATACTCTTTGAAGAGACTAAGCTTCTATCATCGGTGAGTGAGTATTTTCCTTACCTGGATATGGAGTCTGCCCAGATACAAAAACATGCATCTATTGTAATGAATTGGTGGGGTGATTTGCTCTCATTTAAGTGCGCTTTGGACACGAGTTTTGGTGAACCAATAAGAATTTTGTCTTTCTTCTGATTGGCTGGTGGTGTCAGACAACATCTTCGTGCGGACTTGAAAATTTTATAAATATGGGTGTCCTACTCACAGCCACTAGCCTTAACCACAGTTCAGTGGTCACTGACTGTGAAACCTCGGTCAGTGTGTTGCAGCCCTCTGCACTGAAGATGGCCATCAAAGGCACACCCATGGACCACCGCCGCCTTACAGCCCCACAAACTGAATTTCTCATAACATTGAAGCTGGCCATAAAAGCCTCAGACAGAGCGAGTAAGCATTCTGTATACATTCATATTAATTACAAGGGTCATCCAGAAAGTAAAGAATGTTCTGTTATTTAAAAAAATTCAAGAACCATTTTCATTTTACACTTCTTACAGAAACCCTTTAAATTACTTTTCTGTGTAGTCTCCATGCAAATTCAAACACTTGTCGAAGCGTGTTTTTTCTGTTGCTTCATGTACACTTTTACTGCCAAATACTTAAACCATTCAGTGACAGCTTTTTTCATCTTGTCATCATACTGAAAGAACCTGTCTCCCCAAAACTCTTTCAACTTAGAGAACATATGAACCCAACATATTACCCAAGGGTGCTGTAAGGGTAGGCTGTATGTGGGTGCTGAAAGACAACGTAGCCAAAACTTTGAAGCAAAGCTTGAGTTGCTGCAGGTGAGTGTGGGCAAATATTATAGTATTTTTGAGTTCATCAGTGATTAGAGATGGCTAACCAGAAAGTTTGTCTTCATGCACATTTATTCAGCCCTTGTTAAAATAATGTACTATTGGAACAGCCGAGAGCATCCTCCACCCATCCCTCCCACTAGTCATGCAGGTGTAGCCTCAGTCAAGCCACGCTCAAGTATGTTCCAGAGTACTCTGGAGAACACTTGAAATATACATTAGCTGGCACACCACAGTGAGGATGGAAAATTTCTAGAACACGTGCGCTACGTATATAAGAGACAGCCTGGCTGTGTCAGATCAGTTATGTTCAGCGATTTTCCTTAGTGCTGATCGAGTGGAAATTTACCTCAAGTGTGGCGAAGTGTTATTGTGTTATAGTTAGTATGAAATTCTAATAATTGGCATTATTATTCTGTGTATACAAATTTAATTTGAATTATTATACGAGACTAATCTTGTTGAATAACTAATAACTAGTTGTAAATTACTAATTGTGGTAATTAAAGCTGGTGATTAGTGACTTCATTGGTGTCAGTATTTTGTTTCCCACTGTACCATAAGACAATCAGTGAGACCGTCGTAACACCATTTTCTAACCAACGCTTCATTTACTAAAATTCAATAGGCCAAACCTTTTTTGCTTTCAAAAATTGAATGACACTATGCACTTCACACTTCCCAAGATTGTCTATTTTGTCACACATTTTTAATGTGTGTGATAAACAAACATCCACACAGTGTCACAGTTTGGCACAAATTGAGCATGTAATGGGGGGAGGTCATTGACATGACAACAATGCAAACGCACATCAGGGTCAAACGTTCTTTACTTTCTGGTCACCCCTCAAATTTCTGTATTGCCCATACTCAAGTCCTAATGATGACAATAAAATTTCCGAAATTTCAGTACAAATATTTCAAAAAATATGTCTGTTCACTGACTAAAACTCACAAAACCTTTCCTCATTCATTGATTGACAGTCACTACTAAACTAAGGATTCATAATATAAACTCACATGTAAAAACTTCACATACTATTCTTTTCTCTTAGATATTTTTGTTATGTGCACAATAGTAAATGAAAATTTTGTGTTTCAGGCAAAACAGGAAGTGGGTATATGAGTCATGTGAATTCCAAGGAATTGATATAGTGCATAAAAATCCTTCCTTATAAAGGTTTCATTGCATAAGTGTTAGATGGTTGTGAACATTTTATGCATAATCCATAATTTTCATTTTATCATATAATAAAAAAGTATCTTTTTATTTAATAATAAAACTTGAAAAGTTGTATAACATTTGAAGTTTCTTTTGTTCAATTATCAGGAATCAAAATACTGTTATTTTTATTTTCAAAGTTAATTTATATTCTCTTTTAATTTATATTGTCTTTTAAAAGTAAACCACAGCATAATTATTAAAGCCCTGAATTACTAAAATTTTTGTGTTTTGACTTTTGTAGTATTTGTATAAACCCAATAGAAAATTTATACTTCACATAGTGACTCGACACGTAAACAAAGAGAAATGGAGTGTAATATATTTATAAATATACAAAATATTATTTATTTTGTTTAAACATTTATTTTGAACACCTAAACGCATACAAAAAAACATAAATATACAAATCTAATTTGGCCACACATGCAATAAACACTGGACATGAATTCCCAGACATAACCAACATGACACAAATAAAACACATACCACACGAAGGCACCATAATGAACATTTGGGAAAATTTACAAATATACAAACATGAAACACAAAACAAACTAATACCTGAACAAATACAAATCAATACAAAACATGACACAATTTTCAAAGCACTCAACATCGAAAATACACAAAATACTAATACATACACTACAATCACACATAATAATACCAATTTAAAGTACCAGATGCCAACAGGAAACCACAATAACAACCATAACGCGTGCAAGCCGAAAAATTGTCCAGCGTGGATAGCGATTTGCTTCCTGTGGATCGCTGGGCAGTGTAACTGCACGTGTTTACAGAGGAACGATTCATAGACAGAATTTTCGTCTTTAGGAAATGAACCCTCTGCAAGATGCTGAGGGTCCATGAGTGACTTCGGAGCGCTCCTTCTTTTCCACGTGTTTGTTCTGTGAAACGTACACTGTAGATTCGCAGCTTTACTCTAAGCAACGCTCAATAGGAAATGTTGAAAATTTTTGTACATGGTGTACCCTCATACACACTAAACCTGCTCTGATGTTTTAATTACAGACATCATAATATTAAAACTTTGGAAACTAGAGCACTACTTGATGGAGATCAAACATTAACTTATACAAGCCATTAATTTTATGCATATTTTTTATATATGTGTGTACAAGTTATCGGCAACAAAGAAGTAGTTTTTGTTAAAATTCCTTCCCGGGATGTTTGGCCATAGTCCAATGTTTTCTGCAAAACCAGACGTTTCGGCAATGCCATCGACTTCCATCATCAGTGAAAATCGAGTGCGATAACGTGAGGTGGTATACGTTAGTGACCACAGTACTGTGGTTAAGGCTGAAGCAGTAAGTAGAAAGAAGTAGTTTCTATGGTAATATTTCATTTCAAAAATGATTTTAAATATAAATCTTAGAACATGGAAGTTATGTATGGTTCTCCATACCGATATTTCGAAAAGTGTGTGTGTGTGTGTGTGTGTGTGTCTTAGATTTGTTTCTATGGCAAACGATAACAGCTGCAAATTCAAACAGAATCACATAAGTTTTTGCATACAGCCCTGAATTGTAGAGTACTCAAGACCTATTGTTTTTGGTGAAGATCGGTTAAGGGAAAGGGGTAGTTTACCTGCAACGTTTTTTTTCATCAAGGGTAATTTTTTTCTATTGCAAACGATAACAGCCGCAAATTCAAACAGAATCATATAATGTTTCGCATACAGTCCTGAATTGTAGAGTTCTGAAGATCTATTGTTTTTTGTGAAGATCGGTTAAGGGAAAGGGGTAGTTTACCTGCAACATTTTATGTTTTAACAAGGGTAATTTTTTTCTATGGTAAACGGTAACAGCTGCAACTTCAAACAGAATCAAATAATGTTTCACGATATTAATTGATGACTCGTTGGGCACTTGGTGAAACATATTAATACAAAGGTTTTGTAAAATATATAAAAACACTTGGTAAGTTTAACAAATTTTTTTTAATTAACTCTGACAGCTGTTTTGACTAACTTAAGCCATTGTCAAAGAGCGAGTGAATGAAATTACTGAACACAGGATGTTAGAGAGGAGTGTAGGTGGTAAACATCTGTTTAGGGCGTATCTGGAACATCTGTGTTGTGATGGCGAGGGGGGGAGTGTGTGCTGTAACGTCTTTTCGCCGCGTTACAAATCCAGGGAACCCCTCGTAATTAAACTCCGTTAATTAGATGGGCTGCCTACGTTGTAACAGAATTGATCACAAATAATTAATGTAACAAATTACTTACTAACTGTGTAAGGAAACAATGGCAAGGTATACAATTGATTTAAGCACTCCTCATATGTGTGTAACAAGAAGACTTCTCTTTATTTAACATTTAAAAAAACATATACTGACAGATTCCATGACATTACTAATTCAATTATTAAGTTATTTGAAAGGTTTCTTTAAACTTTTAGATCAAACTTGATTTTATATAGCTATACCTCGGATCCGGGTCAACTTTCTGTATTTCTGTAATTAAGACTTTTAATTATACTCATTTCATAATATTATTTGTCTCATTTCATAATTATGAAATTTCATAATTATTAATCTCATTTCATGATATTAGCTTGCAAGACTTTCTTTTAATTCAACCATTGGAAGAATGGTATTATTGCTTGAATTATATTACTCTACATTAGCATATAAACTGTTACAATGTATGAAGTTAGAATAGTTACATGAAATTCTTAGATTTAATTTATAAGTCTTTACAAAGTTAATAGTTTCTGAAAAGTCTCTTTCAAGAAGTGTTGTGTGACAAATATTAGTAACCCTCGATAGACAGGCTATCGAGTCACCTTTTAATTGGTATGCAGAAGACTCGTCCTAGGGTATCCGTCTTGGGAAACAGGAACAGCTACGTCATCATCTTGGTCTGGCCTTCCTCTGTAAAGGGCTCCAAAAGTTCGCAGGTTGAACCATATGTGGTATAGATAACTACGATGATCTTGTAGATTCTCTGATGTCCTGATCTGCATATTCTGTCACGTGCAGTAGAGTTTGTAGCTTCTGATAGTTCACCTCTCCGGGTATGACTTTGGAATTGTTGTTATTTGTTGAAGCACTAAGTCATCTTGTGTTACACTCCTTTTTTACGTTTCGATTTTTTACTTTACTTTAAATTTCTTGTCTATTTACATGACTATATTAATTAACACATCCAGATGTTTTAAACAACTACATCTGGTACACCATCTTAAGGTGAAGCAAAATATCGTTAACATATTTTAAGCGCACAGCTCCTACGTCTATACTGTACGAAGTCACCATTGCAAGAGAGAGAAATTCCGCTCCCTTCGCCTGGTACTGGGCAAAAGTTAGTGGGACAATTTCCGCGCGAGAATATAGTTCCTAACTATATTTAAGTTAACATTTTTATTTATACAAACTATCCCTAAACAAATATACATAATTTAAATCAGTTGTTTTAGCGACTATTTATGCCTTCAGATTTTTAATTATTAACATTAGTTTTTTTTTATCTTATTCTTACTCACACAAGACTCGGAACATGTCGAGTCTGGAATCAACAGGACAGCGCCTGCTTACAAGCAAAGGGTTAAATACGATATTAATAACTCTTTACAATTTTTCTTTTTATTAGAGTATCTTCTAAATAACTAATTAATTACTGCTTCCTCTCATACTGAGTACATACAGGTATTTTATATTAATACAGTGAGATTTAAATAGCTTAAGAGCTCGCAACCTTAATTTTTAAAATTTTTTATTTTCTTGATTATTGGTACAATTTAAATCGTCACAGACTCCACCGCTTAAATTGCATGCTACGGTTAAGTTTTTTTTTTTGAGTCTAACTCACTATTGGGGACTGGGAGTACGATTAGTGTCAGTGTGTGAAGTTATTTATTATTAGTGCACAGTTTGTTTTTTTTTTTTTTTTTTTTTTCTTTAAATGACATTGTTCATTTAAATGATCGCCTTCGTGAAATTCCCTTTTTCTTACTTCTTAAGAACTAACTTACATTTTAATCTTAATACTAATTTCCAAACCTTAGATTGGAATGATCCCTACTTATCCGTAACTCACAACATCCCGGCCCGACTGACACCAGCTTACTCTAACTACGGAAGTTAGCTTTCAGCATTTATTAATGATCTTTGGCACATTTCTGCCCTATCATTACCCTTTCAGTCGGCGCCGTTGTGACCTGTTACGTTACATTTATAATCACTACTTGATTATATCTCATAAACTTATTTCTAATGTGATCTAAAGAGGATCCCATACTCCACTTTAGATCACTGGTTTGAGAGAAGCGGAATCTCATGAATATGATTCTCTTTTATCTCTTTTTACAATACTTAAACAAACTATGCGGGAGGGGAGACACTTTACACAACGAATTGTCATACACACTAGGGGTGGTTTTTCAATTGTTCAGGCTAGCACCGGTTTATCACAATAGAGAGGGTGGGCGGCTGCTTACTACCTTACTGAACACGCTTTAATTTTCTCTTACTGGCCACCACTGCGAAGTGTTTACAATGTGTAACTGTACTTTTATAATTATTTTCTTTTTTCCTACTTACTTCTACACTTCACACAATTTTAGTATAACTTAGGATTTATTTAGCTCTAGTATTTAAATCAATTATTATTATTCACTTTATTATTTATTAAACTACTTTGGGGATTTAAGAAACGCTCCTAGAACTATCGTCTATTTAATCACCATATTTATTTATCACACTTTATATTCACAGGTTGGTTCCGTTTTACTAGATGATGTTTAGCTACATGTCCGCTAATTCTTGGCTGATTAAGCTTCTACTAGATCCCGAATCAATTAAGGCGATGGGGGATGTAACGCCTAAGTCGACTCGTATTAATGGTAGTAGATTTTTTTTCCATTTACATCTATTAATCGCATTACACTTTTCACGAAATTCTCGCACATAGGGGTCGATTTCTTTCGCACCTTTTTTGTTTTTCACTTGGTTACAGAATAATTCATTCTTATTATTATTAGTTTCTTTTAGTTTACCTAGTTTCGAGTAGCTGCGGAAGACACAGGTTTTCGGGTCTCCCTGCCTTACATGTTTTTTGAATTGGGGTTATTCCGTTCCAATGGCTTACTTTTGCACTCTCTTCTTATGTGCCCATATTTGCCACAATTATTACAGGTGGGTTTTCTGCGAGGTGGGTACTTGGTTTCCGCTTTATCTGGGTTTACAGTTAACTTACCAGCTTTGCGCACATGGTGAGGTCTACTAGAAACTTGTCTTTCATACGAGGTTGTTACATCAGGCAGTAGTGCTCGCAATTGATGTCTACTAGTTCCAGAGGTTTTCATTGCTTCTCTACTTTGATCTGAGTACCATACATTTGAAGAATGGATACTGCACTGTTCTAGATCTGCAATAGTATTGGGTCTATTCATCAATGATAGTCGAGATCTTTCTTCAGGTGACACGCCTACTAAAATGGTGTCCACCAGTTGTGTTTCATTCCAGCTTACACGTAGTAGTCGAGAGGACTCCCTAATATCGGAGATGTAGTGAGCTAATCTCTCCTGATGTCCTTGTACTCGGAGTACTGTCTTCCTTTTTATTTCCTCATAGATGCCGGTGGGAATAAAGTATTTTATTAAAGAGCTATGTAGCTCTTCTACTGGGAAAGTAGAGGTTAGGGCTTCTAGCACACGATTTTTTAACGGGGGTTTACACTTTGGTAACAGAACTTGTAAAATTTGCCAGTCATTCAGCTGCTGTAGATCCTTTATCTGAAGAAGATAACTAATAAATGTTAGTAACTTGGAAACATTTAAACCATCTGTATAAGGGATTTCGGTTAAAATCTTCTCCACAGGGTGAGTCATTTTTCCGTATAGATCTGCGTTATAGTTCATAGGGGTAATTCCTCGATGAGGGTGATTAGATTCATTGGGGGTGTTGGTCAATTCATTATTTCCGGGACGAAACTGAAAATGCTCGGGAGGAGGGACATTTACATCTGTATCAGTATTTTGTTCTGGGTTCGCTTGCACTTGCGATACGATAGGTGAGTTCCGATCCGAGTTAGGCGGAGGTAAACCAGTGGTGGGGGATTGTACTGGGGAGATGTGTAATTTCATTAATGATTTCTCTATTTCGTCCATCCTGAATGAGTCGGATTTTTGTCTTAAATCGTTGATAATTGAAGGTAAGCGGCGTAGAGCTTCGTCTGCTAGCTTTTGTACATCAACGGGTATTTCTGTGAGATTCGGCCAGATCGACAAATTTTTTATTCGCCTGGTTAAATGCTCTATTCTCTGGGTAGTCCGCAAAATGTTTGCCGGAGATTTCTCGTCTTGGAGTGTTTGAGACAATAAGTATAGTTCACTATACTTGGCATTACAAATTTCTTTCTCGCTTTCATAATCGAGTTGGCTTAGATTGTTTAATTGCACGGGCGCATCAAATCCACATTCGCGAATTGAACTTCGTAATTCCGCGACTGTTACATCAGCATGGGGTAGTCCACGCAAAAGGGCTTCGTAAGACAGCTCGTCTTTTAATAACCAATCCGGGTTAAATTGGGCCATTTTGTTCTAACACATTAGCACGTACTTAAAATTAATACTAGTATATTACACATATATTACATATACATATAATAAATTCATCAGTAATCAATTTACACAAATTAGAAAAGAACAACTTCTCTTCTAAGGGAGAGACAGAAATCACACACACATATTTTTCAAGGTTAAATAGCCGATCAGCTGTTTACTGGAATGTAGGTGGCCTACATATTTAGTTAACAAAGGAGGGTGAGCGTGTCAGAGAGAGAGGGGGTTCTACTCTTATTGTTCTCCACAATGAGACTGAATAACACAACTACTGTATACCGGTTTAAACAAGAGAGAAGGGGAGCACAATCTATTTCTTATTATTATTATTCCGCTTAGACAACACCTTGGCTCCGTTCATTCATAAACTTTTCTCAATTAAATACTTACTTATTTTGTTCACAAGTTTTAAATCACGAACTTCTACTTAATTACTTTATTATTATTAACAAAGTTATTTAATCAAATTTTTTTTTTTATAACTCTTTCTAGTGTATGTAAGCTAGATAGTTGGACATACACTGTGCAGAATGATTCAGGAGACAACAGGTCATAGATTGTCGTAAACAAACCTGTTACAGATTGTTCGGTTGACCAAAATTGTTATGCTTGGTCACAATTCATGTATGCAAGTACTTATATCGAATTATGCAGGTTCCTACTGGCCTATAGAATGCAAAAGCTACATGCATTGTATGACGCTAAGGATATTTTACTTATACATACTACCATCTACGTAACTTAATACACTATTAAATATGTTTTGAACATTACATTTATTAAAGTAACTTTCTGAGTGCATATATCAATATTATATATTTAGTTATTGATCTTACAATTTATCCACGCATAGTGAATGCAATTTTGTTTTTGACACTATATACACAATTAAAACTCTTTCCTTTGTTTCCTTTATTTTTTTGAATGACGCAATTTTGTTTGATTAAAACACCTTTATAAAATTTAGCATAGTGGCACTCTTTTGTGACACTCTGTAAACAATTACCCTTTTATTTTTTTTTTGAAAGCAGAGTGGCGCAGCTCTGTAACGTCTTTTCGCCGCGTTACAAATCCAGGGAACCCCTCGTAATTAAACTCCGTTAATTAGATGGGCTGCCTACGTTGTAACAGAATTGATCACAAATAATTAATGTAACAAATTACTTACTAACTGTGTAAGGAAACACTGGCAAGGTATACAATTGATTTAAGCACTCCTCATATGTGTGTAACAAGAAGACTTCTCTTTATTTAACATTTAAAAAAACATATACTGACAGATCCCATGACATTACTAATTCAATTATTAAGTTATTTGAAAGGTTTCTTTAAACTTTTAGATCAAACTTGATTTTATATAGCTATACCTCGGATCCGGGTCAACTTTCTGTATTTCTGTAATTAAGACTTTTAATTATACTCATTTCATAATATTATTTGTCTCATTTCATAATTATGAAATTTCATAATTATTAATCTCATTTCATGATATTAGCTTGCAAGACTTTCTTTTAATTCAACCATTGGAAGAATGGTATTATTGCTTGAATTATATTACTCTACATTAGCATATAAACTGTTACAACGTATGAAGTTAGAATAGTTACATGAAATTCTTAGATTTAATTTATAAGTCTTTACAAAGTTAATAGTTTCTGAAAAGTCTCTTTCAAGAAGTGTTGTGTGACAAATATTAGTAACCCTCGATAGACAGGCTATCGAGTCACCTTTTAATTGGTATGCAGAAGACTCGTCCTAGGGTATCCGTCTTGGGAAACAGGAACAGCTACGTCGTCATCTTGGTCTGGCCTTCCTCTGTAAAGGGCTCCAAAAGTTCGCAGGTTGAACCATATGTGGTATAGATAACTACGATGATCTTGTAGATTCTCTGATGTCCTGATCTGCATATTCTGTCACGTGCAGTAGAGTTTGTAGCTTCTGATAGTTCACCTCTCCGGGTATGACTTTGGAATTGTTGTTATTTGTTGAAGCACTAAGTCATCTTGTGTTACACTCCTTTTTTACGTTTCGATTTTTTACTTTACTTTAAATTTCTTGTCTATTTACATGACTATATTAATTAACACATCCAGATGTTTTAAACAACTACATCTGGTACACCATCTTAAGGTGAAGCAAAATATCGTTAACATATTTTAAGCGCACAGCTCCTACGTCTATACTGTACGAAGTCACCATTGCAAGAGAGAGAAATTCCGCTCCCTTCGCCTGGTACTGGGCAAAAGTTAGTGGGACAATTTCCGCGCGAGAATATAGTTCCTAACTATATTTAAGTTAACATTTTTATTTATACAAACTATCCCTAAACAAATATACATAATTTAAATCAGTTGTTTTAGCGACTATTTATGCCTTCAGATTTTTAATTATTAACATTAGTTTTTTTTTATCTTATTCTTACTCACACAAGACTCGGAACATGTCGAGTCTGGAATCAACAGGACAGCGCCTGCTTACAAGCAAAGGGTTAAATACGATATTAATAACTCTTTACAATTTTTCTTTTTATTAGAGTATCTTCTAAATAACTAATTAATTACTGCTTCCTCTCATACTGAGTACATACAGGTATTTTATATTAATACAGTGAGATTTAAATAGCTTAAGAGCTCGCAACCTTAATTTTTAAAATTTTTTATTTTCTTGATTATTGGTACAATTTAAATCGTCACAGTGCATGAGACAAGGGAAGGTCAGGTGTCTTTAAAAACTAAATACAATCATGAATGCAAAATATAAAATTAACTGAACTAAATATAAACTGAATGCAAAATTTAAAATAATGATGAACATTCAAAATAATATAAAATAAACTAAACTAAATAACAGATTTTAATAAAGGGGATACATAAAATTCAGTCCGTTCATTGGTTAAATTTTTATTATTTTTTATTGCTTTTTTAATTTCTAAAATTTCTAACAAATCCATTTTTTTACCTTTTTGTATGTTGTGGAGTAGTGTTATGTTTTTTGTGTCTATGAAGTGATTGTGTTGTAAGCAATGATCTGCAAAACCTGTATTAGATGTATTAGTTAAAATCGCCTTCTTATGTTCAGAAATGCGATGTTTCAGAGCACAGTGCAGTGGAATTTGACCTTATTGGTAATATGATCAGAGAACAAGTAAGTTATCATGCTCATAAACAATATTTAGTACAAAAAACAAAATTACTAAAACTTATCACAACTAAGCTAAGTAGTAAGAGAGTAACTACTATGTCATCACCAGTAAATAAATTTTATAACAGAGTGGAAAATTTCTCAAATACAAACTTTACTCAGAAAGAACTAAATCTGTTAAATAAAGGTTTGAAATATTGTCCAAACATACGGTACAAAAGAGACATGGAAATGTTATGTATAAATACAGAAATAGCACTTAGTAATTTAGATAACCCAGATATAAGAAATAATGAATTATTTTCTGTGCAAACATTATATCAAAAAGTAATAAGAACAAGTACAGTCTAAAAGATTCAGATAAGTACATAGTTAACAGTTTAAAACAAAAAATTAATTCAAATAGTTTAGTGGTTTGCAAAGCTGATAAAGGCAATACGATTACAATAATAAATAGGAGCGAATATATTGAAAAGACAGAACTTCTCTTCAGGAATGACAATTTCAAGATATTAAATGATCCCACTAATAAGTTTCAAACACAAATAAAATCACTTATTAAAAATTGCCCTAATATATTTTCAGACACAAAAAGTTTCATGCTAACTATGATGAACCCAAAAGCTCCTGTTTTGTATAGTTTACCAAAAATACATAAACCTAATTGTCCCATGCGCCCAGTTGTTTCATATGTAACTGCACCTGCATATAAAGTCTGTAAAAAACTTAATGAATTATTGCCAAAATATATTAACTTTAACCCAAAGTATGCTATTAAAAACACTTTACAATTAGTTAATAATATAAAAAATGTACATTTACCACTGAATGCAAAATTAGTTTCATTTGATGTTAAGAATTTATTTCCGTCTATACCTGTAGATGTTCTGTTGTCTATCTGTTCCTCACATATACAAAATACTTTAACCTTAAATAGTGATCAGAAAAAAGAATTATTCTCGGCCTTAGATATTTGCATAGGACAAAATTATTTTCAGTTTAATAATAAAATCTATAAACAATTAAATGGCTTACCTATGGGCTCTCCTTTATCACCTTTATTAAGTGAAATCTTTATGACATTTTTGGAAGAAAACATTTTTACATCCGATAACCCCAACATAAAATATGTTTTTCATTGGGCAAGGTATGTTGATGATATATTTTGTATCTGGACGGGAACAGATAGACAGCTCCATATGTTCTTAGATTAAATTAATTCCTTTTATAGTGTAGCGTGCAATTTACACTTGAAACAGAAAATATGAAAAGTTTAAATTTTTTGGATCTTACCATTACTAGATCACAAAATAATCTTAGTTTTCAGATATATAGAAAACCTACTTTTACAGATACCGTTATACATAAACAATCACTAACATCATGGCACATAAAATTAAGCAGTTTTCATGCAATGGTTAATCGTCTCCTTATAGTTCCTTTATCCAAAGAAAATTTCAATAAAGAGGTAGATATTATAAAAGCCATAGCACAAAATAATGGTTATGATAAAAGAATAATTAACTCTTTAATTTAAAAAAAAAAAACAAGAAAATTACTTTAAAAGAATTTTATTCCATAGAGCCAGATCAGGGTAACAAAAAATTTCACTTAACAAATTACATTCCGTGTATAACAGATAAGATTAATAATAGGTTAAAAAACCATGGTCTTAACATGGTATCAGTAAACAAACGTAATATTTTTTCACTACAAGTCAATAATAAAGAAAAATCTAACACACTGGAGAAAAATGGAGTTTATGAAATACACTGTGCAGAATGCGATGCTATTTATATCGGACAATGTGGCCGTGCTCTGAAACATCGCATTTCTGAACATAAGAAGGCGATTTTAACTAATACATCTAATACAGGTTTTGCAGATCATTGCTTACAACACAATCACTTCATAGACACAAAAAACATAACACTACTCCACAACATACAAAAAGGTAAAAAAATGGATTTGTTAGAAATTTTAGAAATTAAAAAAGCAATAAAAAAATAACAAAAATTTAACCAATGAACGGACTGAATTTTATGTATCCCCTTTATTAAAATCTGTTATTTAGTTTAGTTTATTTTATATTATTTTGAATGTTCATCATTATTTTAAATTTTGCATTCAGTTTATATTTAGTTCAGTTAATTTTATATTTTGCATTCATGATTGTATTTAGTTTTTAAAGACACCTGACCTTCCCTTGTCTCATGCACACACTCTCCCCCCCCTCGCAATCACAACACAGATGTTCCAGATACGCCCTAAACAGATGTTCACCACCTACACTCCACTAACATCCTGTGTTCAGTAATTTCATTCACTCGCTCTTTGACAATGGCTTAAGTTAGTCGAAACAGCTGTCAGACTTAATTAAAAAAATTTGTGAAACTTACCAAGTGTTTTTATATACTATTTTACAATACCTTTGCAAATAATGTTTTGCATGCATCCCTGAATTGTAGAGGACTGAAGGCCTATTGATTTTGGTGAAGATCAGTTAAGGGAAAGGGGTACTTTACCTGCAATGTTTTATGTTTTAACAAGGGTAATTTTTTTTTTTGACGAACGATAACTGCCGTAAATTCAAACAGAATCAAATCCTATTTTGTGCACCTTCCTGAATTATAGAGTACTCAAGGTCTGTTGATTTTGGTGAAGATCGGTTAAGAGAAAAGGGTAGTTTACCTGCAACATTTTATGTTTTAAAAGGGTAATTTTATTTTTATGACGAATGATAACGGCCGCATATTCTACTAGAATCAAATAATTTTTTGCATACGGTCCTGTAGTTGTAAGTACTCAAGGTTTGTTGATTTTGGTGAAGATCGGTTACGGGAAATGGGTAGTTTACCTGCAACGTTTTATGTTTTAACAAAGGTAATTTTTTCTATGACGAACGATAACTGCCGTAAAATTCAAAGAGAATCAAATAATTTTTTGCATACGTTCCTGAATTGTAAAGAACTGAAGGCCTATTGATTTTGGTGAAGATTGGTTAAGGGAAAAGGGTAGTTTACCTGCCACCTTTAATTATTTAACAAGAGTAATTGTTTCTATGATGAACGATAACTGCCACACATTCAAACAGAATCAAATAGTGTTTTGCATGCATCCCTGAATTGTAGAGGACTCAAGACCTATTGATTTTGGTGAAGATCAGTTAAGAGAAAGGGGTAGTTTACCTGCAACGTTTTATGCGATAACAAGATTAATTTTTTGTATGATGAACGATAACTGCCGTAAATTCAAACATAATCATATAAGTTTTTGCATACATCACTAAATTGTAGAGAACTCAAGGCCTGTTGATTTTGGTGAAGATTGGTTAAGGGAAACTGAAGATAGGTTACCTGCAACATTTTATGTTGTAACAAGAGAAATATTTTCATGACGAACAATAACTGCCGTAAATTGAAACAGAATCAAATAATTTTTTACATATGTGCCTGAGTTGTAGAAGACTCAAGGCCAATTGATTTTGGTGAAGATCGGTTACGGGGAAAGGGGAGTTTATCTGAAACATTTTTTGTTATAACAAGAGTAAAGTACTTAATTTTGATAAATAAAGTATCCTGATAAGAAGATCTTAATAATCCACTGTAGAAACGTACATGAAATATCTATAAATGAAGAGGCTAGTTGAACGGGGTGGGGGTAATTTTCTATAAATGAAAATTATAGTTGAAGTGGGAGAGGATAATTTTTATATGTGTACTACGTTATTGGCAACAAAGTAGTAGTTTGTTGTTAAAATTCCTTCCTGGGCTGTTTTTTGGCCGTAGTCCAATTTTTTCTGCAAAACCAGACGTTTCTGCAGTGCCGTCGACTGCCATCATCAGTGAAAATCGAGTGCGATAACGTGTGGTGGTATACGTTAGTGACCACAGTACTGTGGTTAAGGCTGAAGCAATAAGTGGAAAGAAGTAGTTTCTATGGAAACATTTCATTTTTAGTGAATGATTTTAAATATAAATCTTAGTACATGGAAGTCATGTATGGTTCTCCATACCAATATTATTTCCATGTTCCATAAGGAAATGGTAGTATGGTGATGGCAAAAAAATTGTGTTCGAGATAATTGCAGATTCTGATTGTACTACCCTCAAAACATGAAAAAAAGTCATTTTTCGATGTGCGTACGTGCGCGCGCGCGTGTGTGTGTGTGTAGATTTTTAGTTACATGTTCCATAAGGAAATGGAAGTATGGTGATGGGAAAAAAAATCGTGTTCAAGATTATTACAGATTCTGATTGTACTACCCTCAAAACATGAAAAAAGTCATTGTTCGAAAAGTGTCTGTTTGTCTATCTGTAGATTTTTTCTATGGCAAACGATAACAGCCGCAAATTCAAACAGAATCAAATATTTTTTTGCATACAGCCCTGAATTGTAGAGTTCTCAACACCTATTGTTTTTCGTGAAGATCGGTTAAGGGAAAGGGGTAGTTTACCTGCAACGTTTTATGTTTTAACAAGGGTATTTTCTATGGCAAACGATAACAGCCGCAAATTCAAACGTAATCAAATAATTTTTTGCGTGCAACTCTGAATAATAGAGTTCTCAAGACCTATTGTTTTTTATGAAGATCGGTTAAGGGAAAGGGGTAGTTTACCTGCAGCGTTTTTTGTTTTAACAAGGGTATTTTCTATAGCAAACGATAACAGCCGCAAATTCAAACAGAATCAAATAATGTTTTGCATACAGCCCTGAATTGTAGAGTTCTGAAGACCTATTGTTTTTGGTGAAGATCGGATACGGGAAAGGGGTAGTTTACCTGCCATATTTTATGTTTTAACAAGGGTAATTTTTTTCTATGACGAACTATAACTGCCGCACATTCAAACAGAATCAACTAATGTTTTGCATGCGTACCTTAATTGTAGAGGACTGAAGGCCTATTGTTTTGGTGAAGATCAGTTAAGGAAAAGGGGTAGTTTACCTGCAACGTTTTATTTTTTAACAATGGTAATTTTTCCTATGACGAACGATAACTGCCGTAAATTCAAACATAAACAAATACTTTTTTGCATACCTTCCTGAATTATAGAGTACTCAAGGTCTGTTGATTTTGGTGAAGATCGGTTAAGAGAAAAGGTTAGTTTACCTGCAACGTTTTATGTTTTAAAAGGGTAATTTTATTTTTATGGCGAATGATAACTGCCGCATATTCTACGAGAATCAAATAATTGTTTTGGATACGTTCCTGTAGTTGAAAGTACTCAAGGTATGTTGATTTTGGTGAAGATCGGTTAAGGGAAATGGGTAGTTTACCTGCAATGTTTTATGTTTTAACAAGGGTAATTTTTTCTATGACGAACTTTTTAAATCATTTAAATAGACCAATTTTAAAATTTTTTAAATTAAACAAATTAGAAAGAAAGTTGAGGAAAATAGCTATAGTTACTAAAGCGGACAAAAGTAACACATTAGTTATGATATAAAGAGAGGTATACCAGCAAACAAGTTTATGACTTCATCCACAACAATAATATAAAACCCATTGATGTAGATCCCACTTCCAGATTTGTGAAAAGTCTTAATAATGCAATCAATAAATGCACACATCTCTTTAATGATACCACACGTCAGTACCTGAAACCAATGGCTGCACAAGCCCCTCATTACCGGTCTACCTAAAATCCATAAAGAAGACACACCAATAAGACCTCTTATAAATTACACTACAGCACCAGGATACAAAGCAGCCAAGAAATTAGCTGAGATAATAAAAAATAATATAACATTAGAAAATAATCACAGTACTAAAAATAGTTCAGAGTTAGTGGACCTAACAAGAGATATTGTGTACTTACAGATTAATAAGACTTACAATATTTAAATTTGTTACTGAAATTTATTACCTACCTTTTATGCCCAGGAGTTCTTCACACGAACGGGAAAATACAAGCATGACTCGAGGTGTTTTATATTAATAATTACTCTCATTAGCCATTAACTAACTCAAATTTATTTCATTCTTTATACTCCTTTAAATTCATTGATTACTCATCTTTTCTCTCAAAATTAACATATTACTGTTTCTTTAAAATATGAATAACACAAAACATTTATTTCAACATTGTATACTTATTCTAATCCTTATCTTAAGTAAGGCGAACCCAGCTTGCTCATTCTCACATTCATACCTTTAAAACCCCATTTTATGTAAAATAATAATAATAATTTTGGTGGAATACTGTTACATGATGTAGCGTCGTCTTTCCCGACCACGTGGCGCGTCCCACAGAGTTCTCTTATTCAATGTCCAGAAGTTTGTTGTTTCACTTTTGATAAAATTCTACTGGTTTTCACTGTTCCATATGAGTTTAGATTTTTTTACACTGCTTTACACACATTTTTGATATACACTGGGTTGGTCGGCTGACCCTATATCGGTCGACCGCAAATTTTACTTCCATGTTCCTTAACGAAATGGAAGTATGGTGATGGCAAAAAAAATCGTGTTCGAGATTATTGCAGATTCTGATTGTACTACACTCAAAACATGAAAAAAAGTCATTTTTCGAAAAGCGTCTGTGTGTCTGTCTGTAGATTTTTTTTCTATGGCAAACGATAACAGCCGCAAATTCAAACAGAAACAAATAATTTTTTGCATACAGCCCTGATTTGTAGAGCACTCACGACCTATTGTTTTTGGTGAAGATCGGTTGAGGGAAAGGGATAGTTTACTGGCAACGGTTTTTTCTTAATCAAGGATAATTGTTTTCTATGGCAAACGATAACAGCCGCAAATTCAAACAGAATCAACTACTCTTTTGCATACAGCCCTGAATTGTAGAGTTCTCAAGACCTATTGGTTTTGGTGAAGATCGGTTAAGGGAAAGGGGTAGTTTACCTGCTACGTTTTATGTTTTAAAAGGGTATTTTCTATGGCAAACGATAAGAGCCGCAAATTCAAACAGAATCAAATAATGTTTCGCAAGGCAGTGTTGTACAATACATTTGACTTGAAAACTAATGCGCTATTGTCGTGGTGGGAGCGAGACGTAAATTAGTACGTGATCGGTCTTCATACGATGTACATCGGTAAACCTTCGCACTCGTTGTAAATATTATATTATCATGTTATTTTAAGTTATTTGTTTTTATATTGGATTTTAATGTTTTAAGTGTTGACAAGTGTATCAACTTTAAATGATACGCAATTATTTTTAAATTCTGATGATGGGACAAGCGTCCCGAAACATGTAAATTTTATAAAGACGCTGTTTCAGAAGCCGCAGACGGTAAGTCCAATATATTTGATCAAGACCTATTGTTTTAGGTGAAGATCGGTTAAGGGAAAGGGGTAGTTTACCTGCACCGTTTTATGTTTTAAAAGGTTTTTTTTTATGGCAAACTGTAAGAGTCGCAAATTGAAACAGAATCAAATAATGTTTTGCATACAGACCTGATTTGTAGAGTACTCAAGACTTATTAATTTTGGTGAAGATCGGTTAAGGGAAAGGGGTAGTTTACCTGCAACGGTTTTTTTTAAAACAAAGGTTTTTTTTCTATGGCAAACGATAACAGCCGCAAATTCAAACAGAATTAACTACTCTTTTGCATACAGCCCTGAATTATAGAGTTCTCAAGACCTATTGGTTTTGGTGAAGATCGGTTAAGGGGAAGGGGTAGTTTACCTGCAATATTTTATATTTTAACAAGGGTATTTTCTATGGCAAACGATAAAATCCACAAATTCAAACAGAATCAACTAGTCTTTTGCATACAGCTCTGATTTGTAGAGTACTCAAGATCTGTTGTTTTTGGTGAAGATCGGTTGAGGGAAAGGGGTAGTTTACCGGCAACAGTTTTTTTTTAATCAAGGGTAATTTTTTTCTATGGCAAACGATAACAGCCACAAATTCAAACAGAATCAACTACTCTTTTGCATAACAGCCCTGAATTATAGAGTTCTCAAGACCTATTGGTTTTAGTGAAGATTGGTTAAGGGAAAGGGGTAGTTTACCTGCAACATTTTGTATTTTAACAAGGGTATTTTTTATAGCAAACAATAAATGCCGCAAATGTAAACAGAATCAAATACTTTTTTGCTTACAGCCCTGACTTGTAGAGTACTCAAGACCTATTGTTTTTGGTGAAGATCGGTTAAGGGAAAGGGGTAGTTTACCTGCAACGTTTTATGTTTTAAAAGGGTATTTTTTATGGCAAACGATAAGAGTCGCAAATTCAAACAAAATCAAATAATTGTTTGCATACAGCCCTGATTTGTAGAGTACTCAAGAATTATTGATTTTGGTGAAGATCAGTTAAGGGAAAGGGGTAGTTTACCAGCAACTTTTTTTTAAATCAAGGGTAATTTTTTTCTATGGCAAACGATAACAGCCGCAAATTCAAACAGAATCAACTACTCTTTTGCATGCAGCCCTGATTTGTAGAGTTCTCAGGACCTGTTGTTTTTGGTAAAGATCGGTTAAGGGAAAGGGGTAGTTTACCTGCAACATTTTATGTTTTAAAAGGGTATTTTCTATGGCAAACGATAACAGCCGCAGATTCAAACAGAATCAAATAGTTATTTGCATACAGTCCTGATTTGTAAAGTACTCAAGACCTATTGTTTTGGTAAAGATCAGTTAAAAGAAAGGGGTAGTTTACGGGCAACTTTTTTTTTATCAAGGGTAATTTTTTTTCTATGGCAAATGATAACAGCCGCAACTTCAAACAGAATCATATATATTTTGAATACAGCCCTGAATTCTAGAGTTTGCAAGAACTGTTGGTTTTGGTGAAGATCGGTTGAGGGAAAGGGGTAGTTTACCCGCAACATTTTATGTTTTAACAAGGGTAATTTTTTCTATGACGAATGATAACTGCCGTAAATTCAAACAGATTCAACTACTTTTTTGTATACCTTTTTGAATTATACAGAACGCAAGGTCTGTTGATTTTGTTGAAGATCGGTTAAGGGAAAGGGGTAGTTTACCTGCAACATTTTATGTTTTAACAAGGGTAATTTTTTCTATGACGAACGATAACTGCCGTAAATTCAAAATGAATCAAATAATGTTTTGCACAAAGCCTGAATTGTAGAGTTCTCAAGACTTATTGTTTTAGGTGAAGTTCGGTTAATGGAAAGGGGTAGTTTACCTGCAACGTTTTATGTTTTAACAAGGGTATTTTTTTTGGCAAACGATAACAGCCGCAAATTCAAACAGAATCAATCAATTTTTTGCATGCAGCCCTGAATTGTAGAGTTCTCAATACATTTTGTTGTTGGTGAAGATCGGTTAAGGGAAAGGGGTAGTTTACCTGCAACATTTTATGTTTTAAAACGGTATTTTCTATGGCAAAAGATAACAGCCACAAATTCAAACAGAATCAAATAATTATTTACATACAGCCCTGATTTGTAGAGTTCTCAAGACTTATCGTTTTTGGTGAAGATCGGTTAAGGGAAAGGGGTAGTTTACCTGCCACATTAATGTTTTAACAAGAGTAATTGTTTCTATGACGAACGATAACTGCCACACATTCAAACAAAATCAAATAATGTTTTGCATGCATCCCTGAATTGTAGAGGACTCAAGGCCTATTGATTTTGGTGAAGATCAGTTATGAGGAAGGGGTAGTTTACCTGCAACATTTTATGTGATAACAAGGTTAATTTTGTCTATGACGAACGATAACTGCCGTAAATTCAGTCATAATCAAATAATGTTTTGCATATTTCCCTATATTGTAGAGAACGAAAGGCCTGTTGATTTTGGTGAACATCGGTTACGGGGAAAGGGGTAGTTTACCAGAAACATTTTTTGTTGTAACAAGAATAAAGTACTTAATTTTGATAAATAAAGTATCCTGATAAGAAGATCTTAATAATCCACATGGAAACGTAGATGAAATATCTATAAAGGAAGAGGCTAGTTGAACGGGGTGGGCGTAATTTTCTATAAATGAAATTTATAGTTTAAGGCGGAGGGGATAATTTTTATATGTGTACTACGTTATCAGCAACAAAGTAGTAGTTTGTTGTTAAAATTCCTTCCCGGGCTGTTTGGCCGTAGTCCAATGTTTTCTGCAAAACCAGACGTTTCGGCAGTGGCGTCGACTGCCATCATCAGTGAAAATCGAGTGCGATAACGTGTGGTGGTATACGTTAGTGACCACAATACTGTGGTTAAGGCTGAAGAAATAAGTGGAAAGTAGTAGTTTCTATGGAAATATTTCATTTCATAAATGATTTTAAATATAAATCTTAGAACATGGAAGTCATGTATGGTTCTCCATACCGATATTTTACATGACCTCGCGGTCTGAAACTGTTAGTCGACTGGTCGGCAACTGTGCACCAAGCTTCCCAATAAACTTTTGTTAAACAACCGGAAACACACAGCCTTCATGCGACAAATTGTTCGTCAACGTACAGGTAGCATGGATTTTCAATGTGCCCAAGTTGTTGACGATATTACACGGCGACGATAGGTAGGTGGAGCCTCTAATCGGCTTCCTTCAGCTTCAAAGCACATGGTGAGGCACTTGTTCTGTCTCGCCATTTTTCCGTAGCGTCTGTTGACTGGGTACGCGTCGCATCTGCGCGCTCTCATGTGGCGCGTACTAGTACGTGACAAACACTTGATTCACCAAAACAGTATTGCGTTCTCTTACAACACCCCACTCAAAAAGCTATGCCAGCGTTCATTGTTTGAAACCACTATTATTTTACCTGGGACTAGCCGCACTGTAGCAAATAAATTTATGAATTTAATAAAAAAATAAAGGCCCCCTTTTTGCCCCATTACAATATTAATATCGAAACTCAATATAAATTAGTGTCTTTTGATGTGAATAACCTATACACAAATGTACCAGTTCAAGCCACGGTTGAGATTCTGAAAAACAACTTAGAAAAATCTGGCAGTTTAGGTCCTCAAGAAATAAATGAACTACTATATATTCTTGGTGTCATTTTAAAACAGAACTATTTTTCATTTGATAATCGATTTTTTATTCAAGAAGAGGGACTAGCTATGGGTTCACCTTTATCTGGACTCTTGTCTGACATATACCTTAATCATTTTGAAAATACATATTTGCTTTCGGTAACCAATAAATTCAATAACCAGATAATTTTTTACACATGATATGAAACTTTGTTATTTTCAATGGGACAATGAGACAAATAGATAATCTAAAGTCTTTTATGAATAGTATCAATACAAAACTACAATTCACAGCAGAAGTAGAAACAAATAATGAAATAAATTTCTTAGATTTAACTTTAACAAAACATAACAATAGATTTCGTTACAAGAAAACCTACAGCAACTGATTCCGTTACACACGCCAAATCTTATCACCCGTATACTCAAATAATGGCCGCTTTGAATAGCCTCTTACACCGGTTGACAAATATACCTCTCGAGTACGATGATTATATAGATGAATTAAATACAATTAACTACATAGCGGAAGCCAATGGGTACTGAAGCTCAATGGTCGAACGGTTATTACATAAACATAAAAAGAAGAATGTCATCAGTACTTGCAACAAAAATAATAAAGTTAAGTTTATTTCAACTGAGTACACCAATAATATACCCATGATTTTAAAAAACGAATTTCGGAAACATAACATCCTAGTATCGTTACGCACCACAAATAATGTTCAAAATTATTACGGCCTAAAACACAACAGTAAAGAAAAAAGAACGGGTGTTTACAAAATGGTTTGTAATGATTGCGATATGGTTTAAATCAGTCAGACCGGCAGGGCTTTTAGACAGAGGTTTAAAGAACATCTACCTAAAAATAACTTAAATGCCTGTAAATCAAAATATGCCAAACAGTTAATGGTGTATAACCATAATTATACCGACTTTGACACCAACTGCAAGCAATTGCATCTCTGCAATAAGGAACGATACATGAACGCAGTCGAAGAATTTGAAATATACCAGGCGTTTAAGTGCAGTCCTAATAACTTGTTAAATGACCAGCTGAATTTTAAATCGCATCAGCTATATGATATGGTTGTTGACAAATTCATATTAAGCAGGAATGGACAGCAATCGATGGGGGGGGGTGTTGTGACAAAACCGTAGAGTAGTTGCAGGCAGTGCGCCGCAAGCCAGCAAAGGGTGCGCACCCAGACATCAGTTAACTTGTGTAGTGTGTTTTATTTTAATGTGTAGTACCATAATTTTAATGTGTTAACAATGTCCACACGGGACTGAAATTTGAAGATGAGGCCTTGACCCTCAAAACGCGTTATTTAGAAAATACAATAAGAAGTCACACGACAGATAAAAAAAAGGTAAATTAATTTTAATCTTTGTTAATGAATAGAATCAAATAGGACTCTTTACTTTAGTATGTACCAATAAAATTCACCTTTTTTCGAGTACGGTATCTATTGTTTTTTCATACTCTTAAAAAAAAGGTCATTAACAACATACATTATGAGAAAACATGATTACAAATCATAACCTGCTATTAGTTGTTAAGAAAACAGATATAACATTTCCAAACAAGAAATTTTCAATTCTCTCCCTATTTGTTTTATAAGAACTCGAGTTTCTACTGCAGGTTTTTAAGTCCACTAACTACTTAATTTAATATACATAATTGTTCCTGATCTTGTTGGGTAACATTATATTAATACATCTGCTTCCTACTCATATGTGCAAACAATTTTTTCAATGTACAGTCCTAATCATCTTTAAAATTAGGCAAAGTCTAATGAGCAATTTGACCTAACCTGAATTACTACATCTAAGAATATCTTATTAGGTCATTTAGCTTTATTTATACATTTAATGCATCTTAATTAGTACACTAACAGCACTAATTAGCTGTCTTACAGTAACACTACACGTTACACTAACTCAAAAGAATTTCTTGTTTTCACTTTAAGAAAGTTGAAATTGTGTTGAAACAAAAGTTGCATGAACACAACATAACAATATTAAAAGCTGATAAAGGGAACATAAACGTCATAATAGACAGACATCAACTTAACACTTAAATTGAAAATTTCTTCAACGAAAATAATATAACGGAAATAAATAAAGACCCCACACTAAAATTTCAAAAACAGATTAACAAATTTATAAACAACACAAAACATATAATCAAACCTGGAAGCACCAAGTACCTAAAACAAATAAAACCTAAACCCCCTATACTAAATGCATTACCAAAAATACACAAACCTAACATTCCCATCAGACCTTTAATAAACAACACACAAGCTCCCTCCCACAAAATCGCCAAACACTTAGACAAAATAATCATAGAAAACATTATCTCAGTAACAACACAGCTATCAAAAACAACATCGACCTAGTCAAGAAAACTGAACACATCCACATCCCACACAACTCAACACTAGCATCTTTTGATATCACCAATTTACACACCAATGTCCCAAATCAAGAAACCATACAAACACTAGAACAATTACTCAGACAAAACAACAAACCGGAAACACACATACAAGAGATCATCACACTTACCAAAATAATAACTGAGCAAAATTACTTTACATACAATAACAAGATGTACACACAAACAGACGGTCTCCCGATGGGATCTCCCATATCAGGAATACTGGCAGAAATATATATACACAACATAGAACAGAACCACATAATAAACAACAACAAATACACCAACAAAATCATTTACTGGCACAGATATGTAGATGACATATTACTTTTATTCAAAGGCAACACAAGACAAGTTGAAAACTTCCACAAATACATAAACACAATACACCACAAATTAAAATTTATGCTGGAAATTGAACAAAACAATAGTATAAATTTTCTACACCTAACAATTAACAAAACTAACAATACACACACGCACAAAATATACAGAAAACCTACCACAACTGACATGGTTATACACAACACATCAAACCACCCAACACAACATAAACATGCGGCCTTCAACCATATGCTCCATAGACTAACTAAAATACCCTTAAGTAAATAAGATTATACTAAAGAACTCAACACAATCAAATACATAGCAATGAAAAACGGTTACAACCCCAATTTAATAAACAAACTACACAAACGCATCAAAAACAAAAATAACAAAACACAAAAACCTACAACACACAACACAATAAATACATCACACTCACATACCATAACTCCAACACGCACAAACTTGCCAACACATTCAGAAAACCCAAGTACAAAATAGCATTCAGAACAAACAATACCATCAAAAAACACATCAACGTTACAAACACGGACATAGACAAATACAATAGAACAGGTGTACACAAATTAAATTGTAATAACTGCAATAGTTTCTACATAGGCCAGACGGGAAGATCTTTTTCCTCATGTTACTCTGAACATTTAAAGGCCCTCTCCAACAACAATATACATTCTGCGTTTGCCACACACATACACACACATAACCATAGATACACTAACATAGATACTAATCTTGAAATATTACACCTCTTACCCAAAGGTCGGAAACTCAACACAGCTGAACAGTTTGAAATATACAAACACCACACAACACAACCAAACAACATACTAAATGACCAATTACAATATAAATCACTTACACTTTTCGACACAATTATACAAAAAACAAACAATAATTTGGATCCCCGTGCCAATCCCCTTCCTCTACACACCACCCCCACTTCCAAGCAGCAACCGTTACTAAGTACTGGCAGTCTGTTTCTAAGCTGACGAAGGCGAATACGATGCCGAAACGCATTCGACAAAAAAGACAAGTAAGTTTTCACATGAGAAAGTTTCTATATTATATAAAGTGTACTGCTGTGAAAGAAGATGATGAACAAACAAGACAACTATAGAACAAATGTTTTCAGAGTTTACAAGTTTTTTTTTAATTTCTTGGATTAATTTTTTTTAATTTTATGCAATGTGGACACATACAGAGGAGTGTCAGATTTTTATGTTTTTTCAATAAATAAAAATGAGAGGAGGGGAGAGAGAGACCAAAAATGACACGTACAGAAATTTCATCAGAACTTTTCCTGATAGTAAAAAAATAACTAAATAATGAATGGCAAAGAACATTAACAAAATTAATGGAAATTATACTTATAATTTGTTGTCTAATGAACAGGTACTAGTAATGGCTTCATATACTTAACATCTTAAATTATAAACCTAATACAAACATATTTGGTATACTCAGCTTGAAACAAACGTTCAGACCAACAAAAATGGTTTAAATTTTGCCATGCTGCATTATTAGTACTGTTGAAACAGCAGGTTGATTATAATTGTTTTTAGAACAGACTTCTGGAATGATGTGTGCAGGTGTATTGTGTTCAAGTAGCAAGTTTCCACTACTTTATAAAACATATCCTAGAAGCAAACTTTGATATCCAGTAGCTGTTGCTGAGAAACCTTACTATGGGACTTATAAAAAAAATAAAACAACAATTACACGCTTGCTCTTTTGAACATGTGATGAAAAGGTTTTGTAAAGTGTACCTAACCTAAAAATGTAAAATGCTCGACTTGTCTTTGTTTTCCATACTTCTAGCAGTGTTACATGATATACTGCTAACACGAATAAGAAAAGTTTAAATCTGCTGAAGGTCTAAACGAGTGATAGTTATTTGCAGACTGACGGCCATAAAATAATTCTGAAAGAATTGTTGCTTTTACAACACCATCCTTTATCAAGTAACTACTCAAATCTGCCAGTTTTTCACAGCAAACTGAAGTTTGATGATTAGATCCATCATGACTTAGTGATGGTCCAAACATTTCAAGGATTCTCCTAGCCTTAAAAAACTGGACTGGCCTCACTGATGACATGACTGATGTAAAATTTACTTTGGGATACTTCCAAATATAATACAGTTTACAATAATCAAACAAAATTTTATGCCTGTTTAATTTTTCCAGAACTATGTACACTAGCGAAAATGGAATTTTCTACAAGTTTACATTAAAAGAAAATGATGAAAGTACTGTTAGCTTTTAACAAATATTGACAATTTTGCCCAGTACAGAAATGAAGGAAATTGGCAGACAAATTGTCTACGATTTCCCTGGAAGTGTTTGAAAAATGATAAACTTTTATTCTATCATTTACTTGTTACATTATGTAACAGAACAACATTTCTTTATTATTTATTTACGATGTGTAATATACGTAGTATTTGAATTAACTTGTTTCCATTTATTTTCCATATAGAGGAAGACAGGGTAATTGTAAACATGCAGTTAGGATTATAAACACAACATGAAATAGTACAATGACAACTAGTTTACAGTTGTCACTATTTTTGTTTCAATATTTCAAAGGATAAAGAAAACACTTGTAACTCTAAGATGCCAAGGGTAATTGTAAATTGAATTTTAAAGCTGTATTTATTATTTATACTTAAACAATTTTTTGTATGCAACATAATAACAAAGGTTGCAATAACTATTATTTGCAGTTATTTCAATTTTAAAACCTATACACAATTTTTAATCAATCAAAATGTTTCAATCCATTTTCCATTTACAATTACCCCACCTAACCGCAAATGTATGGTGTGTCTCTATCTTCAGTTAGCACTTTTAATGTTAATTGCTATAAAAATAAATTGAAATAACGTGTATGAAAAAGAAACGTTAATTTTAGTATACTTTAAAAGACTTAATACAGGGAATCTTTAAATTTGTTTTAAAAAGCTTTTTCCTAAAGCTCTTGAATTTTGCTTAGAATAGCCAAAGACCCAATAAATTCTTTTTTACAGTTCTGTATTTAATTTGAATTCAGTATTAGAACAAATGTTTTCAGAGTTTACAAGCGAGAATGTGCTTAGTACAAATCAAAATGAGGGTATGTTAAATCCCACTATATTTAAATAAATATAAATGTATTTGTAAGAGGAAATACCAAGTAACCTATATTCGTATTTGTTTACATTACTCGTGTTCAACACGTATGTCAAACACCCCATAATTATGGTACTTACCATAGTTCGGAAATCTGGTGGTTTCAATCTTGTTAATCTTATTACCTAGGGTCCAAGGATTCGACTCAGCGTGATTGCTGACAGAGATAGGCGTAGAAATGAGAATACGTTCATTTGAAACATTGACCATTAATATTAATTTATTCAGCAATTTAGTTAAGTGTGTACACCGGATAAAATTTCAATATGGCGGCCATTACTTATATTGACTCTCTTTAATCATAAAACTCTTTTATGTTTTATTAAACGTTAGTTTATCAAATTCTATCTACTGACTATGACGCAGCTTCATGATTAATTGACTTTAATTATATTTACTTATCACTAACGCAAACCAACACCCTATTTGAATGTCGACATTTACCATTCACACACTGCTCTCTCTCTCTCACATCCATACGTACAATTTCAATTTACTTTTTGTTGTGTACACATAACGGCAATTTTGATTAAAAGAGCTCTTTAAATAAAATTTTGGTTTTGCACTTCCCTTGTTAGGTAGACTAGAAGTTCTAGCAGTGGGTCACATGTTGTTTCTCAAATGGCGTGGTTACCTTTTACTGAATTCGCTGATTCTAAATATAATTTTGAAACACTATTATTTCACACTGTCTAAGTTCTCCTGTAGTTAACACTGATTTACATTTTGATTACATTTTTGAATTATTTAAGGCACTTAAGCTGACTGTTTTAGGCCAGCACAATTTTTAACGTGTTATCGCCATGATGAATTTCTGAAGACTGGGCAGAATACTACGCAATTTTTACGTATGTGTGCGTGAGTACACGTCATTGTTCTTTGTCTTTTGTTACATAATCGCCTTACTTGTTACGTATTTTAATCACGTCATTGTTGTATTAATGACGTTTGGCGTTGCCGGCCAATGAAACAGAAGTATGTAGCGCCAGTATTAGTGGCTGTAACCATTTCAAGTGTTTTTATCTGCACGTACACTGCTGTCCTTGAAATTATTTTGTTGTCTCGGATCTCCGTCGTTGTAGGCAAAACCAAGGGAAATTGTATTACCCATAGAAATGACTTTAAAAACATCGAAATACAATAGTTTACTACCTTGCATACCATACTTTTTATATCAGACTTTTTGTACTGTCACAAAACCCCCTCAATGAAAGGTTTTGTGTCGAGACACAAAAACTTTCATTGACTCTTTCACACTTCTCTAAAAGGATCAGCTCAGATATGGAGCCACAACCCCCTGTAGTGTTACTATAGAAAAATTCAATCACTTACCCTTGGTCCAATGATGAGGTTCGCACCTTCTGACCTTACTGGACTTCTCCTGAGAGATCCCTACACCATAAGGCCATGAGGCACTTTACGCTCCTGTTCTGACGCACCGGCCAGCTCAGGACCGCGGTCACCACACCATAAAACTCTGAAACATTCAATACAAAATTCTAAAATAGTGGCCTTCTCTATACCCATATCCACAACTGATATGTTTCCTCTTAGTACGTTGGTTTGCGTTTTGGGGCATTGGTTTGCTTAATTCTACAAGTTTCAAACAATGTATAACAAGAGTTAAGATAGAAAATTCCTTCTCCTTTTAACAATCCGGTATCTAGTACACCTTTCTGACTTCTGTCAATTATATCCATTCTCTTTATTACATGAAAACAATTGTTCTTAATCTAAACAACAATATACTTTACTATTTTAGCAACAACCATTAACTCTAATGTTTTAGTGGATGGTTAGTGAGGATCGGTCAATAATACAACTTTAGTTATTTTGCGTCGACGTTTCGACAGTATTTATTGTCATCTTCAGGACCTGTATATGAAATACAATAGAAATATCAAACATAACGAAACAATTAAATATTTGGGTGAACGTGTTGGTGATGTGAGTGTGTGCGTGTGTATGTATGTATCATTTTTTATGTGAAGACTTATGATAGTATGTTTACATCTTCAAATTATCTTTAAGAAAGTGAGCAAATTATAGTATAAGAGAACTTAATTTATACAGTATTACAATTTAAATTACTAAATATAATGTTATTTTAATTAATTAAACAAACAGTAACCAACAATTGGATATTATAGTAGATTGGTACATAAATTGTTTATACCTACAACAGTCAACATATAGCAAAGTAATATATTACCTATAACTAAAACAGATTAGGGGATGTTCACTACGTAATTATTAAAAGTTAATAAAGTTATTAAAGTTAACTTTTAATAATTACGTAGTGAACATCCCCTAATCTGTTTTAGTTATAGGTAATATATTACTTTGCTATATGTTGACTGTTGTAGGTATAAACAATTTATGTACCAATCTACTATAATATCCAATTGTTGGTTACTGTTTGTTTAATTAATTAAAATAACATTATATTTAGTAATTTAAATTGTAATACTGTATAAATTAAGTTCTCTTATACTATAATTTGCTCACTTTCTTAAAGATAATTTGAAGATGTAAACATACTATCATAAGTCTTCACATAAAAAATGATACATACATACACACGCACACACTCACATCACCAACACGTTCACCCAAATATTTAATTGTTTCGTTATGTTTGATATTTCTATTGTATTTCATATACAGGTCCTGAAGATGACAATAAATATTGTCGAAACGTCGACGCAAAATAACTAAAGTTGTATTATTGACCGATCCTCACTAACCATCCACTAAAACATTCACTGATTGACGGTCACTAAAAATTTAAGGATTTAATTAACTCTAATATTTTACTTCACATAATCTTACAGTATCTATATCATGGCAAACAACCTTAAAGCTCTTTAAATTCTTTACGATCTTTTCTTTACGTTTAATTATCTTTATAACAGAACCATTACTACAGAATTGACAACCTTCACAAAACTTTAACATTATGATCGTTACTATCCTGGTAGTAACCTCCTATCCACACACACTATTGTTTCATGATAAAACACAATAAAACATTGTACATCATAAGCATTAAACACTAACATTGAACAATTCACATTAAACAATTTATATTTACATGACTTGTAGCAGAACTTTATAACATTTTTTATTAGCAACTCTCTATTCAACTTTTAATATTTAACATTCATTTAGATTCTATACAAAACAATTTCACATTTATCATTACCTTTCAGTTACATCACCTTCCTACCATGAATTTTCCTTTTCTAACCTTTTTATCCTTACTAGTGTGGGTGACTCTCTGTTATTCACTATTCTCTATATCTTATTTTGGCATTTGTCAACCTAACCTTACTCACCTCTTTTTAACTAACAACCGCTTCTAACCATTAATATAATATGACACCAATATCTCTATAATAACCCCCTTCACAAATCCCATTTAAAACCTCTGGCACCGCTCATTTTTTGTACTAGTATGTGTGTTCCCTACTCTAACCAACTCATTCCCTTATCGGTTCCTGACCCTTTCAGGTAACCCTTTCCGGCGCTAATCGGTCCCTTCCTGTCTCAACATCTCTCGTTGCAGACTCCTACACCAATACCCTTATTACAAAATATCACCATCAACAACAAATATAATTACCACTCACATTACTCAACTCTACTTATAATCACTAACCACTGTGTCCCTAAAATATATCTAACACCTCTTTATATATTATCAGCATCTCAGCACTTTATTTTCACTAACTCCCATTAACTCTATTCAACTAACTCCAATGCCCTGATTTATCCTTATTACCCAAACTCTTTACAACATTTCACATTAATATACCATTAGAAAATTCATCACTTATCTACTAACAACAATACCTCTCAATACCCAAATCTATAACATGCTTAATCATTTACTAACCCTTTAGAATCTAAATCTCATAATATCCTTTAAAATCATTATTAACTTCCTTCAATTATTTAAAATTCTACAATACATGTTTACATAAAAAATACACAACAGCAAAAAATTACACAAATACACTGACATTACTATACACAAAAATATACAATCCACATAATCATTAAATCATTTACCAAAACTCAGTCATAAACAGTCCATCCTGAAAAAACTGTCACATAATTAAATGTTCATAACACAATAAGAACAACTAACCTCCATCGTCAAATAATAATCTTACCTTAAAACTATATACATGGTTTAATATTGAATGTCTTATATTATTACTATCAATATAATACTTATCTAATTCTTCATATATTTCCACAATACTATTTAAATTAATATGCTTATTCCATATTACTATCTCATATAATTTGTCACGATTGAGTATGGTCATGTCGCCTTTGGTATAGTCTGTTACAGCCAGGTATTTTGTAAAGTTATCTTTCTCATTATCTCCTACTCCTAACCTTTCCATCAACTCTTCATAATCTCTACATATCTTAAAAATTTCTACTTCTCTGTTTCTCTCAATATATCTCTCACTATCATACCATCTCTCTCTCTCTTAAAACATCTCTCATAACAATACCTCTCCCAACAACACTTCTCTCTCTCAATATATCTCTCTTTACACCCACTCTTTAAACCTTCAAAACACTATCATTCCATTATCATTATACTCTATTCCCCATAAAATTTCATTATCGCTACTCCTGTTTACACAATCATTTTCCAATATCATACTTTTATTTATATTATCATAATTTTCTACCCCACTTACCTTGTCTTTGTTTCTATCTAATTTGTCTATTTCGTCAATACTACAATTTTGTCCTTGTATTTCATTTTTTAATTCTTCAAATTTTACATTAAAATTATCTTGGATTCCTCTAATTTCGCTTTTTTGTTCATTAAATTTCTCATCAAGTTTGCTAAATTCCTGATTAAAAAGCATTTGCATCATTTTCATAATTTCGTTATTTTCAGCCCTGTTATTTGGGACTGGTGTTGAGTGAACAACACCTTCACTCATGACTAGTGATTCTGTCATACTTATTTGACTGTTATTCATACTGTCAGTTATGCTGACGTTTTCTTTATTTTCTGCCATTATAAGAAATGTTAATGGTTTGTCGCTTTATATTAGCGTTACCACCTAACCTACAACCGTACTCTCAGTTTCAATGCCCACTCTGCCGTCATTCAGGCTTATTATATAAAATACATTAATATATTTTTATATAGTCACCAGTTCGGGCAGCCAATTGTTAAATCCCAATAATAGTCACTGTTCCGGGCGCAAATTGTTAAATCACATATATTTAAATAAATATAAATGTATTTGTAAGAGGAAATACCAAGTAACCTATATTCGTATTTGTTTACATTACTCGTGTTCAACACGTATGTCAAACACCCCATAATTATGGTACTTACCATAGTTCGGAAATCTGGTGGTTTCAATCTTGTTAATCTTATTATTACCTAGGGTCCAAGGATTCGACTCAGCGTGATTGCTGACAGAGATAGGCGTAGAAATGAGAATACGTTCATTTGAAACATTGACCATTAATATTAATTTATTCAGCAATTTAGTTAAGTGTGTACACCGGATAAAATTTCAACATGGCGGCCATTACTTATATTGACTCTCTTTAATCATAAAACTCTTTTGTTTTATTAAACGTTAGTTTATCAAATTCTATCTACTGACTATGACGCAGCTTCATGATTAATTGACTTTAATTATATTTACTTATCACTAACGCAAACCAACACCCTATTTGAATGTCGACATTTACCATTCACGCACTGCTCTCTCTCTCTCTCACATCCATACGTACAATTTCAATTTACTTTTTGTTGTGTACACATAACGGCAATTTTGATTAAAAGGGCTCTTTAAATAAAATTTTGGTTTTGCACTTCCCTTGTTAGGTAGACTAGAAGTTCTAGCAGTGGATCACATGTTGTTTCTCAAATGGCGTGGTTACATTTTACTGAATTCACTGATTCTAAATATAATTTTGAAACACTATTATTTCACACTGTCTAAGTTCTCCTGTAGTTAACACTGATTTACATTTTGGAATTATTTAAGGCACTTAAGCTGACTGTTTTAGGCCAGCACAGTTTTTAACGTGTTATCGCCATGATGAATTTCTGAAGACTGGGCAGAATACTACGCAATTTTTACGTATGTGTGCGTGAGTACACGTCATTGTTCTTTGTCTTTTGTTACATAATCGCCTTACTTGTTACGTATTTTAATCACGTCATTGTTGTATTAATGACGTTTGGCGTTGCCGGCCAATGAAACAGAAGTATGTAGCGCCAGTATTAGTGGCTGTAACCATTTCAAGTGTTTTTATCTGCACGTACACTGCTGTCCTTGAAATTATTTTGTTGTCTCGGATCTGCGTCGTTGTAGGCAAAACCAAGGGAAATTGTATTACCCATAGAAATTACTTTAAAAACATCGAAATACAATAGTTTACACCTTGCATAACATACTTTTTATATCAGACTTTTTGTACTGTCACAGGTATTGCGGGATATATGGAATTGTAGTACCTGGGAAAAACGGAAAAGATCCGCAGATTCGTCTTAATCTTTACGTACAAATAATTATACATCTTCATTATGGGTTAAGTAATTAAGTTCTTAAAAGAGTGCACGGATCTTTTCCGTTTTTTTGCAAGCCACAACAATTCCGTATATCCCATACCGTAGTACATTAATGCCGCTTTCGCGCCATTTGTCACTATAAAAAGCACATGCTCGAATTCTGTGTTGTGGAGATGGTTTCACTAAGAGTGGTGGTCATGTTAAGCTTGTTAAGTTTCGTTACATTTTTAATCAGTGTTCTGTGTTGTGAGTTTGACATTAATTATTAAGAATGATCAGGTATGATGAACTGTTGAGTCTTATTAGTACAGAAGAGGATGCAATTTCTTTTCTTCAAGGAGAAGCTTTGATTCATAATCCGCGTCGTTGCATTAATGGACATGATATCGTATTGATCATGGTACAGTGACCACGTTGGTGTTGCAATAGAAAAACTTGCCGTGAGTATAAGGTACTTCGCCAGGGCACATTTTTAGAGGGGTCCAAATTACCACTGAGAAAAATAATTAAATTTATTTATTGCTGGTGTGAAGGACGTAGTAGTGTGAAAAACAGTAAAAATCAACTGGAAATCGGCGCCAACACACACACAGAGTGGACGGCTTACTTAAGATATATCTGTGCCTTAGACATCATAAGCAACCCATGGAAAATTGGAGGACCAAATTTAACTGTTGAAATTGATGAGAGTGTCTTTGCCAAGAGAAAAAATAATGTTGGCCGAGTAATAGCACAACAGTGGGTATTTGGTGGATACTGCCGGGAAACGAAGGAATGCTTCTTGTGTTGTGTCGAAGATCGGTCAGCAGCTACCCTCCTCCCTCTCATAGAGGCAAATATTGAACCAGGGTCCACTATAATATCAGATGAGTGGCGTGCATACCGACAAATTGTTAATTTGCCACAACAGTACAGTCATTTGACTGTAAACCATAGTTATCACTTTGTGGATCCTCAAATGGGAGTGCATACACAAGGCATAGAAAGCCCATGGCAGTCCTGTAAATGCCGAAGCAAGATTGAATGTGGTACAAGAAGGGAACTCTTAGATTTTTTTTTAATTGTCTCCAAGTCACGTTACTAAATATTTAGAATTAATATTAGGCAATTACCTGTATTAACTTCCGTCTTGTGACTTATTTGGTTTTTTCTTAAAACGACGCGTTTCGAGAATAAATTCTCATCATCAGGTTTCAATACTATAAAAACATCAAATTCACCCAAAAGGGGTCGTCAACTAGTTAAAACATCACACATAATTTAACACCGACACAGTCCGAGGAACTCTTAGCTTCCTATTTAAGTGACTTCATGTGGAGAACAAGAAATGCAAACCACAATTTGTTCGAGAAAATGCTGGAAGATATCAAAAAATATATGCCCCCTTCATGACTCTTGTTTTACATGATTTTGGTAAGTATTATCAATTTTGGTAAGTATGTTCTATTTAGAAACGTATTTCATAATGATATTGACTTTGAAATCACGTGCTTAGTTTAATTATTCCTTGCTCAAGCTTAATCCAATACCATTTTCAAGGATTTTAAGTAATCTGTAAAAGTATTTTGTTTCCTTATTGAACACAGTACATGACACATTAAAAGTATTGAGTACTTAAAAGTAGGTTAGGTTACATTATTTAATCTAAACAACTTCACAGCAGCTGTAACAAAGTTAATTATAAAATAATAATCATTTTGTATTTTTTCTTTTACAAGTGGATATTAAGCCAAAAAGCTGATATCATATAAAGTGTTATAATAATGTTCAGTGTATTATTATTTTTAATATCATAGGTTACAGATTAAATTAACCTTATACTCACAAGGTATAATTGTATTGATTTCACCTGTAAAAGAAAAGGTGGCTGAAAATAAGACACAATTGTAACACATATCAGAACCTGTGTGTGTTTTGGTGGATGGGTCAATAATCTGTAAACCCTTTAATATTGGTCCTCTAGAATGTTGACTGATTAAAAAAAATAAGTGATTAATGTTCATATGTCAGTACTTTGTGTGTCCGGTGATGTAATTTATTTTTCTTTACAGGCAGAAGAAAAGGTTAGAAACATTCCGTTTACATCATCATTACCCAGGCTGAGAAACTGAAACTGTGTCGCTATTCTGAACAGAGAATTGGAAATACCAGGACATGCAGAGCTTCGTGATTTAATGCGAAACGTGGCTGTGAATGAAAAAATCCATTATGTATTCCAGCACTATATTCAGGTTTGTAATTTACACAGTGAAACCAGTCGAAACAAAGTATTAAAGTCCTTTGAGAATATTATTAAAAGCAGGCACATTACGTGGTAAGAGATGTGATGAAATAAGTAATACACAGTATCATCATTGTATGGTGTTCTGTTGTGTGAGAGGTCCCAGATATTACCAACTAGCTGAAGTACCCGTTCTACGCCCGAGTGGCGAGCATTTTTATTGGCACATATTGATAAAGCCACGGCTATGAAGTTTAATTATTGGGCGAAAACTTCTTTGTAGACCACATTTTTGGTATAAACTCTGTGGTCTTTCTTTAAGTTGCCTTGTTGGTCAGTTCCTAAGACTTTTACCTTAACTTTGTGAAAGGACTTTGTTCTTGAAAATGCAACATAAAGTTGTCCATGACTGAATACTGGAGATGGCAAATAAATACCAACTGAATCCAGTGTTTGTCCTTGGCTTTTGTTGATGGTCATAGCAAAAGCAAGTCTAAATGGAAACTGTTTTCGTCTTAATGTAAAGGGAAGGTCAGGGTCACTGGTTGCAAGAATAACTCTTGGAATAAATACCCTGGTACCTTTAAAAGATCCGGTCAGGATTTCACAGTCAATGACTTTTGACATTATTTGCTTGATGACCCTTCTGGTGCCATTGCAAAGACCTCTTGTTGAGTCAAGATTTCGTAGCAACATTACTACTGCACCAACTTTACTCTATGAGAAGGCGTACCTCCAGGTGTTAAGCTATTCAAAAACTCCATTGGATAGTTTGCTGCCTCCTCGGCATTTGCACTGTCTTGCTGAATAGAATCTATGCTGGTATAGCATTTCAATTCAGATTGAATTCGTCTAAGGACATTTTCATTAAGTTCAAGTGACTCGTGGTTTTTTGGAGTCAGGATTGCACAGTTAGCGATGCTGTCATCTCCTGATTGGATGACCTCAGGAAAGACAACATCAACAATACATCCATTTTCAATGCAGACTGGAGGAATTTTGATGCCTTCCTCTAATCCATGCTCTTGGAGTGTTCCATTCCCAAGTTTTAAAAGCCAATCGGAAAAGCCTTGGTGTTCTGATGGGACATTGTCCTCATTGGCACGCATGTTTTGGTCTAACTTTAGGACCTGAATATTTTTCCAACATTTACTATTCTTCATGCATGAAGAAAGTATTTCGGTTCTGCTGCCATGTGGAACAAAAGGGAGAATTTGTCTAAAATCTCCACCAAAAAGAAAGACCGCACCTCCAAATGGTTTTTTAGAAGGAACTTTTGGATCTTCAGCTAAGAGTTCTTTATACAGTGTGTCAACTGCATTTACTCCATGTGATGGGGCCATTGAAGCTTCATCCCAGATTATCACTTTGGCCTTTTCCAGTTCATTTGCCGTACATATTACTCCCATGTCGAACATTACAGGTTGATGTTTCATTTATTGGAATAGGCAGCTTGAAACGACTGTGGGAAGTTCTGCCTCCCTCAAGCAAAGCTGCTTCTATGCCTGTAAATGCACATGGCAAGACTAATTCATTTTTGCTATGCACATAGTGCATGATTGTGTTGTAAAGGAAGGTTTTACCACTTCCGCCAGGTCCATCAATAAAGAATAGACATTTGGGTAAGTTAGGGTTTTCAATTGCTTCCCTGATTTTGTCGAAAGCCCTTCTTTGCCCTGGGTTGAGCATTTGAAACTTTTCTTCGAACATGGTTTTTTCGGCAATTGGATCGCAATATTTTCCAGAATGGATTGACTCGTCATAGCTGCCGACTGGAAGTTCTAGGCCAAAATCTACCAATGACATTCCATGTGTTTGAAGGACAGATTCAATTTCTTTAAGTGTCAAATAGAGAGCTTTTTCTCCATCAGGAAAGCATCTCTTATAGTCTTCCATAAGATTGTCCTTATGTCTGTTGAATAATGCTGCTGCATCCGACGGCTCACACATGATACAAACAAATGCAAACAACTGTCTAAGTTGTACTGGCATTTGATGGGTTGCAGCTTCTGTTAGGCAAGTATCCCATTCTGAGTCATCATCAGTTAATCCCCTTGCAATGCATGCTTTTTGGAGAGTTGCAAAGGGGATAGGATTTCCTTCGACCGTTCTTAGGTCCTCGAAAGATGTTGCTCCTCTAACATTGAGAAGGAGAATTCGGAGGAACAATTTTTCTCTATCCGTGGGACTTACAGCAAACATTCTGTCAATTGTAGTTTCATGTCCACTAAGACGTGGTTTCCATTTAGACTTTTTGTCATCCCAGCTATAGTGTTCGGGAATTTCAATATATAAATACTCTCGGGCATTAGGGTCTTCCTGATTAAGTTTAAACCAAGCCAGAAGTTTGGACTTGGTGGCTTTTTGCTGTACAGCTTCAGCTTCCTTGCCTGGTATAAAACATATTGTATGCTTGTCCTCAAGGTGGACATTTAATCTTTCCACATGATCAGTTTGGTGGTGCATTTTGTATTCCCTGAGCCTCCAGCATGCTTCAGGTGCACTTACATACCGGGTCTCCAAGTAATTTTTTACTTCGTCCCATTCAATAGTAGCTTCCTGTTCTGTGGGAACAGTAACGAATTTAATATTTGCACAGGCATGCCCCTTGTAAACGTATTTGAACAGGTATTTAACGCTTTGAATTGAGCTACAAATCTCTACGTTAATGTGGGCGTTGTATTTCAGAGACAGGTATGGGTTGTATGGCACCACCCATCTGTTATCCACTTTGTTTCCCCCAAGTTAAACAAAGTTACCATCATCTCGGCGTTGATATTTTGGGTAACCATTGACACTGCTGTTGGTCTCGGCACAGAAATCTTTTGGGAATTCTTTTGTGCATTTGCTGTTTTCCATACACGGTGCGTTTGGATTTAATGGACCACATGGGCCGTGTATCATACAGGATTTTACAATTTCATGTAGCCTGGGGTGAGCATCTTTATCAGGGAGTTCTGCACAGACAATTTTGTCAATTCTTTCATTCTCCCAGGCTTTGTCCTCCGGGGCCATGAATAGCAATATGTGCCCATGTGGTAGACCACGTTTTTGGAACGCGATCACGTGGAGCATAGCCCTAACACTTCCAAATCTATGGTGTTTGGTTAAGTCTTCAAGTAGCAATTTCAGTTTCAACTCAAACACTCTTGCTACTAAATCAGGCCGGTCGCATGGTTGCTGACCAGGAAGTAAGTTTTCCCTGATTTCCCTCCATTTAGGATTGCACGTGAATGTTACAAATAAGTCAGGTTTGCCATATTTCCTGACCATGGCCATAGCATCTTGGTAATTTTGAGTCATATTTCTTGGACTCCCTTGGAAGGTTGAAGGTAATATAACTTTCTTTCCAGGCAATATGTTAACGTCTTCAAAATTGTGGTTGTTCACAAATCGGTGAAGGACATCATAGTCTTCAGCTCTTACTGTTTTGATTTTTTTGAAACCAATTCAGACGGTTTGCCTCGGTCTTGCAATAGGCATTTGGTGATACAAATTTGCTCTTGCACCAACCATGAATTGGTGAGTCAGCTTTCCTGCGTTGAGGAACTCGTTAAAGTTTCCATCACGAATGGCAAAATGGTATGAATACCATTGAAGCTGGGACACATTTCCTTGACCAAAAGCTTACTTCATATCTGTGGTCCACCCTGAATCACCATATGGGAAAAGCAAAGGGTGGGTAGCACATTGGGTCACAGAGTCTACTCAGGATGGATATATTTTGTAAAATTTCGCTTTTCGGATAAATTTGTAATATCCCGATTTTCTGGGGGTGCACCATCTGCACTGTGAAAAACGGCAGCAATGCAATTTCTCCTCTGGCAGTGGGAGCGTTGGTTCTGCCGGGGTGCACATTATTTACTCTTTCTCTCAAGAAAGTCATGCTATATTCAATTGGCGTTTGGTTTTCCCGACTTGCCTTTAGCATTTCGTCTTGTTCAAATTTGAGCATCTTCTTGTATTCTGTAGAGAACGGATTGATATCTACAAGAAGTTTTTGGAAGTTCTCCATTACGACACGAACACATCCATTATTTGCTTGATTGTTCATTCTTTCTGTCAAGGCTTGGGCCGAATCCAAAATGTACAGTTGGGCATACTTTGGTAATTCACCTTGATGTGAGTGTAATGCAGATGTAGCATGATAAATTTGCCCATGGATTCTGTAACAAAAAGGACCTGAACGTCTGGTCACTGATTGGTCAACTTGTGCTCCCATTGAGCCAAAGGCCATTGCACTGTTGTAGGATCTTATGTTTTCCATGAAATTTTTGGAATATGGATCAGATCCATTCATGTAATTTTTAATGAAGGGATGCATTCGTATTTCTTCTAATGCAATGGTCCATGGTCCCTTTATGGCAGCAATTTGACATTAATTCATTTTTGAAATGCGTGGCATTGCAAAATGGACATTTAGCGTCCATTGGGCCAAGATAACTTTCTTCAATTTCGTCTTCATTGAAGTTTTCGGGAAGCAAAGTGGTGTTGTGGGATCGGACATATCTACTCAGATGTCCTCTTTGATGTTGGCATGCAACCCTTTGTCTTTCAGCGTTTGCCTCGCGCTCTTGTTGAAGTTGATTTTGTGGCATTTTTCTCCGTGTTGCCATTGACTTACAGCATTAGCTTCACATTCTGCTTGAAGCTACTCTTCTGACATGACATGGCCGCTCTACGGCGTCTTTGAGCTTCAGCATTACATGCTTTTTTTGCTGCAATTTCTTCAGCAGTTGGTGGCTGCTGGCGTTTAGGAGGCATATTTGATCGTATTTCATTACTTATTCATTGGCTCATCAGAAATACGTATAAACATAAATTTCACAATTAAAACATATACACAAGAATAGAACAATTACAAAATATATAGACGTACCTGTATACAAAATTACAAAACATATCAACATAATCGCATAGTAAAAACATTAAAAATTATAGGAATGGATAAATGTATACATTCGATGCCGGTAAATATCATTTGTTTATTTACTTGTTACTATGGTAACATACCGATGACTGACACACTACCTATCATGTTATATTATACAGAAATATAGGACAATTACAAAATATATAGACGTACCTGTGTACAAAATTACAAAACATATCAACACAATCGCATAGTAAAAACATTAAAAACTATAGGAATGGATTCGATGCCGGTAAATATCATTTGTTTATTTACTTGTTACTATGGTAACATACCGATGACGGACACACTACCTAGCGCGTTATATTATAGATCATCTCCATTCATATGTATTTGGCTTGAACTTTTGAGCTTTCATCTCTTCATAACATACTCCACTTTGCATTTCGTACACAAGCTCATCTTCTCTCCTTTCATGGTTCTTTCAAAAACTGGTGGTAATTGTTCATTTTCTCTCAGGAAATATAGTTATACTTAATATTCAATACTTAAAAGTTGGTTAGGTTACATTATTTAATCTAAACAACTTCACAGCAGCTGTAACAAAGTTATTTATAAAATAATTATCTGCTGTATTTTTTTCCTTTACAAGTGGATATTAAACAAAAAACCGATATCATATTCTTATACCATAAGAAGTAATATAATCACGTTATGTTCATGATGAGTTCTATTTCTTGTGTATAATGTGTTTCAGTGTTTGCATTAAACAAAACATTTTTAAATATAATACTTGCCAAGTAGTATGCGTGATATTTTCCAACAAATTCGTATACTGTATGAGAGTAGACTATTGATGTATACTACTTTACATGTCAGAAGTATAACGATATATTTACAAATTACTTTATTCTATATTCTTATGTTATTATTTTTTTTTCAATAAAAAATAAAATACTTTTTAACAAAAATATACTTTTATTTTAATTATTGTATTGTATTTAATATTACTTCAGAAACATAAATATAATTAAAGTAAAAATAAATAGTTGTATAACTAATAGATGTACTAATTTAATTAAAAAGTATATTTTTGTTAAAAGGAATGTCTTAATTATTCAACAATGATATATAACTATCTCTCTCTTCCCCCTCCCTCTCTCTGTGGGGGGTTGAATATATGAGTGATAGTTTAATCTTGTTTTCAACAAATTCCAGTTACATTGCAATCTGATAGGTTAGCGTCTGGACAATTTTTGGTTAAGTAACCAAAATACCAGGTAAAGTGGTAAGTAAACAGCCATTCCATTCTCCTCAGCCTACACATAGATATATATTATTGCCTGTCTTCTTTATTTACAGTGTGGAACAGTACATCCTATTACAGCATACTGGATTTAGTACTGGGTTGAGGCACAGATACTTCTTAAATAATACGTCTACTCTACATGAGTGTTGTGGTTGGTTTCCAGTTAATTTTCACTATGTTTCACATTGGTACGCTGATCACAACAGCAGTAAATAAATGAAATTATTGTTCTGAGCGGCAGTCTGGTCCTCTCAAACCATGTGTCCTGGCGAACTGACTTATACACGTGGCAAGCTCCTCTTACTGCAACACCAAAGTTGTCAATTTCCAAGATGCAATACTGTATCATGCCCATTCCATTAATGCAATGGCGACAATTATCAAGGAATCCTTTTTCTTCAAGAAAAGAAACTGCATCTGTGCCAACAACATTCATCAGTTCATCATATCTAATCATTCTGAATAATTAATGTAAATCTTACAACAAAGAACACTGATTAAAAATGGAGAATGTGGCATACAGTGAGAAATGGCACAAATTTTTGGAAGAAGCTTTTTGTAATGGTATGGTTTATATGATTGGGGGTTTTTGTATTAGAAATGGAAAGTTTTCTGATAAAATGATGAGAAGTGTAAACAAAAAGTAGCTTATATACAGGGCATTTCTAATGTTTATAGCCTTCTATACTGTTCTGCATTTAATTAACCAAAATTTGGTGTATACAAATTTTAAAAAAATTTAAAAGTGTGTGTAATGATAGTACATTGGGTTTGACGTTTCTTTACAAACCCAATTGACTCTGTAGTGCTCTATTCTACGTCTTTTGACCTCACTGTAACTGTTTATTCTCTGTTTCTTCCAGCAATTGTTCATGTAACCTGTCTTGCATGTTACTTACTAATTTTTAAAATAAACACTTATGTATCTTGTAGCATAAGCTATTAACCGAAGTGCATAATCCTTCTATATCTAAAAAGTGGTAGATATCTAATACTAACCTATTAAAACTGTGTATTTAATAATAGGCCTACTAATTTGTTAACCATAATGCATGTTCCTTCTTTATCTTGTACAAAAACAAATAGTACAAATCAGGACACGGAAATTAAGTACAAACGAGGAGACAGAGGTTTGACTTTGCTGTACGAAAGTAAGCTAGATCCTAATGATGCATCACTTCATGTTATATTAGTTCTTTCCACAATTTACCAAAATAAACTTAACATTTTTTGGATCTTTCACTGTTTCCTGCGGCAAAGTCAAACTTCTGTCTCCGCGTTTGTACTTATTTTCCGTGTCCAGATATCTACTACATCTGTTTTTTTCACAAGTAACTAATACCACGTTATGGAGGTTATGTATGACAATATAACAAATAAAATTTACTTTGTTAGTGTACATTAAAAGGGTGTATTTATTGGAAGTACAGAAATTACTTTCCATTTATTGCACATAATTATGGTACAGAGACGATTTTGGGAGGTTGTGTCTACGTTTAACTATCTAACTTAACCTTTTAGATTTTTAAAATTAATTAGACTTAACAAACATTTCCTTAGTTAGTGTACATTAAAAGACTGTATTTATTGTATGGATAAAAGGCTGTATATAACATTAAAGGCTCCATTTATTCGAAGTACCGGAATTAAAACCTACTTCCAATTTAGAACGTATACCTAGTACAATGTAACGTATAACCAAACAAGTACATTAAAATCCTTTTTTCAATTTCAAGAGGAGTGTCAGTTTTTTATGTTTTTTTTTAATAAATAAAAATGAGAGGAGGGAGAGGGGGAGAGAGAGAGACCAAAATAATTGGAAGAGGCCTATCTAATTTTTCCAGAACTATGTACACATAGCAAAAATGGAATTTTTACAAAGTTTACATTAAATGAAAATGATGAAAGTACTGTTAGCTTTTAACAAATATTGACAATTTTGCCCAACACAGAAATGAAGGAAATTGCCAGACAAATTGTCTATGAGTTCCCTGGAAGTGTTTGAAAAATTATAAACTTTTATTCTATCATTTACTTGTTACATTATGTAACAGAACAACATTTCTTTATTATTTATTTATGATTTTTAATATACATAGTTTACATATAATATACATATACATAGTTAACCTACATAGTTAATATACATATATAGTAATATATAGTTAATATACATAGTTAACTTGTTTCCATTTATTTTCCATATAGACGAAGACAGGGTAATTGTAAACATGCAGTTAGGATTATAAACACAACATGAAATAGTACAATGACAACTAGTTTACAGTTGTCACTATTTTTGTTTCAATATTTCAAAGGATAAAGAAAACACCTGTAACTCTAAGATGAGTTGTGAGAAAACATGATTACACATCATAACCTGCCATTAATTACTTGTGAAGAAAACAGATATAACATTTCCAAACAAGAAATCTTCAATTCTCTCCCTATTTGTTTTATAGAAACTGGAGTTTCTACTGCAGGTTTTTAAGTCCACTAACTACTTAATTTAATATACATAATTGTTCCTGATCTTGTTGGGTAACATTATATTAACACATCTGCTTTCTACTCATATGTGCAAACAATGTTTTTAATGTACGGTTCTAAACATCTTTAAAATTTAGACAAAGTCTAATGAGCAATTAGACCTAACCTGAATTACTACATCTAAGAATATCTTTTTAGGTCATTTAGCTTTATTTATACATTTAATGCATCTTAAAATTAGTACATTAACAACACTGCTCTGTCTTACAGTAACACAATACATTACACTAACTCTAAAGAATTTCTTGTTTTCAGTTTAAAAAAATTGAACTTGTGTTTGTTTTCTACAGTGAATTTGTTTTCTTTTCCATTCACTTTTTGTGAAACGACCTACATTAATATGTGCACGCTTACTATATTGAAATCCAGTGTTCACTATCCAATAATAAAAATTGTGTGGAATTGTGAAATTAGTAACACTATGTACTAATGTATGATTATCAGTTGAATTTCTGAATTGCTTTGATTCATTAAAAAATGTTACTAATTTTTTCTTTATGTCTATTGAATGATTTCTTATTAGTTTTTAATCTTTGTGTTTTCATTATTCATTTGTAAATTCTTCGATTTTGTTGCCCATGATATTTCCATTGTTTAACTAATTATCATTAAAACACACAGACGACTGATCCTCTTTTGCAAGATCACAAGTATATATCACTATAGTATTGACAACTCGGAACACTAAGTTTTTTATAAGTAAAAACGTAAAGTTTTACCTTACAGCCTAAACCGGCTTTCACCTTTAGAAGGCTTCATCAGAGGCTTCCATAGGTAGCGTTGTCCGTCTTGTTGTTGGCGACGGGATAGTTATTCGAAAGATTGAAGCTGTGTGTGTGTGGTGAGATGTGTTTGAATAATGCGTGCGATTTGAATTGTGTCTGTTCATTTAGGATGTCGTTTTTATTTGTTTTTGTGTGTTTGTATATTTCTAATTGTTCTAGAGTGTCTAGTTTTCGGCCTTTTGTGTGTACGTGTAGAATGTTCATGTTATTGTCGATGTTTTTATATGTGTGGTTTGCTTCGATGAGGTGGTTTGCAAAGGTAGATTCTGTAGTGGTGTGGAGTGCTTTTGTGTGTTCAATGTATCTCTGTTTGAAGCTACGTCCTGTCTGGCCTATGTAGAATTTATTGCAATTTGAGCAATTTAGCTTGTATACACCAGGTAGATCGAATTTGTTTTTTGCTTTGGGCATGCGTTTTGATAGTGTGTGTTCTGTTTTGTTAGTAGTTTTGTAAGCGATTCTGTATCCTGCTTTTTTGAATTTGTGGGCAATTTTTTCAGTTTGTTTGTTGATGTATGTTAGTGTTATGAATTTGTTGTTTTCTGTCTTTGTCTGTTGTTTGTTTTCTGTTTTGTGTAGGAGTTTACTGACTATTGTTCTGTCATAACCGTTAGATTCTGCTAGATACATTGAACACACAAAAGCACCCCACACCACTACAGAATCTACCTTTGCAAACCACCTCATCGAAGCAAACCACACATATAAAAACATCGACAATAACATGAACATTCTACACGTACACACAAAAGGCCGAAAACTAGACACTCTAGAACAATTACAAATATACAAACACACAAAAACAAATAAAACGACATCCTAAACGAACAGACACAATTCAAATCGCACGCATTATTCAAACACATCTCACCACACACACACACAGCTTCAATCTTTCGAATAACTATCCCGTCGCCAACAACAAGACGGACAACGCTACCTATGGCAGCCTCTGATGAAGCCTTCTAAAGGTGAAAGCCGGTTTAGGCTGTAAGGTAAAACTTTACGTTTTTACTTATAAAAAACTTAGTGTTCCGAGTCATCAATACTATAGTGATATTTAGTTAAGTAACGGACACGTCATGGACAACGAAATCCAAGAATCACAAGTATGTTTCAAGACCATTTGCAGGTCAGGTATTGTTCTGTCTGTTCACTTTCTGAAAGTGGTTGAGGAGCAAGGGGGAAGATGTCTCCATTAAAACACACACACACATACACACACACACACACACATATACACACACACACTAGCACGCACACAATTCCTTTTTTCTTTATTTAATTTGAATTTTGTATTAGAACAAATGTTTTCAGAGTTTACAAGTTTTTTTTTTAATTTCTTGGATTAATTTTTTTTAATTTTATGCAATGTGGACACATACAGAGGAGTGTCAGATTTTTATGTTTTTTCAATAAATAAAAATGAGAGGAGGGGAGAGAGAGACCAAAAATGACACGTACAGAAATTTCATCAGAACTTTTCCTGATAGTAAAAAAATAACTAAATAATGAATGGCAAAGAACATTAACAAAATTAATGGAAATTATAGTTATAATTTGTTGTCTAATGAACAGGTACTAGTAATGGCTTCATATACTTCACATCTTAAATTATAAACCTATTACAAACATATTTGGTATACTCAGCTTGAAACAAACGTTCAGACCAACAAAAATGGTTTAAATTTTGCCATGCTACATTATTAGTACTGTTGAAACAGCAGGTTGATTATAATTGTTTTTAGAACAGACTTCTGGAATGATGTGTGCAAGAGTATTGTGTTCAAGTAGCAAGTTTCCACTACTTTATAAAACATATCCTAGAAGCAAACTTTAACAACCAGTAGCTGTTCCTAAGAAACCTTACTAAGGGACTTATTTATTGAAAAAACTGACACTCCTCTTGAAATTAAAAAAAGAATTTTAATGTACTTGTTTGGTTATATGTTACATTGTACTAGGTTGTACGTTCTAAATTGGAAGTAGGTTTTAATTCCGGTACTTGGAATAAATACAGCCTTTAATGTTATATACAGCCTTTTATCCATACAATAAATACAGCCTTTGAATGTACACTAACTAAGAAAATTTGTGTTAAGTCTAATTAATTTTAAAAATGTAAAAGGTTAAGTTATACTGTTAAATGTAGACACAACCTCCAAAAATCGTCTCTGTACCGTAATTATGTGCGATAAATGAAAAGTAATTTCTGTACTTCCAATAAATAAACTTTTTTTTTAAATAGGTTATATACCTGATAATCTTTCATGCAACTTACTTGGTCGCTATGCACGACGCGTTTCGGGATCAAGGTCCCATCTCCATGTGCTCACTCGGGTCGAGCTCGTCAATTCATAAAAACACACACATAAAACAAAAAAACACTGAATTTAAACACTCATACTGCGCGAGAGGGGACGATGAGTGTTTAAATTCAGTGTTTTTTATGTTTTATGTGTGTGTTTTTATGAATTGACGAGCTTGACCCGAGTGAGCACCTGAAGATGGGACCTTATCCCGAAACGCGTCGTGCATAGCGACCAAGTAAGTTGCATGAAGGATTATCAGGTATCTAACCTATTTAAAATTAACCATTGCAACTTGGTGACCATACACACAATGAATAATAAATAAACCCTTTTAATGTACACTAACAAAGTAAATTTTATTTAAGTTTCATTGTCGTACATAAACTCCATAACGTGGCATTAGTTACTTGTGAAAAAAACAGATCTAGTAGAAATCTGGACACAGCCACGGAAAAAAGGACAAACGCGGAGACAGAAGTTTGACTTTGCTGCAGGAAAGAGTGAAAGATCCCATTTTTTTTTACAAGTGCACTTTTCTGAGTCTATACGACACAACGAAATAAAAAAAAAGGATCCAGATTCTTTTTGTACGGCAAAGTCAAAATCATAAAATTGGTGAATCTCGTAAACATATTAAAGAACGGTTGTATATTACACACAAAATTATTACAGTACGGACCATTGTTAATGAATAGAAACAAATAGGACTCTATACTTTAGTATGTACCAATAAAATTCACCTTTTTTCAAGTACAGTATCTATTGTTTTTTCATACTCTTAAAAAAAAGGCCATTAACAATATTTTAGTTACTTGTGAAGAAAACAGATATAACATTTCCAAACAAGAAATGTTCAATTCTCTCCCTATTTGTTTTATAAAAACTCGAGTTTCTACTGCAGGTTTTTAGGTCCACTAACTACTTAATTTAATATACATAATTGTTCCTGATCTTGTTGGGTAACATTATATTAATACATCTGCTTCCTACTCATATGTGCAAACAATGTTTTTAATGTATGGTCCTAAACATCTTTAAAATTTAGACAAAGTCTAATGAGCTATTTGAACTAACCTGAATTACTACATCTAAGAATATTTTATTAGGTCATTTACCTTTATTTATACATTTAATGCATCTTAATTAGTACACTAACAGCACTGCTCTGTCTTACAGTAACACAACACGTTACACTAACTCAAAAGAATTTCTTGTTTTCAGTTTAAGAAAGTTGAAATTGTGTATTTCTTTTCTTTTCCATTCACTTTTTATGGAAATGTGCTTTACGTTAATATGTGTACCCTTACTATATTACGGTCCTAAACATCTTTATCAACACTTTATATCTTTAAAATGTAGACAGACTCTAATGAGCAATTTGGCTTTACCTGAATTTACATGACCTGGATCAGAACAACTTTATTTTGGCAAATACAAAGGTGAAGACTCTGTACACCCTGGTTGCAATTCTTCAGGGCTCACACCTGCTGCCAGGCTTAGTTCTATAACATGATCAGGAAGAAAGGAATCAGCTCGAACTTGCAACCACTGTGGGAAGGCTTGTACACCATCACCAAGAAGATTAATGATGTCATCTACGAATAACTCATTAGGCCATTTAGCTTTATTTATTCATTTAATGCATCTTAATTAGTACACTAACAGCACTGCTCTGTCTTACAGTAAAACAATACATTACACTAACTCTAAAGAATTTCTTGTTTTCAGTTTAAAAAAGTTGAAATTTTGTATTTCTTTTCTTTTCCATTCACTTTTTATGAAACGACCTACATTAATATGTGTACACTTACTATATTGAAATCCAATGTTCACTATCCAATAGTTAAAAATATTGTGAAATTGTGAAATTAGTAACACTATGTATTAATGTTGTTGTAACACTATGTGTGCCTTAATAAGTTATTGATTATTCTAACTGATACATTTTCATGCCATTATCATATGACAGTTCTCAGAGGTTCAGTAATACTCATCTTTGCTGTTAACATGGACACATCTTGCATATGTTCATTTCTTACTAGTTCTTCTCTTTACAGGACTAATAGTTTTGTAAAAAACTCAATTGTTTGTTATTACATTTTCAATTGTTACCCTTAACATTTCGACCTCATCATAAAATAACTGTTGAGAAACTGAGAGCTCTTTTCTAAAAAGACTTTGCATTAGTAAAGTTACTTATAAGTAGGCATACATTTGTACTCATAATATGAGGTTAAGAATTAAGAAAAGGTGAAACCAACTCGTTACACTGAAAAACTTCTAGGTATACTACTACTGATTGGAAAAGACAAGATAACTCAGGGTGAACTTTTTTAAACCTTTTAACACCATGGATTCTGCGTTTATCCACAGTTACTTCGCCCTTTTTTACATTTTATCAACTTGTGTTCCCAGAGTCACAGTACAGTACAACCTCGTTTATTCGGACTAACTGGGACCAAAGGCAATCCGGACAATCGAAAATCCAGGTAATATGGGTAATAAGCAAAACAAAATTCTTAAATAAGCAGACTTACCATTTATTACGATAAAAAACTATGTTTTGTAACAAAATTACATAGTATTGTTTACAAGACATTAAAAAATATAAAAATAACTTTTCACATCATTTCTTAATAAAGAATTGGTCCATTGTCTTCTGTTTGAAACACGTGTGGCGTTTGAATTAAGCACGGTCACGCAAACGCTTTATCATTAATAGTTCAGCTGGAGTGGTGTTGGGCTGACGCTCCAATTACGCCATGATGTTTGTCAGCTGGTGCGCAGCATCTGCATGTGTCGTCCGCTGTTGCGGTGTGATCGCTCCCTCCTCATCCACGTCTTCTTCCTCACTGTCTTCTGTAGATGTGCATGCCGCTACAATGTCTTCTTCCGTCATAGTGCAGAAGCCACCGTCATTGTTGTCTTTCAGCCACTCACTGACGTCTTCCATATCAACATCTGAGCACCCACTTATTGTTCCTAACATTTGCAGAAGGTCATCTGCAGCCACTTGCACCAAATCATCGCTTGCCATTTCGTTTGTAGCACAAATAGCTGGCCACAGTTTTTCCATGACTTTTTCAAAGAGCTTTTTGTGATGCAATCCCAAGCATCAGCAACCATGTAAATAACATCTTTGATATTTTTCTTTTATAAAATTGCTAAACTGCTATAATTGTTTTTATTATTTAGACAAAGCTTTTCGTCATTACTGACATCTTCAGGTCTTAAACAACGTCTATCAACTGTACGTTGTAGGCTTTTATACTTTAGGCCCCTCCCCTTATGTCATCGCCCCTCCTATTGGTTCTAGCTGCTACCGCTCTTCACGGGAACTTTGTCTACCTTTTTCCGTTAGGCATTTTTCTAACGTCCGTCAAATTGTTTTCAGAATCTCCCGTTAATTTCTTCATTCTTGACTTATAACCTTTTGCATTTCGTCATTTTTTAGTGTGTTATTCTTATTATTTTAATTTATTTTTGTTTATTGTTTAATATATAATAAAATATTTCTTCATTTGTAAAATCCACTTTTATATTCATTAATTTATTTTTATCTTCTTTTTTAACTTTAAGTATTTCTAGTTCTTCTATTAATTTTCTTTTTTGCGGATTGTTTTCTATTTTTATTATTTCCATATTTTCCTTGGGATTTATGAATTTATGGCCTGATTCGTTAAAATGTCTTGCATATAGTGAGTTCGTTACTCTAACCCCTTCTCCTTTTGCGTGTTCATTCATTCTAATTTTAAATTTTCTTCCTTTAAAATTTTCTTCTTTTAAATATCAAATCTTTGATATTGATTGATTTCAACAAATCAATCACACTTTTTTCCCCTTCCTCTTCAATTATTTTACCAAGCAGTTCTTTTCGGTAAACTCTTTTGATGTTTTCAAGGACTCCCTGGTCAATAGGCTGCAGCAGTGGGGTTACGTTTGGTGGAAGAAATTTCACTTTAATTCCTCCACTCACGAGTTCTTGTTCTCCCGGATGAGACGGAGCATTGTCGATCAGTAAAATTGCTTTTTCTGGTAAACTATTTTCTTTCAGGAATTTTCGAACTTCAGGAACAAAGTTATCAAAAAACCAGTTCTTAAACAAAAAACTGTCCATCCACGCACTTTTTTGTGTAAATAATTGCTTACCGAATCCGTCGAGTGACTTACTTGTAATTTCGCTTAACTTGACGCGTTTCGAGGCATATGCCCCATCTTCAGAATAATTTCTCTTGAAAGAACGTCAGACATTAAGATCAAAATATAATAAATTAAAATTAAAATCAATAGTTAAAACATTAAAGCATCCAAAATAATAAAACACACTAAAAACACAGAGGAGCACGCACTGTCACACTATGACGTGTTTGTTTGAAGGCCTTGTAAATTTCGAATTCTTCTAATGTGTCCATATATCTGCCTTTTTTGCAAATGTGTAATGGTTTAAATTTGGTGTCAAAATCGGTGTAGTTATGATTGTTATTCACGAGGTGACGTGCAAAGTTAGATTTGATATTATGGATGTCGTTTTTTGGTAAATGTTCTTGGAAGCGTTTTTTGAACGCTCTGCCGGTTTGTCCGATATAAAAGCTGTTGCAATTGTCGCACTGGATTTTATAGACACCTGTTTTATTGGTTTGGCAGATTTATGGTGAAGAATTTTCTTAATGTTGTTATCAGTCCGGAAAGTTAAAGTTATATTCATTTTTCTAAAAACGTTGGTTAATGTATGGGGTAAAGTTCGGCCGTAAATAGAAGTCACGTATGTGCTGTCTCTGTTACTACTCGGTTTTGTTATCTTGTTATGTAACTTTTTCCAGTGTTTTTTGATTAAAGTATCGATCATAGAGCATGTATATCCATTGGCCTTTGCTATGTGTTTAATGGTGTTCATTTCCTCATGAAAGTCACTGATTTCTAACGGTATGGTGAGTAATCTATGTATGAAACTGTTATAGGCGGCCATTTTTTGTGGAAGAGGCTGATGGGAATCCGCGTGTATTGTGGCGTCGGTGGTGGTAGGTTTTCTATATATTTGGTATTGAAAACTATTGTCCAACCTTGTTATTGTTAGATCGAGAAAATTAAGTTTATTTTCTATTTCAACCTCGAGGGTAAATTGTATGTTCTTGTTTATGTTATTCAAATAGTTTTTTAAATTATTGAACTGTCTTATGGTACCATTAAAAATGATGAAGGTGTCATCTACGTAACGTGTGTATGATACTATCTTGTTATGCCATTTGTTTGCGCTGCTGAACATATGTATGTTTTCATAGTGGTTCAGGTATATGTCCGCTAATAATCCAGAGAGTGGGGATCCCATCGCTAAACCTTTCTTTTGTATATAGTAGTTTCCATCAAATATAAAATAGTTTTGATTTAAAACAACTTCCAATAGAGCGGTTATCTCATTAATTTCTTCAGGACTGCGTATGTTAGCTTCACTAAGATTAGACTTGAGAATAGTTATTGTATCATGGACGGGTATATTTGTATAAAGGTCCACTATGTCGAAAGATGCGATTCTGTAATTAGGTTTAATTTGGATGTTTTTCAGTTTGTTGATAAATTCAGTGCAACTTTTGGTGCTATGGTTATTCTTTAAGCTTATACTGTTCTTTACTATTTGTACAAGTTTTTTACTGATTTTGTAACTCGGAGCAGTGGTAAAGTTCACAAGCGGCCTAATTGGTACATTGGGTTTATGAATCTTAGGCAAACCAGTAAACTGGGGAGCCTCTGCATTAATAGGTTTCAATGAGTGATGTGTGGCGCTATTGAACAAGTGCGTACAACGATTAATTGTGTTATTCAGGGCTTTAACGAAATCAGCTGATGGGTCGGTATTAAATTGAACTGAATTGAACAAACAATTATATTTGGCCAATTAGAAGGTGCTTAACAGTGTTCATGCATCACAATTAGACAATATATTACATGATATCAATAAATACATTAACGACATAATACATCGTGTATATACAAAGCACGATAAGAAACTTAGAACTCTCAAAAGTAAACAAAAACCAAACGAAGATAACATCACCTGTAAACACGAATTCTATGTGCGCTTATCTAATCTAACATCTATAACCTTTAATAAGAATGAAATGGACGTACTTAACAAGGGTCTAAATTATAACATACCCCACAGCAATAAAAACCACATAGTCCATGAAATAATTTGCGCTGAGACGGCTATAAAGTCAATACCTAACATAAACTTACAAAATGAGGTTCGTGTTTTGATTAACAACAAACTCAATAAATTTCCAAACAAAAAAAGCTTTAAACTAAACTATAAATATATGAACGAAATTAAAACTTTAAAACAAATCAAAGAAAAATTATCCAACAATGATGCACTCATTACAAAGGCGGACAAGGGAAACACTATCGTCATAATGGACAAAAACCAATATTCGCAAAAGGTTAATTCATTGAAACAATAATATTGCAATGGTAAATACCAACCCGTCAGCCGATTTTGTTAAAGCCCTGAATAACACAATTAATCGTTGTACGCACTTGTTCAATAGCGCCACACGTCACTCATTGAAACCTATTAATGCAGAGGCTCCCCAGTTTACTGGTTTGCCTAAGATTCATAAACCCAATGTACCAATTAGGCCACTTGTGAACTTTACCACTGCTCCGAGTTACAAAATCAGTAAAAACTTGTACAAATAGTAAAGAACAGTATAAGCTTAAAGAATAACCATAGCACCAAAAGTTCAAAAAACGCTTCCAAGAACATTTACCAAAAAACGACATCCATAATATCAAATCTAACTTTGCACGTCACCTCGTGAATAACAATCATAACTACACCGATTTTGACACCAAATTTAAACCATTACACATTTGCAAAAAAGGCAGATATATGGACACATTAGAAGAATTCGAAATTTACAAGGCCTTCAAACAGTCTAAAAAGACGAACAACTCACAAGACGGCGGATTCATATTAAACGATCAACTCAACTTCAAGTCAAATCCCTTGTACGACACGGCCATTGGGATACAAGATGCGTTGCACAGATAACAGTTTACTCGGACAGTCAGTGCGCAAGTAACATCGCGACGGTGTACACCGGCTATAAACGCAACGGAACACATCATAGTGTGACAGTGCGTGCTCCTCTGCGTTTTTAGTGTGTTTTATTATTTTTGATGCTTTAATGTTTTAACTATTGATTTTAATTTTCATTTATTATATTTTGATCTTAATGTCTGACGTTCTTTAAAGAGAAATTATTCTGAAGATGGGGCATATGCCTCGAAACGCGTCAAGTTAAGCGAAATTACAAGTAAGTCACTCGACGGATTCGGTAAGCAATTATTTATTTAATATAAGTGACTTGGATACTTTAAAAATGAATATTAAACTTTTTTGTGGTCGGTAAACCACTGGCAACGAATTGTGGTTCACATTTTTTAGCGCTCGGGGGATTTTTGGATTTCCCTACAATGACAAGAGGAAACTTATGTTTCCCTGATGCATTGCTACAAGCCATAGCAGTTAGCCTATCTTTGCTTTTCTTGTAGCCCTTAGCCGAATCTTCAAGCTTTGGTGCTAACGTTTTGTTCGGAAGCATCCGGTAAAAAAGCCCAGTTTCATCAGCATTATAAATTTGATTGGCTGTCAGTTCCTCAGATAAAACAAATTGTTCGAAGTCCTTTTTAAATTTTTCAGCACCAGCAACATCACTAGATAAGCTCTCTCCAGTCAGATTAAGTTGGCGAATACCGTGTCGGTTTTTCCAACACTCTAGCCACCCCTGGCTAGCAGTGAATTTAAGGTCAGGATTTGGTAACTTTTTGTTTAAGCTCAAAGCTTTTTGGGCCAAGATCGGTCCAGATATAGGCAAACCACGTTCTCGCTGAGCACTGTACCACATGAATAGTGCGTCGTCTAATGTTTCATTTTTTGCTTTTTTAGCCATTCCTCTGCCTTCCAAACTGTCTTTACATATCATTTTACAACAAAAATCTTCAATTTCTTTTCTTTGCTTCTTCCAGTTGGACACTGTTGAAGTTCCAACTCTCAATTCAGCAGCTATTTTCTTCAATGCTTCTCCTTTATCAATTCGATTAATACCGTCTAAATTTTTATCCATTGAAACCACGACCTTCTTTCGCCTCGATGCCATTTTAAACTTGTACACTGCAATACACCCCCAAACACTTTGATAAAAAACAAAAACAATAAGTGTACATAAAATTAAATATGTAACCAGTAATCAAAGTTAAAATTAAAATTATAAATTGTAGCAATAAAATTAAACAAAAACAATCCGGTTGAACCACACACGATAAACAAAATGACAAGTGCCGTTTGAAAACAGTAGGAAAACTGAGGAGATTGAGGGAGGGGAAGTGATGGGTAGGGATCAAGGTCAACACTCTCTCCCAGCGCTATTTATAGCTGGTGAGTCAATCCATGTCAATGCCCTGTGACACTCTAGTAAAGCTTTCTTAAACTCAACAAAAAGCATTTTACTGTATTACCATAATTTATTGTACAATCTATGCAGGAACTGTACATTGAATCAAACTAAAAAGCGAATATTTGGCGTACTTATAGTTACGTTCTCGCTATCATAGTTAAAAATTATTATCTAATGTGAACATTAAATTAAAAAAGTCTACAAATCTGATCCGGATTATCTGGAGATCCGGATCAACAAGAGCCGGATAAACGAGGTTTTACTGTATTCTGAATTGTTCTTAAAATTCCCATTTAGGATTAGACCCATCCATACTTATCTGTAGCACAGATGCAGATTTATTCCTAGTAGAGTTATCTTCGAATCCCTTAAAAAACCTTAAAGATTACTTTAGAATAGGAAGTCAAAGAAACACAGAATTCAAGTAGCAAGTTTCCACTACTTTGTAAAACATATCCTAGAAACAAACTGTGACATCCAGTAACTGTTGCTGAGAAACCTTACTAAGGGGCTTATAAAAAAAAAATTACAAGCTTGCTCTTTTGAACATCTGATGAAAAGGTTTTGTAAAGTGTACCTAACATAAAACGTACAATGTTCGATTTGCCCTTGTATTCCATACTCCCAGCAGTTTTACATGATACATTCGTAACATAAATAAGAAAAGTTTAAATCTGCTGATGATCTAAAGGAGTGATAGTTATTTGCAGACTGACAGGGTTATAAAATAACTCTGAAAGAATTGTTGCTTTACAACACCGTCTTGTATCGAGTGACTACTCAAATCTGCCAGTTTTTCACAGAAACTGAAGTTTGATGATTAGATCCATCATGGCCTAGTGATGCTCCAAACATTTCAAGGATTCTCCTAGCCTTAAAAAACTGGACTGGCCTCATTGATTGACATGATTAACGTTAAATTTACTTTAGGATACTTCCAAACATAATACAGTTTACAATAAACAAACAAAATTTTATTTGCATTAATTCAGATTCAGACCGTAGTAATTGGAACTAGGTTTTAATTCCGGTACTTCGAATAAATACTTCGAATCCATACAATAATTTAATGTACACTAACAAAGGAAATGTTTGTTAAGTCTAATTAATTTTAAAAATCTACAAGTTTAAATTAGCTTGTTAAACGTAGACACAACCTCCAAAAATCGTCTCTGTACCGTAATTATGTGCGATAAATGGAAACTAATTTCTGTACTTCCAATAAATACACCCTTTTAATGTACACTAACAAAGTAAATTTTCTTTAAGTTACATTGTCGTACATAACCTCCGTAACCTGCCGTTAGTTACTTGCGAATAAAACAGATGTTGTACACGTCAGAACAGCGAAATAAAGTACAAACGTGGAGAAGGAAGTTGTTTTGCCGCAGGCTAACCACAAAGACCCGTATTAGAAATTGTTTGCGTACCACTTTTGAGGATGTGACGAATGTTGGACGTATGTCTAGTATATATTAGGATCTAGGTTCTTTCGTATGGCAAAGTTAAACTTCCATCTCCGCGTTTGTACTTTATTTCGGTGTCCGATGTGTACTACAACTGTGTTTTCTTCACAAGTAACTAATGCCAGGTTATGGAGGTTATGTACGACAATGTAACAAATAAAATTTACTTTGTTAGTGTATATTAAAAGGGTGTATTTATTGGAAGTACAGAAATTACTTTCCATTTATCGCACATAATTACAGTACAGAGACGATTTTGGAAGGTTGTGTCTACGTTTAACAATCTAACTTAACCTTTTTTAGACTTTTAAAATTAATAAGACTTAACAAAAATTTCCTTTGTTAGTGTACATTAAAAGGCTGTATTTATTGTATGGATATAAGGCTGTATTTATTGCAAGTACCGGAATTAAAACCTAGTTCCAATTACTACGGTCTGAATTAATGCAAATAAAATTGTAGAATCTCGTAAACATATTAAAGAATGGTTGTATATTACACACAAAATTATTACAGTACGGACCATTGTCAATGAATAGAAACAAATAGGACTGTATACTTTAGTATGTACCAATAAAATTCACCTTTTTTCAAGTACAGTAGCCTATCTATTGTTTTTTCATACTCTTAAAAAAAGGTCATTAACAACATACATTATGAGAAAACGTGATTACAAATTACCAGCGATTAGTTACTTGTGAAGAAAATGGATATAACATTTCCAAACAAGAAATCTTCAATTCTCTCCCTATTTGTTTTATAAAAACTGGAGTTTCTACTGCAGGTTTTTAAGTCCACTAACTACTTAATTTAATATACATAATTGTTCCTGATCTTGTTGGGTAACATTATATTAATACATCTGCTTACTACTTTTACTTCCATGTTCCTTAAGGAAATGGAAGTATGGTGATGACAAAAAAAATCGTATTCGAGATTATTGCAGATTCTGATTGTACTACACTCAAAACATGAAAAAAAGTAATTTTTCGAAAAGTGTCTGAGCGTGTGTCTGTCTGTCTATCTGTAGATTTTTTTTTCTATGGCAAACGATAACAGCCGCAAATTCAAACAGAATCAAATAATTTTTTGCATGCAGCCCTGACTTGTAGAATTCTCAAGACCTATTTGTTTTGGTGAAGATCGGTTAAAGGAAAGAGGTAGTTTACCTGCAACGGTTTTTTTTTAATCAAGGGTAATTTTTTTCTATGTCAAACGATAACAGCCGCAAATTTAAACAGAATCTACTACTCTTTTGCATACAGTCGTGAATTGTAGAGTTCTCAAGACCTGTTGCTTTTGGTGAAGATCGGTTAAGGGAGAAGGGGTAGTTTACTAGCAACGTTTTATGTTTTAAAAATGGTGTTTTCTATGGCAAACGATAACAGTCGCAAATTCAAACAGAATCAAATAAGTTTTTGCATACAGCCCTGATTTGTAGATTACTCAAGACTTATTGTTTTCGGAGAAGATCGGTTAAGGGAATAGGGTAGTTTACCTGCAACCTTTTATGTTTTAACAAGGGTAATTTTTTCTATGACGAACGGTAACTGCCACATATTCAAACAGAATCAAATAATTTTTTGCATACATATCTGAATTGTAGTGATCTCAAGGCCTTTTGATTTTGGTGAAGACCGGTTAAGGGGAAGGGGTAGTTTACCTGCAACCTTTTACGTTTTAACAACAGTAAAGTACTTGAAAATTCATTTAAACTTTTTCAAACAATGGTAATTGTTAAAAATAAAATAATTTTGTTGCGAGGCAATAAAATTATAATTTTTTCATTTTAATGTAAATCATGTATGAGAGAAAATATATCGTTTGTGGCAGGCAAGCATATCTCACTTATGTAATGTTTACGTTTCCATTTTATCATTATGATTACTGCAATAAAAAGGCAGGGAACACACACACACAAAATTCGCGTTATTTCTGGCCTCACTCATGTTTATTTTCTTACATTTGCACGCTTTTTAAATGGGAAGTGCCGAAACCCACACCAACATAACGCGTGCAAGCCGAAAAATTGTCCAGCGTGGATAGCGATTTGCTTCCTGTGGATCGCTGGGCAGTGTAACTACATGTGTTTACAGAGGAACGATTCATAGACAGCCTTTTCGTCTTTAGGGAATGAACCGTCTGCAAGATGCTGAGGGTCCATGAGTGACTTCGGAGCGCTCCTTCTTTTCTGCGTTTGTTCTGTGAAACGTACACTGTAGATTCGCAGCTTTACTCTAAGCAATGCTCAATAGGAAATGTTGAAAATTTTTGTCCACAGTGTACCCTCATACACACTAAACCTGCTCTGATGTTTTAATTACTGTCATCATAATATTAAAACTTTGGAAACTTGAGCACTACTTAATGGAGATCAAACATTAACTTATACAAGCCATTAATTTTATGCATATTTTTTATATATATGTGTACAACGTTATCGGCAACAAAGAAGTAGTTTTTGTTAAAATTCCTTCCCGGGATGTTTGGCCGTAGTCCAATGTTTTCTACAAAACCAGACATTTCGGCATTGCCATCGACTTCCATCATCAGTGAAAATCAAGTGTGATAATGTGAGGTGGTATACGTTAGTGACCACAGTACTGTGGTTAAGACTGAAGCAGTAAGTAGAAAGAAGTAGTTTCTATGGTAATATTTCATTTCGAAAATGATTTAAAATATAAATCTTAGAACATGGAAGTTATGTATGGCTCTCCGTACCGATATTTTAAAGTACGGTCCTAAACATCTTTAAAATTTAGACAAAGTCTAATGAGCTATTTGACCTAACCTGAATTACTACATCTAAGAATATTTTATTAGGTCATTTACATTTATTTATACATTGAATGCATCTTAATTAGTACACTAACAGCACTGCTCTGTCTTACAGTAATACAATACATTACACTAACTCTAAATAATTTCTAGTTTTCAGTTAAAAAAAATTGAAATTTTGTTTGTTTTCTACAGTGAATTTGTTTTCTTTTCCATTCACTTGTTATGGAAACGTATTTTACATTAATGAATAACTCGTTAGGCCATTTAGCTTAATTTATACATTTAATGCATCTTAATTAGTACACTAACAACACTACTCTGTCTTACAGTAACACAACACGTTACACTAACTCAAAAGAAGTTCTTTTTTTTTCAGTTTAAAAAAGTTGAAATTGTGTATTCTTTTCTTTTCCATTCACTTTTTGTGAAACGACCTACATTAATATGTGTACGCTTACTATATTGAAATCCAGTGTTCACTATCCAATAGTTAAAAATTGTGTGGAATTGTGAAATTAGTAACACTATGTACTAATGTGTGATTATCAGTTGAATTTCTGAATTCCTTTGATTCATTAATAAATCTTACTAATTTGTTTCTTTATGTCTATTGAATGATTTCTTATTAGTTTTTAATCTTTGTGTTTTCATTATTAATTTGTAAATTCTTGGATTTTGTTGTCCACGACATGTCCATTGGTTAACTAATTATCATTAAAACACACAGAGGAATGATCCTCTTTTGCAAGATCACAAGGATGTTTCAAGACCATTCACAGGTCAGGTATTGTTCTGTCTATTCACTTTCTGAAAGTGGTTGAGGAGCAAGGGGGAATACGTCTCCATTAAAACACACACACACACTAGCACACACACAATTCCTTTTTTCTTTCTTAATTTGAATTCTGTATTAGAACAAATGTTTTCAGAGTTTACAAGTTTTTTTAAATTTCTTAGATTAATTTTTTTTAATTTTATGCAATGTATAAACTGTATGGAGAACCATACATGACTTCCATGTTTTAAGATTTATATTTTAAATCATTTTAGAAATTAAATATTTCCACAGAAACTACTTCTATCTTCAGCCTCAACCACAGAACTGTGGTCACTAACATATACCACCTCACATTAGTGCACTCGATTTTCACTATGATGGCAGTCGATGGCACTTCCGAAACGTCTGGTTTTACAGAAAACATTGGACCATGGCCAAACAGCCCGTGAAGGAATTTTATTAACAAACTACTTCTTTGTTGCCGATAACGTAGTACACATAAAAAATTATCCCCTCCCCTCCACTTATCATTTTCATTTATAGAAAATTATCCCCTCCCCTTCAACTTCCCCCACCCCTTTCATTTATAGATATTTCATCTACCTTTCTACAGTGGATTATTATCACCTTCTTTTCAGGATACTTTATTTATCAAAATTAAGTACTTTACTCTTGTTAAAACATAAAATGTTGCAGGTAAACTACCCCTTCTTCTTAACTGATCGTCACCAATATCAACAGACCTCGAGTCCTCTACAATATGCAAAAAATTATTTGAATTTGCGGCAGTTATCGTTCGCCATAGACAAAATTCTACACACAGACATCTTTCAAAAAATGACTTTTCTTCATGTTTTGAGTTGGGGTAGTACAATCAGAATCAGCCCTTATCTAGAACACGATTTTTTTTGCCATCCATTTCCATATGGAACATGGAAGTAAAAACAATATCCTTCTTTTTATAATATGTATTGCACACGTTTTCTAACATGAGACACTAATTACAAGACAAAATGGTTACCTTCATTTAAGCCAGCTTCCACTCAACCTTAGGTTAGGTCAAATAGCTCATTAGACTTTTTCTAAATTTTAAAGATGTTTAGGACCATACATTAAAAAGTAGTAAGCAGATGTATTAATATAATGTTACCCAACAAGATCAGGAACAATTATGTATATTAAATTAAGTAGTTAGTGGACTTAAAAACCTGCAGTAGAAACTCCAGTTTTTATAAAACAAATAGGGAGAGAATTGAAGATTTCTTGTTTGGAAATGTTATATGTTTTCTTCACAACTAATGGCAGGTTATGATTTGTAATCATGTTTTCTCATAATGTATGTTGTTAATGCCTTTTTTTTAAGAGTATGAAAAAACAATAGATAGCTACTGTACTTGAAAAAAGGTGAATTTTATTGGTACATACTAAAGTATAGAGTCCTATTTGTTTCTATTCATTGACAGTGGTCCGTACTGTAATAATTTTGTGTGTAATATACAACCATTCTTTAATATGTTTACGAGATTCTCCAATTTTATTTGCATTAATTCAGACCATAGTAATTGGAACTAGGTTTTAATTCCGGTAATTACAATAAATACAGCCTTATATCCATACAATAAATACAGCCTTTTAATGTACACTAACAAAGGAAATTTTTGTTAAGTCCAATTAATTTTAAAAGTCTAAAAAAGGTTAAGTTAGATTGTTAAACGTAGACACAACCTACCAAAATCATCTCTGTACCGTAATTATGTGCGATAAATGGAAAGTAATTTCTGTACTTCCAATAAGTACACCGTTTTAATGTACACTAACAAAGTAAATTTTATTTAAGTTACATTGTCGTACATAACCTCCATAACCTGGCATTAGTTACTTGTGAAGAAAACATAGTTGTAGTACACATCGGACACCGAAACAAAGTACAAACGCGGAGACGGAAGTTTGGTTTTGCCGTATGAAAAGAGGGTCTTAGGGAATAGCCAGCGGCAAAAAATCTGTTATTTCGTTGATAAGTTTGTCTGGTGTGTTGTTCTGTTTGAGTTTGTTTTGTACGATGGTGATTGTATCAGAGATGGAGATGTTTGTGTACAGGTTATTAATGTCAAAAGAGGCAAATGTGGCATTATGGGGGATGTGTATGTCTTTTATTTTTGTTACTAGGTCTGTGTTGTTTTTTACTGCAATGTTGTTGTCTAGTTGTGTGTGTTGTCTGATAATTTTGTCTAGATATTTTGCAAGTTTGTGTGCAAACAGAACAACACACCAGACGAACTTATCAACGAAATAACAGAAACTCTGAACATTATCATAAAACAAAACTACTTTACTTATAACAATAAATACTACACACAGAACGATGGCTTACCCATGGGCTCCCCCATATCCAGCTTTCTAGCAGAAGTCTTCCTACAACACTTAGAAAAAACAAAAATACTCACAGACAATGACAGACACTCACATGAAATACTATATTGGCACAGATACGTTGATGACATTCTAATACTATACAGGGGAAACAAAAGACAATGTGAACAGGTACTAACACACATAAACAAAATACATAAAAACATAACCTTTACTGCCGAATACGAACACAACAATACCATAAACTTCTTAGACCTCTCCATCACAAAACTAGAACACAGGCACAAATTCAGTATATACAGAAAACCAACTACAATGACACACTAATACACAACACCTCCAGTCACCCAATACAACACAAACTAGCTGCCTTCAGAACCATAATACATAGACTTAACAACATCCCCTCAGATGAAAAAGACTACAAAGACGAATTTAAACACGATAAAATATCTAGCAGAATCTAACGGATATGACAGAACAATAGTCAGTAAACTCCTACACAAAACAAACAACAGACAAAGACAGAAAACAACAAATTCATAACACTAACATACATCAACAAACAAACTGAAAAAATTGCCCACAAATTCAAAAAAGCAGGATACAGAATCGCTTACAAAACTACTAACAAAACAGAACACACACTACCAAAACACACACACAAAGCACAAAACAAATTCGATCTACCCGGTGTTTACAAGCTAAATTGGTCAAATTGCAATAAATTCTACATAGGCCAGACAGGACGTAGCTTCAAACAGAGATACATTGAACACACAAAGGTACTCCACTCCACTACAGAATCCACCTTTGCAAACCACCTCATTGAAGCAAACCACACATATAAAAACATCGACAATAACATGAACATTCTACACGTACACACAAAAGGCCAAAAACTAGACACTCTAGAACAATTGGAAATATACAAACACACAAAAACAAATAAAAACGACATCCTAAACGAACAGACACAATTCAAATCGCACGCATTATTCGAACATATCTCACACAGCATCGATCTTTCGAAATTCGATTTCATCACCCACAACAAGACGGACAGCGCTACCAGCGGCAGCCTCTGAAGAAGCCTTTTAAAGGAGAAAACCGGTTCAGGCTGTAAGGTAAAACTTTATGCTTTTACTTATAAAAAACCTAGTGTTCCGAGTCGTTAATGTTATAGTGATATTTAGTTAAGTAACAGACATGTCATGGACAACAAAATCCAATAATGAAGTCTTTTTAAAAAAGAGACTTGTGTCCATGTTAACAGCAAAGATGACTATTACTGAAGCTCTGAGAACTGTCATATGAAAATGGCATGACACTGTATCAGTTAGAATAATCAACAACTTATTAAGGCACACTGTAAGGAGGTATGTTTTAATCATTTTGCACACATCATTCCAGAAGTCTGTTCTAAAAACAATTATAATCAAACTGCTGTTTCAACAGTACTAATAATGCAGCATGGCAAAATTTAAACCATTTTTATTGGTCTGAACGTTTGTTTCAAGCTGAGTATACCAAACATGTTTGTAATAGGTTTATAATTTAAGATGTGAAGTATATGAAGCCTTTACTAGTACCTGTTCATTAGACAACAAATAATAACTATAATTTCCATTAATTTTGTTAATGTTCTTTGTTAATGTTCTTTGGCAGATGATATTGTACTGCTGGCTGACTCAGAAAAGGATATGACCCGAATGTTAGGTACGTTTAACAAAATTCTTCATGCTTGGAGATTGAGGATAAATGTTAAGAAAACTAAAATAATGGTTGTAAGTAAAAAAAGAGAAGACATTAAATCACCCATTATGTTGAACAACACAATATTGGAGCACGTTACTGAATTTTGTTACCTGGGTAGCATAGTTACAAGTGGGAATAAGTGTCTGGCAGAGATTAAGAGGAGAGTAGCTCTGGCAAAACAAGCATTCCAGAGCAAAAGGAACTTATTAACAAACAACCATATTAGTATTGAAACAAGGAAAATGTTTGTTAAGGTATTTGTATGGAGTGTTTTAACTTACGGGTGTGAATCGTGGACCTTAGGGAAGGTAGAGAGTGACAGACTTCAGGCAATGGAGATGTGGATTTGGCGGAGAATGACAAAAACTAGTTGGACAGATAGGAAGACGAATGAACAGATCTTAGAGGAAATAAATGAGAATAGAACACTGCTTAGGAGTATAGAGGTGAGGAAGATTAAGTTGATAGGGCATGTGATCAGACATAGTGCTTTTTTAACTAACATCTTTGAGGGCAAAGTAGTGGGGAAGAAGCCCAAAGGAAGACCAAGAACTGCATACTTCCGCAGCACAATGAGTGTCGTGAATAGTGGGTCCTATGGAGAAATGAAGAATATCGCAAGGGATAGAATGACGTGGCTACAGCGACAAGGCATTGCCTTTAGGAGATGACTGATTGAATGTTCTTTGCCATTCATTATTTAGTTATTTTTTTACTGTCAGGAAAAGTTCTGATGTAATTTCTGTACGTGTTATTTTTGGTCTCTCTCTCTCTCTCTCTCTCCCCCCTCTCATTGTTATTTATTGAAAAAACAAAAAACTGACACTCCTCTGTATGTGTCCACATTGCATACAATTAAAAACATACTTGAAACATACTTGTGATCTTGCAAAAAAGGATCAGTCCTCTGTGTGTTTTAATGATAATTAGTTAATCAATGAACATGTCATGGACAACAAAATGCAAAAATTTACAAATGAATAATGAAAACACAAAGATTAAAAACTAATAAAAAATCATTATAGACATAAAGAACAAATTAGAAAGATTTATTAATTAATCAAAGGAATTCAGAAATTCAACTGATAATCACACATTAGTACATAATGTTACTAATTTCACAATTCCACAAAATTTGTAATTATTGGATGGTGAACATTGGATTTCAATATAGTAAGCGTACACATATTAATTTTAAGCATGCTTTACAAATAGTGAATGGAAAAGAAAATAAATACACGATTTCAACTTTCTTAAACTGAAAACAAGAAATTCTTTTGAGTTAGTGTAACGTGTTGTGTTACTGTAAGACAGAGCAGTGCTGTTAGTGTACTAATTAAGATGCATTAAATGTATAAATAAAGCTAATGAGTTATTCTTAGATGACATCATTAATCTTATCGGTAATGGTGTAAAAGCCTTCCCACAGCGGTTGCAGGTTTGGGCTGATTTCTTTCTTCCTTATCATGTTATAGAACTAAGCCTGGCAGCAGGTGTGAGTCCTGAAGAAATTGCAACCAGCCAGTCTTCATATTTGTATTTGCCAAAATAAAGTTGTTCTGAGCCAGGTCATGTAAATTCAGGTTAGGCCAAGTTGCTCATTAGACTTTGTCTAAATTTTAAAGATATAAAGTGTTGATAAAGATTTTAGGACCGTACATTAAAAACATTGTTTGCACATATGAGTAGGAAGCAGATGTATTAATATAATATGTTACCCAACAAGATACAGGAACAATTATGTATATTTATGTAAGTAGTTAGTGGACTTAAAACCTGCAATAGAAACTCCAGTTTTTATAAAACAAATAGGGAGAGAATTGAAGATTTTATGTTTGTAAATGTTATATATATTTTCTTCACAAGTAACTAATGGCTGGTTATTTGTAATCACGTTTTCTCATAATGTATGTTGTTAATGACCTTTTTTTAAGGGTATGAAAAAAACAACAGATATTGGTATTTGAAAAAAGGTGAATTTCATTGGTACATACTAAAGTATAGAGTCAAATTTGTTTCTATTCATTAACAAAGGTCCGTACTGTAATAATTTTGTGTGTAATATACAAGCATTCTTTAATATGTTTATGAGATTCTCCCAATTTTATTTGCATTAATTCAGACCGTAGTAACATTAAATTCCACTGTAACCCATTATTAATACTTAGTCATTTGCATGTTAACAGAAACTGCACATTGCTTTTTATTGCATTATGTTGAAAAAAAGATTTTAATGTACTTGTTTGGTTATACATTAGATTGTACTAGGTTCTAAATTGGAAGTACGTTTTAATTGAGGTACTTTGAATAAATACAGCCTTTAATGTTATATACAGCCTTTGAATGTACACTAACTAAGGAAATGTCTGTTAAGTCTAATTAATTTTAAAAATCTAAAAGGTTAAGTTAAATAATTAAACGTAGCCACAACCTCCCAAAATTGTCTCTGTACCGTAATTATGTGCGATAAATGTAAAATAATTTCTGTACTTCCAATAAATACACCCTTTTAATGTACACGAACAAAGTAAATTTTATTTAAGTTACATTGTCATACATAACCTCCATAAGCTGGCATTACTTACTTCGAATAAATACAGCCATTAATGTTATATACGGCCTTTTATCCATACAATAAATACAGCCTTTGAATGTACACTAACTAAGGAAAAGTTTGTTAAGTCTAATTAATTTTAAAAATGTAAAAGGTTAAGTTATATTGTTAAACGTAGCCACAACCTCCCAAAATCGTCTCTGTACCGTAATTATGTGCGATAAATGTACACTAAGAAAGTAAATTTTATTTAAGTTACATTGTCGTACATAACCTCCATAAGCTGGCATTAGTTACTTGTGAAGAAAACAGTTGGTGTACACATCGGACACCGAAATATAGTACACGCGCGGCGACGGAAGTTACATTTTGCCGCTGACTATTCCCTAAGGCCTAGCGCACACATACAATTTTGAGTTGTATGATAGTTGTCCAACTAGTCGGTGACAAAAATGAGAAGCACTATCTTAAGTGGGAGTGCGCACACTACGCCGATAGTTGGACGATAGTTGTCCGATGATTGGAGCAGTTGTGGACGGACCCAATTTCCCGCCGACTGTTACCCAACTCAACTATTGTGAGCTGGCGCCAGTTCAATGGGAGCATGTCTGAACGCGCACACATACGACTAAACTATTGTTCAGTGGACCACGTGTTGTTCCTTATTCGAACTACTGTGAACGTGTGCCTTTTGAATTGTTCCTTAATTGAAAATGAGTCCCTTACTACGAGAAGATGACGTAGACAAATTAATAGACAAAATAGAGAAACGACCCCTCTTTATCTAAAATCTTTAAAAGAGTATGCAGACATAAATTTGAAGAAGAAACTGTGGGACGAAGTTTACAGTGCAGTGATAGAAAACTGGAACAGTCTTTCGCCTCAAGAAAAAAATACCCAAGGTAAGTTAAATGTAATAATATACAAGCATCTTAACCCTAGAAGTGCCTGTTACATTAAGTCCTGTATGTAGTGCCAGAAGGTTTTAGAAAATTTTACAGAGATATTTATAAAAAACAATATAATTTAATTCATAACTGTAATGTTGTATTTTTATTTTTGTGTGTTAATTACAGAAAACTTTGTGTTTGGTAGTTTGAAAAACCAAAATTTTTCCCTAGTAAAAAACCATATGTGTATAGTGTTTTGTTCAAATCATAAAAGTATGGGTAGTGAAAAAAGTATGATAATAACAATATCTAAATTACAAAATATACAAATTACTTGAAATGTTATGTATTTTTTTTCAATGTAAATGAATATGAGTACAACATTTCAAATATATATAATATAACTATAATCTATACAGTGTGTTGCTAGTCAATGTACACGTAAAATACAGATTTTATTTTGAATTACAGTATGTCTTAAACACTATCATGCACACCACATGCACACACAGGTCAAAGGTAAACTTAATAAATGTATCGATAAAGTATAAAACATAATATATTATGTTCTACAATAATATTCTTACAACGACCACTTATTGTACAACACATGATTTATGGGAATGTTCAAAATATATAAATAGATAAAAAAGTGTTTAATTACTCAGAAACTTAGTATCATATGGCAGTAAACAAAATTACACTTTGTCGTACTGCCAAGGAACAGATCCTTACGGAGAAGCAAAATAATTCATGTTAACTGCAGATACAGTTCCACGAACAGTATGGGATGAAATACTTTGTAGCGGGCATTCGTATAAGGTATCAGCAAATCGAACACCGTCTTTTATCCTCACATAATTGTGGAGTACACAGCACGCTTTGACCACTGAGTCACAAAATTCTAGTCCTACATCAATAGTCTGAAAAACATGGGCCATTTACTTGCTAAAATTCCGAAAGTGCATTCAACCATTCGACGAGCTCTAGTATGTCTGTAGTTAAAAACTTTATTCACCACACTAACGTTTTTCCTAGGGAACGGGGGTAAAATCCTTTTCGACAGTCCAAAAGCTTCATCTCCAACAACCACAAATGGCATACGTTGGCCACTCTCATCATTAGGTAAAGCTCTGTCTTCCGGAATATTTAACTGGTCACTTTGTAGTTTTCGACCCATTAAAGAGTTTTTGAAAATGCTTGGATCAGCTGCTGATCCATAAGAACCTATGTCAACAAAAACAAATTTATATTCAGCATGAACTCACGCCATTAGTACAACTGAGCAAAACTTCTTGTAATTAACACACAAAGATCCACTGTCTTCGGGTTTTTTAATCCTTACGTGTTTTCTATCAATAGCCCCTATAACATTAGGAAAGTATGTGCGATCGTTAAACTCATTTGCAATTTTATTCCAGTCCTCTTCTGTATTACTTGCTATATATAGTGGCTGTAGAATATGCCATATAGATTTTAGTAGTTCCACGTACAATACTCCTGACTGTGGATGGTGCAAGTCGATACTCGGATGATAAAGAATAGAAACATGGACTGTTTCCATGTTTCCAGTAGCCAGATACCTGAAAAAGAGAAATATAATTACATATATCCTAATAATATTTATTTTTTCAACATAGCTTTACTTCCTAAGTTAATTATTTTGAACAGCAGTTAACATTTGTGAGCTGTGTGTGACAGGAACCTTTTGTTTTAGGTACCGTCACCAACAAACGTTTGAAAAATCTAAGAATGTGTTTCGCCAGAGAACTTAAAGCTCAACAGAGCACAAAATCCGGACAAGCAGCTACTAAACGATGCAAATACGTTTACTTTGAAAGATTACTTTTTTTATTGCCTGATACTGAACAAAGGCCAACGGAGTCTAACCTCAGTCCTGCTACTGATATTTCAGGAGATGTAGAGGAAAATTAAGAAGAAATTGGAGAAGAAGAAAGTGTTCAAGTCCCACTTACTGTGACGATTTAAGATGCCTAAATCCCACAATAAAAAAAAAAAAATTTTTTTTTAATTATAATACTAAAAGAATTTAATAAGGTACTGATGAACCCTTTCTCCATGCCCCAAACCGGTAGTAACATGCCGATTTGCCAATGTATCAGTTAATAAAATTAGATGTAAGAAACCCAATAAATCTATAACGACCTCACGTTACATAAAAGAATAATAAAAGTATAGAGAGATGCAATTACATTTGTAAGCAAATTAAAGGAAAATAATTAATAATAATCGAGTAAACTACTTTTTGCGTTGAGAAACTACCCGCGCGCGGACAGCCCCATTACCCCTATAGTTATTTAGTTAGTTCAGATGACTCAGAGACTCCGCTGCTGATACAGTGTACAGAAAGTTATGTTGACAATATAAAACATGTAGACTAGGTAAAGCTTGTGCAATTGCAGAATGAAGTGAATGTTGTAATGACTTGAGTGTGCAACGATGACATCTCTATAATTCAATAACATCACCTAAATGTGATGTTAAACTTTTAGAATGTAACTGTTAACCATAAGCAGTATGTGTGGTACAACAATGTGAACACCAGAGAAAGTTACCACCAAAAAACAAAGACCACAAGAATCTACAGAAGAGACAGACTACTCATCTTTAAAAAATGACACCATACTTCACCAACACAAGAGAGACAGAAGATCTCCCAGACACCCTGCACAACAGACAGAAAGCGCCGATTCGCCGAGGACATGTTACACACAGGTGACACGGAAGTTCTACTTCCGTGGTTCAGAACTTAACTTAAACTAAAATATGAAAGACACTTAAATAACAAAAATAAGAGTAAAATAAAACACAAAAGACTGACCTAATTACCATAACATTGTAATTTCATGATATGTATTAAGATGTGTTAAATTTAATGAGTATAACACTCTAAAGTTAAATAAGCCCATTCTTCAGATGGCACAAAATAAAGATTACTAGTGGTCGCCCAGTGGTCGAAATTCGACCGTAATTCATTAAAGTTTTAAGTTTGAACGTTATTGAGGTTCTTTTGTCAAAGAGTATACCTCTATAGTCATTGCATATAATTTTTTTGAATTTTGTTCTATTACGTCAGCTGCGAGCGTGTACAAATACGTCATTAGCGTGTGTTGTTTGCCTTAATTCCCTGCAATACCTATGAAATTTAAAATTTAATGTTAGTAACAGTTGAAAAAAAAACACAATTACAGCTTGTATTCGTATTTATTTTTTGATATAATTCATTGTCAGTTTTAATTTTTTCATGTTATTATTGAATCAAATAAACGCTAATAAAAATGAGACTTGACATTCATAGAAGTATAAGATACATTGTTTTCAATTCCAGTGGATTACATTTCATTTTTGGTAAGGTACAAAATTCGAAAACAGTTTGAAGATTATCTGCTACAAAGCTTATATAATTTTTTAATTTTTTTTTCTATGCATTAATTTTCGAGTTATTTGAAAAATATGAAAGATAGGAAAAATGAGGTTTAGCTTGGCTAAGCCATATTTAAATATCGGTATGGAGAACCATACATGACTTCCATATTCTAAGATTTATATTTAAAATCATTTTCAGCCAAACAGCCAGGCTGTGTCTTACCTGCCTTTTTATTGCTGTATTAAATGAAAAATATTATATTACATTAAAATGAAAAAATTATAATTTTATTGCCTGGCAACAAAATTATTTTATTTTTAACAATTACCATTGTTTCAAAAAGTTTAAATAAATTTTCAAGTACTTTACTCTTGTTAAAACGTAAAAGGTTGCAGGTAAACTACCCCTTCCCCTTAACCGATCTTCACCAAAATCGAAAGTCATTGAGACCTCTACAATTCAGGGACGTATGCAAAAAATTATTTGATTCTGTTTCAATTTGCGGCTGTTATCGTTTGCCATAGAAAATACGCTTGATAAAAAAACATTGCAGGTAAACTACCCCTTCCCCTCAACCGATCTTCACCAAAAACAATAGGTCTTGAGCACTCTACAAATCAGGGCTGTATGCAAAACATTATTTGATTCTGTTTGAATTTACGGCTGTTATCGTTTGCCATAGAAAATACCCTTGTTAAAAAACCGTTGCAGGTAAACTACCCCTTTCCCTCAACCGATCTTCACCAAAAACAATAGGTCTTGAGTACTCTACAAATCAGGGCTGTATGCAAAAAATTATTTGATTCTGTTTGAATTTGCGGCAGTTATCGTTTGCCATAGAAAAAAAACAACAGACAGACAGACAGACAGACACACACACACAGACACTTTTCGGAAAACGACTTTTTTTCATGTTTTGAGTGTAGTAGAATCAGAATCTGCAATAATCTCGAACACGATTTTTTTTGCCATCACCATAATTCCATTCCTTAAGGAATATGGAAGTAAAAAGCAATAATGCGTTTTTTGACATTTCCTTGGGTTTTTTTTATTGCCATACTGACCAAGTTTTAAAACGTTACGAGTTTTATTAAGTTATTGAAATACTGAATTTTGTCCCATTTTTGGGTACCAACTGAGGATACACATGTTTATTGTTGTTTAAAATAAATGAAATTCCAAATCACTTACCTTTACTAAGTTATTTACCAGGGTGTCGTCTGATGTACTTAGGCAGAGAAAAACGACAGGCAATGCAATGACAAACACCTATTTTGCAAGCACAAATAAATGGTACTTTATTTTTTGTAGCATGACAATTTTTTCTGTTCACCTTTCGGTTTAAATTTACTAAAATAACATTCCGAACAATATTTGATTCACCTAACCATACTAGTTTTATTAATTTGAATATAGATATATAAACTTACTACTAACTATAATAAGTTAAACGGAAACCAGCGCTTTCACACACACACACACATATCCACCCCCAGATTTTAAGAGCTCATATTGAGTATGAAAACATTAAACTTTTGAATATTTTAGCCAAAAAAATTGAAAGCTTTGTTTTTATGTATGTTCTTGTAGATTACTTAGCTGTTATACATTTGAGTCCAGAAGACGTCACTTGGTTCCAGCCACGCACATTCTTTATTTTAACTGTTAATTTCCGAAAATTGTTCATTTTACGTTATTTAGGTGTAATTTCAAATTAACGTCAACTTTAAAAACTGTTATTCACATTTTTGTTGCTTTGCGGGCCCGCAATTTACGTTCCAGAACTTTGTATATGTACCACTCGCGCGAGTGTTGAAGTTAGACTGGGGCGAAACAAACGGCACTATTTTGTGTAGTCGCCGTGGTTATATGACCAATTCTTATTGTATTCAGTTCGTATTCCTCCGCCAGCATACGGTTTTTGCATTACACACCGAATTCCATCGTGGGGATCGTCTCTGACGTAAGATCGTCCGATGCTCAGTTACATAATTTGTTTACTGTTTTTGTAGGTCATTGTCTGACCTTGACGCAATGCTGCTGGTTGTTTTCTGCGTTATATAAATTCTCGAACAATATTTTCAATCACTGCTGCCACTGCCGCTACTAATAAAATACCTTTTTGTTTACGTTTGTCCCAATTATCGTAAAAATGTTATTTGCTTTATTCAAAATACAAATTTATTTATATTATCCTAGGTAGGCCAAAATGCCACGTTACAATACCCCCCTCAATGAGATATTTTATGCCAAAGCATAAAAGCTCTCATTGACACATTCATACTTGCTAACGGGATCAGCCAGGATATGTTGCCACAACCCCCTTGATGGTTTACCAAAAAAAATTACATAATTAACTCACCCTGGGTCCGGTGACTGTGACCGCACCTGAATGACAATACTGGACTTCTCTCTCGAGATCCCAACACCATAAAGTCAGACAGATACTCAACGCCCCTGCTCTGACGCGCTGGCCAGCTCAGGTCTGCCGCCACAGCATCACCAAACACTGAAACAACAAATCAAATATCAACTAGTGGCCTTTTACAACACCATATCCCCAACTGATCTGTTTCCCCCTAGCGGTGCTGGTTTGCGTTAAGAAGCACTGGTTTTGTTTTTTACTTACTTCTAACATATTTAAAATTCCTAACCACAACATGATACCCATTTTAAAATTCCATAATCTCATTCTATCTACTTTCTCTTGTTAACTTTGATTCCAAAATTCAAAATTATTGCTCTGATTCCCATCAGAATTTAAATAAACATTTCCCATTACCATATTACACATTTCTCTTATACCCAATTTGCACTAAAAAATATTTTTTTTTTTTTTAAATTCATGAAATTCTCTTAAATACTAACAAACACAATAATACATAAGAAAACATAGTACATTCATCATTCACATTATTATTATTATCTTAAAATAAACCATTTGTATTTAAAATTTTACACACTTTACATCATTAAATTTGCATATCAACTCATAAAGTTACCTTTTAATCTCAATTGAACTTTTATTAATTCATTTCCCAATAAAATTTAATTTTTTTTTTTTTTTTAACTTGGGTGATTCTCAGTTATTCATTATAATTCACTTTATCAACTTGGCATTTACCCATAATCTTCCCCTTTTATTACTCTAACGCTTCCTTACAATATTTTTATCTAATATGACACCCCAATATATTCAACTTGGACTGACTCAAACGTTTTACTCAAACAATTACTATCACCCAACTTCTATCCCTTACAACCCAATGAAAATTTTAACTATCACCAATTTATTTCATTTTTATTTAAAATCGTTAAACACACTGAAAACTTATTCTATAAAATATTATTATATTTTTATAATCCTTAATTCTAACATACTACATGCAATTAACACAATAATACATAATAAATTCAATATAGGGAACATCTAGTGCATCCGTTCTGCAAATTAAAACAAAATTATTTAGTTGCGAGTCATCATTATTAAAATACAACAAAAAATTTTTTAATTCGTTACCCCCCTGGGTAACCCCCCTGCCACGCACACTATGACCCCCCAAAATTACCCACCCATCTTGTATCATAACATAACATAACACATTTACCTTGATCATTAGCATACATTAAACAAACAATTCTCTTTTAAATAATTTGTATAGAAACTTATAAACATTATTGATTGAAATTTTTCATTAACTCTTTTATACATCACCATTTCATTATTTATCCTTCGTTGCAATTAGATTCCTCAAAATTTCAAAATTATTATTAACATTTATTTTTAACCTTTATGTTATTCCCCAAACTAAACTATTTAAGATTTATTTATTCATTAATTGTTATTTAATTGAAATCTCCTAAAATAATTTAAATATCTCATAAAAATTCAAATTCAAACATATAACATTCAATCACAATATTTAAACATCTCAAATTATTTACTTCAATTGATTATTAAAACACAACATATTTCAAATATTATCAAAACAATTACAGTTCATTAATTACTGTCTTCATAATTATTTTTATTATTTATTTAGACTGCAAAATATTAATAATATTATTATTATTACCACAACATTTTCTACTACATATACACATTGTTTACCTAATATTTTACAATACACACAATTCTATACTACAAATATATTTACAAACTTTAGTCATTAACTGTTCCATTTTTTCACACTTCATTGTCCAAGTCTGCAAGGTCATTACCAAAAATTACAATATTTAACAATGTCCATACACTGATGTTTTAATTTCAACCTCCATCATCGTATATATAACGAATATATTTATAACATGCATCATTGTTATCCACACACAATTTGGTATTATTATTATTATTATAATAATCCATTAACTTTATTTCATTCGTTATGCCATTATAATTTATAGGGTTATTCCCTATTCATATTTCATAAAACTTGTCAACATAAGTTATTATTGTCCAGTCTCCATCAGTATTATTGGTTAACGTCAGGTAGGCCTAAGCTATTTTATCATTTTTATACTCCTCTACTATTACATCATGTAAGTCATTATCGTTTATAAAGATATTATCAAAATAATTCTCTATCTCTCTTTCAACAGGTAAGTATTTTATATGGTTTATCTTCACCCCTTCTAACCTTTCTCTCAACTCATTATAATTTCTCTTTAACTTATATAATTCTATTTCTCTCTCTGCACACAACTCTCTATCTAAATCTCTCTCACTCACATTAGTTAATTTCTGATTAATGGTTACATTCAAGTCTTTTCTGACTTTAATTATTTCACGCTCATGTTCTGCTTGTTTATTCTTTAAACTAGTTACATTAATCTTAATTGCATCAACTTGTTCAAAGTTACGTCTGAGTTCATCATTTATATTTTCTTGTATTTCACTTGCCCGTTCGATTTGTTCACACTCATTAATTATACATTGAACATTACAGTCCATTTTGTCATTTGGCTTTTTAATTTTATCATTAAATTTACTTGTCAATGTGTAAAATTTTTTATTTGTCTCCAACATTTTCTCTTTTTGTTTTTCGTTAATTATTTTTATATCGTTTCTCATTTCGTTTTGTACCTTATTTATAACACTAGTCAGTTCATCTCTCATTCCAACAATAGTCTCATTCATACTTTCCAAACGGCTGTTCATATTTATTTCACTCGCTCTCAACTCGCTCATCACATTCATGAACTCGTTACTTAAATTGGTAAGTTTAATGTTTACGGCATTTATTTCTGATTTGAATTCAGTTTTTAAATTATTATTTTCTGATTTGATTTCAGTTTTCATTCCTGACATCATCTCCATTATTAACGCTAACTGATTAAATATATTTACATTATCACTTATTTTTGCGTCTACTGTCTCAATTGTTAATTCGTGTGTTGTATTGTCTACACTCTCATTAATATTTGTCGATATTAAATCGTCTTGCGTAACATTTAAAATTGACCCCTCCACAATATCTTCACATAAATTTACACTCTCGCTTTTCTCTGCCATTTTCGATCAGTTTGTAATTTAATTTACAAAGTCCCTGTTCGGGCACCATTAAAACGTTACGAGTTTTATTAAGTTATTGAAATACTGAATTTTGTCCCATTTTTGGGTATCAACTGAGGTTACACATGTTTATTGTTGTTTAAAATAAATGAAATTCCAAATCACTTACCAGTTCCAAAGTTATTTACCAGGGTGTTGTCTTATGTACTTAGGCAGAGAAAAACGACAGGCAATGCAATGACAAACACCTATTTTGCAAGCACAAATAAATGGTACTTTATTTTTTGTAGCATGACAATTTTTTCTGTTCACCTTTCGGTTTAAATTTACTAAAATAACATTCCGAACAATATTTGATTCACCTAACCATACTAGTTTTATTAATTTGAATATAGATATATAAACTTACGACTAACTATAATAAGTTAAACGGAAACCAGCGCTTTCACACACACACACACACACACACACATATCCACCCCCAGATTTTAAGAGCTCATATTGAGTATGAAAACATTAAACTTTTGAATGTTTTAGCCAAAAAAATTGAAAGCTTTGTTTTTATGTATGTTCTTGTAGATTACTTACCTGTTATACTTTTGAGTCCAGAAGACGTCACTTGGCTCTAGCCACGCACATTCTTTATTTTAACTGTTAATTTCCGAAAACTGTTCATTTTACGTTATTTAGGTGTAATTTCAAATTAACGTCAACTTTAAAAACTGTTATTCACATTTTTGTTGCTTTGCAGGCCCGCAATTTACGTTCCGGAACTTTGTATATGTACCACTCGCGCGAGTGTTGAAGTTAGACTGGGGCGAAACAAACGGCACTATTTTGTGTAGTCGCCATGGTTATATGACCAATTCTTATTGTATTCAGTTCGTATTCCTCCGCCAGCATACGGTTTTTGCATTACACACCGAATTCCATCGTGGGGATCATCTCTGACGTAAGATCGTCCGATGCTCAGTTACATAATTTGTTTACTGTTTTTGTAGGTCATTGTCTGACCTTAACGCAATGCTGCTGGTTGTTTTCTGCGTTATATAAATTCTCGAACAATATTTTCAATCACTGCTGCCACTGCCGCTACTAATAAAATACCTTTTTGTTTACGTTTGTCCCAATTATCGTAAAAATGTTATTTCCTTTATTCAAAATACAAATTTATTTATATTATCCCAGGTAGGCCAAAATGCCACTTTACAGTTTCGCCAAGGCTACACAGTTATTTTGCCTATCTTTTTCGAATTATATAAAATTTAAATAAAAAATTAATACAAAATAAAAAATGAAATAAAAAATACGTGCCTCGTATTTTTTCATGTATTTTTCATTAAATCAAAAAAACCGGGCGGTTAAAAAAATAAATGTTGTCCATTGAACTTAAAATAGTTTGAAAGTGAATTTAATGATTCAGAACTTCTGTGTAAACGATGTTTTTTGTAAAAACTCTTTCATCATTTGCTAAATGCCCTTGGCCATTATATTCGGAAATATAAAATCTCAAACCATCGAATGATCGAACTCTACTTGCTGCGACGTACAATTGAGCATGTGTAAAAACTGGCTGCCTCAATAAAATTCCAATTTTTTCAAATGTTTGTCCTTGAGACTTATTTATTGTCATCGCAAATGCAGGTATAATTGGAAATTGAGTTCTTTGAAAGTTAAATGGTAAAACCGTACCGGAATATGTTAAATTTATACGTGGAATCAAAATTCTCTTATTGCGTGCGGTTCCAGTTAAAACTTCACAATCAATAGCATTACAATGCATACACTTGATGCACATTCTTGTTCCATTGACTAATGCTTCCTTTGTATTTAAGTTTCTGATCAGTAAAACGATGAAATTAACTTTCAATACTAACTTATGTGGTGGCAAACCACTAATAGTCAAAGAATTCAAAAACTCTATTGGATAGTTATTGATTTCATTGTCATCATCACAAATTATTTTATCGTAGCTATGATATGTTTTCTGTTCACCTGGTATTCGATTAAGTATATCAGTATTAATAAAAGTACAATCATCATTTTTAGGTGGTAAAATAACTGACTTCAATATGTTATCTGAGAGTATGTTTTCGGAAATATTTCCATACACCTCATTAATAATATTATTTTCATCTCCTATTAATTGCTGAGGTATTTCAATAATATTTTCACCAAACTGAGGGAATTGTGGGGCTTCATCATTACCAATTTTTTTCAAGAAGTAGACAAATTCTATTTCACTTGGTAAGGCTCTCATATTTTGAGTAAACGTTACTTTATGAAAATAAACAAATTTATGCCAACTTGTGACACAATTTTCAATTAAAGTTGCACGTGATCCATGTGGGACAACTGGTAAGATTTGCCGAAAATCACCGCACAGAAGTATCGTTTTCACTCCAAATGGCTTATGTTTATCATTTTCATCGCATAGATCCTGCAATAATCTATCTATGATTTTCAACACTTGCAGTGGGCACATAGAAATTTCATCAATAATTATCAATGATGATGAATTTATGTAACGTCCATAGCTACTATTTGCGGTAATATTCGCTACAGAATTTTCCAAAATGGGTATAGGCAATTTAAACACATTGTGTAAAGTTCTACCTCCAAGTAATAGAGTTGAAGCTATGCCACTGAACGCTGTTGCAATGCAACTAAGATTAAGCGAATTTAATTTGTGAATGATTGCTGTTTGTGTGAATGTTTTTCCACAACCTGCATGAGCAGTTAAACAAAAAACATTAGATCCAGTATCATGGTGCAAAACTTCATGAATCACACGATCAATTAGATTACGCTGTTCAATATTTGCAGTTTCATAATGCTCACAAAACAGAAACTCTTGTTCTATTGGATCAATAGCATTTGCTTCGTCTGTTCTCTGCGAATACGTGGGAACTGGTAAACCAAGTTCTTGACATGACAAATTATGAACATTCAAAATATCTTCAATTTCTAATAGAGCTGTGTTAAAGGATACTTCTTCGTTGTAATCTCTCAACAAATCTTCACTAAGATATACTTTAAATTCATTCCATAATGCCAATGCATTGGCTGGCACATTTAATGCACAAATGTAACCAAATAAATTTCGCATTTGTTTTGGTGAATGTAATTCTTTTGCTTCATTTAAACATTCGCGCCATTCATTATCATTTGAAGCAATGCCGCGAGCATGGCACACTTCAACAAAAGAAGTGTGTATAATTCCATTGTATCTTCTAACATTCTCAAATGATTTTGGACCACAGACATGTAATAAAAGCAATCGTAAATGGAAAAGTTCGATGTCTTTTGGTGATACTACATATATGTGTGTAATAATCCTCTCTTCTTCCATTTTTTCGGGAATCTTCCCACACATAATGCAAAGGAATTTCAATATACTTATATTCATGCGCTGATGGAGCTGATCGATTCAATTCAAAAAATGCTAATAATTTTGTTTGTCTTGCATTTTCAATTGCTTGACGTTCTTGCCCTTCTCGAAAGTAAACATTCTGTCTACGCGGTAAATGAATGTCAAGTCTAACGATGACATGTGATTGAAAATGCATTGGTAATTCATAGATGCGCCATACAGCTTCAGTTGATCCGACATAACGGCCATTTAAAAAATTTTTAACTTCATCAATTTGTATTTCTTGACCTGGTTCATTTCTCTCTGAACCTAATTCAACAGATGCACTGTCATAGCCTTTATACACATATTTATAAATGTATTTAACACTTTTAACTGTAGTGCATACTTCAACATTTATATGGCAATTAAATTTGGCAAGTAAATACGGATTGTATGGTACAACATAACGATTGTCGAGGCAACTACCGCGAACTTCAGCATTAATACCTTTATCACGCCTTCTGTATAATGGATATCCATTTAATGATTCACATGTAAATTCATTAAATCGTTTCAGATAATCTTTTGTGCATTTTCCATCTCTCATACATAACAGAATTTGGATTAAGTACACCGCATGGACCATGCATCATGTGTTTTACAACATATTCATGTAATGTAGGATGTGTTTGAATGTTAGGAATCTCCGCAGATACAACTTTATCAACATCGGTAGCGTTAACAATTTTATCTTGCTCATTTAAAGAGAGTAAAATGTGAGCATGAGGCAATCCTCTCTTTTGAAACTCAATTGTATAAATCAGTGCTTCAACTTTACCGAAGATTTTTTTTAGTGTAAGGCCCTCAATTAATGCTTTCAGTTTGGACTTGAATACACGCACAACAATATCAGGTCGAAAATTAGCTGACTCACCTACACCAATATTGCTAACTATTTCAGGCCAACTTGGATTGCAAGTCATTGTAATTTGTAATAAACAAAGAAGGGTTTCCGAAATGTTGTACAATTGACATTGCATCTAAATAATTCTGATACATATTCCTTGGAGATCCATTGAATGAAGATCGTAAAATTACTCTACGGCCAACATTATTGGCATTGGGGTTCAATTCTAAATAATCTGTTAAATTGTTGTAAATTTCAGACCTAAGACTTGTTTGATTTTGTCGAATGAAATGTAACCTTGTGCCCTCTATTCTCACATACATATCAACTATCCACTGCAGAAATAATTTTTGTGAATGGTGCAACATGCTAAAAATCTTCTCTAATTGCAAGTCGATAGGCTGCATACTGAAGCATGGTTAATTTATTTCTGGGCGCTCTTGAATTAGATGTAGTTGGTACATTATGAGAAATATTGATATGCCACCCAGTATCACCATTTGGAAAAAGTAATGGATACGCTAAATGATGAATCCAAAACAGAGATATTTTTAATGGTACCATTAACTTTTGAAAACGAAACCATATTTCGTTCAAAGGGTGGCTCACCATCAACTGTACTAAATATTACTGCTACATCAGTTTGAACTGCATCATTATAACGGCGTAGATCTAAATCACGATTTACTTTAATGAGCATACAAATTTCTTTATTTTGATTTTCAACTCTCTGACAATGATCTTTCATTGCAATGAATGACCGAATGAAAGGATTAATGCGTTCCAATTCAAGAGAGATTTCGCGCATTATATTGTTATTGCATGTTTGATTATAGTGTTCACGTAATCTATAATTGACAGCAGTGTCAACATCATAAAAATATAATTGCGCATAACATGGTGAGCGACCATATCCAGCAGTCATTGGACCTAATCTGTGATAAAAAACATCATGTATTTTAAAATGATACACTCCACGCGTAACTGTATCCGAAATTTTAGCTTCTGAGCTAACCATAGCAAATGATGAATTGTATTTACAAATGTTTTCAAAATAATTTTTTGACTATCTTTTTATTGAAGGTTCATTTGAAGTAAGTCCATCATACAATGATTTAAAGTATTCATTTTGACTTAAGGCCGGTAATATTGCTTTACCCTTATGACAACATGAAGTGAATGCAGTCCTTTCACCTAAAGTGACCTCAGATTCGAAATGTTTTGCATTGCAAAACCTGCATTGTAAATGCATTAATCCACAATCAAAAGTATTAAAATTTCTTGGAATGACATTCAGTGCGCATTTAAATGTATCCCTCAAAATAATTTCATCATTTTGTATACTATTTACACTATTTAAATTTGCATTTGGTCTATTATCATTTTGACTTTCACGCGAATATATATTCCTTCTTCTTTGTCTCTCACTCCGACCCGTCAATGTTATACTATTTACACTATTTAAATTTGCATTTGGTCTATTATCATTTTGACTTTCACGCAAATATATATTCCTTCTTCTTTGTCTCTCACTCCGACCCGTCAATGTTCTATGTCGAGGCATAATGGAAGTAGGTGCGAATATCTGAATGTAAAAAAAAACATGTAATGAAATTACTGAAACTAAGATTAGACAGGGTTTAATTTAAAAACAATAAAATGTACTCACTTTTTTGAAACCACCAATAATAATTAGGCGAGAGTAAGTCAATTCAAATTGCTGCTACAAAATTTTCCTTTTGCAACAGGTATATATTAAGCAAGCTGTATTTCACTTTCAACTGCACATTAATATATAAAACACAGATATCTAATATACAAAATATAAAATAAACGCTTTTTTGCCTTGACATACACTCCACAGACTATTGAAAAAGGAACATTTGAAATCACACAAAATTCACAGCTCATTCAGTCAATCTGTCAGTAATTATTTGTTGGCAACATTTTAAAATTCTTTGGCGACAATCTCTACTCTGTGCGACTGTTTGACCACAGACTATTATGTGTTTGACATTGGCAGTATGAACGTAAACAAACGACAGACTATTATGTGTTTGACATTGCAGTATGAACGTACACTAAAATGAAAAAATTATAATTTTATTGCCTGGCAACAAAATTATTTTATTTTTAACAATTACCATTGTTTGAAAAAGTTTAAATGAATTTTCAAGTGCAAATGAATGTTTTATTTTATTTTATTTTATTTAATGTATTTGTAACACATATTATACATAAATTTTAGCTTTCTGCACTCCTTCTCCATATAAACTTTAACTATGCCAAATCTCACACTCCTCCGTGCGCGCAATATGCTTAAAAAGGGGTACAAAGTTTTCTCTTCACATATTAATATAAAGATTATTATTTGTAATATCATATACAGGAACAAACCACTCGGATCCGAGGGCAGTACAAGTTATGTGCACCCATGACTTACACTAATTTCAATTGTACGTAATGTGCAAATATTTTTGTCTTTAGTATACACATTACTAATTTTCTACTATGATATTAAAACCAGTATGTAATAAAGAGATGTCATGTTCCAAAAAGGTGAGTGAATAAATCTACAAACCCCTTTCTAAATCCCTGAATTCACGGGATCCTATTTAGCGTTTGTTTATATTTCAGTTAATTATGAGTTTGTTAATATTATGGCAGCCTGTTTAATTGACCTGAGCCAATTAACCCGGTTCCCGATATTATAACGTGGAGACGTTATAAAATGCGTGACTCTGCTTAATAGCAAAATAAAATGCGGTACTCCGTTTTGCTTTTGCTTTTCTGCTATTGTCATTTAATACCTTGTAGAGTTATTCACTCTGATAGTTTAACTACCCTGTTAATTTAAAATCTCTCCCTTTTGCGTGAAGTAAAATAATAAAGACTACTTGGAACTACGATAATAAATACAAATAAATAAAAAGGTCAGATATTAACCCCTATTAACCAGTAAATTATTGAGGGTTAATAATAAGAAATAAAAATACTTTATAACAAAAAAATTTAGAATAAGAACTCGTAATTAAGTAAGTAAAATTATAAATTAGGATAAAGAGTTTTATAGTCATTATAACGCAAAATAATATAGGTAAGCATATTTAAATGTTGTAACCCCAGGTTCTTTCCTGTACAAAAAGTCATTCCCCAACCTGTCGGTTTGACGACAATCTTAGACAGGAAAATAACGTGTTACAGTCTGTAGGAAACAATCCCATTGTTAAAAGCTGCAAAGTCGAGCTAGACAATACACTGCCTACCTCCATTGTCTAATACAAAGCGTGTGACCCCCCTTGCCCAGTAACAACATATGGTTGAAATATATTACATCTGTGTGAAAATTCCTCTTCTCTCTCTGAGGCGAGATTCGATTCTCTCGTATCGTCAATTTATAAATATCTCTCATGTATTTAAATTTTACTAAACCTAAAGATAGGAAAATAGAGTGTTTAGTATAAGTAGAATAAGTAGTGTATAAGATTTAGCATCTTAAGAACCATGGCTCAATTCAATCCAGATTTATTGTTAAAAGATGAATTATGCTATGAAGCACTGTTGCACGGGCTACCTTACGTGAACATAACGAGCGAAATAGATCTCGATAGCGAAAGAGAAAAATGTTATGCGAAGTATACGGAACTGACCTCAATATCACAATCTCTGCACGATGAGAAGTCACCCGCTATAATCTTACATACCACCCAGAGAATAGAACATTTAACCCGTCGGATAAATAATTTATTAAACTGGCCCAGAGTTACTGTAATTCCCCCTGATGTGCAAACATTTGCTGACAAAGCATTACTGCAATTACCCACAATAATAAGAGAATTACGTAGAAAGCCTGACTCATTTAAAATGGAGGAAATTGAAGAAGCTCTGACTAAATTATATATCTCCCCAGTTGAATCACCTACCCTAGAACAGCGACCCACTATCGTGAATTTCGAATCCCCCCCCTGTATCGAGGATAGAACCGAGTAATGATCAGTTGTTGAATAGAAACGTGAATACCCTACTGATAGCTGGAGCATCACTTCCAAATGCCCACCACAATCTCATCAATAATTATGCGTTACCACCCTCAGCGATGACAAATCAAGTATCGGGACATCATAGAATAACATCTCACGTAAAGTTTAGTGCGGACCTCTACGGAAAGATAACTCACCCCGTAGAAAAAATTTTATCGGAAATCCCATACACGGATGGATTGAGTATCACCAAACTATTAGATTTTATAAAATATCTGCTACAAATAAAAGACTTACAGCAACTAAGCGATCGCGAAATATTGTTCCTTCTGCCCAAATGTAGACCACCATTAAAGGACCGTGTACAGGTGTCATTAAGTTCACCACATCCAGTAGAAGAACTCCATACAACTCTGATAAGACATTTTATTCCAATGGGAATTTACGAAGAGCTGAAACGAAACACAGTACTTCGAGTACAAGGAGCTCACGAGAGACTCACCCACTATATCTCTGAAATAAGAGAAGCTTCCTTATTACTGCAAGTAAACTGGAGCGAACATCAGTTAGTAGAAACAATCTTGGTAGGATTATCCCCGGAAGAGAGATCTCGCTTAGCACTTATCAATAAACCAAACACGTTCGCAGAATTAGAACAATGCTGTATCCACTCATCCAACGTATGGTATTCGGATCAGAACCGACGTGCGTTACTCCCCCAAACACAACGTAGAAATGAAACACAACCCCTGGTATCAGATACAAGAACACACCGCGATAGGCGACCATTTCGAATTCCTGAAACTTCACACTACCAAGTTAAACCGAATCATCAACTGAAACCTCAACAGAATACGAGTGGTACCGTCAGTAGAGAAAAAAGATGTTATAACTGCGGGAAATTAGGACACATCAGTAGATACTGTAAACAGAAACAGCACTACCAAAAACCCTCTTATTCAAAAAACATGTAAGGCAGGGAGATTCGAAATCCTGTGTCTTCCGCAGCATCGTGAAAATAGGTAAAACACGGGAGTACCAAAAAGAAACAAAAAAAAATAATAAAAAAAAATTAGACCCCTACGTAGAGAGATTTATCGATAAATGCAACTCAATTACTACAAGCAAGTCCAGTATGTGTCAATTACCATACATACAAGTAGACCTTGGCGTTACTACCAAACTAGGATTAATTGATTCTGGATTGACACGGAGCTTAATCAGCCAACAGCTAGCAGATACATTAGCTAAACACAATCTTGTTAAACGTAGTCAACCGGTGAACATAAAATGCGCTACCGCTAACAAACAAAACTTATCATAAAACTCAGCATTACGATTAAACTAAAAATTAAAAATTTAACATGGTATTTTCCAGTGTTAGTATATGACGGATTAGGACCAAACTTAATATTAGGAGCGGCCTTTATCAGTAAAACGGGTATAATTCTTGACATGTACGATAAGCAGTATTATTTTAGATTCGACCATACCTGAAAATATAATTTTGATTATGAAATAAACAGCCGTGGAGATATGGAAACTTCTGCAGCGCACCTAGAACACCACGAGTCTGCATTAGATCATTTAGAAAGTAAAGATAGACTGAAAATACAAAAACTACTAAAAGAATTTTCCATCGTCCTCACCCCAAAGTTAGGATTAACGAATCTTATAGAGTACAAGATCAACCTGAGTGACAACAAAGTAATACGACTGCACCCATACAAATTATCACCACCAAAAATGGAAATAATGAGAAATCAAATCAATAAATTTTTAGAACAACAAGTCATAGAACCTTCCACTTCACCGTATTCATCACCTGCGTTTTTAGTACCTAAAGGCACCGATAAACATAGATTAGTTGTGGACTATAGACAATTAAATAAAAGAATAGAATTCGAGTCCATACCACTCCCCGACATCCACAGCGCCTTCCATTACTTTACAAAAGCTGAAGTTTTCACCAAAATGGACCTCAATCAGGCATTTCATCAAATACCGCTATCGGAAGAATCCAAACGCCTAACCGCATTCGCCGTCCCATTCAATCTGTACCAATTTACTAGAGTACCCTTTGGAATATCCCAAGGAAGTTCTGTATGTAGCCGATTGTTAGAGAAAATATTCTAAGACGTAAAATTTAAATTTGTATATCACTACCTAGATGACATAGTAATCTACAGCGAATCTATGGATCAACATCTGCATCATTTACGTGAAGTATTATCACGATTAAAGAAAGCCGGATTAACAGTAAACCCGAGTAAAGTAAATTTTGCTGTTAAACAATTTTCATTTTTAGGTCACATAGTAAAGGCCGACGGAAAGGTAAGCATAGACCCAGAACGCACTCGTGCTATCAGAGAATTTTTACCACCACGGGATACGAAAGGATAGCCCGATTTTTGGGAATGATAAATTACTTCCACAAGTATGGCCCTCACCTAGCTGATATAGCAGCACCATTGAACGCGTTAAGAAAAAAAGGAGCGAAATCTGAATGGACTCCACAACACCAATCTGCATTTGAAACACTGAAAGAGGCATATCACCCCCAGTATTGCAATTAGCAGATTTCACTAAACCATTTGTAGTACAGACTGACAGTTAAAGTGTAGCACTAGGAGCAGAAATATATCAGGAAGTAGATAATTCTAGATTATCGATCAGTTATGCCTCGCGAACTCTAACCGACCAGGAAAAGAAATTCTCCGCATACGAATTGGAATGTTTAGCTGTAGTATTCGCATCTGAGAAATTCAAACCCATTTAGAACATAAAGAATTTCTGTTAGAAACTGATAATCAAGCCTTATCTTGGTTATTAAATCACCCAAAACAGTTAGGTCGTATCGGAAGATGGGTATTGAGATTAAATTGTTACAAGTTTAAGGTACAACACATTCATGGCACCCAAAATGTAGTTGCCGATACGCTGTCCCGTATGTTCCAGCCGCCTAATAAAATATCCGAAAATAAGGAAAGTGGTGAAACATCGATAACCAATACTCTAATTACTGCATTCCCACTGGCATTTACTGAAATAGCTCAGTATCAACAACAAGACCCGTATTTAAATAAAATAATAGAACAGTTAGATTAAGGAAATAATTCAGAGAAATATATATTGAGTAAGAGAGTATTATGTTACAAAGTAGCTAATAGAAAATCCTTGAGAATAATTGCCCCAGATATTATTAAACCAATGCTTATGGAATACTACCACTCATCCACCATTGGAGCACATATGGGAATAAATAAAACTATATATCGTATTCGAAAAGAATATCATTGGGAAAATATGAACAGCAAGATAGCTAAATTCGTAAAACAGTGTAAGTTGTGTGCATTGAGCACGCCAGCGAGAAACAGCCACATAGGTAAATTAATCTCGGAGACTCCCACGACACCCTTTGATTTGTTATATAAATATAAACCAAATCACCCATTATCCACCAAGTGGAAAATACATGAATTGCTACCCCGCGAAATCAGTGGTAAAAATATAAAAAAGATATGGAACGAAGCTCGCGCTAACTTATGAGTGAATTTAAGAAAATCGCGAAAATATCACAAGCGGGATAGTAAAGAAATAAAGTAACAAGTCGGAGACTTAGTGATGTACAAAACTCACCCGACGAGTAGTGCAGTTGATAAGACCACCTCCAACTTATCTTACCGATGGTGTGGCCCTTACAAAATTTACAGATACTTAACTCCCGTAACCGTAGCACTGTATGAACCCACTACGAATAATTATGTACGTAGAAGTCATGTTTCCCAGATAAAATATTATCACAGAAATAAACATGCTAGTGAGCAAGAAAAGAAACGAAGTAGAAAAGGATAGATGTATTAAGACGTATATTTGCTACATTGTAATTGAGTCACTACTTAATTACCAAATCGTATAAATAGGAATGAGGCCTGATCAACCTTAGATCCTGTTCATCGACAAAGAATAAGCAAAGTGAGAAGTCAGCTGACACAAAATATAAGTAACGTTACATTACAAGTACTTTACCAATACTTTAATAAAATGATTCGTCAACTACGATTCAACGATACCCTTGAAAGAGAAAAGAAAACACAGTAAGGATGTGAAACATACTCTGTGAAGAGTAACTCCACGAAAAGAGTAGCAAAAAACTAAACAGAAAAAACCGGTAGTAGTCTTAAGTAGTAGAATTAAGATGAATTTTGTGTATTATATATATTTTATGAACTTTGATTTTTATGTATTTTAAGTATTAAAACTTAATATGATATTATATCTCTTGTTAATAGTAAATAGTAAATTGAGAGTGATTCATGTACCTCACGGGGAAATTGCTTAAAGAGAGAAAGGAATTTCACACGGAAATTCCGAGCTAACTGCCAGTGCAATTCCAATCTATTTCCCCATTGAAAACACATCGGTCCCTGACCCTGTGTCTTCTTTAAGTGGAGGAGTATGTGACGATTTAAGATGCCTAAATCCCACAATAAAAAAAATATATATATATATTTTAAATTATAATACTAAAAGAATTTAATAAGGTACTGATGAACCCTTTCTCCATGCCCCAAACTGGTAGTAACATGCCGATTTGCCAATGTATCAGTTAATAAAATTAGATGTAAGAAACCCAATATATCTATAACGACCTCACGTTACATAAAAGAGTAATAAAAGTATAGAGAGATGCAATTACATTTGTAAGCAAATTAAAGGAAAATAATTAATAATAATCGAGAACTACTTTTCGCGTTGAGAAACTACCCGCGCGCGGACAGCCCCATTACCCCTATAGTTAGTTCAGTTGACTCAGAGACTCCGCTGCTGATACAGCGTACAGAAAGTTATGTTGACAATATAAAACATGTAGACTAGGTAAAGCTTGTGCAATTGCAGAATGAAGTGAATGTTGTAAATGACTTGAGTGTGCGACGATGACATCTCTATAATTCAGTAACATCACCTAAATGTGATGTTAAACTTTTAGAATGTAACTGTTAACCATAAGCAGTATGTGCGGTACAACAATGTGAACACCAGAGAAAGTTACCACCAAAAGACAAGGACCACAAGAATCTACAGAAGAGACAGATTACTCATCTTTAAAAAATGACACCATACTTCACCAACACACGATAGACAGAAGATCTCCCAGACACCCTGCACAACAGACAGAAAGCGCCGATTCGCCGAGGACATGTTACACACAGGTGACACGGAAGTTCTACTTCCGTGGTTCAGAACTTAACTTAAACTAAAATATCAAGACACTTAAATAACAAAAATAAGAGTAAAATAAAACACAAAAGACTGACCTAATTACCATAACATTGTAATTTCATGATATGTATTAAGATGTGTTAAATTTAATGAGTATAACACTCTAAAGTCAAATAAGCCCATTCTTCAGATGGCACAAAATAAAGATTATTATTTGTAATATCATATACAGGAACAAACCACTCGGATCCGAGAGCAGTACAAGTTATGTGCACCCATGACTTACACTAATTTCAATTGTACGTAATGTGCAAATATTTTTGTCTTTAGTATACACATTACTAATTTTCTACTATGATGTTAAAACCAGTATGTAATAAAGAGATGTCATGTTCCAAAAAGGTGAGTGAATAAATCTACAAACCCCTGTCTAAATCCCTGAATTCACAGGATCCTATTTAGCGTTTGTTTATATTTCAGTTAATTACGAGTTTGTTAATATTATGGCAGCCTGTTTAATTGACCTGAGCCGATTAACCAGGTTCCCGATATTATAACGTGGAGATGTAATAGTACTATAAAAAAAAACAAAAGGAAAAGAAAAAAAATTATGAGAAACAGCTTACAGAAAACAGAAATGTTACTACTGTTGATGCAGAAACGAATTTTGCTCTATCATTGATCCCGACATTACAAGCATTGCCAGAAGGTAACAAATTACAGGCAACAATTGAAATTTTAAACATATTGCAGCGATATAAGTTTCCAAATCAGTCTTTTAGTCGACCACCTCCGGCACCGTCTTTCCACCCCCAACAATTTCCCTCTACCCACCAATATTTCCACGCTCCATCTCAGAACACTCCCTGTCCCAACTACACTCCAATAAACGCAGTTCCTCTTACACAACCTCAAATTCCACAGCCTCACTCCATTAATTCTGACACTTCCGGCATACCATCGACATGTGGAACACCACAAGTAGATCAACGGGGAGATCCTGCATGCTCTCCGGCGAGCATTGTGTCTGGTCAATCTGTCAGGTCATATTATTCTTCGTTTAATAAAGAAACAACACAGATAGGCTATCAGGACCTTACTAAAGACATTCCTTAAAAGTTTTGTTTAACTCAAGTTGCTTATAATTTCATTTACAGTGTATAATGACGTATATTTACTAGCTTGATAGATAAGCATTTACTTATTGATAGATAAGCATTTACTTATTGATAGATACTTTTTTATACTGCAGCTATTTATAGTAGTATTTCTTTTAATTTCATATGTTAAAATATCCTAATAAATAGTTGTTATTAACCAATACAATCTATATTTAATTAAAAATACCTAACCCTGTCAAAATATTGCATCACAGTGTTTGCATTACTGCATTACTTTTTTTTAATAAAGTGTTTCAATTTTTACCTCACTGTGACCATAAGACGTTCCTCTGGTGGTACAGCTAACCCCCAGTTCGTATCTTGATAGGTAATTGTAGGCCGCATTAATTCACACAATTCGTCAAAACTATCTACACTCATTCTGGAGTATTTAAAGAATTTCTCTGGATTTTGCCTTAAATCGTTGAACAAAACATAAAATTGACCTTTTAAATGCCTTTCACTGTAAATGGTATGAACCTAGTACTTTCTTTTCCGTTTTCGTTCACGAAATTTTAATAATAAAGCACACACAACAGCTGTTTCGTCAAAATCCATTCTAATTGAAACGTTGTTGGCCAACTGGCATTTGTATTAGAGGTGGGCCGATATACCTGTAATAGGTATTTTGGAACGATATTCTTGTGGAACGGATGTAACAGTGACTGAAAAGTTGAAATACCTGTTATTCGCGGCGACGCTGTTCCGAGTCGAGACACGCCGCCCTCGCTGTTCCGAGTCGAGACACACCCCCTACGCACCTACACAGACACACACACACACAAAAAGTACGCAAGATCACGTAAACCAAGGCCAAATACTCAGTGGCGGCTCGTCGTTATGAACATGGGAGGGGCTCTTTCATAAGGTCGTAACTATCTCTACACAAACACACACGCACGCGAACGCGCACACACAGATACACACACTCATTCACTTTCTTGTATGTATTTTTATAAATTTATAAAATTGTCAAAATTAGTCTACTTATAACATTTGATTTTACTGTAAGTATTTTATTTTTAAGATATGTGAATAATAAGAGTGGAAATTCAAAATATTTTATAGAACAGAAGTACATAGCTACATACCACAGGGCAAATGTGAAAGCTATATTTTTAAAATTAGACCAAGCATCAGAATTCAGGAGGAAGTTGTATTAAGTAACAAGGTATTAATCTTCTACCACTTTAAATATACTTAGTCAAATTTAATATCAAAAATAAATTAATCTACGACTGAAAATTCATACCTTTAGTTATATTGTTTGTAGCAGAAGTCCATCCTCCTCTCCTTCTGTGCAGCGAAGTGGTTGATCACACGTTCATTGAAATTGGGGGTAGATAATAATTTCTTTTCAATTGAACACATGGCGAGTGCACTGAGTCTACCTTCTTTCATTGTGCTCCTGGTAAAAGTCTTTATTCGCTTTAAAGTTGAAAAACATCTTTCACTTTCTGCAGTGGTCATTGGGATTGTGCAGATGATCTGAAGTAATTTCACTGATTCGGGGAGCACATCTCTCAGATTATTATCATAAATAAAATTAAGCAACCGTAATGAGCCTGTTGCCTCAGAAAAATCACTTCTACTGTATATTACTACCAACTCTTGTTTCAGTTCTATTTTATTCAACTGGAATAAATTTACAGCAATTTCTAATTCATTTTCAGGAAATTTATTTTTGAACTCAGGAAACAAACTTGGCTGAAATAACTTGGCTACCGACAAATGATCTAAGAAATTAAAGCGATTGTCAATTCCAGTCATGATAACATCACACACTTCTTTTGCCACAATGTGTCTTCTATCATCAAATCGGCCACGTTTTCTACTGGGGGCCTGAACAAGATAAATCATTTTCAGTTCCATCAAGTTCGCTAGAACTGGGCTGGTCAACCTCAGGCAAGTTTCTTATTTTTTGGATTATAGACTTAAATTCGCCTATATATTTTAAGGCCTTGATGCAGTCGATTGTCTTGTTCTGAAGCTCGTTGTACAAAATATCACAATGGGGCATTATTTTATTAAAAAATGTTACCCAGAAAATGAAATCGTTGTCTTTAAGAAGGTTGCTTAAACCAACTGCTTTGTTTACAGTTGTATAATCATTGCTGTCGTCGTCTAATATTTTATTTAAGCATTCTTCTGTTTCATTTTTATACTTAAATAATGTGCTGACAGTTCTAGACATGAAGTTCCAACGAGTGGCAGAGCTCTTTGGTATTCGTTTTTTCATAATGTCGTCAAGTACTGCTGTTCTTGTAGTCGATTGTGAAAAAAAGGATGAAAATGCTTCAACATTACTGAAAAATATTTTTATCTGTTTATTTTGTGTTGCGCAGCTTTCAATGATCAAATTTTGTTGATGTGCGTAGCAGTGTACGAAATGTGCATTTTTGTACACAGCTTTGACTCTTGCCTGCACACCTGTGTGCTGGCCACTCATGACAGAAGTGCCATCGTAGCTTTGAGCAATCACTCTTTCAGGTGTTTTGTCAATTTTTAGCTTTTCCAGCTCGTTAAAAATTGCTTCACTAACAGATGCTGCATCATGACCTTTGGGTACTACAAAACTAACAAATCTTTCATTTACAACCCCATTTAACTCGTATCTGACAACAAACACTAGCTGAGACAATGTAGCACAGTCAGTTGTTTCATCGGCTTCAATAGCAATATATTTAGTTTGAGTAATTTCGTAATAATTTTACTTACATCATTCGTAATTACAAAGTTAGAATCGTGTTATTCATTATGACACACATTAATCACACACTAAACACAATAACTGTTTGCAAACAAGGAGTGCCAATAACTGCTACACTGCTGGCCGCTGGCGCTGGCTGAGATGATTTGCGCATGCGTGGCCAAGGATGGAGTCCCAGCATGTCCGTAAGAACACAGTTGATTGACGTCACTGCACGGTTAGAGCTGTATGCTGTATTTTCCATTTACACTGCACATAGTAGCTTTGGGCTCTATGGCCAACGCCCGCAACTCAACTCTGGACTTTAAACGTCAAATGTTTTCCGTTGTATTATTGTTTTGATGCGTATAGGAACTTTTTTAATTGATTTAGTGAAAAATTAATAATTAATTATTACTTTTTATTTTATTGGGAGGGCTGCGCCCGAGAGCCCTTATGGGCAAGCCGCCACTGCAAATACTAGGCGTACAAAAATATCGCTGGAACGCAAGGAACAGCCAGTAACGCGTTATTTAAAATAATAGGTATTTCAAATACTAGTCGTATGACCGATACACAAGGAACAACGCGTTCCAGAGTAACAGTAATATTTTAGTAACACCTAATATTTTAGGAACACCTAGTATTTTAGGAACAGGTAGCATCAAGCATATTTCGAGTAGGAAATATAAGTATATACTGTAGTACGAGCCACTTTTTCGTCCTGTATACTTCATTCTGCGCAAAGAGACGAAGCTGTTTTTAATAAAGGAAATAATTCATCCTGCTGTTACATTTATTCTCGTGTGATATGCAGATATAGAATACAGATTATATGCTAATAAATTATATATTATACTAGTCACCAACTTGTAACTAAAATCGGTTGGTAAACTTTATGTTTTTACTCAAAAAAACTTTATGTTCCGAGTAGTTAGTGAAATCGTATTTAATTATATTGAGTTATAACCTATAGAGTGGTTGATGTTGATAAGCTATATTATACTTTTTATTAATGTGATTTTAACTTCACTACACATCTCATGTAAATGATGAGATTGTTGTAATGGACATTTATGCACTTTATCTAGTCCTGTTCCTTAAATAACTGTAATGCATTTAATTTACTTTTATTCTTCGTATTGTTTAAATTAGCAGCCATCCTTACTTTTCTTTTATAAAATTGCTAAACTGCTATAATTGTTTTTATTATTTAGACAAAGCTTTTCGTCATTACTGACATCTTCAGGTCTTAAACAACGTTAAAACGTTCAGGTGTTGTTTAAGACCTGAAGACGTCAGTAATGACGAAAAGCTTTGTCTAAATAATAAAAACAATTATAGCAGTTTAGCAATTTTATAAAAGAAAAGTAATTTACTTTTGTTGTTGCTTATTATTTATAAGTTTTTATTTATGTATTTATATTTAATTTATTACAATTTGTTTTTTATTTTTATTTGTAAAATTTTGTTTATTCTCATTCACTCTTGTGGCTTACCGTTATGTTTTTATTATACGTTTCTGATGTTTTTTCACATTATTTTTTGTGGTATTACGTGTAGGCCTACTCTAAATTATTTAATTGCCCCGAGTTTCGCAACTGATTTGTCTAACCAATGTTAGTTTGTTTACTACTAGTGAAAACTTAAATTGGTATTCCCAAAGGGAGATAGGCCTATAAATTCTCTTGTTTCTTATTTCCATTTAAACAGTAATAGTTTAATAAAGTCACAGTGTAAAGTAACACTGTTAATACTTTTAGTTTCAATTTATTTCTTATAACAAATTATATAGTATAGGTTATATACTATCTTCAAATAAATACACAGCAAGTAGGTTTATTAATATATTAATAGGTTTATCTAGGTGAAAATTTACCGAAAAGAAACATACTTGCAGTGTATTTATTTGAAGATATTACATAGGAGACCTGCAGGAAACTCAAAACGAGTTACTTACAAAGGACAATATAGGTTATGTATATATAGTATATAATAACAGGTATTTGTACCTGTTATTTTTTGGAACGGTATTTTCATACCTAGTATTTTAAAATAACAGTTTAGCCCACCTCTAATTTGTATGTGTGCGCACTCACTTTCAACTGTCGTAAAACAAGACGACCCCCTGTTGTACAACTATCGGCCGAATAATTGGACATAGAGGTGGGCCGATATACCTGTAATAGGTATTTTGGAACGATATTTTTGTGGAACGGATGTAACAGTGACTGAAAAGTTGAAATACCTGTTATTCGCGGCGACGCTGTTCCGAGTCGAGACACGCCGCCCTCGCTGTTCCGAGTCGAGACACACCCCCTACGCACTTACGTAGACACACACACACAAAAAGTACGCAAGATCACGTAAACCAAGGCCAAATACTAGGCGTACAAAAATATCGCTGGAACGCAAGGAACAGCCGGTAACGCGTATTTAAAATACTAGGTATTTCAAATACTAGTGGTATCACCGATACACAAGGAACAACGCGTTCCAGAGTAACAGTAGTATTTTAGTAACACCTAATATTTTAGGAACACCTAGTATTTCAGGAACAGGTAGTATCAAGCATATTTCGAGTAAGAACTAGTATGAGCCACTTTTTCGTCCTGTATACTTCATTCTGCGCAAAGAGACGGAGCTGTTTTTAGTAAAGGAAATAATTCATCCTGCTGTTACATTTATTCTCGTGTGATATGCAGATACAGTATATAATACAGATTATATGCTAATAATTATATATTATAGGCCTACTAGTCACCAACTTGTAACTAAAATCGGTTGGTAAAACTTTATGTTTTTACTCAAAAAAAACTTTATGTTCCGATCGTTAGTGAAATAGTTGAATTTAATTATATTGAGTTATAACCTATAGAGTGGCTGATGTTGATAAGCTATATTATACTTTTTATTAATGTGATTTTAACTTCACTACACACCTCACGTAAATGATGAGATTGTTGTAATGGACATTTATGCACTTTATCTAGTTCTGTTCCTTAAATATCTGTAATGCATTTAATTTACTTTTGTTGTTGCTTATTATTTATAAGTTTTTATTTATCTAAATATCACTATAGTATTGACGACTCGGAACACTAAGTTTTTTTTTAACGAAATCCAAGAATTTTTATTTATGTATTTATATTTATTTTATTACCGTACAATTTGTTTTTTTTTTAATTTTTATTTGTAAAATTTTGTTTATTCTCATTCACTCCTCTTGTGGCTTACTGTTATGTTTTTATTATACGTTTCTGATGTTTTTTCACATTATTTTTCGTGGTATTACGTGTAGGCTTACTCTAAATTATTTAAATTCTTGGATTTCAATATTAGGCCTATAGTGATATTTAGTTAAATTATTTAATTGCCCCGAGTTTCGCAACTGATTTGTCTAACCAATGTTACTTTGTTTACTACTAGTGAAAACTTAAATTGGTATTCCAAAGGGAGATAGGCCAATAAATTCTCTTGTTTCTTATTTTCATTTAAACAGTAATAGTTTGATAAAGTCACAGTCATAGGCGTGTGCAGGACTTCAGTAGTGGTGGTGCCAAGAATGGCTTCCGGGGGGGGGTCCTCCCCCGGAAGATTTTTGAAAATTTATTGCTTAAAAACGTGTTTTAATGCTATCTGGAGGCCATAAAAAACATTTTGATAAGCGAGGTTTTTTGAATGCCTTCAAATAAATTTTTACTTTTTTAAGGGACTCAACTCTTTGCACTTACCGGACCGATCAAAAGTTGGTAACACACACATGTTTAACAAAGTAGCTTTAGAAATATCAATTTAGACGAATTTTGTCTTTTAATGAATGATCCAGTTAGCCTATCTGGTTAATTTGTATAACAAAAAGGAAACAACTTTGATTTTTAGAATATTTATTTATATCCAATGTACAATATTAGTAAAAAAAAACACAGAATTGAAAAATTGATTAATTTGTACTGTAGACAAATAAAGCTGCAACAGGTTCAAGTTTAGTATTTAATAGTTAGTAGTGTCCAGAACAAAATATAAAAGTAAGGAAATATTTTACATTACATTACAGGGTAATCCGACGGTCGAATGCAACACTGTTTTTGAAGTTGTCAATTACATCACATGTTCTTGCGTTAGCAGCCAGTTCTTGTTCCACAAACGGAATCATCAAGTTTTCACGGAAATTATGCAGTTTTACGTAAAAACATACTCTGCACGTAAAAAAAAAAAAAAATTCTCAATCTAGTGGTGGTGCCACGGCACCGGTGGCACCTTCGTTGGACACGCCTATGGTCACAGTGTAAAGTAACACTGTTAATACTGAATGTTTTAGTGGATGGTTAGTGAGGATCGGTCAATAATACAACTTTTAGTTATTTTGCGTCGACGTTTCGACAATATTTATTGTCATCTTCAGGACCTGTGTATGAATGATAATAAATATAGCGTTGTTCGTCTTGTTGTTGGCGACGAGATAGTTTTTCGAAAGATCGAAGCTGTGTGTGTGTGGTGAGATGTGTTCGAATAATGCATGCGATTTGAATTGTGTCTGTTCATTTAGAATACTTATTGTAATGCGTATAAGTACCGATACTTTCATGGTATCGTTTATCCCTACTCAAAATTGTATGTGTGCACTAGGCCTAAGACCCGTATGATATTTTCACAGTTTGTTGAATGGACCCTTAAAGGTCGTTTGTTCAGGTTGTCAGTCGATTGTAATTCTGAATACTGTAAGTGTAAACTCATTATCAGAATGATCACTGTTGCACACCACTATATAAAAATTATCCCGATTAGCGCTTTCAAGCTTCACAGCCCATCGTCAGATCGGAAATATGTGAAAACAAACCCTTCACCACTATATAGAGGTGTGCAACAGTGATCATTCTGATTGTGATTTCAACCAACAACAAAAATTTCTTCATTAAACGTCTGTAAACTCATTGTTAAAGTGATTACTACTTATGGCACATTTATTTTCTTGTAGTAATTTAAATTAGGCTTTTTAAAGTTAGATTTCGTCTGTATATGAGCTTTTTGAGGTCCGGAATTTTGGATAGTATAGTATATCAAACCTCCAAGAATTTTACTGATATGCATTGGCAACACTGGTGCAATATCTTGTGAAACTTTGTATCCAAAAAGCATTGGCGTATTTAGGTTATGTTATTGAATAATGAACCGCTTTAATAATTTTGCATACTAGATTTCGGGATTTTTGCAGAAATGTGTAATAAAGCTATTTTAGGCGTTTTCTTACGAAATAATTGTACCGTTAAGTTAAAAAATTTTCATTATTGTTCACAAATCGTAGGCCTTCATAATTATGTATTTAAAAAGAATAATGGAATACCTAACCTTATGAAGTATAAAAAAATAACATTAGAGAGACCTAATGTATATAAAACAAAAATGTTATCGGGTATATCAGCGTTTAATGGCAACAGTAGTCTACAGAATCTGCAGTTTTCATGTTCTCACCATTACTGCACGGACAGCTCAGGCAAACGTCCACTACCAAAATTAATGGAATTTCCAGAGGTTACCTGGCCAAGTTTTTTCAAGAGTATTCGCAATTGGATATTATCCCAATTTATTATTATGCGTTATTTTGATAATGAGTTCAATCTCCCTGATTTTGTTGTAGGTTCCAAAAAGGTAAGGTACGGTCTCTTCATTATTAAATAATTTGTGCAACACATTGTGGTGTATTTTTCCTGTTTTATGACATAATGTTCGTTCATGAGAACAGGTTTTTGCTCTATGTTTCAGCAGAATTTTATTGCACTGTGGAAGTGTACTTATTACTGCTACATACATAACATTTTATTCGCAGATATGTAAAAACAAAAATGCAACTGTTTTCATATAAGAAGAGTTACTTTGCACAATTTTTGTGTAAGTAGGTTTCTTTAAAAACATATTTACAATAAACTCAAGTAAAACGTTAATTTGTTTTGTAGTATAGCTTTCTATTATGTAGCTGCTACTAAATTTAAAATAAAATGGTATTTAGGCTAAGTGTAATGTAGACTTTTATAAAAGCAAATACAATAATTGCTTCCAATAAGTGATATTTTGCTGAATCATTGAGAAAATACTTGTTAAAAGCAGGACAATTAAGAAAATAAAAAATTATTTGTTCATTTATTATTTTGTACAGCAGTATGATAGCTAAAGTTTTATTGTATTATTTTTTATAAAATTTTGTTGATTAATAACTAAGTGACAGTAATTTGGCAACAGAGAAACTCACACTTTCTGTCACTGAGTGGTGATGGTGATAAATTGATACCATACATTGATGATAGTCTACTAGTGAATATTATATTATACAGTGTGTTGCATGTGAATTTGCTATAAATAGTTTACAGTTTTCTAAGGGATTAGAGTCTCTAACTGTAAATGAAGCAGAAATTAACTCCTGTTCCATTTCTGTTTAATTGAATCCGTCATATAGACCACATTTGTTTTCTGTATCTGTTGATGACAGTGTAAACTGTTGAAACATAGATTATATAATTTTAATAAAAAATGTATTTGTGTTTAAACAAGTTCTATATACTTTTCAATAATGTAGATGATTATAAGAATGAAATTAGTAATTTGTGAATATCTATTAATATATTATATCTGGTAAGAGCATACATAAATTAATATATACAAATTAATATAGTTTTAGGAGCATATTTGTAGCATATTGTTTGTTGTATATTTGTAGCTATAGTATATATTGTGACAATATTCACTTAATGTAAAAAAAATCATGTTTACTATAGTCTAATTATTTTTGCAGGCTGTAGAAGTAGTGTCAGGCCTCATATCTAGAGGAGAATTAAATTCTTTAGAGGGCCTTGTAAGCTCAGATGTAATATTACAGATTAAGCAGAATTTAAATATGTTCAGCCTAAAACAGAGGCAAGAGTTAGCAATACTTCCCAGTGATATTTATTTTACTTTTCCCTATGAAGTCGGAGTCATGTTCCCAAATGAAGATAGTAAGTATTATTTTATGCTAATTCTCCTAGACATGTGTTTTCTTTAATTGTTTTGTTAATAATTATTACAGGAGTTTTTTTCTTATTTGAATATTAAATAATGTTCCCATTTAAAAAGTTTTATGAAGCTATTTCACAATTAAGCTATCGCAGATGATAGCAACTAACATTTCTTCAACCCATCACTGCCAAGCTACTTTTCACACACTTCTTGAGTGCTGATTAGGTTTTCGTACCTTTGTATTATGTTGATTCACATGCTGAATCTGTGGTACATCTTTTATAAGGACCGTATGACTAACCTGTTGAGTCACTTACAGGAAATGTGTGAAAAATAGATTTTCTGTAATTTTTGTTTATATACTTTTGAAGTGTATCTGTTATTTTAGAACGTAACAGATACATAACATAAAAAACATAAAAGAACGTACATGGATACGCGTCGAATTGAGAACCTCCTTTTTTTTGAAGTCAGTTAATAAGTAGGAAAGTAGCATTGTTATCCTCAAATGTACACTTAAGTAGCGTCCACCCCAGGAAATATCCAACAGGTATATATGCCAAATAACGTGATTGATTTTGTGAAGAAACAAACTTTTTACCTTTTTATACGCACCCTAATTCCACTTACCCTGATTCCGTTAAACTTACCTTTTTGATAAAAACTCCCCAGAAGATTCCAAACTCGCTAAAAAGGGTCGCCACGATGTTTTAAGGACATACATCGAAACCATGATACTTACCCTTAATTAATTTTGATCATGTAATGCCCTTAGATCAGAAGATTCACAGGTTTCGTTTAGACGAATTCTCGATGCAGAACTCAGGTTATCGGGTGTGGCGTAATGAATGTTCTAACACATTTTTTATGTTAAATCAAATTCATTTTATTTTTTAGGCAATTAAAATTTCTTTTTTATTCTTACTTCTTTAATCTGTTCTTTTGATTAATTTCTATTATATAAAATTGTATTATACTAACCTCTATCGCCAAACCAGTACTTTTATTTCTTAATATTATCCCTTCTTCCCTCACACGCTAATTACAGATTTTCTTCTACCCCCCCGTTTATTTACTGAGCTTTTTGATTATTTATTTATTTATTTACTTTTTTTCACTATACTGCCAAAATAGCTGTGTTATTATAGTACTTCACTGCACGTGGTTCCTATGACTACGCACTATGTTGTCTAGCTCTTTTTATTCCACTCTCCACATTTTACAAAACCGTCACTATAATTGAATCACTGTTCATGTATACTTTTAAATACTTTTGGGCAGCCCACACGTGCTTACACGCACGGCCTCCCGTCACTAATTTACTGAGATTGTTCCTGGAGTATCGACTGCACTATTTAATGTCTATTTTTCAACTGCCTGGCATCAAGCGAAGCGTGGGTATGCTCTACAGCCCGTCTCGCTGGCCACGTGGTCATAAATTCGAACGCTGATTTGCTCTTTCCATCGCATGTTCGGCTATAGAATTTTTGTACGTGATTTTCACGTTGGGAAAAGGCGGCACACCCGCGCGCTCGTACGCACAAATACGCACCCTTCTGACATTTAACATTCCTGTGCTTCACCGTACCTGTTACGGAGCTATAGTCGGTGACCAAAAGTACACTGTGAGTGAATAAAAAGATTACCTCAAAGGCTGTCTACAGATGGTTAACATGAAATTCTTTAAATTATAAAATCCCCTTTATTTTGCCCCGTTACAGTACACCCCCCCCCCCCAATGAGAGGTTTTCTGTCGAAACAGAAAAACTCTCATTGCGCAAAAACCTAAGAGGACCAGCTGGGATGTGGTGCCACTAACCCCCCTTAATTCCTTATTAAAATCCTGGGTAACCTATCCCCCTAGTCCGGTGATTGCGGCCGCTGTATCAGCAGACTCTGAAACATTCAATAAAAACATCAATACCTGGCCTTTCACTATAACCATATCCACAACTGATTTGGTTCCCCTTAGTTGTACTGGTTTCTCTTTAGCAAAGTACTGGTTGCATTTATATGTATATCCTTAACATAAGCATATTACTTTTAAAATACCAACATTCTGTATGCCCCTCTCTTGTTAATTCTTATCCCAAATTCAAAATATTTCCCTGATTGCCATCAGAATTTAAATAACCACTTCCCATTACAAATATCTTTTATTACCCAAATCACATCTCAAAAATATTTAAATTCGTTACTAAAATTCCTCTTAGACACACTTAAATCTACTACATTATTTGTAAAGTAGAAATTCTTTAAATTATAAAATCCCCTTTATTTTGCCCCGTTACAATTTGAAGGGGCATTCAGTAATAAAAACCTTTATCACCAATGTTAAAACCATTATTTCTACTTATCTGTCTAACAGTAAGTAAATTTTTTCAGTCTTTGTACAATTTATTGTGCACATAAATAACTTGTCTCACTAAACACTGGTACTGGTCCATTATTTGTTTGGTTAGTTTTTCATTTACTTTTTGTTTTGTAAGAATTTTCTTGGGAATGACAATTATAATTAATACTGTTATTGTATCAGAGTCATTTCAGAAATTGTTTGTTGATCAGAATTTCACATCCAAACACTACTAAATATGTTGGAATAAGTTTTTAATTAAGCAGTCAGTTGTATTGATATTTTTTACAAACTTTTTTGTTTTCTAGAAGATGAAGGTGAGAATCAGACAAGATTTGTTGAGATTACTATGTGTTACCATGCACTGTCAGGGCTTCATGAATTGCAGGACCAAGGGTATGTCATGAGTAATATGCCTGAATACAGAGACAGAGTATATATTCTTAATTATCGTTTCATAAGGGAATTTACAAAGGGTGTACAAGATGAATGGACAATAAATGCTATAAACCACTTCAGACCAAGTGAACTTTTAAATTGATGTTGGCGTGGTGTTCAGTCAAGTGAGTGGATATAAACATGGTTTATTAAACAATAGTTTTATTTGTAATACAGTGAAAGTTTATTACATTTGTTCACATAAGTATAGTAATAAAATATTTATCTTTTTATGTCTTTTTTTTTAATACAGCAGGTGCTACTTATTACAGCATGTGGCTGGGACTTCAGAAATTGATGCAGTTAGGCAGCTCATTGAGTAAACATAGAGATAATAATATACAGTCCTGTGATTTGGCATGTGAAAATTTGAATCAATAAAATGGCTGATTCAGATAAGTGGCACTTGCTATATATTCCTGCATTGTCATTGTAATTGATAAATTTTTCCAAGTACTTTATTATATAGTGTAGCATAACAAAAGTATCACGCTAAACATTTAACTTAATGCAACATAAATAAAGAAGAAAAGTTCCATAGTGAGTGAGAAGAATGAATTGTTTTAAGGATTACACTAGAAACTATATATTAAGTCAATAAAATGTTAATAAGAATAAAAAATAACAAAGAAAACCATTGATCAAAATAACTTACTATGTAAAAACCCATAAACCAGCAGTATACCCAGTAGATTGGGGAAGCAGTAAAAAAGGGAAGGACAAGAAAAAGGAAATAAAAGGATGAAAACCATATTAATAATGGAAATGTATAAGGTCAAGAAGCAGAGAGGCCACAAGACCAGAAATGACTAATATAATAATGAAGAAAGGACAAAATAGGTCAAGATTCCTACAAAGAGCCTAGAAACAAGAAGAGTTATTCAAAAAAAATGTTAATAACGGAATACATACCATTGAAAAAAATTAAAACCAATATATTTAGACCCAGTAACAAGTTACAAGATACAATCCAAAGAGAACCGAATTGTAAACTAGTCATAAGTATAATATGTGAAAAATTATTAAAAAGACTACCATTAATGTAGACAAAAATAAGTGACACACTATAATAAAGTGTAGTATAAGAAATAGAAATTTATTTAAAAAGACTACCATTAATGTAGACAAAAATAAGTGACACACTATAATAAAGTGTAGTGTAAGAAATCTATTAAAAAAGACTACCATCAGTGTAGGGAAATATTATATAAAAAAATAAAAGACAGTCTAATGACTGAGGTCAATTTTGATAGTAAAAGTGTTTTCAAAAATTAAGTAGTATAAGAAAATAATAAGTATAAGATGTTTTTATTTTTTTTTTAATTGTGTTACCAAAAATAATTATAATGAACACAAGAGACAGTTAATAACTGAAGGTGTCATTAATTATAAGATGTTTTTATTTTTTTTTCATTGTGTTACCAAAAATAATTATAATGAACACTAGAGACAGTTCATAACTGAAGGTGTCATTAATTATAAGATGTTTTTATTTTCATTTTCATTATATTACCAAAATAGTTATAAGGAACACAAGAGACAGTTGATAACTGAAAGTGTTATTAGGCATAAGATGTTTTTATTATGTTTGAGTGATACAAAAAAAGAAGTTAGTAGATATAAGATATTCTGTTATATTTTTAAATCATGTTATTTAATTTTCAAGTTTGTAAGGCAGAGAGGCAAGTAGGAAATAGAAATGTAATAATTTTGTTCAAAACTGTAAACCATATATAATGTACAAGCAGATTAGCTAAGGCACCACTTTTGAAAACACAGACTAGTAATGTAAACCCAAAACTATCTATCAGAGAATCAAACTACATAATAAGGGATAGAATTCAATACATACAACACAGAAATTGAAAATATAATTAATACAGATACAATTAATAGCGAATGGAATGACAAAGGAAAGAAAATTAACTTCTTTTGGAAACAAATAATACTAGGCCTATAATGGTAATCAAATCAGACTAAACAGTAAATTAATCAATATTGAAGTGTTTTAACAACAAAATTATTAACAACAAAGATAATCACAGAGTTATTAAGATTATTCCATGGAAATATTATCAGAAAAAACACTTAAAAACCATTTAAACACTAAATTTGTACAAAATATGAGGCATACAATAATTATAAAAAATTGTAATTTTTGGGCTTAAATGAACTTGAAACAAACCCAGCTATATATCCAAATATGTAAAATTAATTAATCAATATTACTGAGTAGTTAGATTTATGTAAAATTAAGAAATATTTGAAATACAGTAAAAAATAAGAAAACTTATTATGTATATTTAGATGGTGAACCAAGTCTTAGACAGATATTTTTATAATTGAACAATATAAAGAGGAAAAAGACATATCACAAATTACCCTAAAACGACGACGTTCAGAGTTTAGTCTATTGTTAATCGTGAAGACGACTAGTTGAAAAATGTATTAACAGAATACCGAAAAAGAATAATTTTGTGTAAAACAGAGTGTGGTTATGCAGAGTGTAACTGAGGTTATCTAAAAAATGAAAATAACATTAACTAGTAATATTTAACACCTCACTAATTCCAAACAACAGTAATAACATCATCAAACACAAGCACCAGAAATCAACGGCCATTTTGAGACAATTTTGGACCATATTCGCAGAACACATATACACATATTTGAACACCGGACACTTCACAAGAAACCCATCACGAAACAACATCGCAGGAGAAGAGAGGACACTCTACACCATATTCCTGGACCAACACTACTTCGCAGAGAAGGGAATATTCATTTATTTCTGCGGGAGAAGCCCAAACAGTTCATAGCAGCCAAAAGCGAGGTGACGGCAGCCATACTTGATTCCCGAACCAGCACGAGGACACGGCCAGCTTGAAGGGAGTGACGTCATTTCGACGGATGGTTCGATATTAATTTTCCTAATTGACAATTTAAATAATAATATTGTTTTATTTCAGCCATAATAATTTAGTTTAATAATACCTGTAAGAATGTATCTTGTTCCTTGCCCTCTGACCATTTCGACTCGTTAAAAGAACCATAATTACTAACCTTGTAAAAGGTATATTTTGTTAATCTTGTTCGCTACCGACTGGAGCACATATCAGCCAATGCCTTGGCCATGCGCAGTTTGAATGGCGCATAATTTTGAATGTCAATAAATGAACATCATTATTCAGTTACAAGAGTTGTGTTTATTTGTATGATGAATGTTAACTATTTTTTTCTTCTAAACAAAAATAATTTACAGTGCTAGAATAAATATCTGAGAAAAGTACACACACAATTAATTAATAATTAATTAATTAATTAAATTAACCAATTAAACATTTTTACTAAGTATCAGCAAAAATTTCATAACTTACAAAATTTTATTTTATTATCAATCCATCACACTTAATTATAAAACATTATTTATATTTAATTTATTCTTTGTAATTGGTGAATCCAAAGTGGAGCTGTATCATCGGCGAGTTCAACACCAAGATTCAGACAACATAATTCTTGCTATATTTAAGGAGAATAATCTTGGGTGATCACATCAACATAATATCATTATTCATTATTTAATCTTTTTATATTTGTAATAAAAGTTATATTACAAATTGGCTAGCCCAACAGTGGGGCTTTAAGGAGTCAGACTGATCCAGTGATAAAGAACATCAATCATATAATTCTTACTATCTATATTATTTATTTATATTTGTAATAAATTATATTACAAATTGGCGTCCAACTAAAGGGCTTTAAGTAGGAGGTAATAGAGTTATAAAATAAGGACGATTGTCCAATTTCCTATTTTTAGCTCGGCAGCGGTCAATAGGTCGGAAGAAGGAGCGAGATGCACAGGAGAGCTATATCAAGGAAAAGGGCTATGGAGGCCGAGCAGGAGGTAGACATGGAGGATAAAGAGGCGACACCAGTGGAAGATGTGGAGTCGATATTACCGCCAGCAGAACCAAACAAGCCTGCACCACAGGAGGAACAGCCGAAGAAATCCACCACAAAGGAAGAGACAAAATTGGATAGAATGATGGAGATGTTACTCAGAGAATTTAAAACGACAAAGGAAGAGTTGGGTAATAAAATGGAAAAAAATAGTAAGAAGATGGAGGAGAAAATGGAAGAAAATGGTAAGAAGATGGAGGAGAAAATCGAAGAAAACAGTAAGAAGATGAAGGAGGAAATGAAGAATGATAACCAACGATTGAAAGAAGAATTGGGTAATAAAATTGGAGATACCAGTAAGAAGATGGAGAAGATGGAAGCAAACAGTAAGAAGATAGAAGAGAAGATGGAAGACAATATTCAGAAAATTGAGGAGAAAATGGAGGAAATAAAGACTGACAATAAACAGTCGAAAGAGGAATTAACCCAGATAAGCCAAAAACTGGAAGAAACCAACAAGAGGATGGAAGAAACAAGTCAAAAAATGGAAAGCAATAATCAACAATTGAGAGAAGAATTGAAGGAGACGAACCAAGAGAACATGAACCGGTTAGACGGAAGAATGGAAATATTGAAGGAAGATTTGAGCAAGAAAATAGCTGAAAACAATGAAACAATCAGCAAGAAGGTAGAAGAGGAAATAACGGTAATCGAACAAAAGGTTACAAGAGCTGACGAAAGATGGAGTCAAACCGAACGAGAAGTACAGAGTATCAAGACAGAAATAAACACTAAGGTAAACAACATTGAAGAAACGACTAGGAAGACATTGGAGGAAAGACTAAAAGAAACACGTGAAGACTGGGAGCGAGTGCAGGACCGATTCACAGAAAAATGTGACGGCATTGAAGCTACTGTGACCAGTATCAACAGTCAGGTGCGACAGAACCAAACAGATATAGACCTGTTCCATAGTCGACCGACAAGCATTACCAGTTGTCCTAACAACGAGAATCGTGAAGGAATTAACTTCAGGTTTTATAAAAACAAACCAATGGAGTTCCTAGCCAGAATCGAAGAGTACTTCACCAAACACAGAGGCAATCGCTGGAGGGAGAATAAAGAAGTACTTGACGAATCGTTCAAGGAGATACCAGATAATTGGTGGATGGCGATAAGAGACGAAGTGACCGACTACCAACAATTCAAAAGGCTATTCAAAGCCAAATATTGGTCTGAATCGACACAAAATATCGCCAGAGACGGGATCTGTCATGGAAAATACAACCCGTATGGAAACCAGACTCTAACAGCGTACTTTTTGGGAAAGGTGTGCGTGGCCAAACATCTAGAGCCCAGAATACCGGAAGAATGCCTGGTCAGCAAGCTCTCATACCATTATGAGGAAGATATAATAAGAGCTAGAAGAAACAGTCAAATAAAGACTGTACAAGCAATGACCGAGCTCTTAGAAATGTATGAGCATGAAGACTATTACCGCCAAAGTCGCAGGAGATATGAAAAGCCGGAACCAAGCAGTAACACCAATAATTCGAGTAATAATAATCGGCAGAATGTGGGTAACAACAATAATTATAATTCCGCAAATCGGAATAATGCCGAATACAATTATAATACCCGTAATAACTATAATGTACCTAGATTTAATAACAATAATAATAATAATCATGTTCCTCGCATTAATAATAATGACAGCAACAAAAACAATAATAATAATAATAATAATAATAATAATAACCGTCCACAAAACAACAACGGTTATTATAATAATAACCGTAATTATGTTCCAAATGGTCAGAGGAACCCCAACCCCTCTAATAACAATTATCATAGTAATTATAACAGGAATTACCCGAATGGAGGTAATAACAATAATTACAGGACATATCGACCCCATATTAACTACATCAGAGCGGAAGGCAGTGGACAGAGGAGGTACCAGCCTCAACGAAGGAGCCGATATTACGAGTACGAGACCTTTCAAGGAAGTCAGGGAAGTAATCGTTACAGAGAGTACGAGCCCAGACGTAGTTCTAGCCTGGACAATCAACGAAGACTACCTGTAACGGAAGCCCAACAGGACGTTCATGCTGAACCGAATGAAGCAGTTTCAGGACTCCAAGCTGATGCTTCCAACAGCCTAATCCGTAATGATGCGGAACATTTAAACGAACGGAGGCAGTAATAAACTCCAATAACCCTTTACTGCTCCAATCTGCTGGGTTTAACCAAGGAATAAATTTGAAGAAAGACAAAAAAAAAATTTACAATAATATACAGTAATTATTTGAAAGATATCCGTAAGGACCTGCTAGAAGAAAGCGAAATTAACATTAATAATAATGACAATGAAATAATATATATCATTGCAGAAATTGAGGGTATTTCTGTTCCTATAATGATAGACACTGGAGCCAATGTCTCTATAATAAATCGTAATGAGTTGGACCGGATACAGCAGGAATGCCACAAAAACTTACCGGTACTACCTATTAATAATATTGTACTTGTAGGAGCTACCGGCAGACAGAACAAGACCATAAGAAAACAGGTATCCCTAAGTGTCAACAGTCAGGGCATTAGTGTGGATATGATATTTCTTGTTGCAGCCGGATTACCTTTCAACATCATGATAGGATGTGACATATTGCGCAGAAACTCAGCAGTTATCGACTTGTGCCGAGGAAAGGTATCACTCTTTTCTGAAGGTTCGACCTGGGTAGCCAATTTAACTAACAACAAGATGTTAGACTCCAGACAACTCCTCGACCATAAAAATAAGGTGAATTACTTGTCAAACTACTCGACAAACAACAAGCCAGTACATCAGGATGCGGAGGATGACCTATGGCAACAAAAGATTCGGGAGATACGTAACTTCCAATGCCATAATACTACCGAGCAATTAGAGGAAAACCAGCTGAATCAATTGGTCAACATATATGAAAAATATCGAGCTGTATTTTCGGACGAACCTGGAAAGATCCGGAACTACCAATGTTCCATACGATTCAGAGAACCAGTAGAATTTAATCGAAAGTCGTATCCCATAGCACAATCTTTGAAGGAAGCCGTACGCACAGAGATCCAGAATATGATCAGTAAAGATATTATCGAAAGCAGTCAATCGCCATACACTAGCCCAATTGTGGCTATACAAAAGAAAAATGGGAAGGTAAGGCTTTGCCTTGACGCACGTGAGATAAATAAAATGATAATTAACGATCGTACCTCACCTGGCGAAATTGATGAGATATTGAAGAGATTTCACGGAACGAAGTTCATTACCACTTGGGATACCGTTTGCGGCTATTGGCAGGTGGAGTTGCACCCAGCAAGCCGGCAATACATGGCGTTCATCTTCGAAGGGCGCAATTATCAGTTTAAGAGGTTGCCCTTCGGGTTGGTGAACTCAGTAGCTGTTTTTGTCGCCTGTATGGATCATATACTCGGACCAGAAGCGCTCCAATTCACGACTGTCTATGTTGATGATCTCCTAATAACATCAACCAATTGGGAAGAACACTGTTACCATGTGGAGCATGTCTTGAAGAAGCTTGCTGAAAATAATGTTACCCTTAAACTAGACAAGTCCAAGCTTATAGCGAAAGAAGTACAATTCTTGGGTTTCCAGTTAAACAGTCAAGGAATAACACCATCAACAGAAAAGGTAGACGCCATACAACGATTCCCTATACCAAAAAACAGAAGGCAACTACAATCATTTTTAGGCCTGTGTAACTACTATAGGAAGTTCCAAAATAATTATTCCGAACTGACGGCCCGGTTTCAGTACCAGTTATCGTCCAAGAATAAATGGCGATGGGGTCAAGAACAAGACGAAACCTTCAAATCAATTAAGGAGAAGTTCTTAGAAGCAGTAATGCTCAACCATCCGGATTTTAACCGACCCTTCTTTCTAAACTGTGACGCTAGTAACATTAGCTTGGGATCAACACTGTACCAAGAAGATGAAAGTGGAAACCATCTAGTAGTGAGCTTTGCTAGCAGAACCCTTAACCAGTGTGAAAAGAACTATAATGTGACGGAAAAAGAACTGCTAAGTGTAGTCTTTGCCTGCAGGAAGTTTCGGACGTATATCCTCGGATATCCAGTGACCGTTCGAACAGATCACAAATCAATATCATTTCTGAGAAGATGCAAGTTAAGCCATGGTAGATTGACCAGATGGGTACTCGCCCTGCAGGAATACGATATACAGTGGGAGTATGTTCCTGGAAGTAAAAATGTAGTAGCCGACGTATTGTCGAGAGTAAATCTGGAAGAACAAACGTTCGAAGGCGAAAAGGAGAGCATTTTGAAAATCTATAATATTATTAAGGACAGATCCGATTTAGAAAAGATAGTGCAGGACATCAGCAAACACCAGCAGTCCGACCCGAAGTTAAACCACATTAAACTTCGTCTCTCCAACCAAGATGACACAATAACCAAATTTTATTGTGTTCATAACGGGATATTATTCATCAAAGCATCCCTTGATGAAGAGATATGGAAGATCATGATCCCTACTACAATCGAAAAGGATATCATCCTGGACTATCATCTACGATACGGTCACATGGGAGCCATGAAGGTGATCAAGGCGATAGAAGAGAATTGTCATATAAAAAGTATCAATAGAAAGACGAGAAACTACCTCAAAACCTGTTTGATATGTCAATTGGTGAAAACCAACAATGAGAGAAAAGAGGGTATGATGATACCAATTACCTCACAAGCCAAACTGGAAAAGGTCTTTCTGGACATATGTGGTCCATTTCCCCGCAGTGGCGGACGCCATCGATACAAATACATTATTATCATGATGGATCATTTCACAAAACTGTACCCTGTGAACAGAGCCACCACTTTAAAGACTCTAGGAATAATAACAAACCATTACATTCCAGAGATACGGAGCCCGGCATCCATAATCACAGACCATGGAACGCAATTTAAGGGTTGGAGGTGGAGAAACACTCTAAATACGTTGGGCATTAAGACATACAAGACATCTGTCTACCACCCCAGCAGCAATCCAGCGGAGAGGGTACTGCGAGAAGTCGGAAGAATATTACGGACTTATTGCTATAATCAACAAAAGAAGTGGCAAGAATATTTATTAGCTACTGAAGAATTCCTTAATTTATCATATCACCCCGCTATAGGTACCACGCCATACACGGCAATGTATGAAAAACCGCCTCCAAGAGAAATACAAGACATAATAGAGTTCCCCATGAGTCAAGAATACAAATTCAATCGAATCAGATTCTACAATAAATTGGCAGAAGACCAGGAAAGGCGCAAGAACAAGTATCAAAAGGCGATTAAGAAAATAATAAGCTATGAAGTCGGAGAAAAGGTACTGCTAAAAAACAGGGAATTACCCAGTACTTTGGAAGGCATTACCAAAAAGTTGTTACTGCTGTATACCGGCCCATACCTGATTATTAAAAACAATAATAACAATACGTATGTACTAAAGGATATCATTTCAAATAAAGTAAAAGGAACTTATAATCAATTACCCATTAAAAAATATTTAGAGGAGAAATGAGAAAAAAAAAAATTTTCCAAATTCAAAAATTAGTAAGTACAACTTACACTGATCATTTGAAAGATTATTATGAATGAAGAGAAAAGAATTTGAGGAATAAAAAAAAAATTTTTCAAAATTCAAAAACTTAGTAAGTACAACTTACACCAAACATTCAAAGATTTATGAATGAAGAAACAAAAAGAATTTTGATGAAAAAAAAAAAAAAGATTTCCAAATTCAAAAAATCAGTAAGTACAACTTACACCAAATATTCGAAGAATTATGAAGAAACAAAAAGAATTTTGATGAAATAAAAAATTTCAAAATTCAAAAAACTTAGTAAGTACAACTTACACCAAACATTTGAAAGACTATTATGAATGAAGAGAAAAGAATTTTGAGGAATAAAAATTTTCAAAATTCAAAAATTAGTAAGGACAACTTGCACTGATCATTCGAAGACTATTATGAATGATGAAAAAAGAATTTTGATGAATAAAAATTTTCAAAATTCAAAACAATAATAAGTACAAATTACACCAAAATATTTGAAAAACAACTATGAATAAGAAAGAATTTAGTTGAATAAAAATATCTAAAGTTAAAAGATAGTAAGCTTATATCATTACTCATACGAATGATGAGAAATAACTCATAAATATGAAAAAAAGATTTTGTAAGAAAGAGATACAAAATTCTAAAGGAGAAAGGAAACCAGAATATCATATGACTTAATCGAAACAACTTAACCAAACTAACAAAGAAAATAATTTAATAAAAATGGAACAATGAAGAAGGACTAACTCAGTAAAGACCAAATAGTGAGACCAGAAACCAAAAACCCTGATACTATTAATGATAATGTTGTTGCAATAACCACTGTTATAGTGAAAGTGATAAAGAATTAATTCATGTTATACCATGAGCAATAAAAATAACTCATTGGATACCAGATGGTAGAAAGAATAAATATAAATACTAATTACTAAGTAAACATGATGAAGTGATGAAATGTATATTATACCACATACCTAAACCACATAATATGGAATAAGCTTTAAGAGAGAAGAAGAGTCCAGTGTATAAAAGTATTAATTAATATAAAGTATTATGAAGTGAAGAATCTAAAGATGTTTATTTTAGTCAAAAGAGACTACTTTTACTGTTTATTTATTTTTATGACTGGATGTAGAAAATGCCATCCATCTTATATTTTGAGCAGAGATGATAATGCCTCTGGACTCAATTAATTGAAGTATTGGACAGCAGGGATTGAAGCCAAAAGTGCCACTCTGAACTGTTCCAATTAATTTGTTAGGGAATGTTAGGGAGTAAACATACTGGTGAGGAAGCACCAAATAAGAAAGGATATAAAATGATAATGTTATACACAAGATTGAAGATCACTTATTAATGAAGAAAGAAACTAATGAAGGAGATACACATCATCTGAGAGGAAGCAACGGTGGAAAAAGAAGGTATATAAAGTGAAAACATGTAATCACGAAGAAAATATGGTAAATACAAAAGAATTAGTAGTAATTATTTCATCCATACTAAGAGTATGATCTGAACTAATCACTTTTACAGGAGAGCATATGTAGCATAACAAAAGTATCACGCTAAACATTTAACTTAATGCAACATAAATAAAGAAGAAAAGTTCCATAGTGAGTGAGAAGAATGAATTGTTTTAAGGATTACACTAGAAACTGTATATTAAGTCAAAAAATTGTTAATAAGAATAAAAAATAAAGAAATACCATTGATCAAAATAACTTACTATGTAAAAACCCATAAACCAGCAGTATACCCAGTAGATTGGGGAAGCAGTAAAAAAGGGAAGGACAAGAAAAAGGAAATAAAAGGATGAAAACCATATTAATAATGGAAATGTATAAGGTCAAGAAGCAGAGAGGCCACAAGACCAGAAATGACTAATATAATAATGAAGAAAGGACAAAATAGGTCAAGATTCCTACAAAGAGCCTAGAAACAAGAAGAGTTATTCCAAAAAAATGTTAATAATGGAATACATACCACTGAACAAAATTAAAACCAATATATTTAGACCCAGTAACAAGTTACAAGATACAATCCAAAGAGAACCGAATTGTAAACTAGTCATAAGTATAATATGTGAAAAATTATTAAAAAGACTACCATTAATGTAGACAAAAATAAGTGACACACTATAATAAAGTGTAGTATAAGAAATAGAAATTTATTTTAAAAGACTACCATTAATGTAGACAAAAATAAGTGACACACTATAATAAAGTGTAGTGTAAGAAATCTATTAAAAAAACTACCATCAGTGTAGGGAAATATTATATAAAAAAATAAAAGACAGTCTACTGACTGAGGTCAATTTTGATAGTAAAAGTGTTTTCAAAAATTAAGTAGTATAAGAAAATAATAAGTATAAGATGTTTTTATTTTTTTTTTAATTGTGTTACCAAAAATAATTATAATGAACACAAGAGACAGTTAATAACTGAAGGTGTCATTAATTATAAGATTTTTTATTTTCATTTTCATTATATTACCAAAATAGTTATAAGGAACACAAGAGACGGTTGATAACTGAAAGTGTTATTAGGCATAAGATGTTTTTATTATGTTTGAGTGATACAAAAAAAGAAGTTAGTAGATATAAGATATTCTGTTATATTTTTAAATCATGTTATTTAATTTTCAAGTTTGTAAGGCAGAGAGGCAAGTAGGAAATAGAAATGTAATAATTTTGTTCAAAACTGTAAACCATATATAATGTACAAGCAGATTAGCTAAGACACCACTTTTGAAAACACAGACTAGTAATGTAAACCCAAAACTATCTATCAGAGAATCAAACTACATAATAAGGGATAGAATTCAATACATACAACACAGAAATTGAAAATATAATTAATACAGATACAATTAATAGCGAATGGAATGACAAAGGAAAGAAAATTAACTTCTTTTGGAAACAAATAATACTAGGCCTATAATGGTAATCAAATCAGACTAAACAGTAAATTAATCAATATTGAAGTGTTTTAACAACAAAATTATTAACAACAAAGATAATCACGGAGTTATTAAGATTATTTCATGGAAATATTATCAGAAAAAACACTTAAAAACCATTTAAACACTAAATTTGTACAAAACATGAGGGCATACAATAATTATAAAAAATTGTAATTTTTGGGCTTAAATGAACTTGAAACAAACCCAGCTATATATTCAAATATGTAAAATTAATTAATCAATATTACTGAGTAGTTAGATTTATGTAAAATTAAGAAATATTTGAAATACAGTAAAAAATAAGAAAACTTATTATGTATATTTAGATGATGAACCAAGTCTTAGACAGATATTTTTATAATTGAACAATATAAAGAGGAAAAATACATATCACAAATTACCCTAAAACGACGACGTTCGGAGTTTAGTCTATTGTTAATCGTGAAGACGACTAGTTGAAAAATGTATTAACAGAATACCGAAAAAGAATAATTTTGTGTAAAACCGAGTGTGGTTATGCAGAGTGTAACTGAGGTTATCTAAAAAATGAAAATAACATTAACTAGTAATATTTAACACCTCACTAATTCCAAACAACAGTAATAACATCATCAAACACAAGCACCAGAAATCAACGGCCATTTTGAGACAATTTTGGACCATATTCGCAGAACACGTATACACATATTTGAACACCGGACACTTCACAAGAAACCCATCACGAAACAACATCGCAGGAGAAGAGAGGACACTCTACACCATATTCCTGGACCAACACTACTTCGCAGGGAAGGGAATATTCATTTATTTCTGCGGGAGAAGCCCAAACAGTTCATAGCAGCCAAAAGCGAGGTGACGGCAGCCATACTTGATTCCCGAACCAGCACGAGGACACGGCCAGCTTGAAGGGAGTGACGTCATTTCGACGGATGGTTCGATATTAATTTTCCTAATTGACAATTTAAATAATAATATTGTTTTATTTCAGCCATAATAATTTAGTTTAATAATACCTGTAAGAATGTATCTTGTTCCTTGCCCTCTGACCATTTCGACTCGTTAAAAGAACCATAATTACTAACCTTGTAAAAGGTATATTTTGTTAATCTTGTTCGCTACCGACTGGAGCACATATCAGCCAATGCCTTGGCCATGCGCAGTTTGAATGGCGCATAATTTTGAATGTCAATAAATGAACATCATTATTCAGTTACAAGAGTTGTGTTTATTTGTATGATGAATGTTAACTATTTTTTTCTTCTAAACAAAAATAATTTACAGTGCTAGAATAAATATCTGAGAAAAGTACACACACAATTAATTCATAATTAATTAATTAATTAAATTAACCAATTAAACATTTTTACTAAGTATCAGCAAAAATTTCATAACTTACAAAATTTTATTTTATTATCAATCCATCACACTTAATTATAAAACATTATTTATATTTAATTTATTCTTTGTAATTGGTGAATCCAAAGTGGAGCTGTATCATCGGCGAGTTCAACACCAAGATTCAGACAACATAATTCTTGCTATATTTAAGGAGAATAATCTTGGGTGATCACATCAACATAATATCATTATTCATTATTTAATCTTTTTATATTTGTAATAAAAGTTATATTACAAATTGGCTAGCCCAACAGTGGGGCTTTAAGGAGTCAGACTGATCCAGTGATGAAGAACATCAATCATATATAATTCTTACTATCTATATTTTTTATTTATATTTGTAATAAATTATATTACAATAGTTAAAACTGGCTTATCACAGTGTATAATGGCATTGCTGTATGTTGAAGTAAATATGAATTGCATCTTATTGCTATTACCCTGTGTGAATTGTTAGATTTTATATCAGTATATAAGCATATACTAATTTTTTGTATGAGTCGTGGGTACTAGTGCTGTATGAATGAGCCAGTTCCTACATACAGTGGAACCCGTTTAACACGAAATGACAGGGACCAGCTGTTTTTTTCGTGTTAACCGAATGTCGTGTTAACGGACAAAAAGTGAAACAAAATGAGATACAGAAGTAGACTGTAAATGGTCAAATTCTGAAGAGATTACTTACTGAATTGTGTAGTAAAATAAATCAATAAAGAATATTCAAAAGGTACTTACATATGAACATTACATATTACATATTTATCCTCCTGGACTATTATACAGTAATTAATTTTTCTTAAAATGTAAAGTTATTGTAGTAACAATGTTCAATTCTTTTTAAAATAGTCCGTTATTTTCTTTTGTACAGAATTCTGCACTACTTGATTTTCAATAAATTGTTCTAGTTTATCGACGTGCTCAAACATTTCACCTTCCGAGCTGGCTTCTAAAAATCAACGAACACGTCTCAGCAATGAAAGCGTAGCGTATCGGTAGCAGTAGGAACTCCTGTCATATCATTTTCCATGTCAAGTTCGTCGGCACTCTCATCATTTTCACAGTTTTCAGCTTGCACTATTTCTACGATATCACTGTCTGTTAATACGGGAGCCGTAGTTATGTTCTCATCGACAGACATGTACTCATTTAGAGAAACTGAAACATTTAATGCCGATGATACGCGATTAAACATTTCAGACAGGGTAGGCCCAATTTCACTTTCTTCGCATTCGGTTTGTTGAATCTCTGAATTCAAAATGAATCGAGCATGAGTGATACAATTTTCAATAGTTTTAGGTGTCACGAGGTTCCATGCTGTTCGCAACAAATTACAAGCATCCAGTAAATTTACACAGAAATTGTTTTTCGCCTCTATAGCGTCCAAGTATTTCCACAGAAGTAATTTTCTATACTGGAATTTTAAATTCTGAATAATCCCTTGATCGCAAGGTTGTAGGACACGTGGTAGAAAAATAAGTTTGACTGCCGTCAGTTCTACATCACTCGAGTGGGCAGTACAGTTATCAACAATTAACACAACTTTTCTCTTCTGAGAAGCGAAATGTTTTTCTAACGAAACTAACAATTCAGTAAATATTGTAGACAAAAAGTAAAACAAAATGAGATACAGAAGTAGACTGTAAATGGTTAAATTCTGAAGAGATTACTTACTGAATTGTGTAGTAAAATAAATCAATAACGAATATTCAAAAGGTACTTACATATGAACATTACATATTACATATTTATCCTCCTGGACTATTATACAGTAATTAATTTTTCTTAAAATGTAAAGTTATTGTAGTGACAATGTTCAATTCTTTTTAAAATAGTCCGTTATTTTCTTTTGTACAGAATTCTGCACTACTTGATTTTCAATAAATTGTTCTAGTTTATCGACGTGCTCAAACATTTCACCTTCCGAGTTGGCTTCTAAAAATCAATGAACACGTCTCAGCAATGAAAGCGTAGCATATCGGTAGCAGTAGGAACTCCTGTCATATCATTTTCCATGTCAAGTTCGTCGGCACTCTCATCATTTTCACAGTTTTCAGCTTGCACTATTTCTACGATATCACTGTCTGTTAATACGGGAGCCGTAGTTATGTTCTCATCGACAGATATGTACTCATTTAGAGAAACTGAAACATTTAATGCCGATGATACGCGATTAAACATTTCAGACAGGGTAGGCCCAATTTCACTTTCTTCGCATTCGGTTTGTTGAATCTCTGAATTCAAAATGAATCGAGCATGAGTGATACAATTTTCAATAGTTTTAGGTGTCACGAGGTTCCATGCTGTTCGCAACAAATTACAAGCGTCCAGTAAATTTATACTGAAATTGTTTTTCGCCTCTATAGCGTCCAAGTATTTCCACAGAAGTAATTTTCTATACTGGAATTTTAAATTCTGAATAATCCCTTGATCGCAAGGTTGTAGGACATGTGGTAGAAAAATAAGTTTGACTGCCGTCAGTTCTACGTCACTCGAGTGGGCAGTACAGTTATCAACAATTAACACAACTTTTCTCTTCTGAGAAGCGAAATGTTTTTCTAACGAAACTAACAATTCGGTAAATATTGTAGACGTCATCCATGCTCGTTTGTTACTGTACATTCTACTGGTAATGTTTTAACATTTTTAAAACAGTGAGGCTTTAAACTCATTTTTAAAACAGCAAGGCTTTAAACTTTTACCTATAACAAGTAACGGACGTATTTCTGACCCATCACTGTCACTCTCTCTTTGGACTTTTTACCGCCAGTGCATTGTTCACCTTTAAATGAAAGTGTTTTATCTGGTATGCAACAGAAAAATAGTCCTGTTTCATCCCCATTGAAAATATCTTTTCGTGGGTAGTCTTTTAAAATTGCAGGTAGCGTAGATTGCAACCAAGATGATGTCATTTCTTGTGATACCTCTCTTGACTTGCCACAGATGTTTTGTACGTTATACCGTTTCGTTTTTTGAATCTTTCTAGCCAATCACTGCTTGCAGTGAAATCCAAGTTCATCTCTTCAGCAAAAACGTTTGCTTTCTCCATTAGCAGTGGTCCAGAAATAGGAGCATCTTGTGATCTCGCTTGCTTAAACCAGACAAGAAGAGCAGCTTCCATGTTTTCGTGGTCAGCCTTACGGAAACATTTTCTGTCTGGTTCAAACTTGCTCAACTCATACAGCTCTAAAATTTTATCTCTGTTTTTTATTATTGTAGATAACGTCAAGTTTGGTATACCGAATTTTTTACAGATCTCTGTTTTAGATAGAATACCCTCGTTAACAGCTTGAAGGAGTTCAATTTTTATTTTTAATATGGAATTTTGTTTACGCACTTTCTTCTCCATTTTAGACACTTTGACACTGCAAAAACGAAATTTACATAATCGTAACCTCACTTAGCACCTGTATGTACACGTAGGCCAAAGTCACTTAATACTGTACTGAAGACCGTAAAAGACTAAAAATAAACAAGCTACTGTAAATCTTACAGCTGAGTAAATTTTTCCACAAAAACGTTATCCGTACCGTACTGCGAACACCACCACACGCACAGAATACTGTAAGTGGACTGAAGTCACTAACTTGGCAACAAAAACTGCACCCTGTAATGTAACGGAATGGCAGTGTATTCGGGGAAATGAATAACACATTTGGTACAGAGGTAAACAGCTTGGTACAGTACTGTATACAATAGCAGGTATAAAGACGTAACATACCAAGCAGCTGTTTATTCTTTACACCTACACATAGCACAGATTCCTTTACATTGGGACATTGTAAACACGTTTCAGGGCGTGGATGTATGGATTTATTTATTATGCAGCTAATGAAAAGCCAGCAAAAATTTCGTTTTAAGCGATATTTCATAGGTTAAACCTTCGTGTTAACCGTACAAACTGTAACTGAAAAGTACATACAGCGATTGGGACCTGAGTCACATTTCGTGTTAACCATTTTTATGTTAAACGGGTTCCACTGTACTTCTTTAGATTGAACGAACAGCATGGTTCTGAGATTCGGCAGGAACAGTTAATCACGCTGTGATACATGGAAACCAACATCATTCATTTTGTTTCAGTCAAAGGCTGATTCATACAAGGTCAGTAGAATGATTATTAGAGGGCTAATAATAAAATAATAGGTCTAAATATGTTATGAAAAGTTTTTGACAAAGGTAGTAATTTCAAAAAGATTCATAAATTAGAATTCAAACAAATTAAACAAGACTTCAGCAAAAGTTTCAGCAAACAAGGTTATGTTTTCCAGTAAACAGACCACTGTTAAAAATGAAAGCTGAATTCTGTGCAAAACATTAGGATCTTAACGGTCATGACGGTTGGCTGGTAAAATTCAAGCAACTGCATAAATGATTTTTACTTGGTAGTGATTCAGTTCCATCTAAATTCAGTACTCATTGATGGTCTCCTGAATTTTCAGAATTGTCAACAGAAGAAACATCAGACAATCTACAGGGTGCGGCTAAAAGACCTGACGGTTTTTAATTAATAACAACTCGCATTAGTCAACATTTTTACACGTTTATTTTTTTAATACATTAGGGTACATATGCCATGTAACAACCAATTAAATATTCATGAAAACTAAGTCTTAGGATTTAAAGATGATGTCATCCAAATGGAGTCCATTTTTTGCCATGCACTCGTCAAGTCTTCTGGAAAAGCTGTCAAAAACACGCCCCCACATTTGATTTGATATGGTAGCGATTTCCTGGCATATTGCCCCTTTCAGTTCGTCCAATCTGCGTGGTTTGTTTACGTACACTCTTGATTTAAGGAACCCCCACAAGAAAAAGTCACAGATGCTGAGGTCTGGGGAATGGGCGGACCAAGCAATGTCACCATTACGAGAGATTAGGTACCCAGGAAACTTTACTTTCAAGTAATCCATCACAATGTTAGCTGTGTGAGCAGTTGCCCCTTCTTGCTGAAACCAGACATGGTTGCAAAGTAGGCGTCTCCTTCTTAGTTCGGGTATCAGGAAATGTAGCATTGACAGGTAATGGGCTGCATTCACTGTAACTGTTTGCCCATTCTCCTCAAAAAAGTATGGCCCAATGATACAATTCTTCGTACCTCCACACCACACTGTCACTTTCGCACTATGAAGGGGGTTCATACAGCTCTTTAGGGTTTGTATCCGACCAATAACGGAAGTTTTGTTTGTTTACATAGCCAGACAAATGTAAATGAGCTCTGTAGCTCATTATGAGAATCGTGTCATCAGTCATCAAGTCAATCATTTGTTCTGAAAATGTTGTACGACGGGCGTAATCTTGAGGCTTCAACTGTTCAACGATGGCCATTTTGTAAGGGTGGAAGTGCAAATCAAAATGCAGTATTCACTGTACAGTGCGATCGGAAAGACGCATAACAACAGCGTGTTTATGAGCTGGCCGGTGCGGGCTTGCCTCCACAGCTTGTTTTATTCGCTCAATGTTTTCTGGTGTTCTGGCTGACCATGGACAACCTGTTGACTTACGTTTTAGAGCTGAACCTGATTTTCTGAAGTTTTTCACCCATGACAAAATTGTGTTTCGGGATGGAACAAGATGGAACTCTTCGACCCACGTTGAAATGCTGGTGAAACTGACGGGTAGCAACACAAGAATCGCCACTTTTAAAAAACGCTTCAATTATAAAAGCACGGTGCACACCTGACCACTGCTCCATGGCTACTGAAATGGCGCTGTGAACCAAAACGGCGTCGAGTATGCAGTTGATCAAGCCACTCCCCGCCACCACTCTATGCTTACTCGTTCTGCTGTGCATCGATGAAAACCGTCAGATCATTTTGCCTCTCCCTGTATCTAAGGAAGATGATTATGAAGCGTTTACCTAATGTTGTATTCATCTCATCAACTGCGTCTTCTGATTATTCTTTCCCTCATCCAAACTTCTAACCTTTTCATGTATTTGATTTTTTTTTTGTCTAATTATCAGATTTGTGAAATCTGTGCAGTCACTTGTTGAATAGTTCTTACACGTCTGTGAGTGTAAACATTTTATATTTTCTTGCTATCTTATTTCTGAAGGTGGTTCATATAAGTGCATAAGGTGGTTCATATAAGTGCATTGGCACTGAAGTAATAATGGTAAGAAGGCAACCGTAACACTTTATGGTCGTTTGTATAATTCAACTACTTGATGTTTTTAAAATACCGGTTTGTATTTACAGTTTTTTAAAGGTTGCATTTTTTTCAGTGTATTATTGAATGGAATATTGTTTTGAATCAGCCATTCAATGATGTCACTTTTTCTTTAACTTTGAGTCGGGTAGTTAATGATTCGAGTGTTTTGGTATGTATTCCAAAAGTAAATTATCCTTTCTTTATAAAAGTAGCTCCATTCATTTCTTTGTAAAAATCTTAAATTTTTTTGACGTAAATATTTTTAATAGGGTACCAGCATGAATTATGATAATTCTTTGTCCTTTCTAGTTGGCTTTTTTTTTTGTGAAAGATTTAGCAAACTGTTGGTCCATGATTTAGCAACTGTATTTCCAGTGTTAAGCCATGTTTCATCAATAACACAGGATTTACTGGAATCCTCTTTTCTTTTTACATGTTACAAGAAATGGCATCACCAGTTAATGATTTCTTTCATTTCTTTCTAACATAAATTTTCTGTTATTAACTTTTTTCCTATTTTTTAAGTTTTTAAAATATTTTTTTGGAGTAATACTGCTGCTACTGAACAGATCAATTTTTAATCTTTGTTATGCTATCGGAAGTTACCTTCTCTGATAGTATATATAATAACGTGTTGCGTACTTAAGTAAAAATTTCAACATCCTTCTTTTTGGGTTTTTATAAGGGCATGGGATTTATTCAGCTGGCACTGCACTGGTCTTTGATGCAGCTGTCTGATTTGAAAAGTACTTACTATTAATTGTTTCAAAAAGACATTTAATAAAGTTAACATTTCTATCGGTATGGAGAACCATACATCACTTCCATATTCTAAGATTTATATTTAAAATCATTTTCAGCCAAACAGCCAGGGAAGGAATTTTAACAAAAAAATACTTCTTTGTTGCCAATAACGTAGTACACATATAAAAAAAAATTATCCCCTCCCCCTTCAACTATAATTTTGATTTATAGAAAATTACTCCCAGCCCGTTCAACTAGCCTCTACATTTATAGATATTTCATCTATGTTTCTACAGTGGATTATTAAGATCTTATCAGGATACTTTATCAAAATTAAGTACTTTACTCATGTTACAACAAAAAATGTTTCAGGTAAACTGCCCTTTCCCCGTAACTGATCTTCACCAAAATCAACAGACATTGAGTTCTCTATAGCTCAGGCACATATGTAAAAAATTATTTGATTCTGTTTGAATTTACGGCAGTTATGGTTCGTCATATAAAAAATTACCCATGTTAAAACATACAACATGAGATTTATAAAACATATCTAAGATTTATATTTAAAATCATTTTTGAAATAAAATATTTTCATAGAACCTACTAACGCTGGGGAAATCTGAGGAGCCAATCAGAGTTGGGCCTACCTGTCCCTCTGCTGAATTTGGTGGAAAGCCCTGTCACTGTCGTCAAAGTATCAGCCTTGACAGGGTCCTCTTTTTCTGCAAAATGGGAGAGGCTTGAGATGGAGTGAGTGACATGGTCCCCACCTCAATGAAGAACCCATTGTTTTATAAAAATATATTTAAATTTTGAAAACTGAAAATTCTTTTCTTGTTGTAAATATTTATATTTTATAATCAAAATGACTTTATTTTTGTTACCTGGCAACAAAATTATTTTATTTTAAACAATTATCATTGTTTCAAAAAGTTTAAATAAATTTTCAAGTACTTTACTCTTGTTAAAACGTAAAAGGTTGCAGGTAAACTACCCCTTTCCCTTAACCGATCTTCACCAAAATCGAAAGTCCTTGAGATCTCTACAATTCAGGGATGTATGCAAAACTTTATTTGATTCTGTTTGAATTTGCGGCAGTTATCGTTTTCCATAGAAAAAAAAAACGTTGCAGGTAAACTACCCCTTCCCCTCAACCGATCTTCACCAAAAACAATTGGTCTTGAGTACTCTACAAATCAGGGCTGTATGCAGAAAATTATTTGATTCTGTTTGAACTTGCGGCTGTTATCGTTTGCCATAGGAAATACCCTTGTTAAAACATAAAACGTTACAGGTAAACTACCCCTTTCCCTTAACCGATCTTCACCAAAAACAATAGGTCTTGAGAACTCTACAATTCAGGGCTGTATGCGAAACATTATTTGATTCTGTTTGAATTTGCGGCTGTTATCGTTTGCCAAAAAAAAAATTTCCCTTGATAAAAAAAAACCGTTGCAGGTAAACTACCCCTTTCCCTCAACCGATCTTCACCAAAAACAATAGGTCTTGAGTACTCTACAAATCAGGGCTGTATGCAAAAAATTATTTGATTCTGTTTGAATTTGCGGCAGTTATCGTTTGCCATAGAAAAAAAATCTACAGACAGACAGACACACACACAGACACTTTTCGGAAAACGACTTTTTTTCATGTTTTGAGTGTAGTAGAATCAGAATCTGCAATAATCTCGAACACGATTTTTTTGCCATCACCATACTTCCATTCCTTAAGGAATATGGAAGTAAAAATACTGTAAAACTGAATAAAAATGTGTACTACTGTATGTACAGTGAGAAGTAATCAAATTACAGAAGTTGAAAAATCTATTTCCAACAGCTAAGACTGGTGCAAATCCAATGGATGCAGAGAAGCAATTGCTATACACATTGGTTTTTCTATGCCTACACAATGGTTTGCTACACTAGTTTTGTGTGTGTGTGTCAGTATGGTGACAGAACCAAAGTTTTATAGAGGAAAACTGTAGGGACTGACCGTCTATATGCATATGGAAGTAAAGCTATGTTGATTCTATTAAATCTCACACTTTAGTCCGGTTTCATTTAGTTCTTGTTTAGCAGCATGAGCAGGGGCAGCTCGTTCTTAGGGTGCTAAGGCGCGCGCCCTCCAGTTTAAATCATATCACTAAACAATCCATTGACATCGCTCGTGGAAAGTCATTATATCTTTATTTAATACTTCGGACAAGAGAAAATGTTTTCATGTTAGGTAATAGCAGAAATATTTTCGGAACAGCATCACGGCGCTCTTCCAATCATGCCCATTTCTCCATCCCACACTCTGTCCAACGTTGAATGAACCTGTAAGCTTATAGGCAGTATTTCCACTGGCAATTGGCGCATCTCCTATCGCGCCTCGTTGAGCAAAAAGTGATATGATTCACTCCATACAACTAATCGCAGACTATTGATAGTCTGAGATTTGCTCTTTTAGGTGTTTAGACTTTCTCCGCTGTGATTAATTCAGTGCAGGCATTTGTTTAGTGTTTAGGTTTTGAGTGTGTGTATTTATTTAATAGCGTCACGAATAATTTAGGCAAATATTGAAGTGTCGAATCATTAGGTTTTGTTTTATCATTTTACCCAAGTGTCTTCAGGGAAGAAATAGAAAAGGAGATACAAGCTTCTGAATTTGTGGCAATCGAATGTGACTAGACAACTGATGTGACAAGCCACTGCATATGGTATTAGTTTTTAAATATGTGTTTAAGGGATTGGTATACGAAACGTTTTGCGGATTTCTCAGTCCTGAAGGTAAATATGCAGAAACCTTAGCAAAGTGCATAATGGACAAATAAATCGTCTTCTGCACACATCACAGGAAACGTTAATAGCTGAGACTTATATGGCGTTAATGTTATGTGTAGTTCTGTTGGCGGTGTACAGGCAAAAATTAGAGAAGTGTATCCGCTAGCATAATTTGTACACTGTTACACTCATCAAATAATTTGTTATTAGAAAAAGCAACAAGTGTAAACAACAAAGTTAGAGTTCTTTCTCAAATCTGTCTGCCATTCCAGCACTTTTGTCACACTCATTTCTATGAACGAACGTTTTGGAGGAAGTAATGTAAGCCAGGTTACCCAGAGTTTCTATAACAAAATAGAAATACAACATTCGTACAATCAACATTGTGTACGAAAACCAATAGAAGTTGGAAGAATGTTTTGAAATTTTGAAGAAAATTGTACAAACAAACTCTCAGTTAATGAAGGAATGGTCACCGAGGACTCTTCTGAACAAAATTTCATGTTCTGGTTAACTTTTTTCCATAGAATTCTATATCACATGAATATAATATACCAATAACTACAGAGCAGGAACAAAGGCAGCTGATAAAAGTGACATCGAATTTTTGAAAATGAGATGTAGAAAGGGAGGGAGAAAATAAATAAAATAGAAACACAAATAAACGAGGATTCCTTGAGTAACCAAGAAAAAGGAACAATAATGTTGGATGCAGCACTAGAATACGGGATGCAAAAGAAGTATGTGACATCATTATAACTCAAGTAAAAAGTAGATTTACTTACACGGGTCACCTGGTGGCAGCTTCGTTGACGTCCAATGACGACTTATTTCCACTTTTTTCTACAAACTTTCAAGAAGAAAAATTTTAGCGAGTGATTCAGCATTACCCTTTCTTACATGAAAACAAAGTTTGGAGTGAATTGAAAAAATTATGTTAGCCTACATTATATTAAAGGCACAATAAGACTTCTTAAGTTTATGAAACAAAACGATCTTACGTCAGTTTTCAAAGATGTACTGAAACTTGCCCCTATGATAACTGCAAAACCTGAGCGCTGCTTTTTGACTCTGAAAAGACTAAAAACTTTCTTGAGAAATACAATGAAAAACAAGAGACTGAATGCTCTTGCGATGCTATCCATAAACAAGGAACTTGTTAAAGAAATGAAGGACTTTGATGATAGAGTGCTAGAAAAATTCATTAATTTATACGAAAGGCGAATGGACTTTCTCTACAAATAAATGATCTATTTAGAGTGTAGCTATCATAAAAATAATAGTATAGTGTATTACTTTTTTGTGGGAATAGTATAGTGTAGCATGACAGATAAGCCCATAAAAATGAATGGTGAATTGATCATTAAAATAATATAATAACATGTTTAAATCCGAAGAAAGCAATATAATAAAGAATTAATTCAGAACAACCGTGCAGTACAATCAATGATTAAAAAATATAAGTTCATATAAAATAAATGTTACAAGTGATGAATCATCAAAACCAATTTTAATAACTAAAGGTGAAAAAATATAACCCAGGAAGGTAAGGAGTAGATAAGGAAGAAACCCAGAACATAACTAAACCCACAACGAAAGTTAGGAGTAGATAAGGAAGAAACCCAGAACAAGGCAAGATCCACCATAAAAGGTGATGCATTTGAAGAAACAAGAAGAGTAGGTGAAGAAGGAACCCAAAAACCCGACGACATCCACAAGAAGATGAAGAAAATACAATTATAAGAAACCAGAAGAAAAGAAGACATCGATGAAGAAACAAGAAGAAGACAGCATCCACAAGAAGAAGGAATGCTCTTGTAAAAAACACCCATACCCCAATATAAATGAAAATAATAATAATAAAAAAGTATAACAAAGTATTAATGCAAAAACCCACATGTACAATAGATATAAGACCAAAAAAGTGTATAGAGTAAGAGTTGAAAGTGGACCAAGGTGAAATAATAATATAATACCAAAGAACAAATCTTCATTGTAACCTACAATAGATCTCTTGATTTTAGTAAGACTATATAACCATTTAGAAATAGAATCAAGGAATGTAAAGAGAACCAGTGCAAATTTTAGTATTATAAAAAATGAACCTTATGTTTCATCATTGGCATTTACAAACTATGTAAATAATGAAAATATCGGTATGGAGAACCATACATCACTTCCATATTCTAAGATTTATATTTAAAATCATTTTCAGCCAAACAGCCAGGGAAGGAATTTTAACAAAAAAATACTTCTTTGTTGCCAATAACGTAGTACACATATAAAAAAAAATTATCCCCTCCCCCTTCAACTATAATTTTGATTTATAGAAAATTACCCCCAGCCCGTTCAACTAGCCTCTACATTTATAGATATTTCATCTATGTTTCTACAGTGGATTATTAAGATCTTATCAGGATACTTTATCAAAATTAAGTACTTTACTCATGTTACAACAAAAAATGTTTCAGGTAAACTGCCCTTTCCCCGTAACCGATCTTCACCAAAATCAACAGACATTGAGTTCTCTATAGCTCAGGCACATATGTAAAAAATTATTTGATTCTGTTTGAATTTACGGCAGTTATGGTTCGTCATATAAAAAATTACCCATGTTAAAACATACAACATGAGATTTATAAAACATATCTAAGATTTATATTTAAAATCATTTTTGAAATAAAATATTTTCATAGAACCTACTAACGCTGGGGAAATCTGAGGAGCCAATCAGAGTTGGGCCTACCTGTCACTCTGCTGAATTTGGTGGAAAGCCCTGCCACTGTCGTCAAAGTATCAGCCTTGACAGGGTCCTCTTTTTCTGCAAAATGGGAGAGGCTCGAGATGGAGTGAGTGACATGGTCCCCACCTCAATGAAGAACCCATTGTTTTATAAAAATATATTTAAATTTTGAAAACTGAAAATTCTTTTCTTGTTGTAAATATTTATATTTTATAATCAAAATGACTTTATTTTTGTTACCTGGCAACAAAATTATTTTATTTTAAACAATTATCATTGTTTCAAAAAGTTTAAATAAATTTTCAAGTACTTTACTCTTGTTAAAACGTAAAAGGTTGCAGGTAAACTACCCCTTTCCCTTAACCGATCTTCACCAAAATCGAAAGTCCTTGAGATCTCTACAATTCAGGGATGTATGCAAAACACTATTTGATTCTGTTTGAATTTGCGGCAGTTATCGTTTTCCATAGAAAAAAAAAACGTTGCAGGTAAACTACCCCTTCCCCTCAACCGATCTTCACCAAAAACAATAGGTCTTGAGTACTCTACAAATCAGGGCTGTATGCAGAAAATTATTTGATTCTGTTTGAACTTGCGGCTGTTATCGTTTGCCATAGAAAATACACTTGTTAAAAAAACGTTGTAGGTAAACTACCCCTTTCCCTTAACAACCGATCTTCACCAAAAACAATAGGTCTTGAGAACTCTACAATTTAGGGCTTTATGCAAATAATCTTTTGATTCTGTTTGAATTTGCGGCTGTTATCGTTTGCCATAGGAAATACCCTTGTTAAAACATAAAACGTTACAGGTAAACTACCCCTTTCCCTTAACCGATCTTCACCAAAAACAATAGGTCTTGAGAACTCTACAATTCAGGGCTGTATGCGAAACATTATTTGATTCTGTTTGAATTTGCGGCTGTTATCGTTTGCCAAAAAAAAAAAATTTCCCTTGATAAAAAAAAACCGTTGCAGGTAAACTACCCCTTTCCCTCAACCGATCTTCACCAAAAACAATAGGTCTTGAATACTCTACAAATCAGGGCTGTATGCAAAAAATTATTTGATTCTGTTTGAATTTGCGGCAGTTATCGTTTGCCATAGAAAAAAAATCTACAGACAGACACACAGACACTTTTTGAAAAACGACTTTTTTTCATGTTTTGAGTGTAGTAGAATCAGAATCTGCAATAATCTCGAACACGATTTTTTTTGCCATCACCATACTTCCATTCCTTAAGGAATATGGAAGTAATAATACAACTTTTAAGTGACTTAATTTCTGTACAGAGGTAACATAATACATGTGTTAGCAAAGAACTGCCAATCTGTTTAAATGACATTCATTTAAATGATTAATAAAACAAAAGCAGACACAGAATAAAAAGTGAAGTGACAGGGTACAATTACCCAAAACCCAATTAAAAACAGTTAAAAACTGCTAATAAAACTTAGTATAAGGAATATAGAGAATAAGAGTATAGTAAATAAGGTTTTGTTTATGTAGCATAAGATATTTAAAAATGTATTAGGAATAAGAAAATTTAAACAGTTCAGAACCACTAACATTCTTTAATTGTAAAATATTTGTTACAGGTATCATTGTTAATAATTAAGTAAGATGTTAGAATGGAAAAACATTCTTTATAAATAATATTTGTTATGTATTATTATTAAGCTTTGAGTATAAAAAATGTCTGATTTGTTGAAGACAACTATTATTTGGAATTATTTGTTATATGTTGATAGTATGAAACAAATACTAATTGTTATTTTGTTTAATAGAAGAAAATGTTTAATTTATGTTACAATGTCAAAAAGTCAGAGAGGGTATAACTCAATATGTATTATTTATAAAAATTTGTATGTAAAAACTGTTAGGAATCTAGGCCAAATGTTAAAAACTGAACATCATCAAAACTGAGGAACTAAGTACTTAAATACATTTAAACTGAAGGGATTTAGATAAGGTAAACCAGAAACAAAGCCATGTAATTAGAAATATAACTAAGAAAGATTTTGTAAAATTATAGCCAGAATTATTGATAAAAATGGAAATGACAGAACTCAAAAATTTGGAGAGGGGAGTCATATATTCCAACATAATATTTTAAAACTTAACCAATTCATCTAATTGCAAGAAATTAAAGGAATATAAACCTTTTATTACAATATGAGATTTAATAATCATAAATATAACTTGATAATGGCAGAATTTGGAAAACAACAGGAAGCTAGACCTTAAAATTTAGAATATACAAAATGAAGAAAAAATTATCAATTTTAGATCAAAAACTTAATAAAACGGCATTATTTGGTATCAAAATACGCCGAATGAACTGAAGGATAAAATTAAGTAACAACTAGCTAATAAATTTGAAGAATAACCAAAGTATAATCAGTTATATAATGTAACTTTATTACATGCACAGGATGCAAAATAAAATTCGAACAATGGAAGGAATAATATTGCTTTGGCTAAGGTTTTAGTCGGAGATGAAGGAAGTTAGTTAGTTAATTATTGAACATTGTACGGGACACTTGACACGAGCATTTTAACCGTATTAACCTAGTTACGAATACCGTAATGGCGAATAATGGTACGATCCGGAAGTGAAAATCGCGAGTTGCGGTAAAAAACAATTTTAAAGTCATACACAGTGAAATAAACATCTACAAACACCAAACTAACATTATACAACACAGAACACCAGTGGAAATAACATTAAACCCGATAAAACAGTAATAAAACTTAACCAAAAAGTGACTAACATATGACATAACTGACAAAAGTAAAATTGACTTATAACTACACCAATTTTCCGAATACAATACCAAAACTGAGCCAGAGACACTACACCAACACCAGAAGGAAGATTTGCAGACACCAGGACGTAAATTCACAAGGAAAACATCTTTATTTGAACATCAAAACTGCGAGGTGACGATTTCCAACTTCAGCGGCAGCCATTACTGATTTCCAACAACCCAACTGAACACAGCCATCTACTGCAGCTGGACGGTTCGCAACCTATTTACTTATTTCTATACTTTAAATCAAATATATGTACTGTTATAATAAAGAATTTACCTTGTAATGTTATACTTTTCAATCTTTGCCCTATTTCTCTGACTTTCCCTAACATAGCTGTGTAACGGTACGAAATTGTAGGGCCAATTTTAACAATTTAAAAGATTATATTTCCCATGCAGTCATTATTCACCTTTATGGAACCTCAAGTTAGTCAACCAAGTATGCAGGTTTATTACAAAACAAAACGTCTATGTTTTGTCTCCGCACTCAAGCAGCGTAGACCGATTGTGAAATAACACCCAACTTTGCATCAGCCGTGAATCACGGAAGAAAGTAATGTAACTCCATATTGCATAAGGCGGCAAAATATTGCTAAACCTTACGGCTACGTTATAGCGCTCTTTTGACAGCACCAATGGGAGCGCAATCTCATGATCACGTGACCAGAAAAACAGAAACTCTGTGTGCTCAGCTGTAGCCGAACTAACGCCAGTTCTATTGCAACTCACGGCCGCGCGACCAGCCCACAACAACATCCAAGGCAAGTAAAGTTACGTCGGCCGACTTTTTCATATTAATAATGTGGAACCAGTGAACCACTTAACTTAACTTTAATTAAAACAAAAGAAACAGTAAAACTAGTACCAAAGGCGTGTGAGACGGGCCGAAAATAGTATCGGTCTATCCAGTACAATAACGGTACAAATGTGAAGTGCGAAGTGATTGAGTAAACGTTATTTTCCACGCGCGATGGTGTAAACAACTAGAACTTCTCAGGATTTGGTTAAGTACAAATAAACCCTTAATTAAAGATTTCAAATAAAATATTCAATTACTATCTACTAAAAGTTTAATGAGCTCTAATAAAGAAAACATATTGGTTCATATGGCGTAATTTGTAAGAGGTTAAAATTAAGAGGTATTCCATTGGTTAATCAGTGTGATTTTATAATACTATATTATTTGTTATTGATTCCATGTATTTTGAAATTATCATCAAAGTAAACCAAAACGAAATAATTAACTTGTTCAATAAACTAGAAGCATTTGTTTTAACATAAATTGTGTATGTATATGTATACCGTTCATTCCAAATAATCCTTTCTGCAGCAGTTTCGTCTGTACGACTCTGGAGAAAAACCCGAAGGTAAGAGTAAGATTTTAGTATTTGAAAGAAATTTATAGTTTCATTGACCCCGAACTAGGGACTCAAGTATTTTATAATTTTGCATAAATTAATAGAGTTTCATTGGCCCCCGAAACAATGACTCGAGTGTAGGTTTTACAACTTACATTCGCCAGACCTAACCAAGCTGCAGAACGGGTTATTTGGAAGTGAGGGCTTAAATAAAGTAATTTTAGAATGGAGAATGAAAATATGTCAACTGAGCCGGCCAATAAAGGCGACTCAGGAATTCAAACGAGTGAAAATAATGATGAAGTCAGCTTCACTGACAGTAATAGCCAGTTAACAGAATCAAAAATAATGAAAGATGTCGAACATCAATCGACACCTATCCAAGGTAAAAATCTGACGATAGCTATGAAATGTTTAAAATAATACAAGCAATGATAGAAAAACAGAGTGTAAAGTTTGATGAACTTAAAATTGACATTAATGAAGTACAAATTAAGAGTGAAAGTAACTTTAATAAATTGAAATATGAATTAAATGAAACGTTGTCATACATTAAAAAATATGAATAACAGAATTGACAAAATAGAGAGTAATGTGGTAGAAAAAATTGATAAACAAATACAAAAGGCAACTGAAAATTTTGAATGTAAAACAAATGAGAATTATAATATGTGTAAAAACGTGGTAGTAGAGAACAAGGAGATTAGTGTTGAGAGTGATAAGGAAGATTTTGTTGAAGTAGAGTTTAGTAATGAAGTGTTGTTAGTAAATGCCGATGAGAGTGAGAGAGAGCGTGAAGACAGTTTAAATGTAGAGCATAAAAAGAGGGCAAATTTTTCTTGTGAGACAGGTGAAGAAAAAGCTTCACCAGTGTTGTTGGAGGACAAAGGTTCCTCGCTAGTTTTTGTAGAAGACAAAAGGTCTTTAAAATGTCAAAGAAATTATTTTTGTGTACCTGGTAAAGCCAGATGTTGTAATAACGTTGTGTTGCCCTCTGTATGGAATGAGAATGTGAAATGTTGTGAGAAATATTGTGATGAGAGAATTAGAGAGAGAGAAATAGAAATATTTAAGTTGAATAGAGATTATGAAATACTGGTACAGAGTTTATGCATTGAGAGAGAGGAACAAAGTGACTCACCTTGTGAAATAGAGATTGAGAATTGTTTTGATGATACTTATTTAAATAATAATAATAATATACCTTATGATGAGAAAATAACTGACCTGATATTGAATGTAACTACTAATGGAGACTGGACAGAAATAAATAGCGTTGACTTTGTTTATGATAAAATAATTATAATGGGAAGTAACCCTATATATGATTATTATGGTAAAATGAATGAACTAAAATTTTATGGTTATTACACACAAGATAGCCATACGATGTGTGTAAATAAAATTGAAAACTGTTATATAAAGACCAGACTAATTTTCGATGATGGAGGTTGAATATAAATTTCATGAATGGACATTTTAAACATTTTAGTATATGGTTCTGACCTTGCTAATTTAGGAAATGAGACGTGATAAATTGAATAATTAATGATGAAGATTTGTAAATACATTATAGTGAAATCAATTGTGTGTACTGTAAATTGTTCATGTAACCATGTGTGTATTGATTGATTTTAATAATAATATTATTTTATGTTGTTAATTAATAATAATAATGAACAAGAGGTAATAATGAATTTAATTTTGAATTGTGTTTATATTCAAAGTGTTTTAAATAATATAACTAAAGTTAAACTGTTTTGAGTGGAGATTATTAATTAATTTATTTATTAATTAATAAAGGTCAATTTTATTAATGAAGTAAAATTATATCTGATCTGAATTGGAACAAATAAGTGATAAATATGTTAACTAAAAGATTTATAGAAATTGAAAAGTGAAGTCCAGGTGTCAGCATGTGGTAAGCAGAATGTTTAGACTGAATGAGTGTTTATGAAAACAAGTCTGGCATACAACTGTTTATGTAAACAGGTAGGTGGTCTGTTGTGACTGTCTACAGTCATGCTTGGTGACAACAACAAAAATGTTGTAGTCTGTTGAATCATTGCCAGTAGTAAAATCCTATTATGAAACAAAAGAAACACCAGATGTGATGGAATGTTATTTAAATAAATAAAGTTGTTTCGAACAAATAAGATTGAAATAATGAGGTAATTACCATAATTTAGAGTTTTGAGATAATAGAGTTCAATTAATTTGATAATTAAAGTAATTGAAAAGATGATTTTAATAATGAACTTAAATTTATTTTCATTTGAATTCAAACTGGAATTATAAATCAAAGGCTAATTGATGTAAACAATGATTAAAATATTTATTTAAAATTGAAAACTGAAAGAACGTTCAAGCTGAAACAGTGTTTGGAGAATAAGACGTGTATATTACTGCTCATGTAAACTGTTATAATTGACAATTTATATTTTACTCTTAACTGTAGATTCCCCACCTAAGTGCGGCCATGACCTCACCGGATCATGACCGTGAAGGTAGTTAATTGTGACAAATCATAAATTTTACCTGATATAACCGGCTTGTGGTTTGTTTTATTTTGTCAACCCGGTGGTTTGTTAGACGTAGTAGGGGGGTTATATTTTGGGGAATCTACCAAATTTTGGAACAGGGCTATTTTTACCCAGATAGGGGTGGTAGTCCATTAGGGGCGTATCAATCAAGAATAGTAAGTGTAACACTGAATTTTATTGTAACGCCGAAGCAAGGATGGGGGTGGAATAAAAGAAAAAATGTCCACCCCTTCCGCATCAGTCCTTGTGAAAGCAACTGGGCGCTACAGTCCAGGGGGGAAATAGTGAGTGTGGATGGGCGGTGACCCAGTTACAGGTCACGAGGGAGATGTGGTTTACGGCTAGGATGACGTCTGTATGGCGAAGAAGCCTAGCGCAGAACACAGTAATATGTAACGGGTATCAGGGGTTAAGGGATTAACAGGGGGGTAGTAGTAAAAAAAAAAAAAATTTATTATATATGAATATAGTAGGCAAGGACACAACTTGTATGTTAGTTATAATTACTGTGAGTTAATGCAATTCTGTTAATTAATGTGTCATTTTGGCTGGGCAATATTGTATGGGGAATATTATTCAATTTGACTGGAACTTATATGTACTACTGGAAACCTATATTGTTTTGTTAACACTATTTTCTAGGGTTAAGATATATTTTATAATAAAATATCGGTATGGAGAACCATACATGACTTCCATATTCTAAGATTTATATTTAAAATCATTTTCGAAATGAAATATTACCATAGAAACTACTTCTTTCTACTTACTGCTTCAGCCTTAACCACAGTACTGTGGTCACTAACGTATACCACCTCACGTTATCGCACTCGATTTTCACTGATGATGGAAGTCGATGGCATTGCCGAAATGTCTGGTTTTGTAGAAAACATTGGAATACGGCCAAATATCCCGGGAAGGAATTTTAACAAAAACTACTTCTTTGTTGCCGATAACGTTGTACACATATATATCAGTGGCGAAGTTACATGGAGGCAATTGAGGCAATGCCTACCCTAAAAAATTCTGTAGAATAAAAATTATAAATACGTATGAACTACATAATGTAAAGATTATACATTGTTACTGCGACTGTCAAATTTATTAAACCGAAACGTGCTTTATTGAGCGACCGCTAGATGGTGACAGGTGAGATTCGGCATAGTTCGTTTAAAGCGAATGAGGCAACCTGAACTTGCCTCAGCGTTTTTTGTATACATCGTATGTAAGCAATGTAGTGGTGTGATAGGGAAGTGTAGGGAGGGGGGATTGTCCCGCGCTGTACACATAGAGCGTTGAGGCATGCCTCACTTCTGTGGTCCAAACAGTTAAGTTAAAGCGCCTGTGTTGTTTCTAAGTGTTTATTTTATGCGGTTATTAAAAGTGTTACTGTTATTCCGCTGAACTAACAGATGATCAAGATTGTTATTTGAATTATTTGTAACATTAAACATATATATAGAAACTAATCAAGTTTAAAAATTTGAAGTTCAATCAGTTGTATTATTGTGTATGACTAATACAAGGATTGTTCAATAGACACACGTATAGAGCTGTAAAGCATTTTTTATTCAACGATTTTAAAAGAAGTCTCCAATAACATTAAGACATGAGTTCCACTGTTGCGCTAACCTGTAGATTCCCTGCTAGTAAAATTCTTACGGCTGTTTGTGGAACCATTCGGTTACAGCAAACTCTACCTCAGCGTCCGATTTGACCCACCGTCCTTTTAGTGATTCCTTAAAAAAAAATTTAAGATAAGATTTTTGCCTACCCATTCATTAACTACTAGCTTCGCCAGTAAGCAAATTGATGTCCATTTTTTCGGCTTGCACGCGTTATGTTGGTGTGGGTTTCGGCACTTTCCATTTAAAAAGCGTGCAAACGTAAGAAAATAAACATGAGTGAGGCCAGAAATAACGTGAATTGTGTGTGTGTGTGTCTTACCTGCCTTTTTATTGCCGTATTAAATGAAAAATATTATATTACATTAAAATGAAAAAATTTTAATTTTATTGCCTGGCAACAAAATTATTTTATTTTTAACAATTACCATTGTTTCAAAAAGTTTAAATAAATTTTCAAGTACTTTACTCTTGTTAAAACGTAAAAGGTTGCAGGTAAACTACCCCTTCTCCTTAACCGATCTTCACCAAAATCGAAAGTCCTTGAGACCTCTACAATTCAGGGATGTATGCAAAAAATTATTTGATTCTGTTTGAATTTGTGGCTGTTATCGTTTGCCATAGAAAATACGCTTGATAAAAAAACGTTGTAGGTAAACTACCCCTTTCCTTTAACCGATCTTCACCAAAAACAATAGGTCTTGAGAACTTTACAATTTAGGGCTGTATGCAAATAATCGTTTGATTCTGTTTGAATTTGCGGCTGTTATCGTTTGCCATAGGAAATACCCTTGTTAAAACATAAAACGTTACAGGTAAACTACCCCTTTCCCTTAACCGATCTTCACCAAAAACAATAGGTCTTGAAAACTCTACAATTCAGGGCTGTATACAAAACATTATTTAATTCTGTTTGAATTTGCGGCTGTTATCGTTTGCCAAAAAAAAAAATTTCCCTTGATAAAAAAAAACCGTTGCAGGTAAACTACCCCTTTCCCTCAACCGATCTTCACCAAAAACAATAGGTCGTGAGTACTCTACAAATCAGGGCTGTATGCAAAAAATTATTTGATTCTGTTTGAATTTGCGGCAGTTATCGTTTGCCATAGAAAAAAAATCTACAGACAGACACTTTTCGGAAAACGACTTTTTTTCATGTTTTGAGTGTAGTAGAATCAGAATCTGCAATAATCTCGAACACGATTTTTTTTGCCATCACCATACTTCCATTCCTTAAGGAATATGGAAGTAAAAATGAACCAGTACTTTGTCAATGAACCAGTACGACTAAGAGGAAACAAATCAGTTGTGGGATATGGAGTGATGGAAGGCTGTTTGTTGATTTCTTAATTGAATGTTCCAGAGTCAGGCGATACTGTGGCGGGTATCTGTCCGAGTTTATGGTGTTGGGATCTCGAACAGAGAAGTCCAGTAAGATCGGATGGGTACTGCCGCAGTCACTGGACTAGGGGGGTAAGTACCCGTGATTTTAGTAAAGAGTTCAGGGGGGTTACGGCGCCATATCCTCACTGATCTTCTTAGGTTTTAAGCAATAAGAGTTTGAACGCTTCGGCCTTTAACCTCTTACTGGGGGGGTATTGTAACAGTACGAAATTGTAGGGCCAATTTTAACAATTTAAAAGATTATATTTCCCATGCAGTCATTATTCACCTTTATAGAACCTCAAGTTAGTCAACCAAGTATGCAGGTTTATTACAAAACAAAACGTCTATGTTTTGTCTCCGCACTCAAGCAGCGTAGACCGATTGTGAAATAACACCCAACTTTGCATCAGCCGTGAATCACGGAAGAAAGTAATGTAACTCCATATTGCATAAGGCGGCAAAATATTGCTAAACCTTACGGCTACGTTATAGCGCTCTTTTGACAGCACCAATGGGAGCGCAATCTCACGGTCACGTGACCAGAAAAACAGAAACTCTGTGTGCTCAGCTGTAGCCAAACTAACGCCAGTTCTATTGCAACTCACGGCCGCGCGGCCAGCCCACAACAACATCCAAGGGCAAGTAAAGTTACGTCGGCCGACTTTTTCATATTAATAATGTGGAACCAGTGAACCACTTAACTTAACTTTAATTAAAACAAAAGAAACAGTAAAACTAGTACCAAAGGCGTGTGAGACGGGCCGAAAATAGTATCGGTCTATCCAGTACAATAACGGTACAAATGTGAAGTGCGAAGTGATTGAGTAAACGTTATTTTCCACGCGCGATGGTGTAAACAACTAGAACTTCTCAGGATTTGGTTAAGTACAAATAAACCCTTAATTAAAGATTTCAAATAAAATATTCAATTACTATCTACTAAAAGTTTAATGAGCTCTAATAAAGAAAACGTATTGATTCATATGGCGTAATTTGTAAGAGGTTAAAATTAAGAGGTATTCCATTGGTTAATCAGTGTGATTTTATAATACTATATTATTTGTTATTGATTCCATGTATTTTGAAATTATCATCAAAGTAAACCAAAACGAAATAATTAACTTGTTCAATAAACTAGAAGCATTTGTTTTAACATAAATTGTGTATGTATATGTATACCGTTCATTCCAAATAATCCTTTCTGCAGCAGTTTCGTCTGTACGACTCTGGAGAAAAACCTGAAGGTAAGAGTAAGATTATAGTATTTGTCGTAAATTTATAGAGTTTCAGCTGTTCAAAGAACCTTTATATACAAAAATCTGTAATAACAAAACGATACCCTGAGAATCGATTTACATATCGACAAGAGTCAAAATACCTAATTGTTAATAAAATTATTTATATATTTCATATTTAAACAGTTTTTCATTTCTAAATATAGCCATTTAACACAATACCTTAATTTAAACAGAAATTACTACAAGAAGTTCACCACCAGAAGGAAGTTAACCTCCAAACCGAAAATAAACAAGGATCGATTGCTATTGGAGACAATCCTATAAGTGGCTGGAGTTTTTTAACAAATACCCAAAAGCCTATAAAACATTTAAATTAAGTGATAAACGTTTCGGAACACCACAAAACTTAATTAATTAATTGTTCCGAATTAATTAATTAATAAAAGAACAAAAAAATTTAATTTAAAAATTTTTTTATATAAACAATTTTTATTAATACACAAACACATAAACATATATTTTGTAACACAACACACTAACACTGTTAAACGTTTCGTTACAAATTGGCTAGCCCAACAGTGGGGCTGAAGATTAGTACTGAGGAAGAAAATTTTGACATAAATAAATAAATAATTTACAGAGCCGAAGATTATATAATTCAACACTACAACGTTTCGTTACAAATTGGCGCACAACTGAGGGGCTTTAATTAGCGATTGAAAGGCCACTACAATCTGCCCAATCACTAATTGGAGTTTGGCAGCAGCTATAAAGCCAGAGAAAGGGAAAAATGCAACGACGTGCAACCTCAAAGAAACGGGCGGCGGAAGCCGAAAAGGAAGTTGAAATGGATATGGAAAATAAAGAGGCGACGCCAGTAGAAGATGTGGAAAGGTTATTGCCACCAGTATTGTCTAAACAACCTGCACAACCAGAGGAACAACCTGAGATACCCACACAAACAGGGGACATCAATGTTCCAGAGAAGGAGACAGAGAAGTACAAAACAACAGAAGATAGCAAGATGGATAAAATAATGGAAATGTTCTTGCAAATGAGAGAGGATAACAAATCCAGTAACAAAAGGATGGAAGGAATGGATAAGAAAATGGATTCCACAAAGGAGGATAACCAATCCTTAAGTAGAAAGATGGAAGGACTGAAGGAAGACAACCAGTCCCTGAGTAAGAAAATTGAAGAAACAAATAAGAAGATGGAAGAAGAAATGGAGAAGAATTGAAGGAAGACAACCAATCTTTTAAGGAAGAATTGATTAACAAAATTGAGAATACCAATAAGAGAATTCAAGAAAATAGTAAAAAGAAGGAAAGTGACAACTGACAGTTGAAGGAAGATAACAAGAAGTTGGAAGAGAAGATGGGGGAGAAATTGGAAGAATTGAGAGAGGATAACCAAACGTTAAGAGAAGAATTAAGGGAGGTCAATCAGGAGAATGTGGACAAGCTAGATGAAAGGATGGAATTGTTAAGAGAAGAAGTGAACCAGGAAATCAACGTTAACAAGAAAGCTATGAATAAAAAATTGGAAGAAGAAAACAATGATGAATCAACAGATCCGAGAAATTGACGGAAAATGCAACCAAACCGAAAAGGAAGTACAAGAATTTAAGGAAGTGGCGAACATCAAGTTTACGAATATCGAAGAGCATAGTCGCAGGAAAGTGGAAGAACAGCGGAAGGAGACTCAGGAAGAATTTGGGAGAGTACAGAGCCAAGTCGCGAAACGGTGTGATGGGATGCAAGAGGCTATGACCAATATCACGGGTCAGGTACGGCAAAGCCAAGAAGAGATGGAAGCTTTGAGGAATAGACCTACTCATTTCACCGGATAACCCATCACGAAAACAGAGAATGGTTGAACTTCCGGCAATATAAGAGGAAACCAATGGAGTTCCTGGTGAGGATAGAAGAGTACTTCGCCAAACATAGAGGGAGTCAATGGAGCAACAACCGGGAGATACTGGACGAGTCATTCAGGGAGATGACAGATAACTGGTGGATGGCGAATCGTAGCGAGATTGCAGACTACCAGCAGTTCAGGAAAATGTTTAAATCCAAATACTGGTCCAAAACAACACAGAACCTGATCAGAGACAATATTTGCAACGGACGATACAGGGCCCAAATAGGCAATACCATGACAGCCTATTTCCTAGGGAAGGTGTGCCTGGCAAAACACCTTGAGCCGGCTATACCCGAAGAGTGTCTGGTGAATAAACTGTCGTATCATTATGACGAGGATATTGTCAGGGCAAGGCGAGGTAGCCAGATCAGGACGGTGCAGGCCATGACGGAGTTGTTAGAAAGTTACGAGAATGAAGAGTACTACCGCCAGAGCAGGAGGAGGAATGAGCGACCGGAGACAAGGACGAACCAGTACCCTAGTAACGGCAATAACCATCCCGGAAACCGAAACCAACAAAGTAATTACGACGGCAATAATAACCCGCCGCGTAATAACAACAACTTTAACGGCAACATGAACGGTAATAGGAACAATAACCCATACCCTAATAACCGTAACAATTATTATCAGCCCCCTAACAGCCCGTATAGTCAGAGAAATCCCTACCCCGGTAATAATGAAAGATATTACCAGCCCAATAGAAATTACTATAATAATAATAATAATAATAATAATAATAGAGTTTCCCACCCGAGGGTTAATTTTATAAGAGCGGAAGATCGAGGTCCGAGAAGGTACTACCAACAACGGAGGAACAGTTTCCACGGTGAAGATCGAAGACGGAGAAGTGAAGAACGGGACGGTCCATGCCAAGAACATGGAAGGAGTACCAGCCTGGAGGATCATGGCCGACAACAAAACAGGGAAATAACCTTCGAACAGGATACAGCGCGGCAGGAACTGACACAGAGTTTCCAGAACGATGCCTCGGTTAATCCGAGTCCTAACGATGACCACAATAATTTAAACGGGAGGAGGCAGTAATAAACTATTACGACCCGTTGCTGCTTCTACTTGCTGGGTTTTATAAAAATGACTTGCAAGAAGCAACCAAATTAAAGAACATCACAATAACAAGTAACAATTATTTAAAAAATATAAGAACAGAACTTCTAGAGGAAAACGAAAAGAGCCTCGATAATATTAACAATGAGAAGAAAGAGGGTATAATGATACCAATAACATCAAATGCAAAACTAGAAAAAGTGTTCTTAGATATCTGCGGGCCATTTCCCCGTAGCGGCGGTCGACACAGGTACAAGTACCTAATAATAATCATGGACCATTATACTAAATACATAAAGCTATATCTGGTTAATCGGGCAACCACAGCGAAGGTTCTTACGGTAATCACAGAGTTGTGTGTGCCAGAGATCGGTAAACCATCTTCAATAATTACTGACCATGGTACTCAATTTAAAGGGAGAAGATGGCGAGATACATTATTATCACTTGGGATTAAAACCTATAAGACGTCAGTCTACCACCCAAGTAGTAATCCGGCTGAGAGGGTACTGAGAGAAGTGGGTAGAATCTTGTGAACATACTATCACAACCAACAGAAAAAGTGGCAAGAGTACTTAGCAACAACAGAGAAATTCCTAAATTTCTCCCACCATCCAGCTATAGGAATTACCCCTTACTCCACCATGTATGAGAAGCCAACCCCCCCCCCCCCCCGAGAAATTCAAGAAATAATCGAGTTCCCAACAAACAGTGATCGTAAGTTTGACCAGGTGAAATTCTATAACAAAGTAGCCGAAGACCAAGAAAAACGGCAAGCCAAATATCAAAAGGCAATAGGGCGTATAATAACTTACAAAGAGGGTGAGAAAGTTCTATTAAAAAATCGAGAACTGCCCAGCACCCTAGAAGGGATAACAAAAAAGTTATTATTACTATATACAGGACCATATGTTGTTGTAAAGAATAATCATAATAATACGTATGAACTGAGAGAAATACCGTAGTTTCCGGAAGAGTTAAAGGTGTGTACAACCAAGCATCCATGAAAAAGTATTATGAAGAATGAATTGGAATTTAGTATTTTATAAAAAATAAAAATAAAAAATTCTAAAATAATTGTAAGACCAACTTACTACAACTAATTTTGTGAAAAAACTTTATGGTAATTAAAAAGGAAGAATTTAGAATTTTATAAAAACCAAAAAATTCTAAAATAATAGTAAGACCAACTTACTACAACTAATTTTGAGAAAGAACATTTGAAGACAATTAAAAGAATTAGAATTTAGAATTAAATTATAAAAATTAAGTAAGCACATCTTACTACAAACAATTTTTGAAAAGAAACATTTGGAATTAAGAATGAATTAGAATTTTGAGTAAAACCCCTAAATCCTAAAAAATTAAGGAAGCACATCTTACTACACACAATTTTGAAGGAAACAATTTGGAAATAAATGAATTAAAAAGAATTTGAATTTTGAGTAAAACCTCAAAATCCTAAAATAAAATAAGATCAACTTATTACCAATGATTTATGAAAAATGTTATGGAATTAAATAAAAAGAAGAATTTGAATTTTGCATAAAACTAACAAAGTTCTAAAAATAAATATGTTCCATTTATAAACAAATTTATAAGAAAATAATATGATTAATTCAGAAAAAAGAATTAAATATAATCCAGAATAAATGTGAATATCTAGCATTTGAAGGAGTAGAGAAGAAAAACAAAAAAGAGTGTGATATACAAGAGAAGGCAATAATTTGGAAACAAAGAGAAGAAACTGTTATTATAATAAAATTATAAAAATCCAAGAAAGGAAAAAAAATAAAATAAAATAAGAACGACCTATGACTAACAACTTATGAAACAATAATGGAAACAGCTAATCAAGGAAGATGATTATGATATTACTCAGTTCTGAAGAAACAAAGAAGAACAACTCATACCAAACATATGGAGAAAATGATTTTGAACAAATAATAATAATAAAACCTATATGAAACGCAAAGAAAAGAAGTACCACATGAAATATAATATAAATAAGTTAATTTTAATGAATGCGAAGGCGGATTAATGACTTTCTGAGAGAAAAGAAAGAAAAATATAATTAAATAATATGATCACAATAACAACGTGAATATCAATTACAAAGAAATTTTTGAAACAATTAAATATAATAAAATAAGACCATTCAAATAATGCATAAGAACCAAAGAGAAAATGCTATATATAAAAACCATGCTAACAATGTAATTAACCAGAAGGAAGTATAATGAGAATTCAGATGGAGAAGGAAAAGAGTTACACAATAACTAGTAACAAGAAGAATTAACAAAAGTTTCCAACCATAATTAAAATAATATATCAGACGAGTTAAGAGTTTAGAAAAATATATATAATGAGTATAAGAAGATTTATTAAGATAGAAAATGTGAGATAATCTGAGAAACTACGAAGTGAAGAATCCAAAGATATTTTTATTAGTCGACAATGAGACTACTTTTTATTTAATTTATTCGATGACTGACTGTAGATAATTCCAGCAGCATTATGTTTTTTGAGCAGAGATGAATGTGCCTCTGGACTCAAATTGTAGAAGTGGTGTATGGCCAGCAGAGTTGTGAAGCCTACAGTGCCCCTCTGAACTGCCCCAGCCCACAGGATAGGGAACGTTAGGGAATTAATATCCCAAGGATACAACACGAAGTTTATAAGGAAAGAAAATGTATAATAATAATAATAATAATAATATATCTCAGAAGACACTAACTATCCAAGAAGGATCAAAAGTCAGATAAGTGACTATATATATAAAATTTATTAAGCTCAACTATAAAAAAGTCAATATAGAAATGGAGAGGAAAATGAAGTATAAAAAATAATAAAATTGTCATAAGAAATTATTTCATCCATAATCAAGTCTGAAATAATTACTTCTGGAGGAGAGCAATCTGTAGCATGACAGATAAGCCCATAAAAATGAATGGTGAATTGATCATTAAAATAATATAATAACATGTTTAAATCCGAAGAAAGCAATATAATAAAGAATTAATTCAGAACAACCGTGCAGTACAATCATTGAATTAAAAATATAAGTTCATATAAAATAAATGTTACAAGTGATGAATCATCAAAACCAATTTTAATAACTAAAGGTGAAAAAATATAACCCAGGAAGGTAAGGAGTAGATAAGGAAGAAACCCAGAACATAACTAAACCCACAACGAAAGTTAGGAGTAGATAAGGAAGAAACCCAGAACAAGGCAAGATCCACCATAAAAGGTGATGCATTTGAAGAAACAAGAAGAGTAGGTGAAGAAGGAACCCAACAACCCGATGACATCCACAAGAAGATGAAGAAAATACAATTATAAGAAACCAGAAGAAAAGAAGACATCGATGAAGAAACAAGAAGACAGCATCCACAAGAAGAAGGAATGCTCTTGTAAAAAACACCCATACCCCAATATAAATGAAAATAATAATAATAAAAAAGTATAACAAAGTATTAATGCAAAAACCCACATGTACAATAGATATAAGACCAAAAAAGTGTATAGAGTAAGAGTTGAAAGTAGACCAAGGTGAAATAATAATATAATACCAAAGAACAAATCTTCATTGTAACCTACAATAGATCTCTTGATTTTAGTAAGACTATATAACCATTTAGAAATAGAATCAAGGAATGTAAAGAGAACCAGTGCAAGTTTTAGTATTATAAAAAATGAACCTTATGTTTCATCATTGGCATTCACAAACTATGTAAATAATGAAATAATACAACTTTTAAGTGACTTAATTTCTGTACAGAGGTAATATAATACATGTGTTAGCAAAGAACTGCCAATCTGTTTAAATGACATTCATTTAAATGATTAATAAAACAAAAGCAGGCACAGAATAAAAAGTGAAGTGACAGGGTACAATTACCCAAAACCCAATTAAAAACAGTTAAAAACTGCTAATAAAACTTAGTATAAGGAATATAGAGAATAAGAGTATAGTAAATAAGGTTTTGTTTATGTAGCATAAGATATTTAAAAATGTATTAGGAATAAGAAAATTTAAACAGTTCAGAACCACTAACATTCTTTAATTGTAAAATATTTGTTACAGGTATAATTGTTAATAATGAAGTAAGATGTTAGAATGGAAAAACATTCTTTATAAATAATATTTGTTATGTATTATTATTAAGCTTTGAGTATAAAAAATGTCTGATTTGTTGAAGACAACTATTATTTGGAATTATTTGTTATATGTTGATAGTATGAAACAAATACTAATTGTTATTTTGTTTAATAGAAGAAAATGTTTAATTTATGTTACAATGTCAAAAAGTCAGAGAGGGTATAACTCAATATGTATTATTTATAAAAATTTGTATGTAAAAACTGTTAGGAATCTAGGCCAAATGTTAAAAACTGAACATCATCAAAACTGAGGAACTAAGTACTTAAATACATTTAAACTGAAGGGATTTAGATAAGGTAAACCAGAAACAAAGCCATGTAATTAGAAATATAACTAAGAAAGATTTTGTAAAATTATAGCCAGAATTATTGATAAAAATGGAAATGACAGAACTCAAAAATTTGGAGAGGGGAGTCATATATTCCAACATAATATTTTAAAACTTAACCAATTCATCTAATTGCAAGAAATTAAGGGAATATAAACCTTTTATTACAATATGAGATTTAATAATCATAAATATAACTTGATAATGGCAGAATTTGGAAAACAACAGGAAGCTAGACCTTAAAATTTAGAATATACAAAATGAAGAAAAAATTATCAATTTTAGATCAAAAACTTAATAAAACGGCATTATTTGGTATCAAAATATGCCGAATGAACTGAAGGATAAAATTAAGTAACAACTAGCTAATAAATTTGAAGAATAACCAAAGTATAATCAGTTATATAATGTAACTTTATTACATGCACAGGATGCAAAATAAAATTCGAACAATGGAAGGAATAATATTGCTTTGGCTAAGGTTTTAGTCGGAGATGAAGGAAGTTAGTTAGTTAATTATTGAACATTGTACGGGACACTTGACACGAGCATTTTAACCGTATTAACCTAGTTACGAATACCGTAATGGCGAATAATGGTACGATCCGGAAGTGAAAATCGCGAGTTGCGGTAAAAAACAATTTTAAAGTCATACACAGTGAAATAAACATCTACAAACACCGAACTAACATTATACAACACAGAACACCAGTGGAAATAACATTAAACCCGATAAAACAGTAATAAAACTTAACCAAAAAGTGACTAACATATGACATAACCGACAAAAGTGAAATTGACTTATAACTACACCAATTTTCCGAATACAACACCAAAACTGAGCCAGAGACACTACACCAACACCAGAAGGAAGATTTGCAGACACCAGGACGTAAATTCACAAGGAAAACATCTTTATTTGAACATCAAAACTGCGAGGTGACGATTTCCAACTTCAGCGGCGGCCATTACTGATTTCCAACAACCCAACTGAACACAGCCATCTACTGCAGCTGGACGGTTCGCAACCTATTTACTTATTTCTATACTTTAAATCAAATATATGTACTGTTATAATTAAGAATTTACCTTGTAATGTTATACTTTTCAATCTTTGCCCTATTTCTCTGACTTTCCCTAACATAGCTGTTCAAAGAACCTTTATATAAAAAAATTTGTAATAACAAAACGATACCCTGAGAATCGATTTACATATCGACAAGAGTCAAAATACCTAATTGTTAATAAAATTATTTATATATTTCATATTTAAACAGTTTTTCATTTCTAAATATAGCCATTTAACACAATACCTTAATTTAAACAGAAATTACTACAAGAAGTTCACCACCAGAAGGAAGTTAACCTCCAAACCGAAAATAAACAAGGATCGATTGCTATTGGAGACAATCCTATAAGTGGCTGGAGTTTTTTAACAAATACCCAAAAGCCTATAAAACATTTAAATTAAGTGATAAAAGTTTCGGAACACCACGAAACTTAATTAATTAATTGTCCTTAATTAATTAATTAATTGTTCTTAATTAATTAGTTAGTTAATAAAAGAAAAAAAATTAATTTAAACATTTTTTTTATATAAACAATTTTTATTAATACACAAACACATAAAAATATATTTTGTAACACAACACACTAACACTGTTAAATGTTTCGTTACAAATTGGCTAGCCCAACAGTGGGGCTGAAGATTAGTACTGAGGAAGAAAATTTTGACATAAATAAATAAATAATTTACAGAGCCGAAGATTATATAATTTGTAACACTACAACGTTTCGTTACAATAGACATTTTTGTGGACACTTTCGACACTAAAGAGACTAAGAATGTGTCTAATGTTTATTAATAAAATCGCAGACTATCTACAGCAGCTCACAATGTTTGAGGTGAGTTCAGATTTTTATAAAGCCTAAAGGCCGCGCCCTCCAGCCTCTTAAGTCACTAGCTGCCACTGAGCATGAGACAAGTGTACTACTTCAACATGTAAAGGATGCATAACAAAATGACTAAGAAGTCTAGTGACTTGACTCTTCCAAAGACATTAAACGGCTCAATTTGATAACATTCTGGATGTTCTTCATAACCTGTAGAAAACTGTATACGCATTTTTTAAATCTGCACTTTTAAAGTAGAGAATGTTTTCAGATTCTCTTGCATCATGTTCCTTTCCTACAGGTAAAGTTTGCAGAGTTTCTTGGCCACTTGGTTTCTTCTAAAACTGAGTAGTCTCTAGTCTTCTTTATGAATAAAAATGTGATTATAGCTATTGACTATTCATAGAGGCAATGGAAAAACTTCATCTTGTTAAGCCACTACACTCTGACCATAGAAGCAGCTCTTTGTATTCCATACTGTCTCTTCTATTTGTGTTCACAGCGGTTTTCTTTGTAAAGTCCATGTTCGTATCTTATTAGTGAGTTTCACAACTTTCAGACAATGTTGTTGAAACTGAAAAGTTTTACACCAAGTGCTCATTGATGAAGTATGCAATACGCTACAAAATTTTGAAGTACATCGTCTTTGCAACAGGGGGTAGTAAATTCATTATGCAGTAAATCTGTTGAGGATATAGCATCAGAAGTTGGAATGTCAATTCTAAGTTGTCACAGTATTCTCTGCAATGATCTGAAAATTAATCGGGCTTGCCAACACATTGTTCAAATAATGCTGTCAGCAGATCAGAAAGAAACACGATTTACACTGGGAGGCCTTATCATTATGGCTGATCAAGATACAAATTTTTGGAACAGTATAATCACAGGAGACAAGATGAGGTGTTTTTGGTACAATCCACAGACAAAACACCATTCATTGGAATTTTTTTCCTATTTACTTTATTGAGACTGGGCTACGCCCATCTATCAATTTATCTCATAACTTAATTTATAAGGTGTAGGATGAGCATCCTATAGTGCACTCCTTTAAAAACTAATCACTTTGTTCTTGTGATGCCTGTCCCTTGACACACGGCACTAAATCAAATGGCTTCATTGCATCAAATATTTAGCCATTGCACAAGTTCACTATTGCTGAGAAGTCGCAACATCTCTAAGTCTGGTGTTTATATAGACATATCTCATGATTCTTGGCAAATCACTGAACTTCATCTTCAATTGAAGGAATCCTCAAATCCCTATGGATGTCCTCATTTCGTATGTACCATAGGATGTACATATACATACATATGTACCATACCACTTACAACTCATAATACACCTCTGTACTTTGTTTTGAATGGAATACTCTTTGTCATTGGAATGGAAATCAAAACATCTCTTTGGATGCAAAAGTTTGATTTGGACAAGATTAAAGGAAAAGTTATGTTGAAAATGTTTTTTGATTTGCAGGTAATTTCCACTATGAATTCACTCCACAGTCAGTATCATTTGTCTTCTATGGGATGCAATGAGAAGGAAGCATCCTACAAAATGGAGAAAAATTGAATTCTTTTACATGACAATGCAACAGCACATCGATCAATCTTGATCAAGAAGTACCTTGTGCACCATAAGTGACAACTCTTGAACATCCCATATTCTCACAATTCAGTACCAGCTGATTTTTATTTGGTTCCTTGCTTGAAATTGGCTCTGAAAGGGAAAAGGTCCAAGGACATTGATGATGTTATTGCTGTAGCAATGAAGGAGGTTTCTCAGAATGGTCTCCAGGAGTGTTTCCAAAAACTTTATAAATGTTGCCAGATGTGTGTAGCTTCTGAAAGAAACTAATTTGAAGGAAATACAATGTAAAACATTTTAATGTATAAATTTTTTTTAAACTAACTAATTCCAGGAATTTTTAAAATCTGCCTAGAATTATAAGAACATGGTCAGATTTGGATGCAAAAGAATAACAAAGAAAACAAACTGTCAAGAATGTTATAACCTTTACTGGAAGGTGTTTATGGTAATTTTATTTTCCAAACTATTTGTTCAAAATGTTTTTATCCTTTTCCACACCGTCCCTAAAAACACATTCAACACATTTTGTTTTAAAAGTCATGATAAACATATCCATTTTTGAAAGAGTAACTAGAATTGAATTTTTACAAATGTTTTCATGTTTTACTGGACTACTGGAAATATGATACACTAATGAATGAATGATGATTTTCATGATGTAAGAAAATAAAAAAAGCTAGTCACAAAAATACTGTAAATATGTACATACATATATTTCTTTTTAATTTATTGCATTCTATACTGGTTTTATCACATTTACAGCTATGGTTACATTTACATTCTGTTTACAGTTCTGTTGCAATGTACAGTACTCATTTGTCGAAAAAATATGACAAATTCAAGATCTGATAAGATTTAGTGATTTTTTGGACAACAGCTTTCTAACAGTAAACATATTATATACCTGAATAACAGAACACATGATTAGGTTATGTCATCTGACCATACATTATACAGTAACAAAAATATATATCTATGTTTCTTATTTTGTACTTTTCCATTAACTTCACTACAACACTTTCCTCCCTGTTTCAATTTCCTGCTGTGTCTTGGTGCAGTTTCCTTATTGAATTCAGTGCGCATGATAACATTATCAATCTACATAAGATGTTGATTATCGTTTTTACTTAATTATACAACGTACGATATTTTTTCTTAGGGTTACCCAAAATAAAGACGTGTACAAAACAAAGAAAACAAAAAGAGCGTTAATCATATGAAAATTCTGATTTAATTTAAAAAAAATTAGTAGTAAAACTTCAAGAATGTTTATGTTAAGCTGAAGGCTGGTTATCAGACTATTATTATATAAATGAGTAAATGGCTAAATTCAACTTTAATTCATGTAAGCATTTAAGGTACATGTACATAACACTTTAAATATAACACTGACAATATACAAGACAAATTTGTTGTGAAGGAGTTAATGGAAAAATACCATATGTTTAATATACACTTGAGTATTCCTCATTTGCGACTTGCTGCAAGCATTCAGTTACTATGCAAGAAGTATCAACCCAAGGTAGCCACCTAACGGTTTGCCTCTGTGTGAGGTTGCTGTCCCCCTAAGGCATCTCCCTAGATGGAATACTCTTGTGGGTCACAGGGCACTGGCCAAATAAGATACACCAGGACAAACCAAAATCAGCATTCCCTTGTCCAAGGTTATGGACGAATACTGTGAGGGTGGAGGTGGCAGTCCTGACTTTTATGGTTTGCAGCTTGAAAAGTAAACTCTACAGGAAAATCCTGTTACCTTGGAAACTGAGAGGTAGCAGCCATATGCCAAGCTTAACCTGTGCAGTGCTCATAACACAGCCAGGGGAGTTTTGTTCATTTAATGGTAGAAACCAGGTTGGCCTTGGAAACAGGACAGGATTTCATAGTAATTTAATAGAACATAAAATGAAAAAGAAATGGATTGTTTTGGTGGTTCATCCTCTTCATTCACGCACTTAATATTAGTGATAAATTGTAACTTTCACTGGTGAACACTTACGTTTCTTAATGTCCTCGTACGTTTCGGTGTGCTGTTCACCTTCTTCAGTGAGGTTTAAATACAGAATGTCTTGGAACAGTTGTAATGGACAACAGGTTGACCAACCTGTGAAAAAATCCGTTACAACTGTTTCAAGACATTCTGTAGATAAACCTCGCTGAAGAAGGTGAACAGCACACCGAAACGACAAGGACATTAAGAAACGTAAGTGTTCACCAGTGAAAGTTACAATTTATCACTAATAGAAATGGATTATAGACGAACTAACAATTGGTGCAAGGAATGTACAAAAAAAGAGGAAGAATTAGTTAAAATTCTGAAAGAAAAAAATTAATATAGACTGCATTACTGAAAAAAAAAATACATGGCAATTATATTTATATGTGGGGGGGGGGGCAGAGAAAAATCAGATGCAAGTACAAAGCAGCTGTTTTTATTGGTAAAAAATTTAAAAACTAATATATAACATTATTACTGTATATTTGATAAGATTATTTTTGTGAAATTATGAACCTTTTGAGGAGACATACTAGCTGTGTAAGGCCGAAACACTTACCAGAGAAAGGTAAAAAGGACGAGGCAGATATTTATTACTCTCTTCAAAAAGTAGAAGATAATTATGCCCAGACTGGCCAAATTATTACTGCTTGAAACCAAAATGTGAGAGTGAAAATGCTCTTATATGTAATTGTGTCGGAATTTGTGATGACGATATTCATAACAACAGTTGAGGTATGGTAAGAGACTGTGTCTTTTAACACTTTAAGAACACAAAATATTTTCTTTAGGAAAAATAATGTATAAAAGTACACTTGGTCTACAAGGAGCTGGAGGTCAATAATAGATTATATTATACTGAAAAATTATTTGATTTTTTTTTTTGCATATGTATACTTACTCAAAAATTGCAGGACCACGTGAAGCATCACAGAGGGTGTGGTGATCATTTTCTTCTTTTTTTATAAAATTGGTATGTATACTAGATGAGAAAAAAATCATCCAAAAATAAGAGAAGTAATTCAACAGAAGTGTAAAAAATGCATATTCTACAAAAATGTAGCGTTAGGGAGTTTTATCAAAGGCACTTGTGTGACAAGCTAAAGGAGGCACAGAATAAAAAATAACATACCTCACGCTCTTGTTACTGAATGGAGGGTGCACCAGCCTGGCCTCATGTCTGAGGTACAGCTCAGAAGCTCCCTTAAAGATTTGCCCACAGAACCTTGAACTTATTGGCACAGGCTCCTTCAAGGTTCATGAAAAAAAAAATGTGTACAATTGTCAAGTAGCACCCAAGAGCCTTTGAGACATACTAAAAGGAGGGTGCATTGTCTATGCAATTTAACTGAAGATTATTTGGATGGATAGAGCAATAAAATTATATTACCTGAACTATAAACAAGCCAGTATTAAACATAAATGTACTGTAAATACAGACATTCATGCAGTTATGAGGCAATCATTTTTTTTTTGCAGGCTATTATAGGCTGACTTTCCTTGTTTATATCAAGGTCGAGCTGAGAGACCTTCCTAAAATCTGTACTTATGAGATTATAAGTTGATTCACACATGGTTAAAGCTATGAGTAATAATAACAAAAAAAATCCCACTTAAAATGTTACATTCTTAATTACATTTTATTACTGTTATACAATGAAATGATGTTAGCTATATTATTTTCTTTCTGTGTAGTCATTAAATATTTAAAGATTTTAGTAACATTAATAAATTTAAAAGCAAAAGGATCCTAATTTCTTTTTTCACAATTATGAAAATTCAAAACATTTTAAAAAGGGGTTTTATTCAATTTTTTGTATAAACCCCATATCTAAGTGGTTCTCTACTGTTTAACACTTAGGTTGTCCACGTGGTTGTCTGCTGTCTAGTGCTTAGAAACTATACATTGTTGCTAAGCCTAAAACTGAACATCTTAATCTTTACTTAATACAATGACACCACGTAAAAAGAAGAAAATTCTTGAGACCTTTCGTACGTTTGTTCCATGACATCTGCTCCCTTCAAAACTTGAAAAAAAAAAAAAAAAAGTTACTGACAAATAGACTTTAACTACAATTTTCTTTAATCACTCATTCTTCAGCGGTCGTTCAAACCATAAATATTGTTTAATTAGAGGATTTGCAATCTCAATAGAACAGTAGTCGACGAGTTCTGATTTGCCACTCTCTAATTCCTTATTTAGTCGTATGGTTACATATATACATGACTGAAAAACAAAGCATAAGATTACTCTTGTGTGATACAGTTATAATGTTTTAACAAATTATAAAAAAGAATAACAGTCTGTAACAATATAACAAGAAAAAGGTTATTGACGTAACTTACTTTAGCTTTCTGTATATTGTGCAAGGTTAGAATCAAGTTGTCACTGCTCCATGAATATTGATTCAGTTCCTAATAAAGACATTCATTAAGTAAATTAATATGTTTTATGCACGTATGCAGAGGTATAAACATCTACATTACTATAAACATTTACAAACATTAGTATTTAGCAGACAGATAAAACATATGAAGAGTACAGGGGAAAAGATTAGGCTCCATTTTTTGCTCATTATGAGTCTTAAATTCAGTCTTATGTATTTTTTGATGTAGAATTCATTTTTGTACGTAAAAATTTGAAAAGAGATGAGGGTACCAAGTTATAGCGATATTAAAAAAAGCTGTACAGGAGAAAAAAGATGAAGGTGCCAGTGAATTCAAGGAAAAAGGATGAGCGTCCAATACATTCAGTACAGTATGTGTGGTTGCACTGCTCAATCAGCTGTTCTTTGTTTAATCCTTTTGTGAGATTATGTGGTATATGCTTAGTTTGTGTTATGTTATTTAGTGGTTTTTGTTTTTTAAAGTGTTATAGTAAAAATACTAATTATATTTATATATTTATATCTGAAGTTTAATGGATTATTAAAAATGGAAGATGCTGAAAGTGATACACCAACAAATCTTTCTAGAAAAAGAAAGTCGTTATGTAGTTCACACTGTGAAACGGTTGAAGGAAATAAAAGTAATTTTTCCAATTCGAGTGTACTTGTATCTTGAGCGAGACCGTAACATGGGACTAGTGAATCAAAAAGCCTTTGTAAAGTTGGCAAATGAATGGAATAATGTGCTAGAGTAAAGCCAACTGCATTTAAAGTAATTTCCTGCGAAAATGAATGCATTTTTAAATCCGGGACAAATTTTTTAAATGAAATATATTTTAATAAGTGTCCTTTTCACACTAGACCAATAAAAGAACTAACTATAACTCAACACCATCCTCAAATGATTATTCAGAGCTTCTTACAATGGAACTACCACTGAGAGTGTTGTTATTATACAAAAAAAAAGAATCTTTCCTTGCCTGAAGAAGAGTTTCGATTGCCTAAATTAGCATACAATGAGTTATTACCGATATTAAAAGCCAAACATGATGACCTGCAAAAATTAAAAAGATTTTGTTCAAAAAAAGCCCAAGAATATTATGAAAATTTATCATTTAAATGATTTTGTGTTCTTCCAGTTTTTTGTAATGTTTTTAATCTTATTTTAGTTTTCTATGTTAAGATAGTTTTGTGTATTGTGTTTTTCCATTAATATTAATGGTATACTGGTACTATAAATGAGTTAATTTGCTTTTCTGATAAAATAGTAGATTAAATGAATTTTATTTTTCTAAACAATTTTGATTTGAATATGAGAAATGAAATGTGTAGAAGTACTGTTATTAGTGTTGACAATGTTTGGCGGAACAAGCACAAAATATAGACTCCCATCCTTTTTCAACACACTTTATGGAGTCTCTTCTTTATTGAACTGTTTGTTGTGATGTTTCAAACAAATTTAATTTTTTTAAACTCGTCTATTAAAGGTAAGAAAATAAAAATTAATTGAAAAATAAGTTGTTTTAGTACTTACCTTACTGATAAAATATTAGCATTAAAGTATAATATTTGAGTATTGTAATTAGTCTTTGAAGTTTTGTTTCCATTTATCTCAAAAAGCTGTTCTATGGCGCCTCATCTTTTTCCCCTGTGCTCTTCATATGTTCAGGTACTTAATAATGTTTTAAACAAGTTGTAACTATAAACATTATAAACTAGCTCTAATTTACTCTGACATGCATTTTATAAATAAACCCACAATTTCCAGTATTTGTAGGGAAAGAACAACAGTTATATTCTAAAAAATAAATAACTAATTCTGGATATGATTATTGTATTCTCTTCATTGTATAAACACTTTATAATATTAGTTCAACCTTCCTTGTTTAAAGATATCACACCAATATTTTATAAACAAATTAATCTGCACTGTACCTCTGAATTGATGTCAGCATTTGGTTTCCACTCAGCAATTTCAGAGGAAAATATCAAATCCACAGAATTAAGAAAATAACCTCTATGTGGCTGCAGAGAAATTAGAGTCTTAAACCCAACACGACTGAAATCCAGTTCCATTTGCGCACTGAATGTAATTAAATCTGATATTTCATAATCAAATTCTTCATTTACTGAAACGAATTAATACTTTAGGTATTATATTTCTGCTTTAAACACTGTAAACAATTTAATATTTTCATTAAAACTTTTATATCTATGCAACTTCTCAAATATTCCGGAAATTTAAATTGTTAAATGTCACTGGTTAAATACGGTATGTCAGTAACAGACTAGTCGATAACTAAAAAGACAACACCTCTAAAACAATGAAGTTAATGCTTTAATGACCCACAAAGCTTTTAACACCACCACACTTTATCGTATTACAGTTTAAATTATACATACATGAATCAGGAGAATGGGTGTGAGTCAACATTTATTTGAATACAACAAAACCCGATGTCAACAATACAATTGTAATACTAACATAATACTGATGTACAAAACAATATTAATACATACAAACAAAATTGTAATGTCACACTTATTAACATACTTTACAACATGCCAAAACTCAATATTTACTAATACTTTTACAAAGACACTGTTGTAGATTTATCAACCTAGGTGAGTTTAAATTTGACACAAGCACTTACCTGTTTCATTAACAACCATGTTAATCACTTTTTTCTAAACAATCCTTAATTCAAAGTTCTTACCTTCAATTCTTATTTTTAAATATTCATAAAATCTACATTAATTCAGTAGTACTATTCTCATTAAACATTAATTACTATTAAGTCATTAAGTTTAAATTCTTGGATTTCGTTACTTAACTAAATATAATTAATTCACTGCCGACTCGGAACACAAAGTTTTTTATGGGTAAAAATATAAAAATTTTACATTATAGCCTGAACCGGTTTTCGCTTTTAAAAGAGTTCTTCAGAGGCTGCCGTTGGGATCACTGTCCGTCCGTTGGCGACGGTATCGAGTTTTTAAAAATCAATATTGTGTGTGTGGGGTGTGATATGTTCGAATAATGCGTGTGATTTGAATTGTGTCTGTTCGTTTAGGATGTTGTTTTTATGTGTTTTCGTGTGTTTGTATATTTCCAATTGTTCTAGAGTTGTCGGCCTTTTGTGTGTATGTGTAGAATGTCCATGTTATTGTCGATGTTTTTGTATGTGAGGTTTGCTTCAATAAGGTGGTTTGCAAAGGTGGATTCTATAAAGGAGTGTAGTGCCTTTGTGTATTCAATGTATCTTTCTTTGAAGCTACGTCTTGTCTGGCCTATGTAGAATTTGTTGCAATCTGAGCAATTTAGTTTGTAAACACCAGGTAAATCAAATTTGTTTTGTGCTTTGTGTGTGTGTTTTGATAGTATGTGTTCTGTTTTGTTAGTAGTTTTGTATGGGATTCTGTATCCTGCTTTTTTGAATTTGTGGGCTATTTTATCAGTTTAGTTGTTGATGTATGTTAGTGTTATGAATTTTTGTTTTCTGTCTTTGTCTGTTGTTTGTTTTGTGTGGGAGATTATTGACTATTGTTCTGTCATATCCATTGGATTCTGCTAGATATTTTATCATGTTTAGTTCATCTTTGTAGTCTTTTTCATCTAGTGGGATGTTGTTAAGTCTATGTATCATAGTTCTGAAGGCAGCTAGTTTTTGTTGTATTGGGTGATTGGAGGAGTTGTGTATTAGTGTGTCAGTTGTAGTCGGTTTTCTGTATATACTGAATTTGTGCCTGTGTTCAAATTTTGTGATGGAGAGGTCTAAAGAAGTTTATGCTATTGTTGTGTTCGTATTCGGCAGTAAAGGTTATGTATTTGTGTATTTTGTTTATGTGCGTTAGCAACTGTTCACATTGTCTTTTGTTTCCCCTGTACAGTATTAGAATGTCATCAACATATCTGTGCCAATATAGTATTTTATGTGAGTGTCTGTCATTGTTTGTGAGGATTCTTGTTTTTTCTAAGTGTTGGAGAAAGACTTCTGCTAGAATGCTGGATATGGGTGAACCAATGGGTAGACCATCATTCTGTGTATAAAATTTATTGTTATATGTGAAGTAGTTTTGTTTTGTGATAATATTCAGAGTTTCTGTTATTTCGTTGATAAGTTCATCTGGTGTGTTGTTCTGTTTGAGTTTGATTTGTAGGATGGTGATTGTTTCAGAAATGGGGATGTTTGTGTACAGGTTTTTAATGTCAAATGAGGCTAATGTGGCATTATGGGGATGTGTGTCTTTTATTTTTGTTACTAGGTCTGTGTTGTTTTTTAATGCAATGTTGTTGTTTAGTTGTGTGTGATGTCTGATAATTTTGTCTAGATGTTTTGCAAGTTTGTATGCAGGGGCATTTTGGTAATTGATAATGGGGCAGATTATATAATTGGAAATATAAAAAAAAAACATGAAAACACATAAAAACGACATCCTAACCGAACAAACACAATTCAAATCACACGCATTATTCGAACATATCACACCCCACACACACAATATCGATCTTTTAAAAGTTGATACTGTCACCAACAACAAGACGGAGAGTGCTCCCAATGGCAGCCTCTGAAGAAGCTTTTTAAAAGCGAAAACCGGTTCAGGCTAGGCTATAAGGTAAAACTTTTACGTTTTTACCCATAAAAAACTTTGTTCCGAGTCGGTAGTGAATTAATCATATTCATTAAGTTTACTCACTCATAGGTGTAAACAAATTTATGTTATCACAGTTCCATGGATAGTGGCTTACAAAGACTGTAATTAATTACTGATTATTAGAGAACTAAATATTCACGAACTAACACACTGTCTAGTAACAGCATTAATCAACAACAATGGAATTGATGGTGCATGACATTTATATATTGTCTGTTGTATAGAGGAGTTCCCGTTATACCAGAATAGTCAAGCTGAATGTCAAAGGTGCAGAAGAATCAAGAAATTACCAAACATACAAGAAAACTGAATAATTTTTCTGTGTACACAATATTGTCTAATGACATTTGTTGATTATCACATTAGTGTAACAGTGTCCCTCCTTAAGCCTGTTAATCCAAAACTAGAAAATTGTCTAGTTTCGTTTTGGTGAACTTATTTGTCCCTTTCCAGAACACTACCTCCATCACTTACAAACATTCTTCTTTGATTTCATTTTGTAATCAAAACGAAACGTCCTATGCAACATCCTTCTCAGCTACCTTTGCTGACCCATGATTCTGCCTTCCCAACACTGAGCTCTTCTAATCCCTGTATATATTTTCTTTCTGCTAATATTCCTTATTTATGAGGTTTGATCAATAAATATAGGAAATTTTTGTTTTTCTAAAGTAATCTTTATTTATTCATCAATATTAATTTTGTCCCCTTCAAAGTAGTCCCCATCAGATATAATACACTTGTGTCAGCGCTTTTTCCAATCTTTTAAGCACTTCTAGAAGTAATTGTCAGTATGGCGTTTAGCGCCTTCAGCGATTCTGTCTTTATCTCCTCAACGTTGGCAAAACGTCGTCCTATCATGTTTTTTTTTATGTTCGAGAATAGGAAGAAGTCGCAGAGGGCCATGTCCAGTGAATACGGAGGTTGAGGCATCATAATGGTATTGTTTTTGGCCAAACATTCATGAATAAGCAGTGAATTGTGAGCAGGTTCATTATTATGGTGCAATTGCCATGAGTTGTTTCACCACAAATCCGGATTTGTTTTCTTCGGATTGCTTCATGCAAATGGCGTAGAATTTCCAGGTAGTACTCCTTATTGACTGTACGACCTGGTGGCAAGAACTCATGGTACACTATGCCATTGAAATAAAATAAAAAGTGAGCAGAACCTTCACATTTAATCGAACTTGACGAGCTTTATTTGGTCTTGGGTCATCAGGAAGCATCCATTGGGACGATTGGGCCTTAATTTCGACATCAAATCCGTACACCCATGTTTCATCACCAGTTATGACCCATTTGAGCAGTTCTGGATCTTCATTGACTTCATTCAGCAACTCCTGAGCAATGTCCACTTGGCACTGCTTTTGGTCAAAATTCAACAATTTCGGGACAAATTTTGTTGCCACCGTCTCATGCCCAAAACATCCGAAAAAATTGCTTGCCATGAGCCAAATGATATGCCAACATCATCAGCTCCTCTCTGATAGTGAGATAGCGACTGTCCATAATCATTTTCTTTACTTTTTCGACATTCTCATCAATTGTTGATGTGCTGGGGCGTCCAGGGCGCTCGTTATCTTCAATGTCTTCACGGCCCTCTTGGAAAGGTTTGTACCACTTGTAAACGCTTGTTTTATTCATAGAAGACTCGCCAAAAGCAACATTCAACATTTCCAATATGGTGCTGCACTTTATTCCATTCTTAAAGCAAAATTTAATGCAAATTCCACATTTAACAAATTTCACACGTAAAAAATCGCCAAGCACACTAAAAAACACGTGTAACCTTTTTGACAGCCAACAATGAATTAAGCATCCAATATGGCTACCAATGCCCAAGATACATCAGGAACAAGGGTACCAACACAACAACAACAAATTGTGTCAACTGGACTTATACAGCCTGCAAAATTCGAAAATTCCATGTATTTATTGATCAAACCTCGTAATTACAGCCAATTCTTTTCCTCTAACTCAGGAATGAGCATAGCACTGTCTGTGTTGACCATTGTTGACTTTTCAGTCACCCTTTCTGTCTTCAAACAAGTTGATACTTCATAATCCTGTTCTTCTCCCATTTCTGTACCTGACATCATGCATTCCTCTACTCCGTTCGTATAACTCCTTTTTGGCTGTCATCACCTGCTTTATCAAATGGTTGCCTGTTCCTACCATTTTAGCTATGCTAAATGTCATTGTCTCTTGGACAGCTCTCAGGACATTGTCTCTTAAATCTACTATAAACTGACAGCTATTCATAATGTCCACACCAAGAAACACTTTATCATTCATACATGCAGAGCACTTGATAACTAAACTCAAGACTTAAGCATACATCAACCTTTCTTAACACGTTCTCTGTTGTGTCAGTCGTTATAATCGAAGAATCGGCCTTATTATGTTTTATGCTGTATATCATACCGTCGGTCATCCATATAACGTCACTGCTCATAATGCATGACCGACAAGGCATGATGTACGGTTGAATGCGCATAAAAACTTTTTTAATTTTTTTATATTTAATTTTTTTTTTTATATATTTTTTTTTATAGTTTTGTTGGGGATACACACTTTATTTCAAAAATAATACAGACTAGTTAAACATAAAACAAAGTAGTAAATTATAGTTATGATAATACAACACTTTTCAAAAAATTACAAATATTTAAATTATTCTGTGGAAGGTAATAAACCTTTATAAGAAGAGAAAAGTCTCTTTTGGATACCCTGAACAAAACGTAGTCACTTTCTTTTTACTTTTCTTCTTTTTTGAAGGTCTTTTCCTTTTTGTAACATCTTTTACAGTGCTTCCTCATACCCACAGCTTTTCCTTCCATTTTGGCCATCTCTTGGCGTTGTAGAGATGACCAACACGGCATGGGACAAAAATAACCACACTATGCCATGTTGGTCACATTGACTGAAAGCTCTTAAGATGGCAATTCTTGCATTGCGGGTATGATAATACCAACCAACCTCAATTTAGTAGGCTAACAGAAACAAAAATGATAAGAAAACATTTTGGCCAGGGGGATGGAATAGAACAACGACAGAGAACGTGTTAACCTTTCTTACATCAAGATTTACAGCCTTGAAGGTATTATTGCCTGTGATTTACATTACGGTAAAGTAATGTAATTGAGGGGAGAGGCAGCTGACTACATCAGGGATATAACTCAATGAATACTGTGATACCCATGTCAACAGTAAGTGTAGTTGGTTTATCTTCAATAAAATCCTTTTACAGTCACATTCCCTTTGGTCTTCTGAAGAGTAGAAACTGTGTGATGTTCAGGGGCTTTACTCCTCTAGTAAGTGCAGTCATGTTCCTCTCTGTTTTCTACTTGTAGACAGCCATCATAGCGCTTGGCCTTCCTGTCTTTATCCCATGGTCAGAGAAACCTGGTGCTGTTCTGGTTCTGGTGTTAGGACAATTATGGTGCTGGTGACTTTTTTAATTTTTCTCCTAAATGATTTCTTTACTGAATCCATTATAATTATAGTATGATATTAAGTCTTCTGACTACATGATATGATGCCACAACCTCATTTGTTGGTACGTGGATGCTGACTTGGCAGCTTCAAATTGGAGAGCATGAACAAAAGCACCTTTGATATTCTGATGGATGCCATTCTTAATACAGGTTGTAACTGATGATTTCTCAATTACATAAATGTATAAAGGGCAAACCTCATTCGGAAGTCCTATGGGGCTTCAGAGTGCGCCAACCGAATCAATGGACTGGTAAGTGCTTCAAATTTATTGAGATTTTTTTTAAGTACACTGTTGTCTTGCTTTCAGTTGAACACAGTACACATTGGCAAATACTGGTTTTCGTATCACAGTTCCAGAGCTTTTATTATTCACTATGTCTGTCCTGTCTGTTGGTGGGTTCTGAAACAGCTCTGTGGCAAAATCTTGTAAACAAGAATGAGTGAAAGGTTTTTCTCTTCTTCTTATGATCATTTGTTTAAGTGCACAGCAAATTAGTGAAGGTAAGTTGATCAATGAGTGCTTCCATGTTGGGGCCTTGGCATTACTTACTCTGCCACAGACAATGCTAGTTAATCAAATAGTTACTTGGTTAGTGTGTCTTTTTACTGAATTTTCAAACATTTCACAAGCATACAGGAATACGACTAACTCTGGCACTACACCCCATGATGAGCTTTGGCCTCCCCAACTAGTCGCCTCCAAACACCTTTGTCCTCCAGCCTCCGCCTCCATCCCCAATACCCATCCTCCTGACACCATCTTCTACGTCCTGTAGCCACCTTCTTCTAGGTCTTCCTTTCCTTTTTGCCCCTCTAAGAACTGGTTTGGTCATTCTGTCATCCTCCATGCTCCTCACTCCCTTGTATGGAAAGGGATTGGTGTCCCAAAGGCTAGGAGATGGATACTCCGATATAAAACCAAGGGCAGACTGGGCTGTAAGCTGTAGACTGGGCTCTTCTGCAGTCTTCTGCTATAGAGAAAGCAGGCAGTCTCGGAGAAGAAAACCCCAAATCAAATTACCTGGCCCTACAGGGTGGGGGTTTGGCGTAGAGCTGACAACCTACACTGTAAAACACCAATGTCTGGTAACCAAGTACAGGAATGGGGTGAACAGTTTAATGCCAGCTCTGAATAGTGTAACGTCACAGAACGTTCCATAAAAAGAAATCATTTATATAGTAAGTTAGCATAAGAGGAAAGTGAAGTGAACAGTATCGAACCCAAGTAGTCCCAAAAAATTGTGTAATTTTGTATAATAATTATTTCTATCAACTTGAAAAAACGACCAAACTATGACTAAGACAAAACCCCATACATATTATTCAAGTGAACAAGAGTGAAAAAACCATAAGACACTATAAGAGAGAGAAATAATGTCAGAATCCACCAGAATAAAGTCAATAATTATTAAGTTTTATAACTATGAATATAGTATTAAAAACTATTTTTTGTGAATAAATGGACATGATCCATCATTATATTATGTGATGTAAATAAAATAAATGTATTAAATGACTTAAATACATTATTAGAAAGAGTTTAAGTTAAAATAAAAATTGTATATTTGCAATGACAAAAAATATTAATGTGTTGGATTTGAGACCATACACCAAGATTTCATGAAAAAATTAATTATTATCAGATTTAAATAAAAACTATATGTAATTGTCAAGCAGACAATAGTGAACAATTTATCTTAAATAAAGGAAGCTGTCAAATGAATAAAAAGCAGCCAAAATAGCCAAAAACAGTGTTAACTAAAAACATGTAATAGGCATCTAATATTGTATAATTTATGAATTTAATGTTGCCAAAATGCAACCAAACTGTATTAGAAAGCTGTAATATGATATAAAGCAACTATACTAATATACCTGACCAACTTTAACATTGTAATAGTCAAGTCAGCAAAATATTTACTTATACCATGTATGGCTGAAGCCAACTATTCAGTACAAAAATAATCATATCTGGCTAAAATACTTACATAATACTAACAAAAATAAGATAGAAAGGTACAATACATCAAAATACCTTAATAAGAAATAAACTCAGTTGAAAGTAAAGTCAATTCTAAAAGAATTTAACTAATTAGAGTGAGATTTGTCACACCATAAAAAAATGACATCTCAAGACAATCAATGATGCTATGTCATCTTGTGATAAATATAAAATATGTACAAAGTAACCAGGTATCACAAAAGATAGACAAAATAATAAACTCTGTGTGTATAGTGGTGAAATAACACATATATTAAGGAAAAAGACTAATCATTGTATTAGAAAATTGACAAGAACCTAGGCCATGAGCAGAGGCCATATAAAATTGTATTTATTTGTGTTTTATTGATGTTAAAATTTGTTTATTTTGTTGTAGGAGAGTAGTAGTAGTAGATGTCCAGCTTGTGAAGGGAACTTTATAACTCCACAACAATTTTTATTAATAATATTGAGTTTTTAATAACTACAACTCAAGGTGAGGGTTGTAAATGGTAATGTTTGTTAGATTTAAGTTAATTAGATACCAATCATATTTAGTATCGCTAGATTCAGTAAAAAACAAGGAATCTAAATACATTAATGGCATACAAATTGTAAGTACTAATGTGAAACTGTTTGATAAATACCAGTGTAAATTTTGAAATATCCATTGTATGAAGAATAAGAAATTCGTTCTAAAAGCTTCTACGGAAGTGAAAATTGTTCTATGACATTCCATTTCGTTTATTCTCGAACAATCTAGAAAGAATTTTACACAAATATACCGGAAGTCGACGAAAACAGTCATCCCGATTTAGTATAAAAGCGAGACAAAATTTGACCAGAAAAAACACTTGAAGACTGAACGCCAGAGCTGATGCATCTCACACAACACTGATCAACGCAGCTAAGGCGAGACCGAGAGGCGAAAAATCGACAAGACACGGCAGGAAGGCTTTTCCCGTACATAGACATACCCGACTGACTTAACCTCAACGAGAGTCGCCAAAAAATATCGCTGAAATAGAGCAGCGATACGGCAAATTTTAATAGAAAGCACGCAGCCAGAACGTCGACGGCCCAGGAGGGTCCAAACATTTAATAGAGAACGAATTGTGCTGTGTTCGCATTGACTGACTAACGTGACAAATAATTCCCCCGAACGAAACAAACAATACACTAGCCTTCCTCAAAACTGCATGGGGATCAGCGCTGCGGTGGCAGATTTCTGAATCAACGCTAAACAGATGATTCGTAGTGGCGGCGTTTGAACGAGATTTTACTGCCAAACGTTTTGACAAAAAGTGCGGAAAAAGTAACGATCGGAAAAATTGACTTTAAATAGATTCAGTGTACACCCGAAGAGGCGAGATCGAGAAACTACCCGAAGGAAGTGTCCAGTGAGAGAATAAACGACCATTGGAACGTGAGTTTACCAAAATTAAAATCTTTGTTACCTGGTTACAATTATCACACAGTTGTACTTTACACGCCACACATACACCTTCAAATCACTTAGTTTTTTTTTTCTTGTAAGGCATCTAATTGATATGTCTTGGTAGTTCAAAGGAGTCACGTCCTGAGAGTAAAGATTTTTCACTTATTAAACTCATGCTTGTCAACTGAGTCAGAATCTGAATTATACTAGCCGATACTTGATTGGACATATAAAAAATTGTCAATAATAATAACTTATAAAATTTTTTCTCTGCAATTTTATAATTTTTATGAATGATAGTCCTTCAGACGATTTGTTTGTTGTTTTTAAAGAATCATTAAACATAACTGATTTTTCAAAGCTAAACTGGCTTGTTTAAATTTTTTTGTAGATTTAAAAATTTTATCAATCACATTTAATTTTTTCTTGGAACAAACGTTTCCAAGTGGCGCCCACAAAAAGCATAGTTTTAAGTTGTGTTACAGGACTACATCACTGCAGAGGATCCAGTCAACAGAGTAAGTAACAAAAGTGCGCGGAGGTAACGCCCGACACAGTTTACAACACTTTTACAATTACAACACCCTATACTTGTTTTTCTATAATAGCTAAACAAAGAGGTATTAATTGCTAGAGGATGAAGTGGTATTACTAACCTACGCAGGCATATCACTTGATAGTTTGTCATTAAAGGGCAGACTGACTAGCTAAAAACTAATTTATATTTTTGCCAAATGCAAAAACTGAAGCCAAATTATATGGTGTGGCTTAACAAGCCAACATTCTACTGACTAAACCAAATCTACTACCATACAACTTTTTAAGAGTTCCACATCAAACAACATAAGAAAACAAAATTAACTTTATACACTGCTTGTATGGGAATAACACAGTTTCAAAACTGACAAAATATACACTCATAACCTTTAAATGTAAATATCTGTATTTTCAAACTGGTTAAAATATATTAAACCTGTCACTTTTAGAAATAGACAATCCTTTCATTTCACAAAGTAACATACTTAAACAGTGAAAATGCATGGTTAATCACATGAAATCACTTTTCTAACAACTGAATCAGAATCAGAAATAGACTACATATGTTATACATAAATAAACAAAGCAGTAATCAATAAACATCCTGAACAAAAAAATATGCTTACGTTCAACAGGATCGGTTAACTTGAAATTTTGTGAACCATCCATGTAAATTGCTGGTTTCTGACGTTTAGTTTCTTCGTACCTCTGAAAATCTATTACATGAGCATAGTATTAATCAGCAGTGGGTCACAATTTTTTATAAATAACATTGGATATAATTTGTTCACGTACAAATGATTTAACAAATTATTTTAAATTTATAAATCTGGTGGCTTTTCTTCACCATACACCAAAGGTGAACAAAGAAATGAAGTTTACTTCTACAAGTGAAGTTGAAAATGTCTCAAATGATTAACAACGGTTCAATGCTCAATATCCTGACAATTTTATTGCTTAATAATAATGAGCCATGAAGGTAACAGGTTCATATAAAATTGATAAAACAAAAACAAATTACCTTCTGCAGTCTTCTGCAGTATTGAAGCTACAGTATCATCATCAAACAAATGTTGACTCAAGTATTTCATATACAGTCCATTATTGGAAGCTTTTCGTTCAAGTGCACTCAAATGACTTGCAGTTGCTGTACCCAAAACCATGTTACAGTTACCGTGTACGTATTCAAATATTGGTGGCTTCTCCTCACGGATAACTTGATTTTCAGCACTACAAATTTTATAACACTTTATAATAACACATATTTACTTCTACACACACACACACACACATCTTTGTTTAGAATAATGATACTTGGAAGATATAAGTACAGTGAAACCTGACCTAACGGCCACCTTTTTTCAACGCTCACCTCTATGAACGGCCACTTTTCTGAAGAATGGATTTTATTTCTCGTAAGATCAGTGTAAATTCCCCCTCCATTAAATGGTCACCTCTTCCCTCGGCCAGCAGTCAGCCCCTAAAGAGACCTTTCATCTGTTTAAACGGCCACTGAGATGTTTAGTCATCTGGAATTCAGTATTTTACAGCAGACAAAACATTGTAGTTTGACAACATAGATCCCTAAGAATAGGTTATATGTACAGTGCAGGCCACACGACGCAGTCACCAGTGTTTACGACGAGAGCACGTTCTACGCGTCAGGCACTGGTACACGCGCGCAGGTAGTCTGACTCAGAGGGTTTGCCGGAATAAAATGTTCATTCTGGTTTCCGAAACTAGCGCCGAGTCGGTGTTTACTCAAGTAATGTTTATACCTAATGAACTGAAATGACCTAGCCATACTTATCTTCTTAATATTTAAATTTACAAAATGTTATTTGTACACAATACACTACTGAAGTTTCCACAATGTTGAAACAGTAGTCAGCGATCAGTTATACGTGAAAGTTTTGAACTGGTGAAACATTTATAACGTTGATTTTTGCATAAACGATCCGCATGTGCTTAACAAGTGTTCTTGTAATTTGTAGCGTAATTTAACAGTAGTTACACGATAAAGGTAGTTTAATAGTTTACCAATGTGTCAAAAATAAGTAACAAAGGAAGAGTATGTTTGAATTTAGAGGCTAAGCAAAATGTTATTTTTGAAAGCGATAAAGAGTGTTTCAGAGAGAAAACTTGCTGACGTTTTTAAATCCAGAAGAACACAGATTAACAACATAATAAAAAATAAAGAACATATTTTAAGAGAGTGGGAATCCAATATGAATCGGAGAATAAAAAGAAACCTAGAATCCCAGCGTACACAAGTAAATGAAATTCTTTACGAGTGGTTTAAATGTGTTCGCTCAAAAAAAACTACCGGTTAGCGGAAGCATGTTACGGGAATATGTTCGAAATTTCCACAGAAATTAAAGTCGAAAATTTCGTAGCTAGCAATGGGTGGGTCGTATTCTTGCAGAATACGAATTAGTGACACAGTGTTGATGAGACTGGATTATATTTTAGAGGTGTACCAAATAAATCATTAACACTAGAAAATGAAGCGTGTAAAGTGGAAAAATGGCTAAAAGACTAACGATTATGTTATGTTGTAGTGTTGGTGGTGAAAAAGTGCAGCCGTTAGTTATCGGAAAGTCATTAAAACCTAGGTGTTTCAAGAATTTGGAGACAACATTACTGGGTATTAGTTGTCACGCTAACAAAAAAGTGTGGATGACATCCAGGATTTTTGAAGACTGGTTACAAGAATTTAATAAAAAAATGCAAAACAAAAATCGCCCCGTAATTTTATTATTGGATAAAGCGACATGTCCTCCATTTCCATCACTGTCCAATGTCAGACAGTTATTTATTCCACCAAACACGACATCTCGTCTTCAGCCACTGGACCAAGGAATAATTCAGACATTTAAACTTTTTTATCGAAAGAGTTCTTCGGTCCATTGTGTCCCATATGGATGACAGCATTTGGCCTGGCGAAGAAAATCATTGTCCTCTATGGGGTATCCTAGATCAAGACAGCCTGGAATGAGGAGGCTGTTACCACCATTAAGAAGTGTTTTTACAAAATGTGGCATTCAAGTTAGCAACACTGATCTGCAGGCACAACATGAAATTTTGCAAGTACTTCAGACACTTGCTACAGTTGTTGGACTGCATTATGATGAAAACATAGAAATGGAGAATCTACAATGCTGTGACGATCTTGAGGGCAATTGGGAAGATCGATTTCCATAAGATTACAAAGGTAAGTCAGAAAAACTTCTGTGTTTACAATCAAAACTTTTTGAAATGGTCAATTAAAATCTGCACTATTCGGGATATACACTTTTACAATACAGCAATTTTTCTGCTTTTTGCAGAAACGGGTGGCGATGATGTACGTACAGGGTGAAAAAGAAGGAATTAATTAACCTCATAAAGTTTAAAAGAAGTGTTACAATCTCTTAGGCGAATCAAAGATATTTGCGTTACTCTCGATAAGGAATGTGGGGAGAATTTTGTGGAATACTGTAGTAAACTTTACTGTTTGGTCGAAAATTAAGCAGTTAAAAAAAAACTGCTAGTTCAAAACAAACTACATTAAAATACTACTTTTCAAAAGTATAATCTTTACCAATGTGTTTGAATATAAAGAATTTTACTGTAAACATACTGTAAATAGGAAGTACAACTGCAACATACAAATGCAAGTACATAATAAAATGATATAGTAGATAATCTGTACTTAATATGCTGTATTGCTTTACTAAACAGCCACCTTTCTAAGCGGTCACATTTTACGGTGATCCAAGGGTGGCCGCTAAAGACAGGTTTTACTGTATATAGATAGTAAGCCCTCTGCAGGCACATGCAGAATTTCATTTCAGTACAAGGTGCAACAAAAAGTGAAGGTGATAAATGTTATTGTCACCCATCTCCTAACAATTCTATGGAGGCACTGAATTTATTACTATTGTTAATTATACATAATATTTAGATCAAATTTTAAGGACAATAAATTGACACAATATTATTCTTTTTTCAGATGAGGAAATTTTGGAGGAGGGCTGAACTGCCTACACTCCCCATTCAGATATGTACACACATATCTATCTGCACATGTACACAGAAACATGATGCATAAAACTGACAAGTAATTTCCAAGAAATAATTCCTCTTAATCAATCTCAAATAAGTTGACACCAAGGATACCATTAGACTAAATGATGGCTTTGCACACAAAAAAACTGCGATGATAGGCACAATAATGTAGATTCACTAATGTTATTACACTTCAACAAGATATTTCTTTAAATCATTATAAAGAGCTTATTGTACACAAAACATGTTTCAGTGAAACCTTGATATAACACCCCTGTGATAAAACGCAACCCTTGATGTAACGCTAATTTTTCACGGTCCCGGCAGATTAAATAGTTAAACATGGGACCTTTATATAAAGCGGCCCTCGATATAAAGCGCTTTTTGGCCGGTCAGCAGAAGAGTGTTATATCAAGGTTTCACTGTAGTTGTAACTCAATACTTACACATTATTGTGTACCTGCTGTGACACTGCAAACATGCTATGGGAAGCAGAGAGGGATGCAATGGTCCACCTCACATTACTACAATATCAGAAAATTTTGTTACCTAAATTACACAAAGGAAGTTTATGTTAAATTACAAACGTCCTTTGCAAATAAATTTCTATTTGAATCTGAACTTATTACAACTGAATCTAGATATTGTAATTAAAAAGGACAGAATAATATTTTTCCTGAAAGAAAATTTCTGGGAGTTACATTTGGATATTGTAAGCCTTTCATAAGCCCTAGAATTACATTCTTATGAAGATAGCATTCTTATGAAGATTACACTTATCTCAGAACAGTGAAATTACATAAGCCCTAGAATTACATTCTTATGAAGATAGCATTCTTATGAAGATTACACTTATCTCAGAACAGTGAAATTATAAATTAACACTACAGACATTGACATTCACAAATTTCATTAACACTACAAAACTTCCCATGCGGCAAAACAATAGTCTCCTACTTAAACACAAATATACATGAGCACAACGGACAACAACAAACAACAATATAATTTGTCCCTTGCTTGCCTCCTAAATTCACCATGAAGTCTAACAGTGGCGCAATGATTGAAAGGATGCCAGAATTCTTCACTTAATTTCTTATGATCTTTGAGAACTATCTGCAAGACGGTTGTAACACCTAGACTGTGCTAATTAAAGAATGTCCTTTCTATTGTTTGTACATGTCACTTATTGTTGAGTCATTAGTAGTATGCTTGACACAGATATGTTTTGCCATAGCACTATTTATCTTGTTCACATACACACGCACGCACGTGCGTCACTTTACAGAGTTCTTCAGTTAATTACATCCATACTAAAAAACATCAGCAATTCCTATCTATTGTATTGCAGACATAGTTTTATAAAACTCAGATCACTGTTATTGCAATGCTTTAATGGCTTCTTGATAACTTTGTATCTTCAGTCGTCCTGTTTATGTACAGAGGAAGTTACACCTATTTGTGGGACCCAAACTCTGTCAGTGCCACTAAACATAAAATCCAGTGAACAAAATCAATATCAGTGAACACAAAATCCCTGTCACTAGTTCTGGGATCAACAAATTTAAACCTACCAATATATAATAAAAGCATAAGCATCTAATAAAAAAATTACATATGATTCAAAGACTGTCCTTACTTTTATAGGATTGAGCAGCACCTACCATAATATGGTGTCAATCAGTTACAAGTTGGTAATCCTAAACTCAGCAATATTTTCTTCAACATCGGCTGATAAAATTTTATCACAGTTCTCCTTAAATATTGTAACGTAGTAATAATGCGGTCGTCCCGTCTACTTTCAATCCTCACCTGGTTTTCGTCAATCTGTAACGAATTATATAAGACGTACCTGCAAAATGTGTACAATTTGTATATGTTATGTATAATTAGTGCGTTCGCCTCGCACTGGGTCGTTACAGTAATGTTGTGGCTAGCGATGTGCGTAGCGTAGATATGATCACCTGTATACTACGGCAGTAACCTTACCTGTTATTCTTAGGGGGTGTGATAATCCCGGGTGGCGCCAAGTCGTTTTACAAAACAACTAAAAATTATGTTTAAACAAGTTATCAGCGTTGCGGGTTGGTGCATTCAAATAGTTCCCGCTCGCACGGCCGTCCCAATCGTCGCTTCTGCCGTATGACTAACAACTTGCTTACTGCTACTATTTATTCTGTAACGGTACAGAATTGTGAGCCACCCCAGTTTAATTTTATATTAATTTAAATCATCATTTTAAGCACTTTCCAAATTGCCAGACTTTCACCTGTGGGGAGCCTCCAGTACAGCAATGCAACATACATACAGTCAGCCAAAACAATTGCCAGACGTATTGCGTAACCACCCAGCAGCAGGCTTGTGTGAAATCCAGTCTGCAGTGTGTCATTAGAGAGTGCACAACAGACAGCCAGCATCAGACAGTAAAGTACGTGAATTAAAACCAGTGCCTCGGGCATAAGATAGGCCTAGATTAAATGGGCCTATCTATTTAAACAACTTAAAAAACAAGTTCTATTGCAAACAATAACGTGCGGCCAACCTAAGCGAGCTAAGTGTTCGAAAATTTATGTCGGCCGACAAAACAAAACGAAATGTTATTTTAAAGTGGATTAAAATAATAGTGGCGCATCAACCTAATATGAAATAAGCAATAACAGTACTGCGGTTAAACAGTGTCAAAACTAAATTATGGTGTGTTCAACAGTGCATTCACAGCAGAGGTGCAAAACAGCGGAGTTCTTCAGACGTTAAGTATTAACTGAGTTTTAAACAAGATTATTTTCCCTTTTTCTCCAGAGTATAATTCAACATAAATAAATTGTAAATCTAAAATGTACATCAGAGATCTCGAGGTGGGGTTTAAATAGAACGACAAAATCAAAGAACGAATGTGTGTGAATGTGTAGCTAAATCACGTATTGGTTCATTGCAAATAATAAATAGTTGTGGTATACCATAGTTGTTATAAGCTAGTTAATTAAGAAATATTTTGTTACTATGTTTGATTTCACAAATTGTTACTCATTCAACAAGTATTTAATCTAAATGTCATGAAAGAGAGACGAAGTAGTTATTTTGCATAATAAACCAGAGGCAATTTGTTTTAGCACAAACGGTGTATTTGATCTTTGCCCATATCACATCCAAATAATCTTTTTGCAGCTGTTTTCGTCTGAAAGACTCTGGAATAAAACCCTAAGGTAAGAGTTAATTATAATGTAATTAATTGAGTAGTTTCATTGGCGCCCGAACTAGGGACTCGAGTGTAGGTTACAACCTATATTCGCCAGACCTAATTAAGCTGCAGAACGGGTTATTTGGGAGTGGGGCGAGGTTGTAAATTGTAGAAACAAAATTAGGCATATTTATATATGTAAAAATAATAAATAAAAATGGAAAGTAATAGTTTGACCGAATCAACGGTCATGAGTGGGTTGGAGGTCCATTCGACCCCAATACCAGTTCAAAATAGAGAATCAAGTAAGTCAGATGAAATAGATGACTCAGGGATTCATGTAACCCCACCCGTAATGAATCAAAATAAACAATCTGAGGACAATGATATGATAAAAATGATGCAATTGCTTTTCAAAGAACAGAAGAGTGATTCTGATGTTAAATTTAATACAATTCATAGCAAATTCCATGAGTTAAAGAGTGATTCTGATAGTAAATTCCATGAGTTAAAGAGTGATTCTGAGGTTAAATTTAATACAATTCATAGCAAATTCCATGAGTTAAAGGGTGATATAAATAATATGGACCAAAAATTTGATAAGCGTTTATGTGAAATGAATAAACGTTTAAATGAGATGGATGAATGCTTTAACACTATTAAAGAACAAATAATAGAGTCAATAGGAGAACAGATTAAAAGTAATAGTAATAATGACAATAAAAAAGTAACAAGTGAGAGAAATAATGCTGAAAATGATGATATAATTAAGAATGTGGTATCAGAGAGTGATATGCTGAAAATAGATAGTGAGACAATAAGTGAGAGAGAGAAAGTTATATGTTGTAACGAGGTAGTAATTAGTGTTGATGAATTAGAAAAAGAATGGAAAGAAAGAGTAGATGAATGTGTAGGGTAGAGGGTAAATTTTCCCCTTATTTGTGATGAACCAGAGTGTTCAAAAATGTTATTATTGGAGGGCAAGAGACCCTTATTAGTGAAAGATTTGAGTTGTTTATTTCTGTTGAATAATTTTGTACCCTCTGCATGGAATGAGAGAGAGAGTGTGATATGGCATTATGATGAGAGAAGTTTAAATATAGAATGGTGTAGTGAAAGAGAGACAGAATTATATAAAGTAAAGAGAGACTATAATGAGTTGAAAGAGATGTTAAATAACTTGAAGTACTTACCTGTTAAAATAGAGAGTGAAGATTATTTTGACGATACATGTTTAAATAATAATAATTTACTTTATGAAGAAAAAATAACTGACTTGATAATGAATATTACTGATGGAGACTTAACCGAGGTACTCAATGTTGACTTGTTTTATGATTATTTTGGTAAGATGAATGAATTTGGGTTTTATGGTGACGGCACACAAAACAGTAATTTGTGTGTTAATGAAATTGAACAATGCTATATACAACAAAGACTTATCTATGACGATGGTGGCTGAGCCTTAAATTCACAAATGAACAATTTTAAACAGTTTGTTTATTGGTTCTGACCTCACAACCTTGGACAATGAAGTGTGATATAACTGAATAATTATTGCTGAAGAGTTGTAAATATAGGTTTAGTGAAATTAATTGTATGCATTATAAAATGTTAGATAAATAATGTATATGTAGTAGAAATTGTTGTGATGATAATAATAATAATATTTTGCAGCTTAAATAAATAACAAAAACAATTTGGAAGAAGTTAATGAATGAGTTGTAGTTATTGCAATGGGTGAAAGTAATTAAAAATTAAAAAATGTTGTTTTCAATAATTGATTTAATTAAAATAATTTGAAATGTTTAAATATTTTGCTTGATTTAAATGTTATATGGTTGAATTTTTCTAAGGGATTTAAATTGCTTTATGAGATTTGATATTAATGTTCAATGGTTTGTATGGAATAACATTGTTGTTAAAGTGTTTCAGAGGTCACGAGGAGATATTGGTGTGGGTATGGTGTGTATTTTGTGTTCAGGTCAATAAGTGGATAATGTATTGTAAGTATAAAGGCTATAATACCACTTAGATAGAATAAAATGCTTACAGGGGTGAAACGAGTTTAATTCAATAATAAAAATGAATTGTGATAATGCTATTAAAGTAATTGTGGTGAATTAAAATATATCTGATCTGAATTGGAATAAAAAATTTAAGAGACAAATATGTTATCTAAAAGATTTATAAAAATTGAAAAGTGCAGTAAGTAGATATGTCAGTATATGATGTAACCAGAATGTTTAGACTGTGAGTGTTGAGACAGAGTGTTTACAACACCAGCCTGGCAGACTAGTGTTTATATAAACAGCTGTGGTATGTTGTGACTAAAGTCTGTGGTCATGCTAAGTTGATAATAACAACTGTTGTAGTCTGCTGAATAATTGCAAGTAGGAAAATCCTATTATGAAATAAAAAGACATATCATAGGTGAAGAAAGGAATGTAAGTTTTTGAATAATGTAGGTAATATTTTTGTAGGGTCTTTTTGTAAAATGTAAGTAAAACAAATGAAATTGTTTTGAACAAATAAAATAATAATGAGGTAATTATTGCAACTTAAAGTTTGAGAAATTAAATACAATTGGTAGTTAAATTAATTGAAAAGATGACTTTTAATAATGAAGCTAAATCTAGTTTGATCTGAATTTTGATGGTAAAATAAATAATTGATAAATAAAAATATAATGATTAAAGTATTCATTTATATTAAAAAATTGAAAGAACGTTAAAGCTGAGATAGTGTTTGGGAATTAAGATGTGTATATTACTGTCCATATAGATTTTTCATATGTTATGAATTTTTTGTCCTATACATATATAGTAGTTAAGGATACCTTGTATAATCTATGTATCATTTTGGAGGGCAATATTGTATAGGGAATATTATTCAATTCAACTGGAATTTATGTGTACCACTGTAAACCAATATTGTTTTATTAATACTATTTTTTAGGGTTTATAATATAAAATGAGCCAGTACGTTGTCAATGAACCAGTACGGCTAAGAGGAAACGAATCAGTTGTGGGATATGGAGTGATGGAAGGCCGTTTGTTGGTTTTTTAATTAAATGTTCTAAAGTCAGGCGATACTGGGGCGGGTATCTGTCCGAGCTTATGATGGTGGGATCTCGAGTAGAGAAGTCCCGTAGGATCAGATGGGTGCTGCGCAGTCGCCAGACTAGGGGGGTAAGAACCCACAATTTTAGTAGAGTATTCAGGGGGGTTGCGGCGCCATATCCTCACGGATCCTCTTAGGTTTTAGGCAATAAGAGTTTGAACGCCTCGGCTTTCAACCTCTTATTGGGGGGGTATTGTAACGGTACAGAATTGTGAGCCACCCCAGTTTAATTTTATATTAATTTAAATCATCATTTTAAGCACTTTCCAAATTGCCAGACTTTCACCTGTGGGGAGCCTCCAGTACAGCAATGCAACATACATACAGTCAGCCAAAACAATTGCCAGACGTATTGCGTAACCACCCAGCAGCAGGCTTGTGTGAAATCCAGTCTGCAGTGTGTCATTAGAGAGTGCACAACAGACAGCCAGCATCAGACAGTAAAGTACGTGAATTAAAACCAGTGCCTCGGGCATAAGATAGGCCTAGATTAAATGGGCCTATCTATTTAAACAACTTAAAAAACAAGTTCTATTGCAAACAATAACGCGCGGCCTACCTAAGCGAGCTAAGTGTTCGAAAATTTATGTCGGCCGACAAAACAAAACGAAATGTTATTTTAAAGTGGATTAAAATAATAGTGGCGCATCAACCTAATATGAAATAAGCAATAACAGTACCGCGGTTAAACAGTGTCAAAACTAAATTATGGTGTGTTCAACAGTGCATTCACAGCAGAGGTGCAAAACAGCGGAGTTCTTCAGACGTTAAGTATTAACTGAGTTTTAAACAAGATTATTTTCCCTTTTTCCCCAGAGTATAATTCAACATAAATAAATTGTAAATCTAAAATGTACATCAGAGATCTCGAGGTGGGGTTTAAATAGAACGACAAAATCAAAGAACGAATGTGTGTGAATGTGTAGCTAAATCATGTATTGGTTCATTGCAAATAATAAATAGTTGTGGTATACCATAGTTGTTATAAGCTAGTTAATGAAGAAATATTTTGTTACTATGTTTGATTTCACAAATTGTTACTCATTCAACAAGTATTTAATCTAAATGTCATGAAAGAGAGACGAAGTAGTTATTTTGCATAATAAACCAGAGGCAATTTGTTTTAGCACAAACGGTGTATTTGATCTTTGCCCATATCAAATCAAAATAATCCTTTTTGCAGCTGTTTTCGTCTGAAAGACTCTGGAATAAAACCCTAAGGTAAGAGTTAATTATAATGTAATTAATTGAGTAGTTTCAATTCTTAAACACAAGTAATTATTATATAGCACTCCCTATGAAATGATAACGCTGGTTACTCCCAGTAATAAATATTTTTTAATGGGTGATAACTGAAAACATTTACATTTACAACAAAATAATTATCAACTGGTTACATGAGATCTTGTTTTCAGGGTCGGCGAAGTGATTTAGAAACCATTTAACCTAGCGTCGTTGTTTACGTTAGGCTTGTTACAGTTATAATTGGTTTCACAAATTGTGGATCCTTTTGGCTATGAGTTAAAGAACTCCAATGGTTACAATAAAAATATAGATTACCTTAATCTAAGTGTACATGAAAGATAAAGTGTGCTGTTACAATCTGTTGTGTTGTGTCGTAAAAGTGTTCTGTAAGTTCGTGTTTAATTCTTAGGTTATTCAATGTTAACAAAGTTTCTATTAAGTTTTAATTTGCTCAAATATTCTATGAAAGAGAAATATTGTTTCTATAGTGCGGTAATTTTACCTTTCAAAATTATTTAAAGTGATTAGGGTTGGTGGAAAATAAATAATTGGATGGTACTTAACACCTCAACGTGTCTAGTTGCCTTCGTAGTTTATTCGAGATAGGATTTGGCTGCATAAATTCAGTTTTTATGGATTTTGGGCTTCACTAAATGTGGCATCTTTTTCGTCATGGGTTTTGACATTCTTTTCAAGGGTAATTTCTATTTAATTGGTCTTGGGTCTTGAAATATCTGCTACGGTGGTCATCTGCTTCTTTAATGATCACGTTCAGGAACTTTGAATAATTATTTGTATGATTTACACTGAAAAAACGCTCTTCCAAACTTTTGCATCTACATTGGCTTAATGACGCTTCACTTCTTGTTAATTTCCAACGGTATTTTCGTCTTCAACCGCCGTTTCCATAGTAACGGTATTAATCTGATTGGTTGATTTTGAGATGATGTATTGTTATCAAAATTCGAATTCATCGTATATCTTCTGATTACTGTTATTCCTCCATCTTCCTTCCTGGTTATTAAATATTGTTACTATAGTATTTATTCTCGTTCATAGATTATTTTGATACCCCACAAGCTTGGGTAATTTCAGATTTTAAGTTTTTACAATTATGTTAATGCTTGTTTAATTACATTTCTTTTTGTATGATAATGCCTATTACAATATTTTGTGTTATAAATGATCTACAATTTATTCTTGGTGATTCCTTCACCTCGGATTTTCTAAATTCTTATTCAATTTGTTATAATTTTTGGTTGTTTGGTTCTGACAGTTATGTTTTTTTCTAGGCCTGAGTAGCCATTATAACAATTTACTTATTTCGTTCAAATCACATTTTGGTTCAGCCTATTGGGCTTTACTTTGTTATTTTTTATTAGTTGTGTTGTGTTTTGAGTCTGTATGTGTGTTGTTGACTGTTCAATATTGCTTTCTCTATTTCAATCTTTAAAACATAACATTAGGCTTATGGACTGCACATTTCATTCAGCCATATCCTCTTCATAACATTAACATGAACAATTTTTTTTTATAAGTTATTAGAGTTATTATTTTGATTAAGAAATATCATCACTCCCTTCTAACTTATCCTTATTTGCTAATTTTTTTGTTTATAACACATATTATTTTTGTTGTGATAAACAACATCACTTTCTATTAAATCAATAATAGTCCTTTATAATTTAGGTATCTTTGTTAGTCTTTTCACTTCTTAATCTCTAAACAATTTTTATATTCCCTCCATGGTAACACCTTCAATTTATTCTATTCTGGAATCCTCCCTTTTTACTTACTACCAGCTATAATTAAACTTAACTCTATTGAACATCTTCCTTAAATAAAAAAGTCATCATCACTTCTAGCGTTTACTATACCTTATTCTATAATTCACACTTAACACTATTTATCATCAGCTATTTATTCACTGTTAATTTCCAACCTTTATCTTACCTTCACTTGTAAATTATTTATTGTTATTATAACTTCACTAGTGTCACACTTCACTTTGGGGTTCTTACACCTACACTATTGCACTGTATCACTGTTTATATTATTTGTTTTATAGTGGGTGATCCCTATACTTATTTCTCTTTCATCTCCTTAATACTAAAGACAATGAATACTTAATAATTAATACTTACTAACTAATAACAATTCTTATTTGTGGTTTAGGTTGCCTTTTTAATGGGTAGTAACCGTTATCTCTCCTTCCTCCGGATAATCATTGTTTTGGTTTCAATATTCTTGTTGAGTGCTTTATTATTTGTTTTGTGAACCATTATTGGTTTTCACTTTTGCTTGTCTCCCTCCTTTTCGTTTTCCTTATTTGATTAATACATTGGGTTTTTTCATCCGTTTCTGTGGGTATTTTGGGGTCGTTTAAACCCATGAACTTGTTTCCTTTTGGTTTGGGTTTATTACTTTCTTCCTTATTCTCGTTGTTTATTTGTGTGGTTCCCTTCTTTATTTGTTTCTTGATGTGGGGTCAATCACTTGGGTTAGGTCAAAGTGGTCGTATTGTCGTGTCATATTCCTTATATTTTATTTAAAATCAATCAGTTTATTTGATAAGAAGTATTTTTACATTTACAAATATATTTTTCATCCCTGGTACTGGGTTGGCTATTTGCGTCGTGACATAATGCCTCTCCTTTAAAATTGATCATTTTGATAAAACACTAGTATAGTTTTTTATGAAATTATCAGTTATACATAATCTTTTTCCTTTTCTTTCTTGGTTGTTTTTCCATTCTTTGTTTCTCTTCTTACTGAATTCATTCCATTTTATTTGGATCTGTTTTTTACTTTATTTCCATTGGTGTGTTCTCCCTTATACACAATTTTTTTCCCTAACTTTAGTAGCTGGTTTCTCCCATTACTACTCATTTTTCTGAGACCAGAGGCATATCATCTCTGCTCAGTTTATTTGATTGCTGGACTTTTCAACAGTCAATCATAAATACCTTTTTTGTCAACTTGTGACTTAAATTAATAATAATATACTTTGGGATTGTCCACCTTGTGGTTTGTTTTTAGATCACTTTGGCCTTTTACTCATTCTTCCTTCCGCTGTACCTTTGCTATATACTATCATTTGCTCATACAACTGATTGCTTTTTATTTATTTATATGTTAATTTCATCATTAACTTTTCATTATTCGGTTTTCAAATCTCGTTGTGATCATTTTAATTGTCTTAGACATTGGTATTCTTTTCTCAGTTATTTAGCAATATTTTGCTTTAGCCATAGCTTGTATATTTGATTCATACATAACTTCTCTCTTTTTCTTTGTACCAGTTAGATTTTTTTTTTTATATTTCAATTTGTATTAAAAATCATTCTTGATAATTCTTTGTAAGCTAATTCTCTTACATCATAGGAATTTGTGTAGCGTATTCCTATTTTGGTACATTTTGTTTAATTATTTCATATACTTCACATATCAACTTTTTAATAAATTGTAAGTTGATTTCACTTGGTAGGAATTTATGTAACTCATTCCTTTGTTTTTATATTTTTTATTTTAGGCCTCATAAGTCATTGAAATGTTGTTGCAAGTTGTGCTCACATAATTTTTGAATTTTGACATTTGTATTTTATTTACAGTTACTTGTCCTTCGTGATGACATATGGCCGTACATTTTATTATATCTAAGTTTATTTTGGTATCAATTCAATTCTCACGGTTGTGGATTTATTATATTATCATTTCCATTCCATATTATAGCCTTCTCCTTTTTGTTCGACACTTCGTTATTATGCACCTCTTCTCCTTCAAGTGTACGATATTCACACTTATTCTGGATGATCGTATTCCAGTTATTTAGTTTTCTTCATAGAAATTCTTTATGGACGCTTGGTTGTACACTCCTTTTACTTTTTTGGTGGTTATATTACTTATCTCGTAAGTGTTGTTTCCATTGTCCTTGGTGATGATATACGGTCGTACATATTATTATACATAAGTTTATACGCTATTACGATATATTGGACCATGTTTATTATACTTTTTGTAAGTTGATCTTCTCCTATTCTTTCCCTGTTATTGCCTTCTCTTATATATTTCACTCTTTGTTGGCTTTCTCCTCTACTCCTTCAAATGTCAGATGGTTAACATTTATTCTGGATAAGTATCACTTTCTTTTTTACCACCTCACTACATGTTCGGGCCATATTCTTTCGGCGTAGCGGAATTGATCCTCCAGATTATTCTCATTGCTGGGTTCATTATTATGTTCTTGGCTGGTTTCTGCCCTTATGTGGTTTACCTGAGCTGTCCGGGGTCCTTCGTCGTTACTTGCTTGAGTACGTATTAATGAAAAACCCGGACCTTCATGAACCGCTACCCTATTTTCATCTTCATTATTAGCTCGGTTAGTAATTGGCTCCTGGTGGTGGTCATCCTCCTCCCTGGGTGGTCTGTCACTCCTACCCTCTGAAAACTGATGGCGGTTATCATTGTTTCGTTCACTAGATGGTGGTCTTGGGTAACGACTTCCTTGATTATTCCGATTGCTCCCTCTTATAAAGTTTACCCTCTGCTGATTGCTATTATTTCGGTTATCTCCGTTCCCTCTTCTATTATTATTTTGATAATTTGTATTACTACTATTATTCCCATAATTATGATTGTTATTGGGATAGTTGTTTGGTCCATTGCCCCTGTAATTGTTATTGTTTTGATTATTTCCGTTAAACGGTAGATTGCCCTGGTTATAATTTGGGCGGTTTCCCCTATATGGATAGTTACTATCATTCCGGTTTTGGTTACTCGGATAGTTATACTGGGGTTTGTTATAAGACGGATTGCTATTAGGTGGGTTTTGGTTTTCATTCCCCCGGTTATACCTCAAATTGACCATTCGATTACGATGATACTGTCTATCGTTTTCGTGGTCCTCCAGTAAATTGGCCATTCCTTGTATGGTCTTTATTTGTTCCTGCCTCCTGGCTCTCTGTATGGCGTCTTCATAGTGATATCCCAGTTGAATGACTAGGGACTCTTCGGGTATCTTTGGTTCGAGGTTTTGAGCTAGACAAACCTTTCCCAAGAAGTATGATGTTAGTGTATGTCCAGCCTGTGGCTCATATCTTCCGTTGCTTATGTCGTTTCTTACCACATTTTGGGTCGATTCTGACCAGTATTTTTCACGGAATAATGTTTTGAACTCTTGTGTACAGCTGATTTCTGGTTGTGTGGCTGTCCACCAATTGTCATTCGTGTCTCGAAACATCTCGTCGATAAGACTCCTCACCGTCGTCCATCTGGTATCCTTATTCTTCTCGATGAGCTCCTCCATCCTCTTCAGAAATTCTATAGGGTTTCTTCGGTAACTCTTAAAGTTTATTATTTCCCTATTTTCATTGGTAAAGATGTGGGTGCTACTGCAAGGCTTCTCCCTCAAAGCGTCTAGTTCCTCTTGCATCTGTTTCTCCTTCTGACTGATTTCTCTAATTTTTTCTTTATTCTCTTGCGTTTTCTCGTCAATCTTGTTGATAGTGGTATATACCCTTTCAACGCGTTCGCTGACATCAGTCTGGATTTCCTTGTGCCTCTCCTTCAGCTCCTGAAGCACCTCCTGTTTATTTTTGTTACACTCTTCGGTGGTGGTTTTCTGCATTTCTTGAATCCTGAGAATTCCTTCCTCTTGGACGTGATTTATTTTTTCAGTCAGCTCTTCCTGGACGTGTATTACTGTTTCATTCGTCTCAGTGATAGTCCGTTTGATTTCATTTTTGCACTCCGCCAACTGTTGCCTCCATTCGTCCTTTGATCTCTCACCTTCTTCCTTCAATTGTTTTTGGAGTGTTTCACAATTGTTTTCAATCTTGTTATTTAACACTTCGAGATCCTTTTTCATCTGCTTCTTCAGCTCCTCATTCTTCTTTTCTAACGCCTCTCGGTTGTTTTCCATTTTGTTATTCAGGAGCTCTAGGTCCTCCTTGATTTGCTTCTTCAATTCTTCATTGTTTTGGTCCAGTTTTTCGTTCAGGAATTCCCTGTCTTCCCTTCTCAATGATTCTAATTTTTTATTCAATTCTTCCTTGTCTTCTCTCCTTCCCGCTTGCAATGATTCTAATTTTGTATTGGTTGACTCTAATTTTTTATTCAATTCTTCTTTGTCTTGTTTCCTTCCCTCTTGCAGTGATTCTAATTTTGTATTGTTTGACTCTAATTTTTTATTTGTTTCCCTTGAAAGTTCTGCTATGAAATTCATCAGGTCTTGCATGCTCGGACCTCCCTTTGCTGTTTCATGATCTCCAGCCCGTTGTTCCCTCTCATCGTCCTGGACTGGTTTCTCAAGTGGGTTGTCGAATATTACTTTCACTTCCGGTTCTGGTTGAGTTGGATTTCCTGGTTGGTTTTCCTGAACGTCCTCTTCGACTAGCTCCCCAATTATTTCTTCAATTTCTTCCATCTCTTCTGGCTGGCCTTCACCTTCAATTCCTTTCTGTGTGTCCTTCCTGGTAACCATTGAGTGTCTCTTCATAGCGGCCGTTGGCCTTCTTTTACGGCCTCACCGGTTGGTCGCCAATATGTAACGTAGTAATAATGCGGTCGTCCCGTCTACTTTCAATCCTCACCTGGTTTTCGTCAATCTGTAACGAATTATATAAGACGTACCTGCAAAATGTGTACAATTTGTATATGTTATGTATAATTAGTGCGTTCACCTCGCACTGGGTCGTTACAGTAATGTTGTGGCTAGCGATGTGCGTAGCGTAGATATGATCACCTGTATACTACGGCAGTAACCTTACCTGTTATTCTTAGGGGGTGTGATAATCCCGGGTGGCGCCAAATCGTTTTACAAAACAACTAAAAATTATGTTTAAACAAGTTATCAGCGTTGCGGGTTGGTGCATTCAAATAGTTCCCGCTCGCACGGCCGTCCCTATCGTCGCTTCTGCCGTATGACTGACAACTTGCTTACTGCTACTATTTATTCTTAAACACAAGTAATTATTATATAGCACTCCCTATGAAAGACGACGCTGGTTACTCCCTGTAATAAATATTTTTTTAATGGGTGATAACTGAAAACATTTACATTTACAACAAAATAATTATCAACTGGTTACATGAGATCTTGTTTTCAGGGTCGGTGAAGTGATTTAGAAACCATTTAACCTAGCGTCGTTGTTTACGTTAGGCTTGTTACAGTTATAATTGGTTTCACAAATTGTGGATCCTTTTGGCTATGAGTTAAAGAACTCCAATGGTTACAATAAAAATATAAATTACCTTAATCTAAGTGTACATGAAAGATAAAGTGTGCTGTTACAATCTGTTGTGTTGTGTCGTAAAAGTGTTCTGTAAGTTCGTGTTTAATTCTTAGGTTATTCAATGTTAACAAAGTTTCTATTAAGTTTTAATTTGCTCAAATATTCTATGAAAGAGAAATATTGTTTCTATAGTGCGGTAATTTTACCTTTCAAAATTATTTAAAGTGATTAAGGTTGGTGGAAAATAAATAATTGGATGGTACTTAACACCTCGTGTCTAGTTGCCTTCGTAGTTTATTCGAGATAGGATTTGGCTCCATAAATTCAGTTTTTATGGATTTTGGGCTTCACTAAATGTGGCATCTTTTTCGTCATGGGTTTTGACATTCTTTTCAAGGGTAATTTCTATTTAATTGGTCTTGGGTCTTGAAATATCTGCTACGGTGGTCATCTGCTTCTTTAATGATCACGTTCAGGAACTTTGAATAATTATTTGTATGATTTACACTGAAAAAACGCTCTTCCAAACTTTTGCATCTACATTGGCTTAATGACGCTTCACTTCTTGTTAATTTCCAACGGTATTTTCGTCTTCAACCGCCGTTTCCATAGTAACGGTATTAATCTGATTGGTTGATTTTGAGATGATGTATTGTTATCAAAATTCGAATTCTTCGTATATCTTCTGATTACTGTTATTCCTCCATCTTCCTTCCTGGTGATTAAATATTGTTACTATAGTATTTATTCTCGTTCATAGATTATTTTGATACCCCACAAGCTTGGGTAATTTCAGATTTTAAGTTTTTACAATTATGTTAATGCTTGTTAATTACATTTCTTTTTGTATGATAATGCCTATTACAATATTTTGTGTTATAAATGATCTACAATTTATTCTTGGTGATTCCTTCACCTCAGATTTTCTAAATTCTTATTCAATTTGTTATAATTTTTGGTTGTTTGGTTCTGACAGTTATGTTTTTTTCTAGGCCTGAGTAGCCATTATAACAATTTACTTATTTCGTTCAAATCACATTTTGGTTCAGCCTATTGGGCTTTACTTTGTTATTTTTTATTAGTTGTGTTGTGTTTTGAGTCTGTATGTGTGTTGTTGACTGTTCAATATTGCTTTCTCTATTTCAATCTTTAAAACATAACATTAGGCTTATGGACTGCACATTTCATTCAGCCATATCCTCTTCATAACATTAACATGAACAATTTTTTTTTTATAAGTTATTAGAGTTATTATTTTGATTAAGAAATATCATCACTCCCTTCTAACTTATCCTTATTTGCTAATTTTTTTGTTTATAACACATATTATTTTTGTTGTGATAAACAACATCACTTTCTATTAAATCAATAATAGTCCTTTATAATTTAGGTATCTTTGTTAGTTTTTTGACTTCTTAATCTCTAAACAATTTTTATATTCCCTCCATGGTAACACCTTCAATTTATTCTATTCTGGAATCCTCCCTTTTTACTTACTACCAGCTATAATTAAACTTAACTCTATTGAACATCTTCCTTAAATAAAAAAGTCATCATCACTTCTAGTGTTTACTATACCTTATTCTATAATTCACACTTAACACTATTTATCATCAGCTATTTATTCACTGTTAATTTCCAACCTTTATCTTACCTTCACTTGTAAATTATTTATTGTTAATTATAACTTCACTAGTGTCACACTTCACTTTGGGGTGCTTACACCTACACTATTGCACTGTATCACTGTTTATATTATTTGTTTTATAGTGGGTGATCCCTATACTTATTTCTCTTTCATCTCCTTAATACTAATGACAATGAATACTTAATAATTAATACTTACTAACTAATAACAATTCTTATTTGTGGTTTAGGTTGCCTTTTTAATGGGTAGTAACCGTTAGCTCTCCTTCCTCCGGATAATCATTGTTTTGGTTTCAATATTCTTGTTGAGTGCTTTATTATTTGTTTTGTGAACCATTATTGGTTTTCACTTTTGCTTGTCTCCCTCCTTTTCGTTTTCCTTATTTGATTAATACGTTGGGTTTTTTCATCCGTTTCTGTGGGTATTTTGGGGTCGTTTAAACCCATGAACTTGTTTCCTTTTGGTTTGGGTTTATTACTTTCTTCCTTATTCTCGTTGTTTATTTGTGTGGTTCCCTTCTTTATTTGTTTCTTGATGTGGGGTCAATCACTTGGGTTAGGTCAAAGTCGTCGTATTGTCGTGTCATATTCCTTATATTTTATTTAAAATCAATCAGTTTATTTGATAAGAAGTATTTTTACATTTACAAATATATTTTTCATCCCTGGTACTGGGTTGGCTATTTGTGTCGTGACAATATCAGTTCTTTAATATTTACTGAAATTTTTCAGTTTACACAAAAATAACAAATAAGGGTGAACCACTGTATTGGAATACATATATCAGAATTATATTTATAGAATTTTCTTTTTGGGAAGGGGAGGCTGAAATTTTTTGTGTTGCATTTAAGTAATCAGAATTTTATACGATACGCCGAGTATTTTAACGGTTGACAGTGAATTATTCAGTTTTAAATGTTCTACAAAACAGTATTTCTATAGGTTTTTTTCCGTTAAGATATAATAGCTTAGGGACGGTATGGATGGGCGATCTAGGTTAAGTGGTGCTGCATATCGCAAGAAAGCTGAGGAAAAAAGACAGAGGGAGAGTAAAATTTTGCAGAAAATACCTCGACTGGACTCATATTTCAGTGGTGAAAACAAAAGTGAACAGTGTAGGCCTGAAAATTCGGGTGAAATTATAGTGGAAAACAGTAAAGACAATGTGGAAGTCGAAAATCTCGAAGTACAGGAACAAGCTACGCTCTCTACAGAAGTGGATTTTGCAGTGTCTATTCCTAGTAATGATCCATTCTATTGGGAAAACACTGACCACACTCGGGATTATTTGATAAAAAATGGTATTAATCAAAACAAAGACGCTGACTTTTCACAGTCCTCGCAGCGATATGCTGATGGAACACAACGGTTTTGCAGCAAGAAACTATTCCATAGGATTTTAGTAAATGGGGAAATTATGAACCGTGAATATCTTGTTTATTCTTCCAGCCAAGGATCACTGTTCTGTGCCCCATGCAAATTATTCGGTGGTACATCTCAGTTTGCAACATCTGGTTTCAATGATTGGAGCCATGCTGGCATAAGAATAGCCGTACATGAAAATTCTGCTTCTCACAGAGACTGGTTGTTAAAATTGAAAAGTAGAGGAAATGAGATGAACAGAATTGACAAAAGATTGCTCAGCCAGCATGAACATAAAGTTACATATTGGAGAAATGTACAAAAACTAGCTTCTAGGGGTTTAGCATTTCGTGGAGACGAAGAGAAGTTTGGCTCTGTGAAAAATGGAAATTTCATGATGTGTTTGGAATTAATTGCAGAGTACGATTCTTTTCTGGCTGACCATATTGCACGGTTCGGTAATCCTGGAAAAGGATCTACATCATACTTGTCACCAGCAACTTATGAAGAATTAATACATCTTATGGGAAAGTCAGTGAGTGAAAAAATAGGCAATGAAGTTACTTCTTCTAAATATTTTTCAGTCATAGTAGATTCTACGCCAGATTTATCTCATAATGACCAGTTAAGTGTAGTTGTTAGATATGTAACTGATTGTGGGCTCTCAGTTGAAAAATTTCTGTTTTATGAAAAATACAGGCCATACTGGAGAAAAGCTTTTTGAAGCACTAATGAATTCTTTAGAACAACATGGTCTGAAAGTTGATAACTGTAGAGGTCAATCATATGACAATGCGGCCAACATGTCTGGAATATATTCTGGCTTGCAAGCAAGACTCAAGGAAAGAAATCCTCTTGTTTTTTTCATTCCATGTGCAGCTCACTCATTGAATCTAGTTGGTTCACAAGCAGTGAAATGCTGTATTGCTGCAGTACGGTTTTTTGAGTTATTGCAAAGTTTATATAATTACTTCGCAGATTCTACAGGGAGATGGAATATCTTGGAAATATTTTTTGATTCTGTAACCATGACATTGAAATCACTGTCAACAACTCGATGGTGTGCACGTGAGGATGCTTGCAAGAGCTTGGATGCAGATTGGAAAGCAGTGGTTTCTGCATTAAGAACTATTTCAAAAAATGAAACGGGTAAAGGTAGATGTCAAGCTGAGGGTCTTCTTAGGAAATTAAATAGCATTGAGGTAGCATTCATGACATCAGTGTGGGGTTCTATTCTTCAACAATTTGGCAAAGTCATGAAAAAATTGCAAGCTCAGGAAATGGACATTCCCACTGTTATTGAAATGTACGACTCTCTTACAGTGTATTTAACTGAGCTTCAGACCTGTTTCCCCAATCACAGAGATTCAGCTGAAAAGAAACTTAATCAGATCAGGAGTCTGGAATCAGTTCCTTCTTCTTCAGCTGTTGAGATTTCAAGACCAAAACGTCAAATTAAACGTAGGCGATTTTTTGATGAATCATCTGAATCAGAAGCAGAACCAGAAAGTCCTGAAGAAGAACTAGGATCAGATGAATCAGATGACTTGGAACATGACAAGATCTGGAGACGAATAGAAATTTCATATTCCAAGATCATACAAACTCTCCAGACTGAGTTACAGAAGAGAGTTAATGTCTACAAAGAATATAATTTAGACCTAATATTTTCATTTCTCTCAAATATCACCAAACTAGAAGCTCCTCAAATTTATGATGCTGCAGAGAACCTTCGAGCCATTTATGATTCCGACATTGAAAGCAGCTTTGGTGAAGAATGCATCCATTTGAAAAGCTATCTGTTATCTACGAAGACAGAAGATGGCAACAAATTATCGTCTCTTCCATTTCTCTGCATAATGTTGGCTTCGAAGAAAATTAGTGATGTCTACCCAAATGTGTACACTGCACTCAAGATCTACAACTGTACTCCAGCAACAAACTGTTCTGCTGAAAGGTCATTTTCAGTTTTAAAACGAATCAAGAACTATCTACGGACAGCACAGAATCAAGAACGACTGGTCAGTCTTGGAGTGCTCGCCATAGAATCAGACATCACGTCAGTCTGGATTTTGAGGAAGTGATAAATGCATTTGCAAATGCAAAAGTCAGAAGAAAGTCATTTCTCTAAGTTCGGTAAGTTTCACAAAATGGTTAGTATCAAATTGCAGTGTTTCTACCATATACGTTTGACTGACCAAATTGGATGTTTCAGTGATATTTTTAACTGAGGTTATTAAACTGTAGTGATTATTTTCTATGTGTTTACCACATATCATCTTCAGAATAATGTATAAATGTTTAACTTGCACCTTTGTTTCATATATTGTGTATTCAGTTAAGTTTAAATACTGTCTATAATACAGTTTAAAATTGAAGTAAGTAATTAAACAATTTATTGTCCATAGTCTGTAAACGAATAGCGACACTGGAGTTTAGCTCAGGGAATTGGGGGCGTAAAATTAATGATTGCACAGTTATACATCCAAAATACGGGCCTGGGTACAAATACCAGTACTCAACTATGTTCAGTTTCAGTTATAGTTGCGATATATTACAGTGCAGTTCGAGTTTATTGTCGGGCAATACTGTGTGCGTTCAAGTGGTTATTAGTGAAGTGTTGTGTTTTATAATCCCATTGTAATATTATTCCTGTGAAGTATGGGGAGGCTTAGCTGCACTACACCGGAAAAAAATAGAAAAACTCGAAAACTGTGCCTTACAAATATGCCTGGGTTGCCCGAGGACCTCTCCAGTGGAAGCTATGGAAGCTGAACTCAATATAGAACCTCTGGATGTATACATAAACAAAAGACTATGACACAATTTTCAAAGCACTCACCATCGAAAATACACAAAATGCTAATACATACACCACAATCACACACAATAATACCACTTTAAAGTACAAGAGACCAACAAGAAACCACAATAATGACAAGCCAACACAAGTACTTCACCAGATGCAAAATCACGTATGCTGAGGATGAGAACACAATGGTTCTTGAAACATGTTCCTAATAAGGAAAAACAAATCTTGAGGTAATTTCTTTATAAATATTAAATATATTAAATTAGTTATAAGTATTATAGTAAATATATTATATACATCAAGAAATGGATTGTAGCAAAAAGTGTTTGAATAAACAAAATAATAGGTAAATTCAGTCTGAAATTTAGAACAATAACCATAGAGCATCCATTACAGAAAATTAATCTAGCAATGAATCAGAAAAGATCCTTTTTATACAAAAGCAAAATTCTGCTTTCGTATGGCAATAACCAACCTCAAATAATCCTTCCAGTAAATGAAACACCCCCTTGGCAGTGGACGCGACCAAAAATAAGAACTACATTAGAAGACAGCGTAACAAAACAAAACACTGACCCATTAGTTCTGCGTGCTATAGCACAACAAATAATAGCGGAAAACTACAACCAATATGTCCACATCTATACGGATGGATCACCGGATACACAAGGAAAGAGGTCGGGGGCAGGATATTTCATTCCTAGTATGCAGGAATCCTTCCTTGTACCGGCCAACTCCTGTTCAAGTGTTGACACTGAGCTTCTGGCAATCAATGCAGCACTGACCTGCTGCCTCACCTTACACAGTAAAAAAGTATGTATCTTCACAGATTCACAGGCAGCGCTACTGTTGCTGCAACAATATAAACCATCAGCATACTATTTCAGAACAGTTCACATATTCCACATAATCAAAAAACTGGAAAGCAGCAAAATTGAGTTAACGTTACAATAAATACCCGGCCACGTAGATATTGCCGGTAGTAAAAAAGCGGACAGGATGGCTAAGGACGCAACTATGCTGTCGCCACTGGAGGAAAGTGTAATATCATTCCCAGCTGCTACTTCAGATTTCAACAGAAGACTCATGGAGACATGGAAGAACGTATTTTTAAACTCCACCAAAGGTTCAACATACAAACAGCAAGTCAGTGCACGCGATGTCTCCATATATAGAAACATCCCTAGGAGCGTTCAAACGTTCGGCTCCAGAGGAAGGCTTGGCCATATTGTGACCCAGTCATACTTATACAGATTCAACCTGACCCAGGCCGCTACCTGTCTGCTGTGTCATCTGCATGAGGAGACCTTACAGCACATATTAGTGGATTGCCGGACGGACATCCCAGGAGTGCCGAGACTGAGGGGATTTGGTATGGACGCAATACTGAACGACAACTCATATTGGGCGGCGGCAGAGAAGATCTACAGGAGACATCGTGTCATCGGAGAACAATCCGGAAATACGTAATAAGAAGAAGATATTTGTAATATAATTGTGTTTTATATTAGTTGACATTTTATTGCGTGTGAACAATTTTTATTTCATTTGTTGTATGAGACTGTGTTGTTAATTATGAACTGTTTACCTGTGAAAATTAAAGCTGCTGATTAGTGACTTAATTTTGTCTTGTATTTGTGGTGACTGATTAGTGTCTTGTATTTTGTTTTCCACTGTACCATACGACGATCAAGTAGACCGTCATAACAGTGGGTCAGAAGTGCGACAGAACCATTAGTAGTGTAAACAGTGGAAGATGAGGTAATTCGTAATTACTCGGTAAACAATGGATGCCAGTCAGATGATGGAAGCTTTTCAAATGCTGCTGCGGCAGACACAGGAAGAAGCAGAAGGTGACAAAAAGAAGAACAAAGACAAGAAAGAGAAGAAGCAGAAAAACGACAGGATGAGAAACGCAGACAGGAAGCAGAAGAAGCAGAAAGATGACAAAAAGAAGCAGGAACCAGAGGAATGTAAACGTGAAACAGATGACATCAAAGCGTTAATTCATGAGCAAAAGCAGATACAAAAACATACTACCACAGAATGGGTCTCCTACCAGAAGAGTTTCGAATAAGATTTGCGGTGCAGACATTTATTGATGGCATCAGAGATTGTGAACTTCAGCAAGTGTTACGAATGGCAAGACACCGAAATAGCTCTAGAGTTTGAAGCTGCCAAGTTGGTGTCCAGCTAATTAATGGGATTGTGCCATCACATTGCAGTCAGAAGATCCCTGTATCACATTGCCGTTATGATGAGTGCAGAAAACGATGTTGTCAGACAAACAATTCAGAAGTTCAAGAGCACCGCAACAATTTGAACGATGGGAAAAAGATAGAAGACCGAAGTGTTACAACTGTGGAAAACGTGGTCATCTACAGGTAGACTGCTGGGAGAAGAAGATACCGTGGGAAGAGAGATCGCACCAATTGGAGAAGTAAAGTCTCAGAACAGCACACAGTTTCCACGCTACATAAGACCAGTGGAAACTTGATTGTTAATGGATTTGCAGAAGGTAAACCAACAACATTTACAGTTGACACGGGCGCAACAGTGTCCATCATGCGCCCTGACTTAGTCAGCAACAGCCAGCCTCTAATTAGCTCTTGTACAATACAGACTGTGACTGGAAGCCCCGTCAAGGTGCTAGGAAAGGTAGATGTACGTGTATGGCTGGGTCTTCTTGAGTTTAGCCACCAAATGCTCGTTGCAGACATTGTCGATGAAGTGATTCTTGGCATGGACATTATGAATGCCTACGGATTCATTGTGGACTTATAAGAGAATGTCCTGAGGATTGGCCAAGACAAGATAAAGCTTTGCATGGCTAAAATGACAGGATCTACCAACCATTCGATTAAGCAAGTGGCATTAGTCGAAGAAAGAGTCAACAGGTCTGGTCAAGAGGAACCCTCCCTATTGCAAGCGGAAATGGAGGAAGAACTAGCAGAGGAAGTACAAGTAAGTGTAATGACAAAAGAAGTGATTGGAAAGCCAAGTATGGATGTCGAGACAAGACTCTTGCTTGTTTCTGAGCTGTCAGTAGCGCCCAGGGGAAAAGTTGCTGAAGATAAAGTTACGCAAGAGGCTGTTGACGAGAACCAAACAGATTTGGATCAGCCAGTGGTGTTTAGGTTATCAGTACATGGCGCAATGGGAGTGATTCCAGCAAAACTAGTGGTTGAGTGGAAGACTCGCATTCCTGGGAACTTGACGTTCAGATCACACGAGACTGAATTCAAAGAACCAGAGAATTATCATTCGCAAGGACGTCCTAGAACGCCTGGCTAAGTATTACTTCAGAGATGGTTTGCCAGTTCGGGACGAACAGGCGTAAGGAGGGGGCAGTGTTACGGCATCACAGAACAATCTACGTGTTTCTCGAATGTCCAGTGGAATACGGCTAAATGTTGTGACATGCGCTCATGAGACTTTTCTGGAAGCCGCCAGCCGTGCGGACTGTGTCAAGGCCGCAATTAATTATGGTGTAGTGCAGAGCTAACGTGCAGTATGGAATAATCTAGTATTTCAGGGGAGTATAAATACCAGTACTCAATGACGTTCAGTTTCAGTTATAGTTGCGATATATTACAGTGCGGTTCGAGTTTATTGTCAGGCAATACTGTGTGCATTCAAGTAGTTATTAGTGAAGTGTTGTGTTTTATAATTGGACAGTATAATTGTAATACAATTGTGTTTTATATTAGTTGACATTTTATTGTGTGTGAACAATTTTTATTTGATTTGTTGTAAGAGACTGTGTTGTTAATTACGAACTGTTTAACTGTGAAAATTAAAGCTGGTGATTATTGACTTAATTGCTGTCTTGTATTTTGTTTTCCACTGTACCTACGACGATCAAGTAGACCGTCGTAACAGTGTATATATTGTAACCTAAATTTTACGTTATTTTTAATATGTTATGCCCCACTGTTGAGTTCGCCAATTTGTAACAATATATTTTATTATGTGTTGTTGTTTATTACTAGTGTATTACGGTTGCGGGTTTATAGTTAATTCAGCCCCACGTTGAATGCGGCAATTTGAAACAACTACCTATTACGTTTAATAATCTTCGGCACTCTAGTCTAATTATGCCCAAATATTTGTAATATAAATATACTTATAAGTGTAATATAATAACTCCTGCAAATCAATGTTAATTTATTTATAAAATTATTTATTATGTGGTTGATATTATTCGGTTATTGATCATAGACCTGTGTTAAGTAGTTATCAAGTGTTTTACCAGAGAAAAACGCTATATTACAGTTATTATATTGAATAATTCAGTATTTTTCTCCAACCCTAGTCGGTATGTATTATCTAAATTGGAAAGAGCGGAGAGCGGAGAGCGTAAGTTAGTTCTCTATTCTCCCGTATTCACCAGCTGTCTGCAGACGAGCGCTGTTATTGGTGATTGACCCGTTATTATAGGTTAAGTCGTTCCACATGATGCGTTTCTCATGTTCCTTTCTCTGTAAAATACACCCTATTCGAAATACAATAATTATTCTACAAATAACACAAAATCGTCAAATTCAAGAAGGGTTCTTTATTTTATATATTTTTAAATTCCAACAGCTACTTTCTCCTGCTACTAATACATCATATCGATCACACAATACAGAATCGATTTGTTATTGAACTCGTGTTTTAGATGTTACAATTTAATTATAATTTTCAGTTTGTCTTTTATCTCAGGGTACATGTAGTTCTTTTAACTATTAGTAAGGTCAGGTAATGCAAATTCAGGTTACTAGGTATTACAATTTAGTTTAAAATCTTATTATTTAAAGTATAAACAGGTTTTTTACCAAACGTTTACAAGATACTCGTTAAGGCAGTGTTCCACTAAACGGTGACGGATAGCCGAGTGATGATGAATGGCTTGAATATATCAACCTCCAGCTTCTCAATAAAAGTTGGTGTTAGTGTCCCAGGATGTAATGGAAAGTTCAGTTCTTGATCTTCGCTGATTTTTCGTTTCTGGTGGTCACAGGTCCCGACAGAATTAGTGTAGTATTAAGTTCTTGCTCCGTTGTTGAAAGTGAGGTTCTGTATGTAAATTTAATTCTCTTTATTTTTCGTTGTATGGTATTTATTCACTTCGACTTCTCCAGGTCTGGGGTTATCTTCATTTATTTATTGTTTTCCATTATTACTCATTTGACGGTAGGTTTAGTTAATTTATTCTTTAGATTTTTGATTTGAATTTTATTGATAGGTATTTTAATATTCTTGGAGTGAGAGTCTCGGAAGTCGTCCAACCGTCTTTTTGATCAGTTACTATGTTTTAATTTGAATTAACAGTAATTTTATTTATTAGGTTTATTGGTTTTTTTCTAGATTTATCACAACTGAACTGTCCTCGTTCATATATAACAATTGAATGTTGAAATCAACAAGATATCTTGCATTTTGTTGTCCCTGACAACAATCTTCCTCTTATGTTATTGGATAATATTTGTTATCCTAGAGCCATAATTAGGAAATATTCTTACACTTATTTAATAAAATACTCCCTTCTTGGAATTACATTAAATCACATAAAACTTTCACTTAATCTGCCTTATTAAACCTTATACATTTTACTACATTTTCTTCTTAATCGACTTATTTTAAAAGGTATTAATTTCCTTTTACAAAACACTCATTTTAGGCTATTGGTTTTATTACATGTTATAATTTTTTTGTTTTGTTTTTAATGTAATTTTTCTGACCTGACCTACTGTACAAAGAGTCATTGGCTTATGGCCAATTATTCGAATTTTAATTTCCTGATTTCAATTTATTATTATTATTATTTTATCATTGAACCCTTCATTGGTTTATAACATAATTATAATGACCACTTGACAATTTATTAACAATTATTGTCTTCCTGGCCAAGTTTACAAATATTATTTTAAGACATCTTCATTAATTATTCAAAGTAAATACACTTAACATGATACCATACATAATAAATACACTTGTATTTAATTACTTAAATACAAGTTTAACATGAATGAAATTAGTATCCATTACTTAATACTTTCTCAAAGCAATGGCTTCACACCTGCTACATACAAAACACAAAACAAATATCATGTAAACACAATATCATGATAAAGCACAACAACATGTACATCTTTATAAAACATTAAATATCAATTAAACAGTCTATTATTTTCAAACTCGTCTACAGTAAATTCATCTCATTAGACACTGTGTTTATAGTTTACATCTTCCACTGATCACTCCATATTTTATATTTAGATACATTTTTACTATTTTATTACCTAGTAACCTTACTAGGTGTCATCAATACATTTTTTGGGTGAGGTTGGCCCTCTTGACCTTAATTATGGCATACCTTGGGCATTGTTTGAGTTACTATTGACAAAGTGTTTATGTAACGTTTGTGACCTTAACTTTGTTACGTTACAATATATATATATATATATACTGCAACGTTACAAGTATTATACACAATTACACAAATACATTACCATGTACTCAACGCAACTATAAAGTGTATTACACTGGCCAGGTCAGAGGATTTTTTTTCTCGTTGCGTCAAGTATATGTAGTTGCACAATAATTAAATAATGTTCAAAGAGGAATGAGATGTTGTTGACATGAAATAATTATTTAAAACCATTTCAAAATAATCATTCTATGATTTATTAATTAATAGAAAAATATTCCAATATTAAAAATTCAAATATTAGATAAATAAATATTCACTTTTATACGCTTCACAAATATAATGTAACCTGCTATGCTATTCGTAACATATCAAAAAAATAAACAACCATATAACCTTACTAGCTAAACAACATGTTAAACAAGTTATCTAAATCCTTTTTATTTTTGTGTGTCTGAAATTAACTCATATTTTAAATAATAATAGCAACTCATTTACATACAAAATAATATTAAGACTCAAGAATAAAATTTATTGTTGCTATAAAAAAAATAAAAATAATATAACATTTACTTCCAATCTATTATTTATTTCTACTGACACACCCAAAATTTTTAACATGCAACAAAAGATTAGTATTTCTTTTCTAGATTTTCTTGTTAAATTAAATTCTCTTATTTAACTACTATTTAACTTCCACATTTTAATTATTTACTGTTCATAGGTATCATAGGTAAGTTCTTTTCGAGAGCTCTTTTCACACACAAAAATATAATTGTTTGTTATCACCTGCGTACGTCTGTCGTTACCGTTGTGCGCGCATGTGTGTGTGTGTCCAGAATCCTGAGAATTTGATGATGATTATGCTGATGCTGTGTTCTCTGTCTCTACGGGTTGTTGTTAGTGATGCTCCAGAGTTCCTCCATACATCTTGGTGAGTGTGGTAAAGTGGTGTGTGTGTGTGTGTGTGTGTGTGTGTGTGTGGTCCTGTGATTGGTTGGTAAGCCGGCAGCGTGACGTTGTGTGAAGATTTCTGAGACCAGCCAAAAATTGCAGGTGGTATTATACTGGACGGCGATCTGACAGGTTCAGGACTGTTTTCAACATGTTAGATATTGTCAGTTCGTGCAAAGCGTCCTTTTAATTACAAATCACTTTTTGGTTCATTTTTGCGATTTCATGAACATCCTCGTAGCATGAGCGATATCATTGTTTGTGTAATTTTTTTCTGGACACTCACATATACCACACATATTAATTATATTTAATTATACTAGTAATTAATATTAAATTAATAGCATCTTTATTATTGCACATTTTTGCAATATTTTTATATCACCATACTCGTTAAAAATTCCTTAATGTAATGGTGTCTTTATAATTGGCGTAAGTCTTTGTTCACAGGTTTAAAACGTATTAATTAGTTTATTTTAATCCTGTTAAAACCTGATTAATGAAAACCACCAATTCGTACGTATCTCCCCTTCTCGCCGTTCAATCAGGTCGGAACTGGCTTAAACACACACATACACAAACGCTGTATTTTACGCTGCCAAAGCAGGTGTCACTTTCGACAGGCCCCAGCCTGCATTCTCCTGCACAAAATTGTTTAAAACTGTTTGTCGTATTCTTTTTACACTAATTATTTACAAAACATACCGCCCTGGGCAAATATATGTATTGTTGCAATATATAAAATCAGTAGTTTTTAATAGGATTTTATCATGTCGATATTCTATTAGTTTTGTGTAACAAAATCCCCACATTATATTTGTGTGTGTGTGTGTGTGTGTGTGTGTGTGTGTGTGTGTCTTAATGAATACAAATTTATTTAAGGAGGAATTAAAACAAAATAACATTGACTGTTTCCATTAAAAAAAAAATGACAAAATTTTTAAATTGTCAACTCACCATATATTATACAATTAATCATTCATTACCTGAGCTGTCTTTGAGAGTACATCTTCCAAAGTTCTTAATTATGTAATATTCTGTTTGTATTAATACCTTGAGTATTTTATGTGTTCAGAATTTTGGGGAGCTTGAGTCTGTTCAGCCACCGATCCTTAAATATGCTCCTGACATATATTCACAACCTGACATTCTATACAGTTGTCATTCTTGCTATGTCAGTAAAAGTAAGTTTTCATAACAGAGGCGTCTTTTATATACACAAAAAATATGAAATCATAAATATAGTAATACTATTACTACTATCAACTATTCTATAGCAGATTCTGTGACAAATTACCTGGGTATTTTTAAACACATGTCAAGTAATATTACAAGAAGCTGCGGACATGCCTCCATTGCATACTTGATGAGTTCCTGATCACAGAAACAATTGGCACACAGGTAACTGTCAGGTCCTGGGCAGTCTACAGGCATCATAAATTTGTTGCCCAATTCAAAACCATGGCCCACATAATACACGAAAGCTGAAATTTAAATATTATATAGCGTTCCAGAAATCAGATCATATAAGTATTATAGAAATGATAACAGGTAAAATAATTTAATAAATAATAATGAAAAAATATAAAATGGAGTTAAGAAAGAAGAAAGAAGAATTGTAAACAAGAGTAATCATTAAAAGAATAGACTAGACTGACAAACAAATGACTATGACCTAACCCCAGAGATTGGCCAGATAAAGACAATAAGACGAGAAAAGATTCACAGAAATTAAGAAGACAAATCAATGATAAGAGACACAAATGAGTAAAGAAAATATATAAATAACCATGAATAAAACAATAATAAAGAAAGTACATAACCATAAAAAATAAGTAAGACAATTATTATTAAATAAAGTATGTTCTTAAGAACCTTATTATAATAAGAAAGTAAGGCACAAAATGTTAAAGAATTATTATAAATGTATATCTAAAATATCATTGAAACAAGAGTGAGAGATAGGTAGGGAGTGCTAACAATAAACAGTGAAGTGATGAGAATATTAAAATAAACAACTTATAATCTTAAGGAAAAAGAATAGTAACCAAGTGTAACAAACCAAAACCATAACCAAATGATGAATAGGCAAATAAGTTAATTGTGTTAGACTGTAAGAAACAGAGTAGTTGTGGGTGTAAGAAATAGAAAAACATATTCTATTACTAAGAGAATCACTAGAATGATCATCTTTATAGAATAGATGATGTCGATACTATACTCACCAAAATTGTTATTTTGTTAGGTAATTTAAAGAAAATTAATTTGTTTGTTTAGTGTTTAAAGGAGTATAAACCAAGAAGGCATAACTTTATAGTAATATGTTTGTATTTTTTATGTAAGTAATGAAAGTATAAAGAGATGAGTAGTAGGATCATTTTAAGTAATGACATACAATATAATAATTATAATTAATAAGAAGGAATATGGCTGAACAATATACAGACCATTAAGTTATTTCTATATTATGTTTTGTTAATAGATTTAAGTGTTAAATAGGTGTGTGAGAAATGGGAGTAGGAATAAAACTAGCCATGACATGAACTTAACAAACAACAAATTAATAACTATTATATAAATAGAAAGAAAAATATCAGATAAGAAATAATTTTGTAAAAGCATAATAACACAAATAGATTGTAAAACAGTTTCAAAGTAATTCGAAAGCCAATAGGTGCGAAATGAAAATAAGCAGACCAAATGTACTTAATAAATAATGCTTAAATAGAACAAAAAAAAGAAATTCTAAGATGTTACAGTTTAGGCCTATAAATGACATAGCTGTCTAACTTCAGAAAACCAATTATCAACAACTGAATATTGTATTTGAATAATAAGACCAAGTAAATTATGTAATTACAATTAACTAACAATAATAACATGTCAAAATGGTGATAAACAGTATAAATAAGTAAAATATGAAATAACATAGTACTAGCAATTTTGTTCAAAAACATTAATACATGACCTAGACCAGCCTTGTGAGATGTCAAATTGATCTTTGAAAGGAAACAGGGACATCTATGTTAATATTTCAAGCATTGGAAATATAACCAAGGAAAAATAACCATTATAAAATATTTATTCATTTTGAACAGAAAACCAGGATTTATAACAATAGTTTCAAATATACTTAACCAATCAGAGTCAAGGCAGTTGCCATAACAACAGAACGTTATTATAATTTTGACCATTATGTAACAAGAGTTACATTATTAACTATCCAGAGGTATACACGCTATATTGATGCGGACCTTTTAAAGGCAAACAACGAAGAAAATCAAAAAGAAATGAAAGTGAATTTAATACCAGAAGTCAACCATAGTTAGGGTTGCCATACGTCCTGAAAAAGCGGGATTGTCCTGAATTTGAGCATGTGTCCCGATGTCCTGACTGAATTTTTAAAAATCCCTAAATGTCCTGAATTTTAAAAATCATAGCAAGTTATTTAAAATTTGCCTGGGAGCAGCGTGTTTCCGCTTTGGTTATTATTGCTAAGCAGACATTTTACACGGTGCTCGACGTGGTTTCGGCATATTATCTGTCTTCAACATTGGTCTATTTTAGTTAATTGGCATGTTTCTGTAATATACCATTCACGGAAAATAGTTATAAAGGGATTATTCACAAGTTGTAGTATTCAAAGTTGTATAATGTCGAAAAAGAGACTTTCAAAATTCAACGAAACATGGACAAAAGATTTTCCATCGGTTAAGCATGGAAGAAATGAACATGAAGCATACTGTGATTTGTGCAAGTAAGTAAATGAAAATAATATTCTGTGGTGTAATAGAATAGGTTAGATTAGACATTTATAAGATTTATTTCAATTTACGAGAACGTGAAGTTAGTTCCGACCAATAACGTTCACTGCAGTTAATCTGAACAACCGTATTCACAATTTGGCCTATTTTTTAATAGGCCTACTTTTACTTTTATTCTTGTTAGAAATTATGGCTTAACTTCGAATCGTGGTCTTTTAGGTTAAGTTAAAAGGTTAAATTAGGTTAGCTTACGTTAGATTACATTAATTTATAAAGGATTACATAATTACATAATGCTACTATGGTTACCCGTACCACCTAAAGTGTACAAGTGCCGGATTGGATTAGGTTATATTAAATCTTTACTCAGCCTAGACAGTAGCAGGCCATGATTCTTTACCGAAATTATTTCGGCACTTGATTATTAAAAGTGAATTGAATGCAAGAGAAGCGTAATTGCGTTTCTTAACAATTGAATTTGTATTTTCAGTACATATGTCAACGTGTCCCATGGAGGTAAAGGGGATGTCTCCAAGCATTCATTAACAGGGAAGCATAAGAAAGCTCTGTCTGCTGTTTCAAGAACACCAGTACTTCAGGGATACTTCATTGAACAAACCAACGAAGCCAAGAATGTCGCAGCAGCTGAAGGTGCTTTTGCGTATCACTCCATTAAGCACCATATGTCATACAATTCAGCCACTTGTAGCTCTAAGATGTATAGCAAGGTATTCAAAGACTCAAATATTGCATGTAAATTTTCAAGTGCGAAAACAAAAACTGAAGCAATTGTAAATAATGTTCTTGCTCCCCATACTTTAAATGATTTCCAGAATAATATAAAACATGTGGATTTTCTAAGCATAAGTACAGATGCTAGCAACAAAAGGTATCATAAAATGTTTCCAGTGGTTGTTCAGTATTTTGATAAGAATGTAGGTACACAGACTAAGCTTATTGAATTTGATGAACTAGAAAATGAAACTTCTTTTACTATTTCCAATTACTTGTTGAAGACTGTAAAGATATTTGATATTTCAAGAAAGGTAGTTGCATTTGGAGGCGACAACACTAATACTAACTTTGGTGGGCTAAGAAAAAGAGAAGGAAATAATGTATTCAGTCATTTGAAGAATGATTTGGAATGTGGTGACAAACTATTAGGAGTGGGATGCCCAGCCCATATTCTGCATAATACCCTACATGCTGGGACTGATATTTTGAATATTGATATAGAGACACTTGTAATGAAGTTGTTCAATCATTTTTCCAACTACACAGTTAGGGTAACTACCCTTAAAGAGTTCTGTGATTTTGTTAGTGTTTCTTATCAAGATCTACTACATCATTCAAAGACAAGGTGGTTAAGCATCTTCCCTGCTGTGGAAAGAGTCCTGTCACTATTTGAACCTCTACAATCCTATTTCCTGTCAATTGAGAATTGTCCAAAATATTTGAAATCTTTTTTTGAAAATCCTCTTGCCAGAGCCTACCTCCATTTTCTTCAATCCTTGTCTCATACATTCCAAATATCCATACTAAAGATAGAGCAGGAATCTGTATCAGTTATTGAAGTTGTTCAAATATTAGAATCAGTGGCAGAAAATCTCAAGCAAAGACATGAACAACATTTTGTTTCATTAAGCGTTCAAGAAATCTTAAACAATCTGGATGATCACACAAAGGCAGAGAATTTTCAGAAAGAAGCTGATGAATGTTATGAAACGTGTGACAAATATTTGCGGAAGTGGTTGGGTTCATTCACTGACTTAACACGTTTTAAGTGGATGCTTTTGGAGGATGTTCCAACATGGAAAGGGCAAATAGAAGAGACTGTTAACTTTTTAATGAAATGGGGCCACAAAATTGATGATTCTATGGCATTTAACCAAGCATTGTGTTTGATAAACTTTGTTAAAGAAAAACTGAATAATGATGAAAATGATTTTGTATCCATGTTAGCTAGTAATAAATGGGTTCAGTTTTTAAAGCAATGTAAATCCAGTGAGAAATATTCTGAAGTGCTTAAATTGGCTCAGTTCTATTTCTGTTTACCTGGCCATAATGCATGTGTGGAAAGAATTTTTTCTTTAATGAATTCACAATGGACAGATGAAAGAAATAGACTGAAAGTAGAATCTGTTAAATCAATATTATTGCTGCAATACAATTTTAAAGAAATATCTTGTCAGGAATTTCATGATTACATTTAAAAAAATGATGAGTTGCTAAAAAGTGTGTCATGTTCAGAAAAGTATGATTGGTATCAGCATCAAGGCACTTCTGTGTCATAAATATCTTTACGCAAAGGTAAATAAATGCTGTTTTTAGTTTTCATTTACTCGTGTTATTGAGAAATGAGTAATTCCACGTGAGCTGTCCCATCTGTTACTTAAAAATCTATGCAAATAACACTGAATATTATATAATTTTGGAGTGGTCTGTAAAGTAGGTATTTTACTTAAAGTATGATTTCTTATTATTTCTCTATTTGATTTTTAACATTAACATCATATAACAAGTGTGTCTTTTGGTAACAGACAGGACAGTTCACATGGAATTACCCAAATACACTCGTTGGAACCATAGGCGCCGACTTTTGGTCTTGAGCATGGGGGCAAGGATGAAAATATCAAACATTTTTATGGGAGCAAAAACATGATTGCGTCCCCGTACCACTATATGCACGGGGGCAAGTGCTCCCGTGGAGTCGGCGCCTATGGTTGGAACTTGTCGATGTTGGTGTCCTGAATTTCATCCTGTACCTTATGGCAACCCTAACCATAGTTCCAGTAACTCAAGGAGGAACAATAAACGAAATTTCAAAATTAATAATTAAATTTAAAAAAAAATTAAATAACAGAAACAGACGCCAGGAGGAGACCCTGCAACCCTATCTTTGAAATTAAACGAATGTACTAACACAACAATGAAGAAACCTTGACGATCCATAACACTAACAACATGGTTTTGTTAAGTATGAATTAAATTATAAATAATTACGAACTAAAACTGATTAACTTTTTTCACAATATATAACTCTCACTCTGAACTTTGAACACCAAATTCTTTCAAGGATTAATGAATCATATTTATTAACACATTAAGTAACTGTAAGATAACCTATGTCCAAAACCTATAAAACTGACACAGACTTTTAAACAACAGAGTTGAATTTAATGTAAACCTTTTTAGTATTTAAGTACCACAATTGTAAGGTGGTGTACTTTATTTAACATCTTGTTTTAAACCTTTTCGTAATCAAAAGAACTCATTGGCAAATTAACTGGTGTAAATAAGTACACACGATAGCCATTGTGCCGTCAATCTAATACTGCGCTGCCACCTTTGCTCTCTGCTGAGTGAAAAGTAATTTGTTGCCAAGGCTAAACTTTATTATAATAATATCAATTGTACAACAATTATTATAAATTAGTGAATTATCAAATCAAATAAATAAGTACGAATCTTTACTAGCTGTCCTGTGTTTATTTAAATTGTATTATGTATGTTGTGTTCTGTAGCGGAGAATAGAATTCTTTGCCCAAATTTTATGTTGGCAACACGTCCAAAGACAAGCAAAATTCGAGTTCCTGCCAGTCTGCGAGGTAATTCAAATTAATCATCACCGTACAGGAGACAAACTAATTTAGAACCTTTTGTTTTCTGAAAAACAATTTGGCACCTTTCGGGAAATAAACATACAAAATAAGGACAGGTAAGGATTTCGGTACTGGTTATTCGTACGTTCGCGACGGACGCAGCCTGTGTGAGGTACGTTTAAGAGACGATGACTTGGTAAGACTTTGAGAGTACACATTACGCTCTTCCACTTTTACACTAATAAAGAATACGACGAGAGAGACTCGTTATAATATTCATTGATCCACTTTGTTTTCAATGCTTTAAAAAGCTGGAAACATTTCAACTACCTCATACAAGAACTCATTACAAATGTGTGTGTGTGTGTGTATGTGCGCGCACGTGTATGCGTATGCATTTATGTTTGTAATTAATAATGTGATTTAACCTGTGTGTTTACAAGGTAGCTTCAAAAAGTTCCTTGAAGTGCCATTTTCCGTTTAAACTAATAATCACTTCAAGGACATTACTGTTGCATACTTTGGCTACGTGTTTACTTCTTCACCAGCAATGGCACAGCTGTGTGTTTCTGTAAAATGCATGTGCCATTGTCATAGGTAAAAATATATGTCACTGAACAGTATACAAATATCAGTTATTTACTTAAAAAATAACTGCTATAAACAATAACGTTAATTGGTAACATTTCATTTTGAACACTTTTTGCTTGGTCAAGAGGTAAGGGAAAGTTGTGTTGATATTTTCTGTATTTGCAAGGCAGTGTTCAAGGCATGAATTTTTTTTGCAATGCCAAACAGATGACTGTCTCTCAGCGCATCTCTACAAATTAAAAATTTCCACCACAGAAGAATGTGCATTGTGCAGGAGAGAAGACTCAAAAATCATCTATTGGAGTGTGTGAAGCTGAACTGGGAAATGCAAGAACTCAGAAATTACAGTGGTCTTTATTGGGAACTCGCTACCAAACGGGTTAACTGTACCAAGGGGGAGCCATTGGAAAACAAACAACAAAAGTGAACAAGGAAATGTACACCAGTAGCCTTTTTCAGCTACAAGATTCAATCAGAAGGAACATCTTGGAAAATGGAATACAAAATTTGGGTTCTTATGCATGACAATGTGCCATCCTGAACAACTAGTACCTTGAACAGCACAATGTAACTTATTTTAAGCATCCACCATGGTTTCCCGACTTGGTACCAGATGATTTTTTTTTTCTTAAAAGTGACTCAGAAAGGGGTAAATGATACAAAGGCATTAATGATGACAAGGGATAAAAGTGATGAAACAGCTGAAGGAAACTTACTTAAAGGAGTCTAGGGATGTTTCCAGAAACTTTATCAACACTAGCAAAATTGTGCAGCTGCCAAAGGAAACTAGATAAAAGTGATGAAACAGCTGAAGGAAACTTACTTAAAGGAATGAGTCTAGGGATGTTTCCAGAAACTTTATCAACACTAGCAAAATTGTGCAGCTGCCAAAGGAAACTAAGTGAAAAAATCATAACATACAATTTTTAAATATGGAGTTTTTGTAAAATAAACTAATTCTGGGCTTTTTGAAGCTACTTCATATTAAATGTCTCACATATCTTTCACAGAATAATTATGAATCACCAGATAAATTGTGTCTAATAAGTAGAAGATTTTATAGTCTTCAATGATACAAAAGATTCTGTGAAACATACGTAAGACACAGGAAATACTCTTGCAGAAGTAAATTACTATTGTGACAATTTATAATAACTGTAAGAAATACTGAAAACAGAGTTACCATAGAGCAACACACACACACACACACACACACACACACACACACACACACACACACACACACACACACACACACACACAGTAACATCACAAAATGTTCCATAACCATAATCAACACTAGAAGGGTGAAATATACCACTAGAATTGTAAATGAGTAAATAAAATGAATGTAAGAGAGAAGAGAATGGACCAGCCAAGAAGAAAAGAAGAGGAGGGATCCCAAGAAGCAGTGATGAATCCACTACATGACACTACAACTTCAATAAACTGACTGACTATGACAAATGGAGAAGCAAAGATTCACAAATAAGCTGTCAAGTAAGCCAGATAAAAACACTGATGAGTAGAGTCATACAGAACAAACAAATTAACCACCGACTTTAATAACATGGTAATAAATAACAGCATATTGGCTGATATAAATAGAACCATTATATAGAAGTAACAAATACCATGTACTATGCTAGATGTAGCCACAAAATTGTAAAGGATAGAATAAAAAACAAATGTGGGGTAGTATAAATTAAGAGTAATTATAAATGGAAGCATTATATGTATGTAGGTAACTTCCTAAGTAAATAATATGTATGTAAAGATAATAGTAATCAGGGAATAAACCTTGTAATAGAATTATACCCAGACCCTGTATGACCAAGTTTATGTCAATGAAACGATAGGAAAATAGAACCCCTAATTAGCATAAACTAATAGAATTATAACTATAACGAATAAGGTGTAAAGTACCACCACTTGACCGGTATTATACGCTTTAGAAATGAGGACATATCAAAATGTAATTAGTGAATTAGGAAAATTCAAATCAATGTGTCGACTTAATTAGACCAAGAATTTATATTGTTTAGCTGTAGGCAGCATTTAGATTTAATAATGTATTTAATTGTAATCATTTTATAATGTTCGAAAGAGAAAACAAATGTAATTAATCAAATATTAAAGAAAGGTAAATAGTCGAATTTGCGTTGTTAGCAGACGACAATAGTAAACAAGGTCTTATGACAGTAAATTAAGGAATTGTTAATGAAAACTATGTTTAAACTGGCCTCAAGCCACATCAAATTAAAGATAAGAAAATAAGCTATAATTTGATAGTAATAGCATCAAAAATGGAATTGTAATAGTCAAGTAATTAACGTTAGCATCATTTTTTTGGCAAGATTTGAAGAAGTTCATGTAATAATAACAACAACGATAACGAGTACAGAATACGTCTTGGTAATGTTTATTAATAACATTACGTCATCATGACATAATTTTGTACCAATCACGAACGAGTTTACTTAGCGAAAATGAACCCTAGCGACGGTCGAGAGACTCCTATATAATCGACGACGCGCGAGAAAGACGGCATTGGCATTTTTTCTTCACAAGCTAGTCGTCTGCGTTCTGCATTTTGCCTATATCACATAACCAGCAACAACAGTACAGATTGAAATAATTAAAGTAAATTTTGGAAATTAACCATTGAGAAGACGAATGATCTCACCTGAGTGCATCGAGAGTTAGTAGTGACTTTAAACAAGTAGTGCGTGTATCTGAACGAGACAGAATCATAACCTAAAAAGGCGACAACCTATCTGGTCAGCAAGAAGAAGGTTATTCTCGTTCCAAGTGCAATTTAAGTGAAGTGAATTAACGATCACTATAATCCGATCGTTAATGTGTTTATAAATTAATCGATACGATTAAAAACCAGGTAGTACAGTGATAAAATTTATTTGTTTACATTTTTCTCAGTTAATCGTAGAACCTAACACACTTTGTACTGACGCAAAAACAATAAGACTATTTGTAGATAACATTGTACCAAATTTATTTAGAGGGATTAACACATCCTGAAGTAAGAGTATATGTATTAAAATTTTTATAACTAAAATCAGTTTGAGTCTAAACAAACGAACTTCTCGTTATTCAATTGAAATTTATTAAAGGTGTCTAACCTAAATTATGATATCATATTAGTGCTTTTTTGAAGGAAAATAACGTTCTATTCTGTATCTTAAAAGAAACCACCCTTGAGGTATTTAATTAAATAAGATAAATATTTTGTTAATAAGAATAAGAGTTTTCATTGTACTCAAAACTGAGCTAGGCCAGTAATTAAACCGGACGACTTGTGATCCATAATTTATTATTTTTGAATGTATTTGTCAACCTAATTCAATAGGTAATAATAAACAACCAGTATTATACAGCATCAACTTTTGTTATTAATTATTTTAATAAATAATCAACAATCAGTATTGCAAGCACTGAGGTGCATTTAACAGTGAATTATCAAGTAAACTATTTAAATTAACATCAATTTAAATAACCTTTAAAGATAGAATCAGTAAAGGTCAATACTCTCAATTATTAAATCAGAAGTTTATTTTTATGGGACATTTCTATGGAAAAACCCCATATGGCGCCCAAGTAATATTTAAAGTATTGAAAAAACTTTTACAGTAATACTATACTGGTCAACCAAGAACTTGACAGGTTATTAATTAACTGTGAACCTCTGAACATCCAGTACTTCAAAACAGGTACGTGAAGAGTAATTTATATTATAAACTTTGTCCAGACAATACTTTGACTTACACAGACGACAATTTTAACAGAAGAGGATTTCGACTTGAATTGAATTAGATAAATCAATAAACCAAATCGCTAATAATAACAACAAACTTTATCAATTGTTAATAATAATTACTGCAAAATTAGAGACCCTATTAAAATTAAAATAAACCGTATTCCGGTTATTTAACAGAGTGACGCATAAACGTGGGGCATTTTACTCACACAAAGAGAGGGTAATTTGGTTATTTAACACACACACACACACACACACACACACACACACACACACACACACACACACACACACACACACACACACACACACACACACACACACACACACACACACACACACACACACACACACACACACACACACACACACACACACATCAAAATACAATTTCACATAATTTTTGTCAGGTTCTTCTCTTTTATGAATTCAAAATACCTGAAATATAATGAGTATCTAATGCTCCTTGCCAAATAACAGATGTCTGCCAGATGGGTGTAGAAATAAGTCAGAATAACAAAAAGGATGAGGTTATTCATTTAGTATTTATATTTAAGGTGTCTGCACACACTGAAATCATAAATACTAAACAAAACTAATAAACCACAACTACGTCAAGGTAAATGGTGTTCTGGATAACGATGACAAAACTTCTCAGACTTCTTGATTTGTTATCAAAGTTTACGACTTTATTTATCTTTATATCATGCAATAAAGAATCTACCAAAAAAGTAACTATGTGTTTTGTACAGCTCACAAACCTGGAAACCTGATAATTACAACAGTAAAATTAATAACGTTAGTCACAAATGTATAATACTTATGTAAAAAGTTTCAAGTTAACAAAGAGATGCAAAAGGCAATAGAAAATGTCCCATTAAAGGGAATTAAATAAAATTTCTGAAATCATACAATACTTTTTTCCGTTTTAGAGCATGCAGTTAAGTTTGAAAGGGAAAGATTTCTACAATCTCCCAAAAAAGCTGAATATTTAAAAATGATAAAAACCAAAGAATGTGAAGAGACATTTTGGAAGAGTTGTGTCTCAGTCAGCTGGAAAAGGTACACTATGCTGAGTGTAAGTGGATTAGTTGAGAAGAAGACGGGGGGGGGGGGGGGGGGAGAGAGAGAGAGAGAGTGTGTGTGTGCAGAGTAGGTACTTGTTGACTCAGAAATGATCTACGACTGTAGTGTTCTTTACTGCACTGTTCATAACATCATTATCTGATGAGTCACCATTTTAGGCACACGCAAATTTTAACTGTATGTAAACAGTATCAACACAACTATTATCAACATTAGTAATAGTGTTCTCACTGCTGATAAAATAAAAATACTTACCAAGTCATTCTTCAGCACTTTCTCTCCCAAGCAAATCTTGACCATTTAAAAGTACGACAATACTCAATGGTCCTGGTTGTCTCTGCATCTTCCAAATAGTGTCACTGTTGTATCTTCACATGTTTTGCCCTCCAATCTGACCATCTGCTATTTTCGGGTCTAATATGTTCTGCCACCTACAATTTATTTTGTCAAGTTTATAAACAATATCTCTTCCAGTTTATTTAAACTTTATAGATTTTGATGTGCACCTGGCTACTAATCTAGAGGTCCCGGGTTCGATTCCCAGGCCCACACCATAAAATCGAGGTGCGTTTTTCAGCCACCAGGTTGACTCAGCCTGTTGAAAATGAGTACCTGGGATAACATCCTGGAGACATATAGAGGGTGTCCCGGGAAGAGAGGGAAATAATTTCAGAAATGGTTCTATAGTGTAAAATAAGAAAAAAAGTTCATACAAACATATGTCCGGAAACGCTTTGTAAGCGAGTTACGGCTAGCGAAAGATTTCACCCGGGTTTCGGTTCCCCCGGGTAAATGAAGACTTTCTGAAATTCTGGGAAGGTAAATTAAGGGGCGAATTCTGTTGTTTCTTATGGTTTTCGACCTGAAAAATCGAATAAAACAGGTCGCAGAACTGTATCTCCCATAAGTTTCATGATATCTGATGTAAAACAGAAAAATCTTTGCCTAAAAACAAAAATTTGTTTTTAACCAAAATTGGAAGTTACAAGTTACAAAACTTGTAAAGAATTTAATTCTGAGAAAAATGGTGTAAATAAAGTCAATAAAAATCAACAAAAAATTCCAATTTTGTTAAAAACAAATTTTTGTTTTTAGGCAAAGATTTTTCTGTTTTACGTCAGATATCATGAAACTTATGGGAGATACAGTTCTGCGACCTGTTTTATTCGATTTTTCAGGTCAAAAACCATAAGAAACAACAGAATTCGCCCCTTAATTTACCTTCCCAGAAGTTCAGAAACTCTTCATTTACCCGGGGGAAATCTTTCGCTAGCCGTAACTCGCTTACAAAGCGTTTCCGGACATATGTTTATATGAACTTTTTTTCTTCTTTTACACTATAGAACCATTTCTCAAATTATTTCCCTCTCCTCCCGGGACACCCTGTATATCATAGATATCTTACGTGAATTCAAAAATAAAGTGCTTTAGAAATATTTTTGATCCTTTGTATCTTTACTTTCTGGATAACCCTCATACATGGTTCTAGGTATTAGCTAGTTATCAGAACATTTGGATTTTTCCACAACAATAATTTTATATTATTAAGTGGGCAGCTGAAGCATAGTGCTGGCCACACTGTCTTCCTTGTATGCCATATGGCTCGCATACGGCAGCTGCCTACTCTGCCTGACTCCTAAGCTGCTTCGGTGGTACACATGGGAGCCATTATTATATTATATTAGATTTTGATGTACATATCACTACGAAAGAACTGCAATAATGACTAGCGTTTTTGATACTTTGATCACTGCCAGGTCAAAACCAACAGAAAAATTCTAGTTTAGCCAATTAATTCTTTTTCTCATCTTCTAATTACTTCTAGTATAGTCTTTTCCATGCTTCTTTGTGCTGTCTGTAGTTTTTTTAGCATTCTTGAATGCACCGTCTAAGTCTCTACTCATAAGTCACTGCAGGAACCAAACAATGATTCAATTTTTCTTTTTTTAACCAAAAAGGTTGTTTGTTATTCTTCACTTTCCTCTTCTGTTAATTCTGAAACCAAGAATGGGTTTTAACCTTCTTAATGTTTTCCTCCAGCTCAACTTCTCAAGGACTGTACTGTGTAGCTCTTCACACAATATTATCCAATCCATGTTTCAATAGTACCCTCCAGGATCCAGCATCATTTCATTAGAGCTCTATAATATAGGTATTCGCACCCGCCATCTTTGCTCCGAGACTTTTAAATGTAATGTGGCGGGAGCAATGTAAGCACACTGTGCGTTGGATTATTTAATGTAAATTATGTATGTAAATATTAATATTTTTATATATCAGGGTTATAACCTTAGTGTACTAATTTGATTTATGTATTACACACGAATATGTGTAATAATCATCTCATCTTGTCAGTGAAAACAAGGTTATAAATACTGGTGTTAGAGATATTATTAATGTTATGTAGTATGTTTTGTTGTACTACATCTCATAATCATAATGACTGGTTGTTGTGCTGTAAATTGCAAAAATCGAACAGAAACTAAGTTTAGAACATTCAAATTTCCGGAAGACCCTATTCGATGTGCAAAATGGATTCAAAATATGAGACGAGACAAATTTATACTAAGCAAAGGAATGCGTCTGTGTGAGGTAAATTTAATGGTTGTTCCTTAAAAGTTTGTGAATGTTAATCATAACGACTAAAAATGTAATACACCTCTGCACTTTAGGTTCATTTTGAAAGTTCACAGTTTGAACAGGCACGAGTAGATGGTTGGAAAAAACTGAAGCCTAATGCCATACCGACTTTGTTTGACGTACCAAATCCACCTCCTAGGATAGGCCCAGTTCCACGCAGATCACTGTACAAGGTGGTTTATTTTTTTAATCCATTAATCTATATATATAAAAGAGAAATACCACTGACTCACTGATTCATCACGAAATCTCCGAAACTATAACACCTAGAAACTTGAAATTTGGCATGTAGGTTCCTTATGTGATGTAGGTATCTGCTAAGAAGGGATTTTTGGAAATTCGACCTTTAAAGGGGGAAAAAGAGGGGGGAAAGTTTGCCTGACTAACTGACATAGAATCAACGTAGAGCAAAAACTACTGAATGGATATCAATGAAACTTTGAACATAGCTTCATCATAGATCTTAGGTGCTCACTAAGAAACGGTTTTAAAAACTTTCACTCCTAAGGGGCAAACCCCCCCCCCATTGTATGTATGTATCTATGTATGTATGTTCCACATCTCCTCCTAAACCACTGGACCGATTTCAACCAAACTTGGGACAAATATTTTACGTTCGGGAGAACCAACATAGGATAGGTGTTTTTTTCGATGGGGTCCTTTGGGGGGTTCTTTGGGGTCTTCCACATCTCCTCCTAAAAAACTGGACCGATTTCAACCAAACTTGGCACAAATATTTTACGCAACGGGAGAACCAACATAGGATAGGTGTTTTCTTCGATGGGGTCCTTTGGGGTCTTCCACATCTCCTCCTAAACCTCTGGACCGATTTCAACCAAACTTGGCACAAATATTTTACTCAACGGGAGAACCAACATAGGGTAGGTGTTTTTTCGATACGATCCTTCGGGGGGTCCTTTGGGGTCTTCCACATCTCCTCCTAAACCACTGGACCGATTTCAACCAAACTTGGCACAAATATTTTATGCAACGGGAGAACCAACATAGGACAAGTGTTTTTTCGATACGATCCTTTGGGTCTTAAAAACTATTAGATCTGGTTACTATGGCAACCCAATAGAATAGATTCTGGTTACCATAGCATCGGTGGAAGTCTCCCGTGTAGGAAATAGCGCGGGAGTCGTCCGACGGGCCTTCCCCGGAGTTCATCCACGGAACCCGGGGAGTCTTAGGTCGGATCCCGCGAAAGATGGGGGGCCAGAGTCCACGGTTCTTATAAATAAAGATATAGGTTATGATATCAAAGTGGTGTATGCATCTTAAGAAACTTCTTAATAGTGTGTGAATTCAGAGTTGTTTCAGTTTGAATTTAAAAGTGGATACGTTAAGATCGAATTAAGTTATAAGCGAGTATAAAAAACAAAGTTTTGATAGCAAATGTATTCAGATCATAGTGTTCAGACAATATAAATGCACTTGCTTCAGTTTGAATTTAAAAATTGATAAGCTGAAATCTATAGAGGTATTGTATTGTTAGAATAAGTTTAGGAGACACTAATTTAACAAATGCCTTATTTCAACATTAACACAATGAATTATAAAAGACAGTAAATATGCAGCGCGTGCAAGTACTGTAGACATTTTATTGAAAACTAATTTAGCTGTTCGCCCTCTCCCAGAGTTAGAAATCGAGCAGGAGCATCACGCGCAACAGAATTCTTCTCCAGATATAAGAATACAGTTTATGACATGTTCTTAAACAGGTGCGCTACAGAGTATTCCTCCAGTGAGAATGCAAACGTAACAATATAAGGAAGATTATACAATATACAAGTAATATAACGTTAGAACAAGAATAGATGCCTATGAGCCTATGAATAAATTATGAACCCGAGCAACGCTGGGTAAATCGGCTAGATATAGATATCTATATAAGCCAAATACCACTGACTGACTCACTGATCACGATATCTCTGAAAGCAATGAATGGATATCAATGAAACTTTGAATGTAGCTTCATCATAGGTCTCAGGTGCTCACTAAGAAACGGTTTTAAAAACTTTCACTCCTAAGGGGCAAAAAACCAAATAATGAAATTTATCGCGGGAATTGCATACTTTGTAAATGAAGTGGTTGACATCTCAGTTTATTGGAAACCCCGAATACATTTAGTTCTGAGTTTTTAATCATTGTTTTAAATTGAAAAACTTCGTTGTTTGCAGGTTCTTAGAGTCGAGAAAATTTCGAAGTTCAATTAATTAATAAATGTATGTCCTTTTTTTTCTCGGAAAAGGCTCTAACGATTTTCTCGAAATAAATAATAAATAGCTGTTGCTATGAATGTAAATAAACAAACTAAGAGTTGAGAATTTGTACAATCTATCTAATCCTATACTATTAAGCGAGCAATAATTGTACAATTACGTACAACGTGAAACTCCGTAGCGAAGCACGGGTATTTTGCTAGTTATAAATATAATGTTATAACTAAAGCCCGGATTCACGTGCAATTGCATCTTTTTTTTTTTTGCTAGTTCGTAAACGGCCAGTGACAAGTTATTTATCCGAATCGGGACGTGTAGGTCATTTTAACATACATTTTATTTTGCACAAAATTGCATGTTTTGGGGGGTTACTGCATAAAATTGCACATTCTGTAGTTTTAATGCACAAAATTTCACATTTACCTGTTTTTCAAAAATTAGCTGCGCGATAGCCAAGCGCGAAACATACACGCAGATCGTAAACAAAGTCGAGAACAAAATCAGCACGAAGAAATTCTAGTCCAGTAAGCGCAGCTTTTGACGTAACAAAATTTTAACTGTCGATGGAATTTCACGAAATTTGATATGTATGTTCTATATGCACTCTAGAACAAAGTTAAACTGTACGCTTTTTATTTGGGGGTGAGAACCACCCCTTTTTCAAGGCTGATTGATAAAAAAAAATTAACCCCAGGATCCAATAGAATCCATAACAACATATAAACAAATCCATAGAAACATAATCAAATTCTAAGCAAAAAAGTCAGTACGCAACTGTTTTGAAAAATGCGTTGTTTTCGAGTTATTCCAAATCAACATTTTCGATTTTTACCCCAAAAAAACAGGATTTTAGCGTAATTTTTAGCGAATAACTAAAAAACGTTTGAGTTTATAGTAAAAATGAGTAGGACCAAAATTATTCTATACGAAATAACAAACAAAATGCGTTTTGGCCGGGTTTTAATCCACGAGTTGTTTTCAAGATATGGCCGTGAGAAGTTGTAACTTGCAAATTTTTTGCCTGTACTAACAAAGTTTAACCCTTCCTACTAACCAAGAAAAATACTTTTGACTATAAAATGTCTAGTGCAATGAAAAATACATTATTGTTAATTTTAATAAAATGTTAAGCTAAACTTTTTATTGTTAATTTTAACTAAATGTTAAGCAAAAAACCTGAATATAAACTTAATAGTAAGTAAATTAAAAATTTAAATTCGTGTTTATTAAAAATAGTTTTAGTAACTTTATTTGGACGTTTGGACAAACGAAGTTTAGTAAACATTAATTCAACAGCCATCTATTATAAACAGGAATAAAAGTAAAATCTGAGAATATATACCTAACAAAGTGGTAAGTGGTAACGATTGGTATTTGTTGTTTTTTAGACAAAATTATTCTCCTCTTACTATGGTCAGAATCAGTAAGTTTTAAGATGAAAACTATTATTTTCATATTTTTAAGGACACGGGACATAATTTCACACTTTGAAATTATATTTTTGCCTCGAAAAACTATAATAGTTTATGTAATATCGAAAACAAACTTATACTGCGTCCCATGTATACACAAGCGGCACCGTAATATTATGTCAGTCTCGGAACAAAGATGGCGAGTGCGAATACTCCCTTTTATAGATCCTTAATTTCATGCAGGCCCATAAATTTTCCTCAAAATGTTATGTGCAAGTACTTGAAATTCTTGTTTACCTTTAAATCTTATAAATTATTCTACAAAATATTGCTTATCTCTCCAAAACATATTTCTATTCAAGTGACACCATTTGGCATTCCATCTACACCGATTGTTATTATTTCAGCAAATTATTTGGCGGCACATGCCTTCACAGCTGCCGCGTGCTTATTGTCAATTTTCATCTCCACAGCCCATTCATTCTTATTAAAGGCTGTTTCTCTTGTTACGAGGGCTATTTGGAACGTAACCTCCGTTGCTGCATAGCAAAAAAAGTAACAGGGGAAGTGATGTTATTCCTGTGCCGACTTATATAGTGGATCAGTATGCATCCAGCTGCATAGGGCAGGCCATCCATAGTCAGTGATAAACTTGTTCAGAAAATTTATGAAAGAGTCCGTGAAAACCGGTGGTACACAATCTCTGAACTCTCTGAACAATTCGCGCAAACTTCTCGGACAGTTTTGTATGACTTTCATATTATGAGACTTTAAAAAATCTAAGAAGAGCCATCCAGAACAATCGCCGAGGTCTGCTGACTTCTGGTGTCATGTTTTTACATGACAACGCTCGCCCTCACACCGCTCGGCAAACACAAGAAGCCCGGATTTGGCTCCCAGTGAATTTCACCTGTTTATGAACATGAAGAAGTGGCTTGGGTCCCAGCGCTTTGATGATGACAAAAAACTTCACGATGCTGTGACAGGCTGGCTGCAATCACCGGCAGCAGAATTTTATGAAGAGAGGATTTCCGAACTGGTCAAACGCTATTATAAACATTTACATTTAGTTGACGATTGTAACGGTCCAAATTTGTGGGTATTTGTATTTTTAAATTTATTTCATTTTCGGGGATTGACAAAGGTATTGTGTAAATTTTATTCCAACAGACCAGAACACATGGCAAATAGAACAGTTTATAACCAAGGCATCAACGCAATATCGCATTGTGTAATCAGCTGAGGTATGTAGCCACCTCAGTTTTCCAAGAACTTTGTTGAATGTGGTCATGCGCCTGTACGCATGACACAGGTATACGCGCGGGAGGGGACGCGAGGCAGATCAACCGACGCTGTTGAAAATGGCGCAGAAACGAAGTTTTTTGTGAGACTTACAATCCGAGCTGGAGGATATGCAAATTAAGGTCCACCTCCTTAGTGACATCAAACCGGAAGCGCCTGAATTTCGTCGGCACATACTACAGAAAAACCCACTATGTATCATGCACATGATCGCTCAACTGCAACAACTCAGCTATGAGCGTCGACGAAATTCGTTCGGCAGGGCATCATTTTCCGCCCGCTCAGAGAGATGCGTTAGGCAGTCTACGAGAAGCCGACTCCATTAACAGACGCTTACAGTTTTGTTTAGGGCCCGGTCGGTGGTGTTTTATAAAATGCGATTAAATAAATAACACCGTTTTAGTACCGACCGGGACCCGCGAAATTAACGGATTCGAACCAGTGTACAACGGGTGTCGAACAGTGGACAATACAACAGTTAAATTACGGGCTTTGGAAGCGCGGGTGAACAAACCACGTATTTATTATTATGGAATAAATAAGTTTATTCCCAGGCTCACTAAATATATTAACATCCATGGTGATTATGTACAAAAGTAACCAAAGTTATGTTCTAAAGACATCTTACATGAATTCAAAAATAAAGTGCTTTAGAAATATTTTTGATGCTTAGTATCTTTACTTTCTGGATAACCTTCAAACATTGTTCTAGTTTCAATCTATTCATGTTTTACGTACCGAGTCACTTTATGGTTAATATAATTAAATTACTTATATGCAAATACTTATATACTTAAATGCATGCGAGCGCTCCGAGCGATTCAGTTGTTACGTTTATATATATTTTATTTAAAAGATTTTAAAACATTTTAAATTATGACAAACCACTAAATGTGGTATACATTTACGTTTTGATTATTGTGTATCTGAAGATGGGATTTCATCCCGAAACGCGTCATTAAACGACGGAAGCCAGTGTCACTAAGGTGGACCGAATAAGGTAATTTAATTATATTTTTCTAGTTATTAGCTAGTTATCAGAACATTTGGATTTTTCCAGAACAATAATTTTATATTATTAAATTACCATATATATTGTAACGTCACAAAACGTTCCATAATAATAAAAACACCAGAAGGGTGAATGATACTAAAATAAATACAAATGAGTAACAAGGAAGAATGTAATAGTTAATATAATAAACCATTAAAGAATGAAAGGAAAGAAGACCTTCAAGTGAACAGTGGTAAATCCACTATCTGCATAATATGACACTACAACATAAACAGACAAATTGACAAAGACGAATTGACAAGACAAGTTTCCCAAATAGACTGTTAAGTGAGCCTAATAAAACTTTAATAAACAAAGTCAAATAAAATAAATAAGATAAGAGATGACAAGAATGATATTTGTATCATGTATTATTATTAGAAATCAGCACATTAGCTGATTAATGTCAAAGTACTGATTTAAAATGACAAATATAAAGAAAGATATTATGGTTAATCATGAACTTAAAAGATAATAAGAAAACCAATTATATAAGTTATAATAATTAAATGAGCTAAAGATAACAATCAATGTAACCACTGAATGTATATTGTTACAACACAAATAAGCCAACCCAATACCAGGGATGAACAAGATAAGATTGAATTTAAAATAATACTTCATATTAAATAAAATGCTTAATTTAAATAAAATATAAAACTCATGACTCGACAAACAACGACATGACCTAACCCAAGTGATTGACCCAACAAAAGGAAACAAAAGAAGAAGGGAACCACGAAAAACAAACGAGAATAAAACCAAAGAAGAGAAGAAACTGATTGATGAAACCAAAGGATGAAGGGAAAAAACCAAAACCCAAACAAAAATGAAACAAGTTCATGGAATTAAATGAGTCAATGTAACACGTTGAAATGTACCCAAAAGAGAAGGTGGAAAAACCAAGGTATTAACCAAATACAATGAGAATGAAGAAGGAGGGAAATAGATAAAAATGAAAACCAATAATGATACACAAACAAGTAATAAAGCATAGGAGAAGGAGAAATAATGCACTCAAAAATAATATTGGAACCAAAACCAATAATTAACATATGAGAAAGGAAAAAATAAATGTCATTATCCTTTAACGGACAATAATAAATTTAGGGAAGAAACCCTCGTGAACAATGTTAAAGATAAAAAGCAAACTAAATCCCAATTTAGAATTAGATGTAAGAATAGTATTGTAAGGACATAAAATTGTTAATAGTATTAAGTATAAACTATAAAGAGGTATTGAACACTGGAAAGTGATAATTACCATAGTAAACAAAACAAAAAATATAATTAAGGAATTAGATACAAATCAAAAAACACCCATGTTATAAGGGATCATGATAAGTTCATAAAAGTGATGTTGTTTATCACACTAAAAAATAATATCAAATAAGATGTATTGTGAACAAAGATAAGCAAATAATAAGTTAGTTAAATAATTATTCAATCAAATTTATGAATTGGATATGGTTGTAAGAATCATACAGACCATAGGCCTACATGTTATATTTAAATCAGATCAAGAAGTAGTAAATAATAGCCAAATTGTTATTATTGGCAAAGGAAATAAATAAAAATGTTAAGAAATGTATGACTAGAAAACATGGAAACCCAAAGAGTAAATAATTGTGTATAAAATAATAGTGACATAATAATAACACATAAACAGACTCAAAACACAACACAACCAATTATAATAACAAAGTAAAGCCCATTAGGCTGAAATGAAATGTAATTTAAATGAAATAAGTCAAATACCATAATGGCTACTTATGCCTAGGAAAGTGCCTAACTGTCAGAACCAAACAACTACAAATTATAACAAATTAACAAAGAAATTAGCAAATCTGAGGTGAAGGATTCACCAAGAATAAATTGTAAATCATTTGTAAAACAAAATATAATAATAAGCATTTGTATACAAAAAGAAATGTAATTAACAAGTATTAACATAATTGTAAAAACATAAAATCTAAAATTACCCAAACTTGTGGGGTATCAAAATAATCTATGAAAGGAAATAAATACTATAGTGACAATATTTAATAACCAGGAAGGAAGATAGAGGGATAACAGCAGTCAGAAGATATACGAAGAATTCGAATTTTGATAACAATACATCATCTCAAAATCAACCAATCAAAATCATGCAGTTGCCATGGAAACGGCAGTTGAAGACAGGATTACCATTGAATACCATTACAGAAGTGAAGCGTCAGTAAAAGAATACAGAAGCCAATGTTGGGAAGAACGATTTTCTATTAAAATAATGTAAAATAGTAATCAAGGTTCATAACCATGACGGTATAAGAAGCAGACGACCCATTTATAGCAGTCCACTCGAGATCCAGGATAATTAAACGGAAAATTAACCGAAAAAAATGACCAGATACGTTATGAAAAGGACGCCCCACCCATTGAAGCCCAAAAATTAATGAAAAAAGAACTTATTGCAGCCAAATCCTACCCGATCAAACGAACGAAGACACCAAGTCATGCTGAGGTGTTAAGTACAATTAAATTACCTATTTCCAAAAACCTAATCACTCTAAATTTTACTAAAGGTAAATTTATCTCACTATAAACAAATATTTCTCTTTCACAGATTATTTAAGTAAAATAAAACTCACTGAAAATTTGTTAAGATAAAACATAACCTATTATTAAAACACGAACTTTCAAAACACATTTAACGACACGACAGAACAGATTGTAACATCACACATTATTATTTATGTACACGTAGAATAAGGTAAAATATTTTTATTGTAACCACCGGAATTCTTTAGCTCATAATCACAAGAATCCACGATTTTTGAAACGAAAATAATTGTAATAACCTATTAAAAATAACTATTACAGGGAGTAACTGCTGTTATTATTTCATAGGGAGTGCTTTATATATTACTAGTGTTTATTTAAGAATAGATTTGATGAGAAGCGAACAAGTTGTCATTTGCACAACAGTATATACAATTCAGACGGCCGTGCGAGCGGGAAATATTTGAACGCCCGACCGTCACCGCTGGAAACTCATCATACAATAATTTTAGTTGTTTTAAATAACGACTTGGCGCCACCCGGGATTAACACACCCCTATACGCAACAGGTAAGGTTACTGCCGTGTTATACAGGTGATTACCGCAACGCTACGGACATCGTTAGCCGCAAACATTGATGTAACGACCCCGGTGCGAGACGAACGCACTAACAATTATTACACATACAAAATTGGTGTACATTTTACAGATACGACCAGAACTTTCTCGTTACAGATTGACGACTCCAACGTGAGGCTTAAATAAGACGGACGACCTCATTTACTCTCGTTACAATATAGGTAAAGTTATAAGAAGTTAAAATATGTAAAGAGATGTAATATTAGTCAAGGAACAAAACCTTGTAATGAAATAATAACAAACCAAGAATGACACAAATAAGTCATGAAAGTAAGAATCATGTACAGACCCTACTAAGCATAGGGAAGTAGAATAATAATAATGACAAAAAGAGTGTAAAACACCACTCCATGAGTAATGTTATAAGAATAAGAAATAAGAAAAAATGTTGAAATGAGAATAGTCAAATAAGGAAGTTTAAGATCGAAAATCAACGAATGTATACTAATAATTAATATTGTTCAGCTGGATACAGCATTTATAAATAATAATGTGTTCATTTCAATCAAATAATTATGTTCAGAATAGAAATTAAGGATAGTTAAGTAAATAATAAGAAAAAAGTTAAAAGTCGGATCTGCAACGTTAGCAGACGATGCATGTAAACAACGCATTATTTAGATTAGGCCATTAATAAAATAGAAATTGTTAATGAAAACTATAACCAAACGGGCATCAAGTTATGTCAAAATAAAGAGAAAGAAACAAGCAATCCAATCCTAATAATAGAACCTGATTTGTACTTTTAATAACTAAGATATAAACGTTAGCATCATAAATTTGGTGAATTTCGAATAAATACAAAAAATAATAACAACAACGATACTGATGCTCCCAATACAATTATGTAATGGCTATAAATAGAATTACGTCAAAATGACATCATTTCCAACCAATCACGAACTACCTTAGAAAGCAGTTAACACCGCCTAGCAGCCATCTAAGAAAAGTATATATACGAACGCATTTGTAAACAACACACATTTTGTCACTTTCTACTCAACCAGCAACAACGAATCCAGACCGAATTATCATCAAAATTGTATAATCAACAAGAAGGAAGAAGTTTAAATAAAGTAAAGTTCATCGATATCAGTAGTGATACTTTACTAGAAGTGCAATTTAAGAGAACGAGGTTAAGTACCATACCTAACCAATTAAATTGTAATTCAAGAAGAAAATAATATCGTTCATACGCGTAACAAGTGAAGTGAAACCACGATCAGTGTACCAGATCGTGAAGAGTGTTAATAAATAATCCATGAGATTATTATTCAGAGAGTACTGTGCATATATTTACATTGTTTATGAATAAGCTATTAGCAGTATAACATAATACACCTGTGTACAGACACAAAAAACATTAATACAATAAGTTCTAAGCACTGTCTTAACTTTATTTAGAGGAATTATAATATTCTGAACATAAGATTTCATGTATTAGCGTTACCGTAACTAACCTAAAATTTGTCAAGGTTAAATGTACTTTCCGTCAATTAATTTCTATAATTAAAGGTGTCTAACCTAGTAATTTAGTGTCTTGTAATAGCATTGTATCGTAAAGCATTGGCGTTTTGTTCTGTAACTTAAAAGAAGTCACCCTTGAGGTATCTAATATTTATAAACAAACAATCGATTATGGTTAGAGTTGTCATTGCAAACCAACTGAGTTAGAAAAGTTGAAAGCCGGATGATTTGTAATCCGTTAGTAGTATTAAATTGAATGTATTTATTTGAACCAAGTATAGAGTGAGGAATAAATAAATGAATTGTGAACTAACAAATATTGTCAGCAATTATTTAAATAAGTGATTAATTCTTTTTTACCAGTTAAATGAGTTGCGAATTCAAAGCAAGCAACCAGTTAAGTTGGCTACTATTCAGACAAGGGAACCGCCTACAGTTAGAATCAATTAAAGAGATAAAAAGGAAATTAATTCCTGATATTATTTTAATCACTCAATCAAATACTAATTTAAATTCAATCAAAATTAATTATTCGATTACTCAAAGAAATTCTTTTTTATGGAATATTTCTCAAGAAATTCCATATGGCGCCCAGGTAAAACTCATATGTGCTCACTTAAACACAAACAGTACTATCATACTGTTTTATGAAAACTTGACAGTTTACTAACCAACTGAGACCGACTGAACTTCTAGTATGACGTGAAGGTTTGAATTATATAAATAACTTTGTCTAAACTACACACTAACATACACAGATGATATAATTCAACGGAAGTGCGAACAAACTTCAAGAGGTCTACAAAGCTGTTTACATTCAAATAACGAGGATTACAACCATTTAATTACTCAAAAATAAACAACAATTATTTAAATAAGATATCGTATTTAAACAGAACTAATTAAATAACAATTAACAAAATTATTTAACAAAATAGTGTTAAAGTCAGAGTCAACAACGTGTGACAAGTGAAAGTGAAAAATTAAAAGATAAGAACATGTAAAAGAATATTATAATATAAATTTATTTTGTAGGTAACTCTTCAATCGTTCTTGCAGGTTTTCTATATAATATGAATATGTCTTCAAATAATAACTACTTCTCCAAGTAAAATTGTATTAAATTATATTACTGTACTTTCACCTGATGCACGTTTCACAGACTTATTCTGTATGTTCAGAGGTTGCTTTACGAATTAACGAATAATAGATTTGTTTCAGTTATTCTGAAGTCATATTCATTATATGTATACATATAATCACCAGGTAAGAGTATTGTCTTCACTGTATTGTATTTGTTTCTTGATCTGGTCAATTTGTTTTATATTTATATAACAACAGTGAAATGTAAAATATCCACAAGATACGTATTATTTTTATGATAAACATTTATTTTCAGTTTTGTTATGCCAGACCAGCCTTCTCTATATTTAGTTTCAGACAACAAACATAATGAACAGCACGAAGTCCAAGCTACAAATTACTAATAGATGTTAGTAGAACTTTAAAGTGAGTCTAAATAATATTTAGAATTCCTATCAACACACTAACTGCTTTGATGAAGATAAGATAAAGGTTCTTTACAAACCATATAACTTGGTCACTTATTGTAAACAATCCCTATATAGTAATGTGTACACTTTCACAATTTGATGTCAAATTTGCCACTTACCAAATCCCAAAATAATAGTCAGTGTGTTAGACCATGTCCATGCCATTGTAACTGTCTTTCACAATTGAAATCAAAATGTTTGGCCTTTTCAACAGTCTTAAAACATATTCCAAACATATGTGTTAAAAAAGTCTTCCCAAGGAACTGCAGTAGTTGTAACTATTGCAAGGACAAGTATATGAGTTGTTGTAAAAACAGGAAAAAATATGTCAGGACAACTTAAAAAGCCTTATTAAGTTATAAGAAAATATACAACCTGACATAAAAAAAAACTTCTGAGCTGAATTCAAAATTAACCAGCTATGATAATTTTGCAAACATAAGATCTGAAAAGGACAGGGTTTAACAATTAAAAAGCAACACATGCCATCAAAATAAGGAAAATTGTACGTTACAACCAAGTACTGTGTAATCTAAAAATGAGCATTCTACAGATCATCGTTCACATGAAAGTAGAAATGAATGAAGAAATATTACTATCGGAAAGAGACTACTGAGATATGAAACACCAAATAGTCAATCACTATTTTGTGAACCTACCACAAAGGAAACGTTTAATGTAGTAGTAAAAATTGATTGAACTGGATGGCACGTAAAGAAGCCTGGAAATATGTGATATTTACACTGACAAATTTGAAGAAATATGAGCCGTGTTTTTTAAGTAAGTACCGTTTCGCTATATCGCCGCTACAGCGCATGCGCACTGAGTGTCTGCATCTATTGGCTTGCTACAGATGCCATTATGTGAGCAGAAGTATTTGTTTACATTTTCCTGTGCGTGTTTAAAATGCCTAATACCATTGAAAGTCCCGCCAATTATGAAATACGGGCTGTAATTCATTTCCTAAATGCAAGAGACATGAAAGCGGCCAATATTGTTACAACACAAATAAGCCACCCCAATACCAGGGATAAAAAAAGATGAATCTACAATTTTTAAAATTATTTCTTATAAAAAAATGTTTAAAATAAAATAAAATGACAATGACGCGACAAACGATGACATGCCCTAACCCAAGTGATTGACCAAATAAAAAGAACCAAAAGAAGAAGGGAAAAGACGAAACCAAATAAATAAAAAGAACCAAAAGAAGAAGGGAAAAACGAAACCAAATAAGAATGAAACCTATAGAAGGAAGTGAATGACTCCATACAACCAAATGAAATAAAACCAAATGAGAAGGGGAAAACTAAAATAAAATGAAACAAAATAAGATGAAAGGGAAAAAGAAGGAAAATGAACATGAAACAAACCAAGTGTAAAGGAAATAAAGTTAAACCAAATCATAAGACACAAACAAATAATATAGAATATGAAAAGGAGAAATGGTACACTCAAGTGTAATATTGGAAACGAAACCAATAACTAACCAATGTAAAAAATAAGTATTATTATCGATTCAAAAATAAATGTAAATGATTTAATAAAACCCAATAAAGTAATACGAAAAATAAAAGTACACTAACCCAAGACTTAGAGTTAGATGTGATAAAAAACTCTATAAAGACATAAACTTATTAATAGTATAGATAATATTTATAAAGAGAGAGATAGAGATAGTGAGAATATAAAATCAATTAAGTGACAAAGAAAAAGTAATTATAGGGCTTACCCATTTATAAACACTTAAAATAAAACATTTAAGAAGTGCAAAAGTGAAAGTGTAAAACCCCAAAATAATTAGGAAATAAAGTGATAAATAAAAAATGTTTAATAAATAAGCTATAATAAACACTAAATGATTAATGGTGAACCATATTAATAACTAAGAATGTTATTAATGATAGTATTAGATGTAAACACTTAATATTATGAAATAAACACTGAAGAGTGATGATGACAGTATTATTTAAAAAAGAATCTTATTGTTAAAGAAATTAAGTTTAATTATATACAATAGTATTTAAAAGGGAGAATCCCATGAAGAGTAAACAGTTAGTGTTACCATGGATAGAAGGTAGATATTATTTAAGAAATAATAAATTAAAAATGAAATCAATAAACACCCCAGGTTATAAGGGATAATCAATTAAGGAAGTTTAAATGGTGTGATGATGTTTATCACCCAAACAATAATAAAGAATGAAATGAATTGTAAACAAACTTTACCTAATAACTGTTAAAAAATTGTTTAATTAAAGTTATGAATAGGATATGGCTGGAGGAATTGTACAGACCATAGGCCTAGATGTTATGTGTTAATAGTAAGTAATAGCCATATTGTTAACAAGGGCAAAATAGATAAATAAGAAGGTGAATCAATACAGATACAATTACACTGGAAAATCAGTTAGGAAATAATTAACAAGCCATGAGGTAGAAAATAATAAAAACCTACAAATAGTATAAATTCAGATCCAAAACACATCAACAAATAAACCAATCAATTATAATAACAAAACAAAACACAGAATAAAATGAGATATAATTTGTATAAAATAAGTAAATATAATAAATGGCTACTAGGGCCTATGAAATGCCTAACTGTCAAAAAACAAATAACTACAAATTGTATAAAATCAACAAGGAAATTAACAAATCCAAGGTGAATAAATAGCCAAGTATAATTTGTAAATCATATTAAAAGAAAAATGTTAGAATACGAACTTAAATTAAAAGAGAAATGTAATTAACAAATATTAACATAATTGTACAAACATTAATATTTTATAGAACCCAACCTTATGGGATATCAAAACAATCTTTGAGAGGAAATAATAACAGTAGTGATAATATTTAATACTCAGGAAGGAAGACAGAAGAATAAAAGCATTCAGAAGATATACAGTAATTTTGAATAAAAATTCAAATTTGATAACAATGGTTATAAGCCAAGATTAACCAATCAGGATTAATTTGTAACCATGACAACAGATGTTGGTTACAAATTTTCCGTTAATTTATAGTACTCAATAAGTGACTCTCATGCAGATTAGACGCCAGATTTTGAATGGCCTAAATTTTCATTTAAAAAGTAGTCAAAATTCAAAAACATGAACAAGTCAGAAGAAGACGAGGAGCAATAACAATTAACTGATGCCAAGGACCAATTTGGATAAAAATTAAATGAAGAAATTACCACAACTAACATGAAAAAGACGTTAGCAGCCCAAATCATTCAAAATTGATGACTATTCTATTTCACCTGAACAACGGTTTATCACAAGACTTCTGATTTGATAAGTATCATTGAATTACCAAATTTCCTGAAATAAACTCACTTTAAATATTTCTCACAGTTATCTGAACTCTCACTATAAACTGAATATAATTTCTTTCAAAGATTACGTAAAATAAACAAACACTGAAAATTTATTAATTAAGAAAATAACCTAATGTTAAACTGTGAACTTTTGAAACACACTTTACTACACACCAGGAACAAATTGTAGCTACACATTATATTATTTACGTACGAATAATGTAAGGTAGTGTACTTTTTATTGTAATCATAATTAATGTTTTTCTCATAATCAAAAGAACCTAGATTTTAAATGGAACAGATTGTAACAAACTAAACTGTAGCCATCTTAGGCCGTATGAATCGTTCCAAAATCAATTTCGCCAAACCCTAGAGAGACTGTCTCGTATCAACTGTCGGTGCAAAATTGTTGAATAAGCAAGTATCATTTTCTTGTCAAACTGAATAATTACCAATCAATAATTAAAGAAACTAGTACAGAGTGAAACCATTGTTTTTATTTCATAGGGAAGTGTATTGTATAATTTGTGCATTTTAGCGAACTTCCAGAATTGACGGCCAGCCCTCACGCTGCAACTCGACAAACTACCTGCTTGATTCAGTAGGTCGTACGAAGGTGGGAACAAATTCGAATACTCCCGGCCGTCATAGCTTACGTTATTTATTAATTTAATTGTTTTGAGTAAACAATTTGGCACCACCCGGGATTATTAAACCCCTATGAAAAAACAGGTAAGGTTTCCACTCGCGTTGTACTGGTAATTGCAGAATCGCTACGGACGTCGCTAGTGCAACACATAGATGTAACGACACCAGTGTGAGGCGAACACACAACATATACATAATTAACAGAGACGACTTCTTAAATTCGTTACAATATTCATCGACAGATAAGTGAAGTGTACGGGGAAAACGCTATGAGCGATGGCATGGTGAGAAAGTGGGTTAGAGCATTTAAAGAAGGCCGTACAAACGTACACGATGAGGCACGGAGTGGGCGACCGTCTGTCATTAATGACGACCTGGTGCAGAAAGTTGATGAAAAAGTTCATGAGAATAGGCAGTTTACGATTTCGTCACGGTTTACTGTCTAATGAATTTCCTCAAGTTTCAAGAAGTGTTCTCTATAAAATTGTGACAGACCGCTTAAATTATCGGAAGTTGTGCTCATGCTGGGTCCCAAAAATGCTGACAGAGTTGCACAAAACAAAACGTTTAGCCAGTGCTCTGACTATTCTCACGAGATACAGTGAGGAATGTGATCTGTTTTTAAGCCAAATCGTCACTGGTGACGAGACATGGGTGTCTCACATTACACCGAAATCAAAACAGCAGTCCATGGAATGGAGGCACTCAACATCTCCCAAAAAGGTGAAGTTCAAGCAAACCATTTCAGCCCAGAAATCATGTGGACTGTGTTTTGGGACAGGGAGGGGGTGTTGCTTGTTGATTTTTTGCCTCGGGGTGAAACGATAAATGCTTGACATACTGTGAGACCCTGAATAAACTGTGTCGCGCAATCTAAAACGAAAGGCGTGGCATGCTCAGTAGAGGAATCGTACTGCTTCACAACAATGCTTGGCCACACGATGCTCAATGCACTCAAGATCTGATTACGTCATTTGGCTGGGAAAAACTGGATCATCTCCCCTACAGTCCAGACCTCGCGCCCAGTGACTATCACTTGCTCCTCCATTTAAAGCGGCATCTGGGCAGCCAGCGCTATGACGATGTCAAAACAGCCGTGCAGCAATGGTTATCTTCTCAGGCAGCTGATCACACGATACAACAAGTGCCTCAATATAGGTGGAAACTATGTTGAAAAATAGTTTAATGTACTGGCTTTCATGTAAAAATAAAATTGTTCAAAAAATATGACTGGTTATTTTTAGTATCAAAACGGTACTTACTTAAAAAGCACACCTTGTATATTGTACTTATACTTATACTTCTCAACAGCAAGCAAAACTAAACATGTAACTCATCACACGATTATGTCACAAAATGTACTGTAACTTTACATTACTACAGATACTTACCATATGAATTTTGTGGTAGAAGCTGACAAAACCATAAAAAAGCATTCCGCATTTCAATTAATGTCAAATTATGTAAGGTGATAACATGGAAACCGAGCTGCATCAATTTTTCTGCCAAAGTTACCACATCTTGACAAGGCGTATAAAGATTGCTCAAGTTATCGTACTTTTCATTTGCCACAAGAAGTGCCAGTTTTGCGCTTGCTACACAATAACACATATCTATGAAGAACAACAATTTGGAAAACAAACACTACTGAACAACTTCAATATAAACAATATTAATATTAACAATTACTTACCCGTATTGCTTTCATCATGAGGTGGTGAATACACCTGGAACAAGAATAAATATTTATTACAAATATTTAAATTTACTAAAACCATAAAACATTTAAACATCTGGGTAACTCATAAACTCAATTACACGAAACACTTGAGTGACATTAAAAACTGATCTACATTTCAATATTTCAGAATAAAAAGGCTAAACATGCTTAACAAAAATGATTAGGTCTTTACATAGCTGCCTGTTTCATAGAACCATCTGTGATTTCATATACAAGAAATGATTCCATTAAAGACTTCAAAATTACTTTTTATCCATAAAACTATTTGCAGTGAATAATGTTCAAAGAATATTTCATAAAAATTATATGTAGATAATACAATGACTGTGTGCATGCATGTGTGTGTGAAAGAGCAAGAGTGATTACAAGAGTGCTTACAGACAAATTACATGGTGTGCTGGACACCTCCCCAACGCAGTTATACACCAGACAACGATACACTCCTTCGTCACTAAATGATACACTTTTTATCTGAAACAGAATGATATGACATAAATTACTGATAGCATCCTTGTTTTCAACAAAAATAATTTTTAATTTAATCATCTGAACAATTCTTATTTTCTATTTCTAAAGGCTGTGTGTTTTATCTGTAGAGAGTAATCTGATCTGAACATGTTTAGTATCAACAATTTACAGACAAGAATGTAAGGTTATGCTTCGTCAAAAATGAAGGCATAAAAGTACAAGAATATACTCAAACACAAGAATCGGCTAATTAAAATTATCACTTCAATGCAGATACAAAGCCATGATTAAGCTGTATACTTTATAACACATTTATATGTGCCATTACTTTTTATAAAAATATACTGGAGACATTTTAGTGGAACTACAAAACAGTGTTGTGTTTAATATTGACATGGAATTCTTTTCAAACAGGAAAATAAAGTACTCATTGGTTAATTAAATTTAATCGAAATTTCCAGTCACTAACTACATTATTTTTATTTCATATTTTTTGTATTTACATATGTGTAAAGTTAAAATATTGTTATGAGCTAGTGTGGACACTTAATACATGTAAGTATTATGCCCTGCCTAGTATAAACCCTCCGCAACTATGCTGTTCGGATCTGGTTAAACTGTAGGTCCCATATACCTGTGAGAGACTCCATAACACACGCACCACGGGTTTATGCGGGGAGGGTACAAACCAGTCGAAAGACTGAAGAACCCAATAAGTATTATGCACTGTACACAACAAATAATAACTTTCTTGTGTCGGACACTTAAATGTAAGGACGAGTGAAAGTGTTTTCTCTTTCCCTGATCATTGTTTTGCACAAGCAACAGCTTCAAAGTATTTGTGATAAGTCACCTAATGAATGCTTCTGTCAAATTTTGGGACCTTTGAGCAAATAAGCTCTACTACAGCAAAACCGCTTTCTTTTCCATTTTCTGAAACTCTTTCCAATTTTGTAATTGGTACTGGATGTTGAACTGTTTGGTTTGAAGTACATGTCCCTACCACATGTGCTTTAATTAATTGTCCACCTCAGTTACAATTTGTTCTCTTATATTAGCAATTGACTCTTTCAGCAACTGTTTTTTGAAGGAATTTCTTTTACAATGTACAGGAACTCCTTCATATCTGCCAGAGATTCTTATACCTCAGATATTTTTATCTCTTATTTGATTACATACATATGAAGTTGATCCAGATCACAGAGCACTAAACCCAGCTCTTTATTGGTATATTCGTGTACCTACTTGTGTTCCCGCAACAGTGCTTTATTGGTCTTTGCTTCCACCAACAGCACTTTCTGTCATTCGCATGTTCTTAAAAATGGTGCTTTCTGCTGTTTCTGTATGTTTTTTTTTTTACATTGGCATTCTTCTCTTTGTTGTCTTTCTTGATCTTACGTTTCAGATTGAAAAACTTCTAATAATTTACTGGTATAAGTTATATTAAATCACTGATTAGTAATTAACATACAGTAAAGTTATTATGGTTTGTCCTTTTTATATGCTAAGTACACCGTTTCTTGTTTTGCTCTATACTTATTCACAAACATATCTTAATTTTCATTACACTTTAAGTATTTGTTAATTAAGGACTAACTGTTACCCTCGGCTTCGCACGTGTATATTTGACTTTGAATATAATTTTAACTGTCTACATACATATTTGATATGCAGTGAGTAGTATTAAGAGATCCATTAATTTTTTCAATTTAAAATTTCAATTCTTTTTTAATTTTTTTCTTTTGTGCTACTAAGTAGTGTTTATCTTGAGATGAGTGACACCGATGTAATTCCCAAAGAATCTATTTCCATCTAAGATTTGTAGTGAAGTTGTAATATTAAAGACGTGCTACAAATTGCTGTACTGCTTAGGGGGACAGGATCTAAAAGTACCATTGGTGTCAAATATTTTTGTAATATTTGTATTAACCATTATCATAATTATCCTCATTTTATAATACTAATCACAATATTATCACAGGAAAAATTCTTTGTGTCATTGCAGATATTATCACCCACTGAGTTTTAACTCAATATTAATGACAAATCACTCTGATTTTTTTTATACTCACTAATTTTAATAACTCATGAATAACAAAAACTATTATTTATTTATCCCGGCTGTACAATGATTACACATTTTCCGGAACGAAAGATTACATAAGTGATTGAATTCTCATCTCCCACTGCTGCTTCTCCATCGAAAGATCTTCAATTACTCGTTCCCTCAATATAGTCTGAATTTCTTCTATCTAGGTGGTCAGTGGTTTTCCTCTATTCCTTCTTCCTGGTGGGGTCCATTCCATAACTCTCCTTGGCAATCTTTCCTGTGCCATTCTTTTTGTGTGTCCATACCATTGTAATTTTTTGTTTGGATAAAGTCAACAACTGAATTTGCAAAAACTAACATTTTCAATTTTAAAGATATTCTCTGGATATCATAATTACTTTAATCCAGTAAAATAAAAAATAATTAGAAAACGGTAAACAGGAATAAATAGACTTTTAGTTCCAAATTTTGTCTTAGATCAATGAACTAATGACAAGAAAAATATACTTTCCTTGTATGAGAAAACATTAGTTTCTCTCTACGACAATTTAGTGATCATACGTGTATGTACTTTATCTACCACCTTCTTCTTCCGTTTCCGCATCTGACAACAATGGTTCCTCTTCTCCATACATGACCAATTGTTCTTTGGCCATCGTCACTTGTTTCACTGAACGATTGGCATATCTATCACGTCAAGCACACAACCCTCAGGATATTCTCTCTCATGTCCTCTATGAACCTGTAGCCATTCATAATATCCGTTCTAACAGTCGCTTGATTAACAGTGTGTGCAATGAGCATTAGGTGGGTTTAAGCCAAGGACACCCAGGCATAAGCATACTTTGACCTTTCTAGCACTCAGGCAGGACTTCCAGGGTCTGTATGGTACAAGTGCTAAATATAAATTGGCATGGCTGACTAAACCAGACCGCATAATGGACATTGTAGCACCGGTGTCAACCATAAATTCTGTTGATTTATTTCAACAAATCCATTATCAACCCAGTTAATAAAAAATAACAAAGACGTTCTTCCTACAACCCTTCAAGTTAAAAATTGTCTAACACATAACAATAAATGTCACCTAATTACAGTCTTCGAACTAAGTAACGCCACAATCATTTTCTACAACAAGCACTTCGAAGCATTTAACTCACAGACCCCAAATTGAAGTCAGCGGCCGCTAGTATATATATTTATAGCGTGCTGAGATTTCTGAATAATCTACCATTTTCCAGGTGACACGTTGAGAATAAGTTGCATAGTTAAAGGCACTGGAAAATTGTGGGAAGTATGTCAAAATCCCCTTCTTTTTAGTTTCTGCAAGAACACCTATATCAATACCACCGAAGTATAAATATTTAGGAAGTATAATTAGCAATGATGGAATATGTGATGGAGATATAAGACATCTAACCCAAGTGATTGACCCAACCAACAAAAGGAAACAAAAGAAGAAGGGAACAACAAAAAACAAACAAGAGTAAAACCAAAGAAGGTGATTAACCAAACCAAATGGAAGAAGGGAAAAAACCGAAACCAAGCAAAAATGAAACAAATTGAGGGAATTGAATGACTCAATGCCACTTATTAAAATGAACCCAAAGGAGAAGATGGAAAAACAAGATATAAAGGAAATACACCGAAGGTGAAGAAGGAGGAAAATGAAAAAGAAACAAACATAAGATAAAGGGAAATAAATAAAAGGAAACCCAATGATAAGACACAAACAAGTAATAAAGAAGAAAAGCAGGAGAAATGATACACTCAATGTAAGGTTGAAACAGAAACCAATAAATAATTTAAATAATAAATAAATATTATTATCAATTAATGGATAATAAAGTAAATGACAATTGAAAGAAACCCAATTAAAGAATGTTAAATATAAAAGCAAACTAACCCACATCTTAGAGTTAGAAGTAATGTTAAAATCAATAGAGACATAAAATTGTTAATATTGTTAATGATATTTGTAATGAAAGAGATAGTACGGTAGTGAGAAAGTAATTAGAGGGTTGACCCATTTAGAAACACTTAAAACCAAAAACATTTTAGAAGTGCAAAAGTGGAAGTGTAAGAATCCCAAAATAAAGTGATAAAGAAAAAACACTAAATAAATTATAATAAACAATAAATAATTTAAAAGTGAAGGTGATGATTAAATGAGAATAATGTATAACAAAGAAGGTTTGTATAGTGAAAAATAGTGAAGGATAAAAGCATAAACACATAGTAAATCAATAAGAAACACTAAAAGGTTAACAGTGAAAAATATTAGTAATTAAGAAAGTTGTTAAGAATAGTATTAAGTGTAAACAGTTAAGTGTATAATGAACACTGAAAAGTGATGAGAACAGTATTAATTAATAAAGAACATTAATGTTAAGTTTAATTGAATACAGTGTAAGTAAACGTGATCCCCCTCTGTTAAAATAAATGTATATGATTTAATTTAAAGTTAAATATCGATTGTAGTTGAATCTCGTGTTACAATTTAAAAGGTCAATATGAACTCTCTTTACTTTATATGCAGTAATTCTCTTTAGTGATAAATGGTAAATATTGTTTATGTAGTAAAGTGTGATAATTATAGTGGATAAAATATTAATCGCTGGTCGGTGAATGAATGTAACCATAGTGTCGATCTTGCAGTGGAACTCCTCTTCTTGGTTAAGTGTCGTCTGTGTACGTACCGTCAAGTATCGTCTGGACAAATAATTTATAATAAAAAACACTTTCACATACCTGTTCGTGATACTGGAAGTTCTGACGTTCACTTACCCAAAAATAAACTGTCAAGATGATCTTATGACCAGCTTACTTTATAAACAAGGTTATACTACTCCTTGTGTGCAATATGGGCGCCACATGGGTTTACTTTAGGAAAAGTTCCCATGAAAAAACAAATTGATAAAATTTAGAATTGTATAGATTCACTTTATGCTTCGTTTAAATGCTTGATGCATTTACAACAATTCAAATATAATATAGTAAAGTCTCTACTCAGAGTTATCTCACTGTACTCAATGTTGAGTATTAATTAGCTATATGAAATAAATGTAATCAAAGTTTATACTGAATGAAATCGTGGGTTTATTTTACCCTTTAAAACAATTCAACAAATAAAAATACAATAATTACGTTAACACAAACTTGATGTTAAGTTGCCCGTCTACAATACGGTCTAGCTCAGTTAAGAAACAATACAACTCTTATAACTATTAACAAATTTGACTTTTAATATATAATTTACCTCACGGGTAGGCTCTTTGAAATACAAATAGAATACTATCATATGCCTTGACAGACGTTAATCTAATGATAATTAGTAATTTGGCCTCTTTTTAAAAACTCGTAATTATTTTTAAGGTTAGCGATCGTTACGCTTACTTATATACTAACAAATATTATGGTGCTTAATACTAACACAAATATCTTACGTTGGATTAATTAATCCTCTAAATAAATTGATTCTGTGTAGGTTATTGAAAGTTTTGTTGTCCTTGCGTCAGTACAATGTTGTTGAAAATTATTATCAGAGCAAACAGATAAACAATATAAATGGTCACTGTGTTACCTTATTTCTTTTAATCGTATAGATTAAAATTTAAAAACACTCCAGTGATCGGATTATAATGATCACTGGTTAATTACACTTTATACGCACTTGGAACGAGGAATCTGCCCTCTTCTTAATAAAACTGGGCTATTTAAATTACTGATTAAAATACTCTCGCTCGTTCCGAACACACGCACTAATTAAAATATTCACTTATTACTGTCGAAGCACTTTCCGTGTGGTTAATCGCTGTACTGTTAACTGTCTTCAAGAATTTTTAAATATTTACTGTTGTTATACTATGTTAAGTCATAAAAAAGTATTACGCTGACGAGCGGCGACTGTATCGCTCGAGTGATGTGACAAATCTGTAACGAATTCTCTGCGCTGTTGGTTATATACCCCTTCGCTGCATCGCGCTTAGAGAGAAAAGTCGTTTAATAAACTCTTTTTTGATTGGCTCTGATAACCGTTACAATGACGTATCGTTCTTTCTAACGACCACCGGAGCGAACGTTGTACTCAGCTTTCGTTGTTATCGGTATTACTCGAACAATTTCTTAATTTTAATAACAAATGATGCTAACACGCACTATGCACTTATTATAGTTCCAATCTCGAGGTTATTACCATCAAATTAAAGTTTAGTTTCTGGGCTTTAATTTGATGTGGCTTAACACTGGTTTTAACCTCGTTTTTTTTGACAATGCTTATAAATAATGTTTTGAAACATGGTTTCTCACTGTCGTCTGCTAGCAATGCATAATGCGATCATTTCCTATCTTTTTACATTTAGTGATTTACACTGCGTTTTCTTTAGAACGTCATTATTTGAACACTAATACATCTATGATTATAATTAAGAGCTATTTATTACTGTACAATATTAATTCTTAACATAATTATGGTAATACACTATTATAAAAAATCCTTATTCTCTAAATACATTTTTTCGGGCCTACTCAATTTAAAGTTATACCTTAATAATTGAGTGGTGGTATTTCACATTTCGCTTAATTATATTGATCGTTCAGTAAATTTTATGTTCACTAGGAGTCCTGTTTCCCTATTAATTTACTGACAAACATTTGTTTAGGCATGGGCTAGACACATTCTTAGTACTACGTTTATACCTTAATCATGGTTACTAATTACATCTTGTCTAATAAGGAAGTTACTCATCCATATAAGATTTCCTTTTATAACTATTTTTACCCACTAATATTACATCTGGGCTGGTAATGCTAGTTTTAATATACATTGTGGCCATAGCTATTCTAGTCATAGGCTTTGTTATTTATTGGTCATGGTTCTTTTACTTTCAGCCAAAATGCTGTTACTGATATTACATTATTTCAGTTATTATTTAGTTAGTTTTACTTTTACATGACTCTACATTAATGTCATGGACTGGCTCGTTTGACAGCTTATTGTGAACTTTGCATGTCCATTAGTTAAAGTCAGTCATAGTGTTTGTTGTAGTGTCATGCAGTGTATTCATCACTGCTTCTTGGGATCCTTCCTCTTCTTTCTTCTTTGCTGGTCCTTCTCTTCTTTGCTACATTCATTATAAATGATTCACTTTTATCACTTTAGTGTAATTATTTACCCTTTTGGTGAGTGTCTGGGTTATGTAACATTTTGTGGTGTTACAACAGTTATAATTAAAAGGGAGAATCCCATGAAAGAGAAAACAGATAGTGTTAGCATGCAGTGAAAGTAAAGAGTATTTAAAAAATTAAGAAGTTAAAACAAATCAATAAACACCCCATGTTACCAGGGATCATTATTAAAGTAAGTTCAAAAAATGTGATGTTGTTTATCACCCAAAAAATGATATAAAGTGAAATCAACTGTAATCAAATGTTATCAAATAATTATTAAATAATTGTTTATGAATAGGATATGGCTGGAAGAATTATACAGACCATAGGCCTAGATGTTGTATTTTATGTGAACAAAAGTAGTAAATAATAGCCACATTGTTTTTATTGGCAAATTAAATGAGTAAGAAGGTAAAGGAATGTAAACGAGAAAACCAGATATTAAATGATTAGTAATTCATGATGTATAAAATAATAGTAACATAATAATAACACTACAACAGAGCCAAAACACATTAACAAATAACACAACCAATTATAATAACAAGACAAAGCTCATTAGGCTAACATGAGATGTAATTTGTACGAAATAAGTAAATACCAATAATGGCTACTTAGGCCTAGGAAAATGCCTAACTGTCAAGAACAAACAACTACAAATTGTAATAAGTTAACAAAGAAATTAGCAAATCCGAGGCGAATTACTAACCAAGGATAAATTGTAAATCATTTTAAAAGCAAAATATTATAATAAGGATCTAAATTAAAAAAGGAATGTAATTAGCAAGTATTAAAACAATTATAAAGTCATAAAACATAAAATAACCCAAACTTGTGGGGTATCAAATTAATCTATGAAAGGAAATACAAATAATAGTGATAATAGTTAATAATGAGGAGGGAAGATAGAGGAATAAAAGCAATCAGAAGATATACAAGGATTTTGAAAAGAATTCAAATTTTGATAACAATGGATTATGTCAATCTAAGCCAATCAAATTTAATTGGTAACCATAGCAACTGCCGTTAGGGACGGAATTACGGTTGAATATCGTTACTCGTAAAGCGTCACTCTTGTAGAACAGAAGCCGAATATTGAAAGACCAATTTTTAATCAAAAAATGTAAAAATAATAAACAAAATTCAAAACGATGATCGAATAAGAAGCAGACGAACAACTGGAACTGTCAACAGATGCCGAGGACCAAATTACCTGGAAATTAAATGAAAATCTGACCACATCTAATATGAAAAGGACGCCAGACCTACTTAAGTCCCAAGAGTAATGAAAACAGAAAACGATTGCAGCCCAATCCTCTTCCAACTCAATGTTTGATAACACCAAGTCATCTGATGTGTTAAGTATCTTTAATTACCATATTTACAAAAAATAAACTCACTTTAAATATTTCTAAAAGTAATAAACTCTCATTGTCAACCGAATATTCTCTTTCAAAGATTAATTAAGAAAAATACACTGAAAATTTGTTAACATAACACATAACCTGTTGTGTGAATACGAACTTTATAAACACATTTAACGACACTACAGAACAGATTGTAACCACACACCTTATTATTTAAGTACACATAAAGTAAGGTAATGTACTTTTTATTGTAATCATAGGAATTATTTGTGTTGTAATCAAAAGAATCCCGATTTTGAACGAGTATATTGTAACTTAACCAAAACTGCAGCCATGCTGGAGTAAATACCTCTTTCGGAATCGATTTCGTCATCCTGAGAGAAAGTGTTTCGTGTAAAATGTCGGTGCAAAATTATTAATCAACCAGAATAATATTAATTGTCAAACTGAAATATTACAAATCAACTATTAAAATAACTAGCACAAAGAGTAACTATTGTTTTCATTTCATAGGGAGTGTATTGTATTACTTGTGTTTGTTAACGAAAGCTAGATTTGACAACCAGCGCTCACATTGCAATTCGAACAACTACCTACTCGATTCAGGAGGCTGAACAAGCGGGAATTATTTGAACGCCCGGCCGTCATCGCTGAGAACATCCTATTAAGATATTAGTTAATAAGTTTAATCGTTTTAATAAACAATTTGGCGCCACCCGGGATTCACACACCCGTATTTAAAAACAGGTATGGTTACTGCTGTGTTGTACTGGTAATTACAACATCGCTACGGACATCGTTAGCGCAAAAATAGATGTAACGACCCCAGTGCGAGACGAACGCACTCACACGTACAACATTTGTACACGTCTCTAATCAGACACGATCACAGTTCATTGTTACAATATTTATAAAGCCATTGTTGAATTGTTGAACCAATTACCACCTATGGGTCAGAATGTTGGACAATCAACGAAAAGAACCGCAGGAAGATTGAAGCTGTACAAATGGACTATCTTAGACGAGCTTTCAGAGTTTCTCGTCTGGAGCATGTAAGGAATGACATAATAAGGGAAAGAACAAATAGGAAAGAAACTGTAATAGAAGATATAAAATGTAAACAGCTTTCCTGGTATGGACACCTAATGAGAATGAGTGAAGAAAGAATACCTATGAGTGTGTTCAAATACAGACCTAGCAACAGAAGAAAATAACGCAGACCTAGATTAAAACGGATAGAAGGGATCAAAAGGAGTATGGAAGAAAGAAAGGAATCTAAAGAATGAAGATACACAGAATAAGTTGATATGGAAATAGAGATGCGGGATGCGGCAGTAGCTGTGGGATCTCCGCAAAAAAAAAAAAAAAAATCTTGAACAATGTGTAATCACAAAGCACATGAAATGTCACGAAGCCATGTTTGTTACCTATCATCCCAACATAGCACTAAATTGCTATAACAGTGGTCTACACTTCAAAAGGCTTTATGCCAACAATACAATTTGCCGACTGTTTTACACATATTGTAACGTGATGTTTCCCTCTACATAAACAATATACCCTAAACTAACTAATTATCTTATCCTAATAATGAAGAACAGAATATAATTAAGTAAAGAACCTGTATAATGTAAAGTATGTGTTAAATAGTAAATTTAAGATAAAAGTAAATCAAATAATAAGACCAAAATACCAAATATGATTATATGGAACTTAATAATAAATAACTCTAGTAAACTGCATAAGTAATGTTGTCAAAAATGGGTGAAAGCATATACAGCAGAACTTAAATGGTTTACCAATCAGGAAAATTTATAAATTAGATAAAATTTGAAGTAAAAGAAATAAAGAGTCAGAGAATAATCATACTGTACCTGAGTGTGAATCAAGTCACTAAAACCATTCATAGAATGATTAATATAAAATAAGTGAATAATAACAGTTTTAATTGTATTTAAAAGTGTATGATGTAAGTTAGGTTATGCACCATATGTCTACGTTACAGCAAGACAAAGAAATAAAGAAGGTAGTAAGATAAATTGTTTCATGATAAAAAGTATGTACAACAGACAGAATAATAAATAAGACAAGTATAATTAACTATTGATATTTAAGAACTCAGTAATAATGTAAATAGTAAGAAACTGATGAGACAGAAGCCTACATGTACTGGGTAGGAAAAATAATAACAATTTATGTAAATAAAACCTGTTAAATGATATAGTATGGATTATAAAAGAATGTATGTTAGTAGAGTAATAAAGTAATAATAAGAAATGTCAAGAATTGACCAGGCATAATGTAAATAATAAGTTCTCAGCTTTGACAAGCCCTTCATACAGCTAATGTGGAAGTTTATAATGGACAGTACTAGGAAAAAAGCTTGTAGTGAAGTATAAAATATATTGTAAAAGTTCAAGTAGATCATAAATGATAATTAAGAATTGTTACTTTGTAGTAGAATTAAGTAATTTTAGTTTGAGAAAGGAATTAAGGTACCAATGAGCATGGACATGAGTAGGCCTAGATAGCAATACTAGGTTTTTATAATACATTGATGTTTATAATTATTATTACTGTTATTAAACCATATAATGTTAAAGTAAAACCAATTCTACAACTAAGAATTAAATGATGGAACAGAAAAATTAATATGTTATAGAGAATACTAGACTAAATCAATTTGTGAATATTGTTATTTTATTATTACTGAACCATGCCTTGAAAGGTCTCAAAATGATCACCATAAAAATGCTGATTAATGGTAGTAAAATATTTTTAATTGTTAGTAGCATAAGGAAGTTATGTCAGTTTTAAGATTTTTTAATAATTTTGATCAAAAAAGGGATGCTTAACTCGGTGTCTGTTGATGAGCATCAACCAGAAAACGAAAATTTTAGTAATTAAAAACGGAATATTTAATAATTCAACCAATCAGAATCGTTCAATTGTTAGGTGAATTTATCCATAACACACTGCAAACGAGTCAGTCTTCCAACGGTCATCATGCAGTAAAGAACACCTCCTCTGTAACGCTTAAAACATAATTAATCTCCAACCCAAAGTGTAAATATTTTCAAACCAAGTGGGGTTAGGTAAATGTAAACAAACGACATCTAACCTTCGAACGCGAACGTAACCTTAAAGTGAATTGCGAGTGTTGTGCATTGTGTTTTAATGATTAAAGGACAATAAAGTGAATAATTAAATAAAATGAATTATAAAGAGAATATAAAAAAAAGGAAAGTATAGTTTATTTTGAGAATTTATAGGAAACTTAATAATTAATGATCATGATCCCATAGTAACTTGTAATAGACACTTGTTAACTTATGTTTATATTATCACAGTATATAAACACAAACACTATTAATATTATTTCATGTTTAACAATTGTATTTCGTTATTATATCCAAAGTGTCACTAAATAACTTAGCCAAACTAGGTTAACAACAGCAACGGACACTGTCTGAATTACAAACTGTTCGTCACTTTAGATTTTAAGTTATTGTTTTATCATATCATATATAATTGATTATTGTAATGTTTTTGGTTAAACTTTGTACCTATATAAACTTTGTACTGTAAAGTGCCGCATTGCAGGTGCGTGAAGTGACGTCATTTTTCTATCTGTTATCTGCTGCCGGTTTGATACAGGCTGACAGCAGTTAAATTTAAGTTAGTTCTTTGCAAGATTCCGTACAGGCAACATGCCTTGTTTGCTAGCCACGGCTACATAAAGTTTCAATATTCCATAATTTTAGCATGACCATCATGCGATAATTTACTTGGGCGATCTCGGTCTTTACACTCTGTTATGGGTTTTCAATATTTAATTCTACATTAATTCTCGGCATTTATGCCGCGCTAAACCTGCACGCGCCAACAATTATTTCTTGTTAATTATCAATAAACTATTGTCTCAAAAATACATACAGTCCACTTCATCATTTCATTTCACACCAGCACCTCAATAAGCGTTCTAAGACCAACTTAAGATTCATCGACAGCGTCTAAGACGCAACATTTTTGGTCCTCCGCGACCCGGATTTTGGTCCACTACGATTTCAGAAATATTTCATTTAATGGGCCCAAACGACGTTTGGTTCAAACCCCAACATTTTCAAACTTCAAATTGCTGCCCGTTGCATGCCTTCTAAAAAATACTTCATACTCAACACTGCAAGATTCTACAGAGCAGCAACTCTGAGACAACAAGACACGGCTTGTATCTAATACTTTCCGTAATAATGATGGCAGATTTGTGGTATCCCTACCTCGCAGGTCATACAATTCTCATTTGGGCGATTCTCTTCACGGAGCTATCCACAGGTTTCAAGCACTGGAACTCAAATTCAAGCAGAACCCTGCTCTTCACAAAGACTACATGAATATTTAACTCTTGGTCACATGTCTTTGCTTCATGCATACGATTTGTCAGTTAACCAGTCTGACACCTTTTACTTGCCGCACCACTCAGTTTTTAAAGGCTCTAGTGTAACTACAAAATTGCGAGTTGTTTTCGACGGCTCTGCCAAAACGTCAAATAATTTGTCCCTGAACGACACATTGATGGTTGGTCCCACGGTCCAGCAGGATCTGTTCTCTATTATGACTCGGTTTCGCACTCACCGATATGTCCTCATTTCGGACATTGAGAAGATGTATCGTCAAATTTTAGTTAATCCAAAGGATTCTAATTTCCAGCGTATTGTCTGGCGCGATGCCCAGGGAACTCCAACATTACGCCTTGAGGACAGTCACATATGGGACTGCAAGTGCGTCATTTCTTGCTACAAGATGTCTGGCTCAAATAGCCCAGGAAAATAAAACTAAACACCCTATAGCTTGCTCAGCCATCGCAAACGATTTTTATGTGGACGATCTCATGACCGGTTCAGATAACCCGCACATCCTAGCTAAAATGAAATCCGACATCACAGATTTATTAAGCCAATACGGTTTTACCTTGCACAAATGGTTTTCCAATAATCAGACCATTATAGCTTCGCACGCTCATTCTTCCCTCGACTTTAGCAAAAATCAAACTGTGCGTACTTTGGGTATTCAATGGAACATTGACGAAGACAGTTTCGTATATAGTGTCCAAAGGCATGTCCATGTAGAGGTTTTCAACAAGAGAAGGGTATTATCAATTATCGCAGGAATTTACGACCCTTTGGGACTCATTGGCCCGGTTACATTCTGGTGTAAGCATTTTATGCAGATATTGTGGTTGACAGGTACAAGTTGGGACGAACCCCTATCAGATTCATTATCTAATCAGTGGGCAGAACTTTATTCTCAGCTGATTTCAGACACTTACTTTAAAATTCCAAGGTCTGTAAAGAGTTTGAATAATTCGCAAACCATTTCATTCCAGCTCCATGGATTTGCCGACGCGTCAGCAAAGGTTACGCGTGTTGTATTTATGTGCGTACGGTCTATTCAAACTACATCATCTCATCAAACTTGTTATGTTCTAAATCTAGAGTCGCTCCCTTGAAGCAGATAACATTACCCAGACTTGAACTTTGCGCCCGTCTCTTATTGGCTCAGTTGGCTTCCAAGGTTATAGACGCCGTGAGTTACAAATTCGACGACTTATATTTTTACTCGGACTCAATGATAGCCTTACACTGGATCCACCAGCAATCTTCCAGATGGAAGGTATTTGTCGCTAACCGTGTTGCGGAGATACAGCGTCTCACTACAAGGGGTACCTGGCATCATGTCTCGTCACTGGACAACCCTGCCAACATTTTATCGCGTGGTTGTCTCCCTCGGTTTTTACACGGTCACCCACAATGGTGGCATGGTCCATCCTGGTTGCCCCATGAGTCATCATCATGGCCCATCTGTGACTTCGATGCCCATTCACCCTGCACTCATCCCGATCTTGAGCAGGAACAACGAAAGCAGCTCCAAACCTCATTGATTGTCGCTTCATCTACGTCTAGTTATTTTGAAAACTACTCATCGCTCTTAAGGCTCCTTCGTGTATTTTCGTATTGCCATCAATTCAATCGAAACTCTAGGCTCCCCATAGCTGATAGGGACACTTCCTTTTTAACTGCGCAGGAGTTGCATGATACACTTTTCGTTTTTGTTCGCCAGTCCCAGCAATCGCACTTTAGCATCGAAATTAAAGAACTTGAGGCACAACGCTGCATCCCTAATAATAGTAAAATGCTTTCACTCAACCCCTTTCTGGACAATGCGGGGATATTACGCGTGGGCGGACGTCTTCAGCACTCCCAGCTTACCTATGAGCGCAAACACCAGATCATACTCCACCCGCATTCTCATCTCAGTAAATTAATCATAGAGGGCGAGCATCTTCGTCTACTTCATGCTGGGGTACAATTGACTCAGCACTCTACGGCAAAAATATTGGATAATTAATGATAAATCATATATAAGATCAGTAATACACAAATGTATCACTTGTTTTCGGTTCCGTGCTAGGGGCGCAAGCCAATTATTAGGACAATTACCCCCTTCCCGGGTTATGCCTGCTAAGCCATTTTCTCAATCAGCAGTCGACTATGCCGGTCCCGTACTTATACGTCATGGCGGGCAGCGTTCAAAATCGACATCAAAAGCTTATATTGCTCTATTTATATGTATGGTCACTAAGGCTATTCACCTGGAACTAGTCTCAGACCTTACCTCAGACGCCTTCATAGCAGCATTAAAATGGTTTATAGCGTGTAGAGGTATCCCTGATCAGATATTTTCCGACAATGGTATAAATTTTCGTCGTGCTAGTAGCTCACTTCACGAGTTGTACAAAGTTTTTCATTCTATGGTTTTGAACAGACCACCCAGGATTTTACCACTGCCCAAGGCATCAAATGGTCCTTTATTCCCCCCTCAGCACCTCATTTCGGTGGCCTGTGGGAAAACGGAGTCAAGAGCATCAAATTCCATTTGCGGCGCGTTGTCGGCGGAACCATTCTTACGTTTGAGGAGTATTACACTATCCTAACTCAAATAGAATCCTGACTCAACTCACGCCCTTTGTTCGCCATCTCCACTGACTCTAGGGACCCCGAACCTTTAACTCCAGCTCACTTCCTGGTTGGTTCTCCGCTCACTGCACTCCCGGAACCTGACATTCCCAAGTCAATATTAGTCGTCTGGGCAGATGGCAGCTGCTCCAAAGATTCACCCAATCTATATGGAACAGGTGGTCGAAAGATTACTTGCACCAGTTACAACAACACAAGAAATGGCGCATCCCGTCAAAAAATTTGACTCCCGGACAACTCGTCCTTATTCTAGATGACAGTTCCCCCCCACTGCAGTGGAAACGCGGGGTAGTCATGAACGTCTATTCGGGTCAGGATTCAATAGTGCGCGTCGCGGATGTTCGCACCATATACGGTATCCTACATCGACCCATTCATAAATTATGCCCACTTCCAGTGGCCTCAGACTAACTGCATGCGCGTTAATGCGACATGCATCATTGTATCGAACCTTTATCATACTTTCTATTTGTTGTTTTTTTATTATATTATTATTAAGTTTTTATTATTGTATTCCTATGTATCGTTATCATGTTATTATTATGTTACTGAATTTTTTGTAATCATTATTATGCTATTATGTACTATTAATTATTATGTTAATCCTTATGTATTATGTATACTCATACACTCATATTATGTATTTTTACATCATTTGGATATGTCTATCATTGCTATGTACTATTGAATTTTGATATCATTGTACTAATACTATGCATGTACATTATTATGTCTCTATTATTGTATTACTATAATTGAATCAGTTTTTGAGGAGGTTTTCTTTTATATAAATTAAGGGTTATTACTTACGTTTTGTTAAAAATTAAATGTATGTATTTACTGAACATATGTTAATGCTTCAAGAAAGATCATGTTATTTGTATAAGCACTTTTATTTTTATCATGAGTTTTTATTTTGTACATTTTCTAGCACAGAAATTGTTTTGTTTTGCTTTTGAGCTTTTCTGATAACGTTAATTAATTTTGTTATTTACAGATTTTTATGTCAAAGATGATTTACTTTAAACAAAAGGTCAATTTAATGTATAAAGCTTTCAAGTATATTGTGTATTGTCTTTGTATATAACATTTGATAATAATTTGTGATGTACTATTCACACAATTACTTAAGTTGCAAAATCGCCCCGATTTTGTGCGGGCAGTATGGTTAAACTTTGTACCTATATAAACTTTGTACTGTAAAGTGGCGCATTGCAGGTGCGTGTAGTGACGTCATTTTTCTATCTGTTATCTTCTGCCGGTTTGATACAGGCTGACAGCAGTCAAATTTAAGTTAGTTCATTGCAAGATTCCGTACAGGCAACTGTAACGTGGCATTTTGGCCTACCTGGGGTAGTAAAACGTTTGTTTTTTTTTTTTCTTTCTCTCATAAAGTATTTTTCAACAATTGGGACAAAATTTATAAAAAAAAAGGTAAAATTCAGTGGTGGCGACGAGAGCGACCGTGGCAGCACTGCTGTTGACTGTATACGTGACAATTATCCAGTAGTATTTTGAAAAACAAGTGAAAACAACCGACAAACTGTGCCAAGGGCAGTTTCAAGGACATATACAACGGTAAACACATTATGTAACAGCACAACAAATTATGTAACTAACATCAGGCGATGTCGTCAGCGCCTTGCATAACAAGAATGTAGGTGTGTCGACGCCAACTGCGTTGTGGCACACAGCAAACAAAGGCAGTCTAACTCCATCACCACTCGCGAGTGGTACCTACATAAATGTTTCGAAACGTATTTCGCGGGCCCGCAACCAATAAAATGTGAAAATATATAATTAAACACTTCACAGTTCATACCGGTATTAAATAACAGTTATACAGTTTAAATCAAAATGTGAAAGCCGTAAAATAAACTAAATAGAATCAGGGAGAACCGTTAGTTGTGTTGTGCGAGTAACGAGTACATCTTCAGGACTCATTAAAAAGATAAGTAACCAGGATGAAACACCACTTTAACTGAAAATTCAAAATTCAACCTTTTAACAGCCGAAATTAAAATGAGATCTCTAAAAACTTAAGTAACAGTATGTGTGGGTGTGTGAAAGCACTGGTTTCCGTTTTATTATAAGTAGTCATAAGTTTATGGATGTGTATTCAAGTTAATAAATTTTGATAGTATGGCTAGGTGAATCAAATATTATTTAGCATATTTTAATAAATTTAAACCGAAAGGTAAACAAAGAATTGTCATGCTACAAAAAATAAAGTACCATTTATTTGTGCTTGCAAAATAGGTGTTTGTCATTGCAATGCCTGTCGTGTTTCTCTGCCTAAGTACATCAGACGACACCCTGGTAAACCCTGGTAAATAATTGCAACTGGTAAGTGACAAATTTCAGTATTCAATAATTTTATTAAAGCTCGTAACGCTTTAATTGGCGCCCATTTAACATGGACATTGTAAATTAAGTAAAATTTTCAAACTGATCGAAAAATGGCAGAGAAAAGCGAGAGTGTAAATTTATGTGAAGATGTTGGGGAGGGGTCAATTTTCAATGTTACGCAAGACAATTTAATATCGACAAATATTAACGAGAGTGTAGACAATACAACACACGAATTAACGATTGAGACAGTAGACGCAAAAGTAAGCGATAATGTAAATATATTTAATCAGTTAGCGTTAATAATGGAAATGATGTCGGGAATGAAAACTGAAATCAATGATAAACTTGACAAACAAAATGAGAAAATGAAATCAGAAAATAATAATTTAAAATCTGAGATCAAATCAGAAGTAAATACTATAAATGTTAAACTGACTGATTTAAATAACGAGTTCATAAGTGTGAGGAGCGAATTGAGAGCGAGTGAAATAAACATGAATAGCCGTTTGGAAAGTATGAATGAGGTTATTGTTGGAGTGAAAGATGAGCTGACTAGTGATATCAATAAGATACAAACTGAGATGAAAAATGATATCAAAATAATTAACGAGAAACAAAAAGAGGAAACGTTAGAAACAAATAAAAAATTTGACACATTGACAAGTAAATTTAATGATAAAATTAAAAAGCAAAATGATAAAGTTGACTGTAATGTTCAATGTATAATTAACGAGTATGAACGACTCAAACGAGCGAGTGAAATACAAGAAAATATAAACGATGAATTTAGAAGTAACTTTGAACAAGTTGATGCAATTAAAATTAATGTAACTAGTTTAAAGAATAAACAAGCAGAACATGAGCGTGAAATAGTTAAAGTCAGAGAAGACTTGAATGTAACCATTAACCAGAAATTAAGTAATGTGAGTGAGAGAGTGAATGTGGAAGTAGAATTAGGATATTTTAGTAATGAAATTAGGGGAGTGAACCCCATACAATTTTTGAACTCTATAAAAAGTTTTAATAAATATAACCAAGAAAGTTGGGAGGTTAAGATAGTAAGAATTTTAAAGTACTTTAAAGGGGATGCTAAAATATGGGCGGATGCTCATAACGATAACTGGGTAGATTTTAATGAGTTTGAGCAGGCATTTAGAAGTAAGTACTGGTCAGAAGAGAAACAAGAGGGGTTACGTAGTATCATAATGGGATGGGGCAATTTTAATATTAAGCACATGAGTATTACATCGTATGTGACGAGACTATATAGTCAGGTTAAATATTTAGAACCACCAATGCCTCTTTCATCTTTTATTAGATACATCAGTAAACATTTACCCAAGGACATACGGTCCACAATCAGAACCCGGGATTTTGCCAATATCGCAGAGTTAGAAAAAATATTAGAGGCATACCAGAGTATGAAAGAGGAGGAGGATAATAAGTATCAATTTAGAGTTAGTGAATCGAACCAAACAAATACTGAAATAAGACAACCAGACCATTTTATTAGTAATGTGAGTAGATCAGGGGAGGGGGCGTGGTTATGTCCAAACCCTAATTGTGGAGCCAGTAATTATAATGGGTCGCGGAATCAATGTTACCGGTGTAAGGGTCCGAGGAGTAGTACCCAAGGGAGAGTAGAGAATTATAATAGGGGCGGCGATCAATTTAGAGGGAATCATAGAGGGAGGGGTTTTACTAGTAATCGAGGAACATCAGGAAATTTTAATCATAGAGGTAGAGGAGGATATGTTAGTAACCAAAACGAAACTCGGGGCGTGGAAGTACCAGCTCATAATCCAAACAGTAGGGGGGTTTACAGTGAACCACCACCTTCACATCCGTTAAACTAATAAGGGCGGTTGAAAAAGAAAGCCCCCAGCCGTCTAGTACTCACATGACAATAGGGTCACTAATTACCAATATACATAATGATTTATCTGACGAAGAAGCGGGTGAGAGTAATAATGCTTTTGGGATGGCAGAATTTGAAGCCGAAGTGTTTAATGCTAAATATATTTTTCTAGTAGATTCAGGGAGTGAACTGACTGCTATAGACGATAGAATGTTTGAAAAAATCAAAAATCAGACTACAGAAACAATTCCACAATTACCAGTACTGGGAATTAGTGTTGTAGGAGTAACGGGTGTTCGCAGTAAAAAAGTAACTAAACAAATAATGCTACAATTAAAAGTAAATGAGAACACAATAAATGTACCTTTCTTAGTTATTCCAGGACTAAACATGGGAGCTATAATAGGTAATGATTTTTTAAATAATTTCAAGGTAGAGTTAAACTATTACACACAGACTATGAAATTAAACAATAATAATAGTATATTCGAAATACCATTCATACAAAAGAAAACTGTAGGAATGAAAGCTTTAAAAATAATTAGTAAGGGAATGTTAATTTCTGACAATGATATAAATGAGTGTAGACCCTTAATGATAAATTATTGTAACTTGAGAGTAAATAATAATGAGTTATTTGACAATGAAAATAATTGGGAGGAGAAAATGAATAAAATCTTATATCAAGCTGGGGAATTTAGCTATCAAGACAGGGAGAAAATAGTACTAATAATAAACAAAAATAAATCAGTTTTTTCAGATGAACCGGGTTTAGTAAAGAATTTTAAAGGTAAATTAGTCGTTAAAGAAAAAACACCCTTTGCACCTAAAACCTATCCGGTACCATACTCCAAGAGGGGTTTAGTACAGGAGGAAATAAATAAAATGTTGAGGGAAGGTATAATAGAAAAATCTACATCACCATATTCCAACCCTTTAGTAGTGGTGACAAAGAAAGATTTATCGATAAGATTATGTTTAGACGCAAGACAAGTAAACAGAATAATTGTTCCAGACAGAGAATCACCGGAACCAGTAAGCGAAATTCTGCAACGTTTTAGTGGGACCAAATACATTACTACCTTAGACTTGACTGCAGGCTACTGGCAGATAGAGCTGGAAGAGGAGTCTCGGCAGTATGTGGCCTTTCTTTACAACGGTAGGAATTACCAATTTCGTCGACTACCGTTTGGACTAAATGTAAGTGTTTCAATTTTTATCAAATGCCTGGATTATGTGCTAGGGAGAGAGATTTTAGAATTCACAACCGTTTATGTAGATGATATAGTAATTACATCACCAGACATTGATACACACTGTGAAAGGTTAGATAGGGTACTAAGTAGACTGCATGAGTATGGCATAACAGTTAAATTTAAGAAGTCAGAATTTTTGAAGGAACAAGTTAACTTTTTAGGACATATAATTTCAGCAAGGGGTATCAGTACAGACCCTAAGAAAGTAGAAATAATACAAAATTTTCCGATACCAAAAAATGTTAAGCAGTTGCAAAGTTTTTTAGGCTTGTGCAATTATTATAGGCAATTTGTAGACAAATATTCATATTTAACAGTACAATTGGGGCATTTATTAAATAAAGACAACCGATGGCGGTGGAATTTAAAAGAGCAAAATATATTCGAGCTGATAAAAAATAAATTCTTAAACACAGTTATATTAGCTCATCCTAATTTTTCAGAGCCATTTTATATACACACAGACGCATCAGACATTGCTTTGGGAGTAGAGTTGTTTCAGTTAGATGGGAATGATAACCACAAAGTAGTAGCTTTTGCAAGTAGGTCTCTATTAACTAGTGAAAAGAACTACACTACTACGGAGAAGGAGGCGTTATCGATAGTTTTCGCCTGTAGAAAGTTCAGAACGTACTTGTTAGGAAATAAGGTAATCATAAGGTCCGACCATCAAGCTTTAACGTTTTTAAAGAACTGTAAATTAACTCATGGTAGGTTAGTGCGGTGGATGCTAATATTACAGGAATATGACTTAACAATTGAGTATTGTAAGGGTAAAGAAAATATAGTAGCTGATGTCCTATCCAGAACAGATTTTGATAATAATACCGAAGTAGACATAGCAAATACATATAAAATATTTATAGTAAAAGAAGTAGATATGAAAAAATTAATAAGTAACTTAGCAGCAGAACAAGAGAGAGACACCGAACTTAATAAAATAATATTAGCTTTGAGTCAAATACCCAACGTACCTCATAAGTGGGAGAAACATTTTAGTTTGTTTAATAAGCACTTATTTCATCGGGCAAATGAACAGGGAGATGATTGGAAGTTGTGTATCCCTAAAGTCATAATACCTGAAGTAGTGGGAGATTGCCATTTAAGGTATGGTCATATAGGCCCCAAGAAATGTAGTGACATATTAAAAGAATCATGTAAATTCAACAATATGGAAAGAACGGTGCGTAAAATATTACAAACATGCGAAATTTGTCAGAAAGCTAAAGTAAACAATCGTAAACAGGAGGGTTTAATGCAGCATGTAATGCCAGACCGTCCTTTAGCATTAGTTGCTGTTGATTTATATGGCCCTTTACCTAAAGGTCGAGGAGGTGTAAACTATTTATTTGTTGTATTAGATGTTTTTACCAAATTTGTAAAACTGTACCCGATTAAAAAGGCAACCTCATCAGTGTTGGCTGGGAAAATACTAAATGAATACCTTATTGAAGTAGGTAAGCCTCAAATAGTATTATCAGATCATGGTTCGCAGTTCACCAGCAACACCTGGCGGGAAACTTTAGGTTGGGAAAATATTTTAGTTAAACATACATCAGTGTATCATCCACAGTCAAATCCAAGTGAACGGGTTATGCGGGAGTTAGGGAGAATGTTCAGAACCTTTTGCCATAGAAAACATTCTTTGTGGGCTATTTTTGTGTGCAAGATAGAGTGGTATATTAACAATAGTTTACATGAATCCACTAGTTACAGCCCATGTGAGTTAATGTTTCAGAGAAGGCCGTCACACATATTAGAAGAGCTAGTAAAATTTCCAACCCGGACGGAAATACCACATGATAGGAAATTGGTAATCGCTAGGGAGCGCCTGCTGAGTAAGGCTGAACAACGGAAACGGAGACATGACCAGAATTTAACACCCATACAATACGAGGTAGGACAACTAGTATTAATAAAAAATCACTATCAATCATCAGCATTGGACAAAGAAATTAAGAAATTCTTCCTATTGTATGACGGTCCATATGAGGTTAGCCAAGTGAAAATGGAGAATGCTTATGTTTTAGTAGATTTGCAAACTCGAGAAATAAAAGGAACTTATAATGTGACCCAATTAAAAAAGTATTATCTAGCTGAGTGATGATGGATGTATTTATAAATATTAATATTTTCATACATAAACAGACATTTTTATATTCCATTATTATAAATTGTTATTATTGTTTATACACACATTATGTATTTTATGTAAATGGACATTAAGATAGGGAAAGTTAAGAAAGAAATGTATGAGGTTAAAACACCACCAAGACTAGAAATGTCATGTAATATAAATTGTCAATTTTAATTTTAAAAGGAAATATTATACGTGTGATTCCCCGACTTTTCGGGCGGTCACGGCCTCACCGAACCTTGACCATGGAATTGGTTTAGCTTTAACAGCTATGGTTGGGGCACATTACGATTACGCGCTGACCATAACTGGCCATAGCTGTTATCGTTGCAAAGGTGTATTTTGAAATTGATGGGGGGTGAAATTTAGGGGAATCACCAAACTATGGAACAGCGGCTACCACTCTGCCCGCTTGGGGGTAGCAAAGACAGATGGTAGACCCGCATTAAGGGCGCATATTTATATAACACAGATATTATGATATCTAAATCTTTAAAATGTAACGCAGAAGCAAGGACACGGAGATGTCACATTCCTCCAAAATCTCAGTCCTTGTGGACGCAACTGGACGCCACAGTCCAGGGGGGGTCATAGTGTGTGTGGCAGGGAGGTTACCCAAGGTGGGTAACGAATTAAAAAATTTGTGGTATTTTAAATAATACATCAGCGGTATCATACTAGATAAAAATATTGTAATGAAGCGTTAGAGTAATAAATGAAATGATGAGTAAATGCCAAGTTGATAAAATGAATTATAATGAATAACGTAGAATCACCCAAATTAATGAAAGGGAATAATAAATGAAATGATATGTCAAAAGTAGATGGAAAAAAAAAAAATTTTAGAAACGAATTAATAAGAGTAAAGTGAGATTAAAAGGTAATTTTATGATTTTATATGCAAATTCAATGATGTAAAGTGTGTAAATTTTAAATATAAATTGTTTATTTTAAGATGATGATAACAGTGTGAATTATTAATGTACTATGTTTTCTTATGTTATATTGTGTTTGTTAGTATTTAAGAGAATTTTATGAAGTTAAATATTTTAAATGCATTTTAAATTGGGAATGATAGACATGTAATATGGTAATGGGAGATGTTTATTTATATTCTGATGGGAATCAGGGCAATGATTTTGAATTTTGGGATAAAGTTAACAAGAGAAAGTAGATAGAATGAGATTACGGGCTTTTAAAAGGGGTATCATGTTGTGTTAGATATTTTGATATATATGTTAGCAGTTAGGTAAAAAACAAAACCAGTGCTTCTTAGCGCAAACCAGCACCGCTAGGGGGAAACAGATCAGTTGGGGATATGGTGTAGTATAAGGCCACTATTTGATATTTGATTTGTTGTTTCAGAGTGTTTGGTGATGCTGTGGCGGCGGACCTGAGCTGGCCTGAGCGTCAGAGCAGGGGCGTTAAGTATCTGTCTGATACTCTATCAATCTAATTGATATTTAATTCAATTTAATTTAACCTAAGGGAACTTAAACACTTTCTAAATAATCTCTTCGGGCGCCATCTTGTTACCAACTGTAATAAGAAAATTAATATATGAGGGTTCTTTTTAGGCGAACAGGAGATCAGATTGGTTGCTTAAACAAACAAAGAAAACTTTATACGTTTACACATTAATTAAAATTTATTAACATTTCTCAAATCAAAAAGAAACGCACATAAAATAAATTTGAAAGAAAGAAACTTTTAATGTAAAGAAAAAAAAACTTTTAGTGTAAAAAAAGAATAAAACAACATTGAAATATTATATAAACCTTATATGAATCAAGATATTAAATTAAAATAATCTTTTAAAGAAAACGCAAACCAGACTTCTTAATATAGTTACATTCTCCCGTATACACGCAACACACATACCAAGTTATTTTAGAGATCTCATTTTAATTTATGTATAGATATTTTAGGCTGCCATTTCTTTTTAAAATTAAAAGGTTTTACAATTTTGAAAATTTCTTGGGTTTTACCCCATATCGGTTACTTATCTGGCCATTCTTTAGCGATTCGACCCAGTCCAGACTCTTCACGTAATTCCGTCCACTCCGCACAATTCTATTGCTTATAATTTTGTATATATCACCAAAAACTGTCACTGCATTTTACTTCATGACTATTGAAAGTTATTAATTTGAATTTAAGATCACATTTTATCGTATGCGGGCGCGTCGGCGAACACACAATAACTTCGCCCGAAAACCGGCGAGAGCCGGGCAGACGCGACAGTTTATTTTGCGTCTGGTCCGCTGAGATGTTAATTTCCGACTACTTTGTTCTGTTGTGTCACAATGTTGCTGGCGTGACACACCCAGGATAGGCTCTGACGAACCGATGACACACAGTTGTTATATAAGTTGCTGACGCAACACATCGCCTGATGTCTGGTTGTGTAACGTGTTTACTGTTACATAACGTGTTTACGTTTTTCGTGTTCGTCATTGTCCTTGAACTGACTTTGGTACAGTTTGCCGGTTATTAAAACTGTTTATATGAATATTGTCTAATAACTTTGTTTTCAACGCCTCAAGCAGTGTTGCCGTTGTTGGGATCGCTTCCACATAACAAATTTACCCAAGTCTATAATTTCTGTCCCTATTGCCAATTATGTTATTTATTATTTATAAATAAAAAAAAATACAAATTATGTCATTACCCCAGGTGTGCCCAAAAATGCCCCGCTACAATACCCCCTCAATGAGATATTTTATGCCGAAGCATAAAAAATCTCATTGACACATTCATACTTGCTAAAGGGATCAGCCAGGATATGTCGCCACAACCCCCTGTATGGTTTACAAAAAAGAATAATCAACTCACCCTTGGTCCGGTGACTGTGACCGCATCTGCATGACAATACTGGACTTCTCTCTCGAGATCCCAACACCGTAGAGTCAGACAGATACTCAACGCCCCTGCCCTGACGCGCAGGCCAGCTCAGGTCCGCCGCCACAGCACCACCAAACACTGAAACAACAAATCAAAATATTAAATAGTGGCCTTATACAACACCATATCCACAACTGATCTGTTCCCCCCTAGCGGTGCTGCTTTGCGCTAAGAAGCACTGGTTTTGTTTTCCTTTACTTATTACTAACATGTATATATCAGAATACCTAACATAACCTAACATAAGAAAACACAGTACATTAATAATTCATTTTAAAATAAACAACTTACAATTAAAATGTTACACACTTTATATCATTAAATTGGCATATAAAATCAAAAAATTACTTTTAAACTTGCTTTACTCTTATTAATTCGTTTCTCAAAATTACAAAAATTTTTTTTTTTTTTTTTTTTCCAATCTTCGTTTTACCCATCATTTTCATTTATCATTTTCTTTCATTAATCTGGGTGATTCTACATTACTCATTATAATTCACTTTATCAACTTGGCATTTACTCATAATCTTACCCCTTTTATTACTCTAACGTTCCCTTACAAAATCTCTAACTAGTATGACACCCCTCTATCAAAATTTTACTAACCCTTCTCTACCTCTAACTACTTACTACTTTAACTCCAATCGCCACCTTCTACTCTTATATAAAAAAAAAAAATACTCTCTAACCCTTTGTACATAGGATACGTGTTTCCTTCCCAAAACTCATTCCCTTATGTTGGTCCCTGGACTCCCCCTAGGTAACCCTTTCCGGCGCCAATCGGTCCCTATCCCGTCCCAACCCTTGTTGCGGACTCCCCAAATACACTACCCCTACTACAAAATTGCCATCCCCAAAAAATCTCACTCTCATAACTTCACTACAATTACAACAAATTAACATCAACAAAATAAACAATATATCGCTCAAAACTCTACATAAAATCTCCATAACTACTGTGTCTCCACTTATACTTCTCAAAATTCTATAACATATACTAACTCAAAACAACATTGCATTATTTTCATCTCTCATTCTCTTTAACTTTTACTTCGATTTGAACAGATCTATATGTCCCACAAAATTCAACTTGAATTGACTCAAACATTTTATTCAACTAATTACTATCACCCATTTCTATCTTTTACAACCCATTGAAAATTTTACCTATCACAACTATTTTTCATTTTATTTTTAAATCTATAAACACATTGAAAACATATTATTATATTTTTATAATACTTATTCCTAACATACTAATGCAATCAACACAATAAGACATAATAACACAATATAAGAAGTATTTAGTGCATCTATTTTTTAAATTCAAACAAAATTATTGAGTAGCAAATCATCATTATTAATTAAAATATATCAAATTTTTAATACGTTATCCCCTTGGATAACCTCCCAGCCACACACACTATTTCAATTATGGAGGACTGTCTCGCCCTTTCGCTTCCACAGAGACTGTACATTTTTGGAGCAGGTTTTGCCTCTCCGTGTCTCTGCTTCCGCTGTTAAGTTTTAACATTGGTGAACATCATCATGTTCTCGTTAAATAATCACGCACCCTTAAACGGATCTACCACCTGGCTCTGCTGTTCCTTCTCGAACAGAGTGGCAGCCGCTGTTCCATAGTTTGGTGATTCCCCTTTTATTACCCCCCATCAATTTCAAAATACACCTTTACAACGATAACAGCTATGGCCAGTTAAGGCAGCGCGCAATCGTAATGTGCCCCAACCATAGCTGTTAAAGCTAAACCAATTCCACGGTCAGGGTTCGGTGAGGCCGTGACCGCCCGAAAAGTTGGGGAATCACAAGTAAAATATCTTTCGTAATATTAAATTTACGAATTTATATTTAAATGACAATATTAATTTAGATGGGGTTTTAACCCACTTTATATGGAAGCTTAACCATTATTAACATAAAATATTAAATACAAAATTTACAACCTCCCCCCATAGCAGTTCCACACTACACTGTTATAATACATCACATAACACAATACACAAATAGCAATACACCTGGATTATTAGCATACATCAAACAAACAATTCTCTTTTAAATAATTTATATAAAAATTTATAAACATTATTATTTAAAATTTTTCATTAACTCTTTTTATTTATCATCATGATGAATTTATCCTGTGTTGTAATCAGATTTTCAAAAATTCTAAATTTATTATTAACACATATTTTTAATCATTATGTTCCACAAAATTCCACAAAATAAACCATTTCACATTTATTTACTTATTAATTATTATTAAATCAGAATCTCATTACACAATTTACATTCCTTATAAAATTCAAACACATAACATTCAATCACAATATCTAAACATCTCAACTTATTTAATTCAATTTATTATTAAAATTGAATATTCATTTGATTATTGAAATAACATATTTCAATTATTATCAACATTCTACAAATCATTAACTATTGTCTTCATAATTATTTTATTATTTAACTAGAATGCAAAAATCTTAATAATATTATTATTATTAACACAACATTTTCTAAAACATACACATTACTTATCTAACATTTCACAATACACACAAATGAATTCAATATTATTTACAAAATATGCGTCAAAACTGTTCAAGTGTATCTCACTTCAGATGTCCAAATCAGCAAGGTCATTACCAATAATTTACAATATTTAAAAATGTCCCAACACTGATCTTTTCGCTCATCCTCCATCGTCATATATATATCTAGTGTATTTGTAACATTCATCATTTTTACCAACATACAATTTATCATCATTACTATCATAATAATCCATCCATTCTATTTCATCCATTATACCACTAGAAATCTTGTTACCATAGGTTAGGATTGTCCCGTCTATATCAGTGTTATTTGTTAATGTTAGGTAAATCGTTTTCTCGGTTTTGTATTCCTCAACTACTACGTCAGGTAAATCATTATCGTCAGGTAAGATATTATCAAAATTATTCTCTGTCTCTCTTTCAACAGGTACGTATTTCACATGATTCATCGTCACCCCTTCTAGTAATTTTCTCAATTCATCATACTTTCTTTCTAACTTATATATTTCTATTTCATTCTCAACATATAACTCTCTTTCTTCATAGCACCACATCACACTCTCACAATTATTACGGACAGAGGGTACAACATTATACAACATTACTTCATTTAACAATAAGGGTCTCTTGCCCTGAAAAACAACATTAAATCATCATCATCATTATAAACAATAAGGGGAAAATTTGCCCTCTGTCCCCATTTAATTACTACATTATTTTTCCACTCTCTCTCTACTTCATAAACACTCATTAACATTTCATTATCGCATTCTAAAACTTCATCCGTACTCTTTGTTATTATATTTTCATCATTTGCTTCTACATTATTCCTCACCCCCACTATACTCTCAGATTTGTCTACTATTTCGTCATTTTTACATTTTGTCTTACTTAAAACATTGTCACCTAATTTCTCGAACTTCTGTTCTAACTTATTCAAACTGTTTTTTATTATGTCATCAATCTGGTTCAAATTCTCATTAATCTCTTTAATCTCATATTTCAACTCTTTATTCTGATTTTTTAATAACTCTTGCATATCGTTTTTCTGTTCATTAAAAAGTAATTTCATCATCTTGATCATCTCATTATCTTCAGCCGTTTTGTTCATGACTGGTGTTGAGTGAACACCTTCATGCATGATTTGAGATTCAGTTATGCTTATCTGGCTTTCATCTACACTGTCAGTGACGCTGACAGTTTCCTGATTGTCTGCCATTTTTCTTAAAAAAAATTTTTTATATATATATCTTCATACAATCTTATTATACGTAACAGATACTTATTGAAAAATATTCTACTCACCCATATTAAACATAACCTCTTACGTCTAATTTACGTATGCATAAAATTTTCTTTTCTACTTCAAACAATCATTCTGCTCTCCTAAGTAGGCCTATATTTATATAATTATATTATATAAATCGTCCCTACGTTCGGAAGCCATTGATACTCTATCAATCTAATTGATATTTAATTCAATTTAATTTAACCTAAGGGAACTTAAACACTTTCTAAATAATCTCTTCGGGCGCCATCTTGTTACCAACTGTAATAAGAAAATTAATATATGAGGGTTCTTTTTAGGCGAACAGGAGATCAGATTGGTTGCTTAAACAAACAAAGAAAACTTTATACGTTTACACATTAATTAAAATTTATTAACATTTCTCAAATCAAAAAGAAACGCACATAAAATAAATTTGAAAGAAAGAAACTTTTAATGTAAAGAAAAAAAAACTTTTAGTGTAAAAAAAGAATAAAACAACATTGAAATATTATATAAACCTTATATGAATCAAGATATTAAATTAAAATAATCTTTTAAAGAAAACGCAAACCAGACTTCTTAATATAGTTACATTCTCCCGTATACACGCAACACACATACCAAGTTATTTTAGAGATCTCATTTTAATTTATGTATAGATATTTTAGGCTGCCATTTCTTTTTAAAATTAAAAGGTTTTACAATTTTGAAAATTTCTTGGGTTTTACCCCATATCGGTTACTTATCTGGCCATTCTTTAGCGATTCGACCCAGTCCAGACTCCTCACGTAATTCCGTCCACTCCGCACAATTCTATTGCTTATAATTTTGTATATATCACCAAAAACTGTCACTGCATTTTACTTCATGACTATTGAAAGTTATTAATTTGAATTTAAGATCACATTTTATCGTATGCGGGCGCGTCGGCGAACACACAATAACTTCGCCCGAAAACCGGCGAGAGCCGGGCAGACGCGACAGTTTATTTTGCGTCTGGTCCGCTGAGATGTTAATTTCCGACTACTTTGTTCTGTTGTGTCACAATGTTGCTGGCGTGACACACCCAGGATAGGCTCTGACGAACCGATGACACACAGTTGTTATATAAGTTGCTGACGCAACACATCGCCTGATGTCTTGTAGCGGGGCATTTTTGGGCAGACCTGGGGTAATAACAGAATTTGTATTTTTTTTATAAATAATAAATAACTTGTTGAGTGATAGGAAAATTTTGTGACCGAGAGGTAAATTTGTTATTGTGGAAGCGATCGCAACGTGGCAGCATTGACTGTGACAATTATTTAATGATATTGTGTGGACAGTTTAATAACTGTACCAAAATCAGTTCAAGGACAATGACGAACCCGGAAAACGTAAACACGTTATGTAACAACAAATGACATAATCGTGTCAGGCGATGTGTTGCGTCAGCAAATTATATAACGATGTGTGTCACCAGTTTTGTCAACAAGCCCAAAACAGTCCACTGGCGCAAGGATACAAACTGTAAACCAATAAGAATTGAACGAACAACAGCCGCTTCACAAAGTAGCGCCTGTAAATCTTCCCAGTAACAGTTCATCACCACTCGCGAGTGGTAGCTATACTAAGTGCGGGCCCGCAAAACCAATAGAATGTGAATAATATATTTCAAAATGTGGCTAAACATTCAAAATTCTTATTAAAATGTGATTAACAGTTTTATCCATAATATAACAATTCGGAAATCATGTAAGAAAGTGAAAGTGCACACTGAAAACGATGTGACGTCGTCGGGACTAAAATTCGGACTCGAGGCAGATAAGTCTTACACAACATTACCAAAATTTATTATCTTTGTCAGGAATTCAAAACACATGGGGAAGATTAAAACAAAATGGGAGTCTAAGGGGAAAATTTTAAAATGGATTGAATGTGAGAGTGTGTGAGGGGTTTTGTTTAATTATATATATATATCATGAAGTGCTGGTTTCCGTTCGAAAATTAATCTTAGGTTTATTGTATATTCTAGTTTGAAATTGCTTAAGCAAAATGATCATTTTTACTAATACTTAAACATACTAAAATTGCGAAAGTAAAAAAGTATGAGGGAGAGAGGAAATTTGGTGTTTTGTATCAACAATATAACTTGATGATGTTTTCTTTTCTTTTTTGAAATTAATAAAGTAATAGTGATTATAACATTCAATGTGAAGTAATAGTTATTTCAGACAACCATGTGGTTTCCAACACGTCTAACGAGATCCTGGACATGATGAGTTTAAGTTGGTACTCAACAATATGGCTGCTACTCCAGCCTAAAGTATAAAAGTTTTACAAAGTGTAATAATAAATTTAAATAAAAAAGACGATTAATTATTAATATAACAGTGGCGCCCTTACAGCTGGACCGTTTGCATAAATTAAATTATGCAAATGTGGACCTGTTGAAGAAATGATATGGTTGTTTGGAATGTGTATTTACGTATGTACGTAAATTAAACGTAAGAGGTTAGGTTCAATATGGGTGAGTAGAATATTTTTCAATAAGTATATGTTATGTACAATAAGATTATATGAAGATATATATATAAAAATTTTTTAAGAAAAATGGCAGACAATCAGGAAACTGTCAGCGTCACTGACAGTGTAGATGAAAGCCAGATAAGCATAACTGAATCTCAAATCATGCATGAAGGTGTTCACTCAACACCAGTCGCGAATAAAACGGCTGAAGATAATGATATGATTAAGATGATGAAATTGCTTTTTAATGAACAGAAAAACGATATGCAAGAGTTCAAAAGTAGTATCAATGAAAAGTTCGATATTCAAAAGAATAGTTTTGAGGAGTTGAAATATGAGATTAAAGAGATTACTAAGAATTTGAACCAGATTGATGACATAATAAAAAACAGTTTAAATAAGTTAGAACAGAAGTTCGAGAAATTAGGTAACAATGTTTTAAATATGACAAAATGTAAAAATGACGAAATAGTAGACAATTTTGAGAGTATAGTGGGGGTGAAGAATAATGTAGAAGCAAATGATGAAAATATAATAACAAATAGTATTGATGAAGTTTTAGAATGCGATAATGAAATGTTAATGAGTGTTTATGAAGTAGAGAGAGAGTGGAAGGATAATGTAGTAATTGAATGGGGACAGAGGGCAAATTTTCCCCTTATTGTTTATAATGATGATGATGATTTAATGTTGTTTTTTCAGGGCAAGAGACCCTTATTGTTAAATGAAGTAATGTTGTATAATGTTGTATCCTCTGTCCGAAATAATTGTGAGAGTGTGATGTGGTGCTATGAAGAAAGAGAGTTAGGTATTGAGAGTGAATTAGAACTATATAAGTTAGAAAGAAAGTATGATGAATTGAGAAAAATACTAGAAGGGGTGACGATGAATCATGTGAAATACGTACCTGTTGAAAGAGAGACAAAGAATAGTTTTGATAATATCTTACCTGACTATAATGACTTACCTGACGTAGTAGTTGAGGAATACAAAACTGAGAAAACGATTTACCTGACGTTAACAAATAACACTGATATAGACGGGACAATCCTAACTTATGGTAACAAGATTTCTAGTGGTATAATGGATGAAATAGAATGGATGGATTATTATGATAGTAATGATAACAAATTATATGTTGATAAAAATGATGAATGTTACAAATACACTAGATATATATATGACGATGGAGGATGAGCTAAAAGATCAGTGTTGGGACATTTTTAAACATTGTAAATTTTTGGTAATGACCTTGCTGATTTGGACATCTGAAGTGAGATACACTTGAACAGTTTTGACGCATATTTTGTAAATAATATTGAATTCATTTGTGTGTATTGTGAAATGTTAGATAAGTAATGTGTATGTTTTAGAAAATGTTGTGTTAATAATAATAATATTATTAATATTTTTGCATTCTAGTTAAATAATAAAATAATTATGAAGACAATAGTTAATGATTTGTAGAATGTTGATAATAATTGAGATATGTTATTTTAATAATCAAATGAATATTCAATTTTAGTAATAAATTGAATTAAATAAGTTGAGATGTTTAGATATTGTGATTGAATATTATGTGTTTGAATTTTATAAGGTAATTAAATTGTGTGATGAGATTTTAATTTAATAATCATGAATAAATAAATAAATGTTAAATGGTTTATTTTGTGGAATTTTGTGGAACATAATGATTAAAAATAGGTGTTAATAATAAATTTAGAATTTTTGAAAATCTGATTGCAACACAGGATAAATTCATAATGATGATAAATAAAAACAGTTAATGAAAAATTTTAAATAATAATGTTTATAAATTTTATATAAATTAGTTAAAAGAGAATTGTTTGTTCAATGTATATTTGTGTATTATGTTATGTAATGTATTGTACAAGTGTGTGTGGCTGGGAGGTTATCCAAGGGGATAACGTATTAAAAATTTGATATATTTTAATTAATAATGATGATTTGCTACTCAATAATAAATTTTGTTTGAATTTAAAAAATAGATGCACTAAATACTTCTTATATTGTGTTATTATGTCTTATTGTGTTGATTGCATTAGTATGTTAGGAATAAGTATTATAAAAATATAATAATATGTTTTCAATGTGTTTATAGATTTAAAAATAAAATGAAAAATAGTTGTGATAGGTAAAATTTTCAATGGGTTGTAAAAGATAGAAATGGGTGATAGTAATTAGTTGAATATAATGTTTGAGTCAATTCAAGTTGAAATTTGTGGGACATATAGATCTGTTCAAATCGAAGTAAAAGTTAAAGAGAATGAGAGATGAAAATAATGCAATGTTGTTTTGAGTTAATATATGTTATAGAATTTTGAGAAGTATAAGTGGAGACACAGTAGTTATGGAGATGTTATGTAGAGTTTTGAGCGATATATTGTTTATTTTGTTGATGTTAATTTGTTGTAGTTGTAGTGAAGTTATGAGAGTGAGATTTTTTGGGGATGGCAATTTTGTAGTAGTGGTAGTGTAATGTGGGAGTCCGCAACATAAGGGTTGGGACGGGATAGGGACTGATTGGCGCCGGAAAGGGTTACCTAGGGGGAGTCCAGGGACCAACATAAGGGAATGAGTTTTGGGAAGGAAACACGTATCCTATGTACAAAGGGTTAGAGAGTATTTTTTTTTTATAAGAGTAGAAGGTGGCGATTGGAGTTAAAATAGTAAGTAGTTAGAGGTAGAGAAGGGTTAGTAAAATTTTGATAGTGGGGTGTCATACTAGTTAGAGATTTTGTAAGGGAAAGTTAGAGTAATAAAAGGGGAAGTTTATGAGTAAATGCCAAGTGGATAAAGTAAATTATAATGAATAACGTAGAATCACCCATAGTAATGAAATGGAATAATGATGGCCATAATTGAAAAAAAAAAAATAAATAAAAATAAATATTTTGAGAAACGCATTAATAAGAGTAAATCAAGTTTGAAAGTAATTTTTTTGATTTTATATGCCAATTTAATGATATAAAGTGTGTAACATTTTAATTGTAAGTTGTTTATTTTAAAATGAATTATTAATGTACTGTGTTTTCTTATGTTAGGTTATGTTAGGTATTCTGATATATACATGTTAGTAATAAGTAAAGGAAAACAAAACCAGTGCTTCTTAGCGCAAACCAGCACCGCTAGGGGGGAACAGATCAGTTGTGGATATGGTGTTGTATAAGGCCACTATTTAATATTTTGATTTGTTGTTTCAGTGTTTGGTGGTGCTGTGGCGGCGGACCTGAGCTGGCCTGCGCGTCAGAGCAGGGGCGTGGAGTATCTGTCTGACTCTACGGTGTTGGGATCTCGAGAGAGAAGTCCAGTATTGTCATGCAGATGCGGTCACAGTCACCGGACCAAGGGTGAGTTGATTATTCTTTTTTGTAAACCATACAGGGGGTTGTGGCGACATATCCTGGCTGATCCCTCTAGCAAGTATGAATGTGTCAATGAGATTTTTTATGCTTCGGCATAAAATATCTCATTGAGGGGGTATTGTAGCGGGGCATTTTTGGGCAGACCTGGGGTAATAACAGAATTTGTATTTTTTTTATAAATAATAAATAACTTGTTGAGTGATAGGAAAATTTTGTGACCGAGAGGTAAATTTGTTATTGTGGAAGCGATCGCAACGTGGCAGCATTGACTGTGACAATTATTTAATGATATTGTGTGGACAGTTTAATAACTGTACCAAAATCAGTTCAAGGACAATGACGAACCCGGAAAACGTAAACACGTTATGTAACAACAAATGACATAATCGTGTCAGGCGATGTGTTGCGTCAGCAAATTATATAACGATGTGTGTCACCAGTTTTGTCAACAAGCCCAAAACAGTCCACTGGCGCAAGGATACAAACTGTAAACCAATAAGAATTGAACGAACAACAGCCGCTTCACAAAGTAGCGCCTGTAAATCTTCCCAGTAACAGTTCATCACCACTCGCGAGTGGTAGCTATACTAAGTGCGGGCCCGCAAAACCAATAGAATGTGAATAATATATTTCAAAATGTGGCTAAACATTCAAAATTCTTATTAAAATGTGATTAACAGTTTTATCCATAATATAACAATTCGGAAATCATGTAAGAAAGTGAAAGTGCACACTGAAAATGATGTGACGTCGTCGGGACTAAAATTCGGACTCGAGGCAGATAAGTCTTACACAACATTACCAAAATTTATTATCTTTGTCAGGAATTCAAAACACATGGGGAAGATTAAAACAAAATGGGAGTCTAAGGGGAAAATTTTAAAATGGATTGAATGTGAGAGTGTGTGAGGGGTTTTGTTTAATTATATATATATATCATGAAGTGCTGGTTTCCGTTCGAAAATTAATCTTAGGTTTATTGTATATTCTAGTTTGAAATTGCTTAAGCAAAATGATCATTTTTACTAATACTTAAACATACTAAAATTGCGAAAGTAAAAAAGTATGAGGGAGAGAGGAAATTTGGTGTTTTGTATCAACAATATAACTTGATGATGTTTTCTTTTCTTTTTTGAAATTAATAAAGTAATAGTGATTATAACATTCAATGTGAAGTAATAGTTATTTCAGACAACCATGTGGTTTCCAACACGTCTAACGAGATCCTGGACATGATGAGTTTAAGTTGGTACTCAACAATATGGCTGCTACTCCAGCCTAAAGTATAAAAGTTTTACAAAGTGTAATAATAAATTTAAATAAAAAAGACGATTAATTATTAATATAACAGTCTGGTTGTGTAACGTGTTTACTGTTACATAACGTGTTTACGTTTTTCGTGTTCGTCATTGTCCTTGAACTGACTTTGGTACAGTTTGCCGGTTATTAAAACTGTTTATATGAATATTGTCTAATAACTTTGTTTTCAACGCCTCAAGCAGTGTTGCCGTTGTTGGGATCGCTTCCACATAACAAATTTACCCAAGTCTATAATTTCTGTCCCTATTGCCAATTATGTTATTTATTATTTATAAATAAAAAAAAATACAAATTATGTCATTACCCCAGGTGTGCCCAAAAATGCCCCGCTACATGTCTGACTCTACGGTGTTGGGATCTCGAGAGAGAAGTCCAGTATTGTCATTCAGGTGCGGTCACAGTCACCGGACCAAGGGTGAGTTGATTATGATTTTTTTTTAAACCATACAGGGGGTTGTGGCGACATATCCTGGCTGATCCCTCTAGCAAGTATGAATGTGTCAATGAGACTTTTTATGCTTCGGCATAAAATATCTCATTGAGGGGGGTATTGTAACGTGGCATTTTGGCCTACCTGGGGTAGTAAAACGTTTGTATTTTTTTTTTCTTTCTCTCATAAAGTATTTTTCAACAATTGGGACAAAATTTATAAAAAAAAAAGGTAAAATTCAGTGGTGGCGACGAGAGCGACCGTGGCAGCACTGCTGTTGACTGTATACGTGACAATTATCCAGTAGTATTTTGAAAAACAAGTGAAAACAACCGACAAACTGTGCCAAGGGCAGTTTCAAGGACATATACAACGGTAAACACATTATGTAACAGCACAACAAATTATGTAACTAACATCAGGCGATGTCGTCAGCGCCTTGCATAACAAGAATGTAGGTGTGTCGACGCCAACTGCGTTGTGGCACACAGCAAACAAAGGCAGTCTAACTCCATCACCACTCGCGAGTGGTACCTACATAAAAGTTTCGAAACGTATTTCGCGGGCCCGCAACCAATAAAATGTGAAAATATATAATTAAACACTTTACAGTTCATACCGGTATTAAATAACAGTTATACAGTTTAAATCAAAATGTGAAAGCCGTAAAATAAACTAAATAGAATCAGTGAGAACCGTTAGTTGTGTTGTGCGAGTAACGAGTACATCTTCAGGACTCATTAAAAAGATAAGTAACCAGGATGAAACACCACTTTAACTGAAAATTCAAAATTCAACCTTTTAACAGCTGAAATTAAAATGAGATCTCTAAAAACTTAAGTAACAGTATGTGTGGGTGTGTGAAAGCGCTGGTTTCCGTTTTATTATAAGTAGTCATAAGTTTATGGATGTGTATTCAAGTTAATAAATTTTGATAGTATGGCTAGGTGAATCAAATATTATTTGGCATATTTTAATAAATTTAAACCGAAAGGTAAACAAAGAATTGTCATGCTACAAAAAATAAAGTACCATTTATTTGTGCTTGCAAAATAGGTGTTTGTCATTGCAATGCCTGTCGTGTTTCTCTGCCTAAGTACATCAGACGACACCCTGGTAAATAATTGCAACTGGTAAGTGACAAATTTCAGTATTCAATAATTTAATTAAAGCTCGTAACGCTTTACAACACGCCTTGTTCGCTAGCCGCAGCTACATAAAGTTTCAATATTCCATAATTTTAGCATGACCATCATGCGATAATTTACTTGGGCGATCTCGGCCTTTACACTCTGTTATGGGTTTTCAATATTTAATTCTATACTAATTCTCGGCATTTATGCCACGCTAATCCTGCACACGCCAGCAATTATTTCTTGTTAATTTTCAATAAACTATTGTCTCAAAAATATATACAGTCCACTTCATTATTTCATTTCAAACCAGCACCTCAATAAGCGTTATAAACCAACTTAAGATGCATCGAGAGCGTCTAATACGCAACAGTTTTGTTCTTCAAAAAAGACATTTTTTGTTAATTGTTGTAGTCAAAAGAACTCATAAGGGTTATATGTCCAAAACTTAAACATAGCCTGCATCTATGAGATGACGAAAACTCATGCTACCAACTATTGAGATATCAATGTAACAAGTCTGTTAACTAATTTGTATTACGAGAAATATTATTTCATTTTGATACCAAAGAAAAAGAATTAAATCAAAAATAAGAAAATAAAGGAATATGGAAGAAAAATACTAGTGTACGAGTCATCATTTTTATAATTAACGATAAACGATATTTTCGCACTACACAATTATTAGAGGTTACTTCAACTCAAGAAGATTAAGTTGGCAGTATTTATTTTGGAACAAACCGTGCTATTAAATAATCCAACCAGGTCAGTGAACTCTAATAAAGCAAAGAGAAATTAAAATAAGAAATAAATAAAACAATTAACCCAAACCAATAATATTTCCATTAATAATAAATATTATTTGTAATCATTTGATATTACAAATTGGCGCCCATTTATTGAACTATTCTAGTGAAAAGATATCAGCTTAATAACCTACAGTAGAAAGGTTATATTACATCCAGATAAAGCAAAACACAACTAATTTAAACAGACCCTAACAACGAGACATCGGATTTTAGACGAATAAACCTTAAAAGAGAAAAGGAGGGTGTTACAATATTCACATCCTTTCTGTTGGCTGTAGGTTAAAACCATCGATGTATACTATATGGATCGCGTGCTGCATTCACTGAATTCGGTCAAAACCTACTGATATACAGGCCCAACAACTGAGGAGTGACGTCACGTATCTAGACCCGTGCTGCCTTGAAATTTACATTTCTATTTTGACACAATTATTCAACATTTTATTTCTATTTTTAGAGTACGTGATTATGCTGCAAGTTATAAACTTTGTGCGTTCTTCAATCGTGCACTTGAATATTTTTCTAAAAACCTACCTACATTTAACTTGACTCTCCACCGAACTTTTAGACACTGTAGAGAAAATACAAAATTCACATATGCGATTTCTTTTAACTACCGAAATGAAAAATGATCCCAATACATATCAAATCTAACCTGTTACAATCTATTTGAAAAAGGCTTACCATAATTTGTTTTTCTGAAATACCTACTGCATTAAAAGCCCCAAATATTTTATTAAATTCGCTTTTGTTTGAACCACTGTTTCGTTAAAATTTTACTAGGAGTAAATGTCTCAAAACTTGTCTTTTTGTTACATGACGTTCAAATACATTTTTTAAATGTATTAACTTTCAGGAGCCTCTTTATATGATTTTAAATAAGTCAGCACTATACAAAAAGTGTACACATTGTATTTTTCTGTTTAATTTGTAAAATGCATTACAATAAAGTATTATTACATAAGGCTTATTTATCCTGTATGCTATACTAAATTTAACCAAATAAAGGTACACATAATAAAATTAAATTGTATTCACAGGAATGTAAAAAACCACAATTACAATATATAAAGTAAGCTTTATTCTCATTTACATAGCAGCAAATATAATTTTTTCAAAAATTGTAATTATGTTACTGGATATAGTAAGTAAATCTATATATAGATACACAATTCGTTTATACATTTAGAGTTACCATCTTACCCAAATTCTTGACAAAATTGAAATTAATAAAAATACAAAATTAATTTCTTTTGATATATCAAACATGTACACAAATATCCCAATTAAAGAAACAATTGAAATTATTAATAATAAACTAAAAAACAATAATTTCAATAAAGAATATATTAAACAAATAACCCACATTTTAAATACTATTCTAAAACAAAATAATTTTTTTCGTTTAATAATATTTATCAACAAAAGGACAGACTGGCAATGGGAGCTCCTACTTCTCCCATCTTATTAGAAATACTATTTACAAAAGTTAGATAATAAAATCAAAATATTATTAAAAACTTAGATCCTCTAGATAATTACTATTGTTACGACGGTCTACTCGATCGTCGTAGGTACAGTGGAAACAAAATAAGTACAAGACACCAATTAAGTCACTAATCACACCTTTAATTGTTATAGTAAAACAGTTCGTAATTAACAACACAGTGTCTACAACAAATCAAATGAAATTGTTCATACGCAATAAAATGTCCACTAATATTAAAACTCAACTGTATTACAATTATAGCGTCCGAATATAAACGCAACACTTCACTAATAACTACTTGAACGTACACCGTAATAACCCGAACCGCTCTGTAAAATATATCGCACTAATACTCTCGAACCGCACAGTCAAAAATCTCGCATTGAACTGAAAACTAAGGCCGCGACGCGATGTATTTATAGTTACGCTAACACACACCAGAAGCTTCCAAACTGCGTCTTATCTCTCGCGAACTACGTAATTGCTGCGGCCTTGACACAGTCCGAGCGCCCGAGCGAAGGCTGGCAAAGTCGAGAAATTTCTCGCAACATGCGATTAGTAGCACGTACACCACACGCTTACGTCGAGATCTTTCTGGGACATTCGATAAACGCCTAGATTGTTCTACGCTGTCGTAGCACTGCCCCCTCCTTAAGCCTGTTCGTCCCGAACTGGCAAAGCGTCTCTAAATTTGTATTTAGCCAGGCGATCTAGGTGGACGACCTTGAACTTTCGCTGTCCTTCCTGTTGAATCCGATAAACAACATCGTTAATCCTTTTTTTTTACAGTGTAGGGTCCTTCCCAGTTAGACTGAAGCTTAGGTGAGCGACCACGACGGCGCTTTGGATTGAACAACCAGACCTGATCTCCTTCTTGGAAACCCACACTATTGCTGCGAATGTCATACCGAGTTTTCATTTTATCACTGGCAATCTTGAGCCGTCCTCTTACCAAGCGATTCATTTCTCGCAGTTGGTTTTCTAATTGCGAGGAATAGTTCTTTGGCTCTTGGGACTGAGTCTCAGGTGATCCAAACATCAAGTCCCCAGGAAGACGAATCTCCCGCCCAAACACCAATTTTGCTGGAGTCATGCCGGTTGTGTCATGTACTGATGATCTATACGCCATAAGGAATAGTGGTATACGTTGGTCCCAGTCTGTTTGGTTCTCGTCAACAACTTTCGAAAGATGCTGCTCAAGTGTCCTGTTGAATCTCTCAACCATCCCGTCCGACTGAGGATGCAGAGGCGTTGTCCTGGTCTTTCGAATTCCAAGTAGACGGCATAATTCTTTAAACACTCCTGATTCGAAATTTCTCCCTTGATCCGTATGGATTTCCATAGGGGCTCCATAACGGCAACAGAAGTTGTGAACTAACTGCTTTGCCACAGTGGTAACCTCCTGATTTGGAATTGCGTAGGCTTCCACCCACTTAGTAAAGTAGTCACCTACAACCATGATGTACCGGTTTCCATCGTCAGTAACTGGGAATGGTCCAGCAATGTCTATGGCAATTCTCTCGAAAGGTTGTCCAACGTTATACTGTCTCATTTTTCCCCTGCTTCTGGTTTGTGGGCCCTTGCTTGCAGCACATATTTCACACGTCCGAACCCATTCCTCTACGTCGTGGCGAAGATGAAGCCAATAGAATCGCTTCCGTATTTTGTCAAGGGTTTTGTTAACGCCAAGATGGCCTCCAGATGTTCCATCATGCATCTCCTTCAAAACAGACTGCACTTTACTTCGGGGAACTATCAACTGCATGACCACGTCTCGTCCATCTGCACTTTCCCAAGCCCTTTTCAGCAATCCGTTTTCTAAGGTGAGAGATTCCCATTGTGCCCAGTAGCCCTTCAGCACTTCGGAACCATGGCAGATATCTTGACAATCCGGGCGGCGACCTTCCTCTTTTGCTGTCACGATCGGTCCAATGTCTTCATCAGTCATCTGTTCTTGTCGACAGTCTTGTGTTGTCCAGCCATCAGCCAGGAAATCTACAGTGATGGCTCGAACATGTTCACTTGAGTTTTGTTCTTCCTTTCTGTGGCAATGTCGGCAGTCTTCCGGGCATGGCCTTCGTGATAAGCCATCTGCATTACCGTGCAGGCGCCCCCGCCGATGTTGTACCTTGAAGTTGTACTCTTGCAGACGTTCGAGCCACCTTGCCAACTGTCCTTCCGGATTTTTAAATCTCAAGAGCCATGCAAGTGCAGCATGGTCGGTACGTAGTGAAAACTCTCTCCCATAGAGGTATTTATGGAAGTGCTCCAAAGCTCTGACAATTGCCAACAACTCTCTTCTTGTAACACAATAATTTCTCTCTGGTTTAGAAAGCGTCTTGTTGTAATACGCTATTACTCGTTCTTCACCGTTCTGCACTTGAGACAAAACTGCTCCTAGACCAGTATTGCTTGCGTCTGTGTCTACGATGTACTTCCCTTCGGAAGCTGGAAAAGCGAGAATTGGCTGCGAACATAATGCAATCTTCAACGTTCTAAATGCTTGTTCACACTCTCTCGACCATTGGAAGTTTCGTTTATTTTCCGTTAGCTCATGTAGTGGTTTAGCAATAGTAGCGAAGCCTTTCACAAAACGTCGGTAATATGAGCATAACCCCCAGGAAACTCCGAACTTCGTGTTTATTCTTCGGAACTGGCCAGTCTCTTACGGTGTCTACTTTATTAGGATCCATGCTAACGCCCGCTGCCGAAACCAGATAGCCCAAATACTGTACTTCCTTCTGGAATAGAGAACACTTCTTCGGGCTCAGCTTCAGTTGTGCACCGTGAATTCTAGTTAGAACTTCCTTAAGGTTTTCCAAATGATCTTCGAAAGTCTTCCCGATCACTATGACATCGTCTAAGTAAACAAGGCAAGTTTTCCACGTCAGGCCTCGGAGTATCAGGTCCATCAATCTCTCAAATGTTGCCGGTGCATTACAGAGTCCAAATGGCATGACGTTAAATTGGAATAAGCCACTTGGGGTCGAGAAAGCGGTCTTTTCCTTGTCTTCTTGATGAAGACCCACTTGCCAATATCCACTCTTCAGGTCCAATGTGGAAAACCACTGTGCTCCGGACAACATGTCGAGTGTATCGTCAACGCGAGGTAATGGATAGCAGTCTTTCTTTGTAACATCATTTAACCTCCGGTAGTCTACGCAGAAACGCAATCCACCATCCTTCTTCGCTACCAGCACTACAGGGGAAGACCAAGCACTTGACGAAGGTTCAATTACTCCCTCTGTCAACATGTCCTGTACTAACCGAGACATCTCCTCTTGTTTAGATAATGGAGGCCTTCGAGGAGGTTGGCGTATCGGTGTTGTGTCCCCAGTATTGATGTGATGTTGCACAAGAGAGGTTCTTCCCAGTGACTGTCCCCGAACTGCAAAACAATCTTTGAATTCGTGTAAAAACTGTCCGAGTTCTTTTACCTCACCACTTGAGAGGTCGTTAGAAGATCTGTTCAATAATTCTTGCAGTTCCTCTGGTAATTTAGAAGTATCCGAAGAACTGGGTCTTCGTTGCGTTATTCCGGCTACCCAGGCCACAGGAGTCAATTTGCCTAGGAGCGTATTGCTTTGTAAAGTGATAGCTTGATCCAAAATATTCGCCACTCTAATAGGTACATTTCCGGTTTCGCCAGGTTTTACTAAACTTCTGGCAATTAGTATGCCCGGTGTGCTGACTACCTGGGGTTCGAATATAGAGCACTGATTGCCCCTAGTATCTACCGCAGTTCTAACCATGATGATCTTTTCGGAGTTTGGCGGAACAGTTACGGCCACTTGGTTTATGACGTCCATCGATTTTTCTGCTGTCGTCATTGTTGATAGCATTACCTCTTCGCCTCCGATTCTCAAGACATTGTTTTTGAAGTCGACTATAAATCCGTATGCGTTCATAACGTCCACACCAAGAATTGCTTCATCCACAATGTCTGCAACAAGTACTTGATGATTAAACTCAAGTCTACCGAGGCGTAGGTGTATCTCCACTTTTCCATACACTTTTACAGGCCGTCCAGTAGCTGTTCGCAAGCTGCAAGAGCACCAGATTGGCTTGAGATCTTTCACCACGTCGGGGCGCACAATAGAAACTGTTGCGCCTGTGTCAACTGTAATCGAGGTTGGCCTTTCTTGAACAAATCCGGTAACTACCAAGCTCCCGGTGTTTTTCTGAAGCGTAGAAATTGCGTATTCTCTAGGGGCTTCGTTCCTCCAGTTAGTCAGCACACGCCCCGTTGCACCGACTATTGCTCGTTTCCCTGCTGCTGAATTCTAACCCGACAATCTCGTTGTAGATGTCCAGGTTTCCCACATCGATAACACTTCGGTCTTCCATCCTTTCTTATTTTATTCTGTGGCGCCGACCGTCGAGTCTCTATTCCTTGTTCTTTTTCCTCATCGTCTGTGCCGTCGCGATCTTTTAGCTCGCGCACTTTATGACTTGTCCAACCAGACGCTGATTTGGCGGCCTCAAATTGCAAAGCATGTACCAGGGCGTCCGCACTGTTCTGGTGTCTTGCCATTCGTAACACTTGCTGTAGTTCGTTATCTCGGACACCGGCAGTAAATGTCTGCATCGCAAAACGCGTTCGAAAATCTTCTGGCGCTTCAGGATAGGCCAGTCTAATTAGTCTGTCGATACTTGCTTCAAACTCTTGAAGACTTTCCCCGGAATGCTGTCGCCTTGCTCTCAACTGGGTGCAGTACACATCTCGCAAATGTTTATCACCATACCGTAATTCCAGAGCTTTTATCAACTCGGCATAGGTGTTCTGGCTGTCAGGTGGCACTTTCTGTAGTAGTTCTGCCGCGGGTCCTTTTAATGCAAGAACAAGTGAAACGGCCTTGTCTTTTTCTGTCCAATTATTTGCGCATGCAGCAGCTTCAAATTGGCGGAGGTACGTTGCCCAGTGAGTGCTTCCGTCAAAGGTTGGAGCTTTGACATGAACTGTCCCTACTGCAGGCAAAGTGACTTTCTCTGTTAACTTATTTTCTGTGTATTTTTCTGTCTTGATCACTGGTACAGTCTGTTCAGAAATTTGTTTTGGTTGAATCTTCATGCACTGTTCAACTTCAATTTTAATTTGTTCTCTTATGTTTGCCATTGAGTTTTCTACTGCAGATATTTTATATGAAACAGATTCTTCTATAACAGATATTTTTGTAGACATCGATTCTTCAACAGTCAAGACAGATTTTTCTACTTCAGCTATTTTTAATGTCATTGATTCTTGTACCTCCGATATTTTAGTAACTTGTTTATTAAGCTCACCTCGTAGGATACCCAATTCTGCGGTACTGTGTTCTTGCAACTGTTTCTGCATAACTTCAAAGAGAGCTTCCGTTTTATCTGCTTCTTGCTTACGTTTTTCATCCTGTCGTTTTTCTGCTTCTTCTCTTTCTTGTCTTCGTTCTTCTTTTTGTCGTCTTTCTGCTTCTTCCACCTCCTGTCTGCGTTTCTCGTCCTGTCGTTTTTCTGTCTGCAACAGCAGCGCCTGTAAATTTTCCATCATCTGACTGGCATCCATTTTTTATCGATTAATTACGAATCACACTCGTCTTGTACAAAGTATCCACTGTTTCCACTGTTAACCGTTCTATCCCACTTCTGACACCACTGTTACGACGGTCTACTCGATCGTCGTAGGTACAGTGGAAACAAAATAAGTACAAGACACCAATTAAGTCACTAATCACACCTTTAATTGTTATAGTAAAACAGTTCGTAATTAACAACACAGTGTCTACAACAAATCAAATGAAATTGTTCATACGCAATAAAATGTCCACTAATATTAAAACTCAACTGTATTACAATTATAGCGTCCGAATATAAACGCAACACTTCACTAATAACTACTTGAACGTACACCGTAATAACCCGAACCGCTCTGTAAAATATATCGCACTAATACTCTCGAACCGCACAGTCAAAAATCTCGCATTGAACTGAAAACTAAGGCCGCGACGCGATGTATTTATAGTTACGCTAACACACACCAGAAGCTTCCAAACTGCGTCTTATCTCTCGCGAACTACGTAATTGCTGCGGCCTTGACACAGTCCGAGCGCCCGAGCGAAGGCTGGCAAAGTCGAGAAATTTCTCGCAACATGCGTTTAGTAGCACGTACACCACACGCTTACGTCGAGATCTTTCTGGGACATTCGATAAACGCCTAGATTGTTCTACGCTGTCGTAGCACTATACACAAGTAGATTACACGCTCTTGATATCTCAAAATAATGGTCATAACAATAATCAAATTTTTACTTGAATTAATAATCTCCACAGTAATATAAACGTCCCTATAGAACATGAAACAAATAATAAATTATTTTTTTTTAGATATAACTATTAAATATATTTAGATATATCCCTAAAATGAACCTCTGGGAAAATTTGGAAATTTATAAAAACAAAACGAGTAATAAATTAAGAGATGGACAAATACAAATACGTGCTAAAATGATAATATTTTTAAACTTCTTAACTTAATCAAATAATATATACATCTATTATAATACCCATTTATATATACAATTTAAATATATATAAACATAATTTAGATATATTTAAAAAACAGCTGTTTGTAACAATTCATTTCAAATTTATATTTATTTATTTATATAATGTTTGTGCTTATGATAGTTACAACACTAACAAAACACTGTGTAAAGACTAAAAAATATATTAAAATATATCCTTGTTAAAAAAAACATTACTTATTTTGAATTAATAACAAGAATAATGTGAATGATCATGAACTGAATTTACCGATCTACAGAACAACCAGTTTATTACATAAAACCTCCTTATTTATAATGATTAGTTGGTTTATTTTCTGATGGGGTAGATGTAACAGATTCAGATGTTCCTCTGTATTCATTCAATATGTAAAACAATCTTTTGCTAGTTAAATTTATACCACACTATGCCTCTATGGCTTGTAGCATATGCATGACACACTGCTGGGAGTACAATAAATTTATGTTTTTCCTGCAAGAAACTATGTCTATGTTTGTATGTATATTATGTTATGCTATCGGATTAAAAGCTTATATTTCAGAAATAGAGATTTCAGTTTCATAGAGTTGATCTAGTGTATCCAACTCCACATAATGTGAAGTAGTTATTTCATGTTACAAAAACCCAAAATAATAAAAGTGATTATGAAACTTTTTAGGAATGGACATGCATCTCAGAAGATCTCAGTTATCGTATTAACACTAAATTTAAGTAAACATAATTTTTATTAAAAAAATTCAGCTGTTAATGCTTCACAGTAGACAGTTTTCTTTTCTTGTTTCCATACTTTATGAAGTTATCATTTTTAATTTTAACATAATTATTTAAAATTATGTTTGTTGACACTTTAGCAGTGTTGTACAGGATTGACTTTTTACTATGATTATTACAGCTAAAGTCTGTTAAGAAAAAATTGTGTTGTTTCACAGCCTTTTCTGTCAGTTCAATTACTAATTCTCTTTGCTCTGTACACTGTAAAAATTCTTTTTCATACTCACTACAAATTAACTTTTGGACAGTGATGTAATTTAAAAGAACTACATTTACAACATCAGGATGGGGATACAATAATCCACCTCTGTCTATATTCTTTAGTAAACTGTAATGAGAATTTGTGTTTAATTCTGTATCAAAAAATTTATCTAATACTAAATGCTTTTGGCAAGCTTCACACTTATTTCTTTTTATAACTGCTCTGGCACAGTATCCACCCAAGTAAGTGAAAACTGGTAAACAGTTACTGATATCTGCAAACTCTTCTTCAGTATATACAAGGTCCAAGTTTGTTAATACCCTAGTGTTACTACGTGTGTTTTCAAATTCAATATTGTCTATAGTTTTAGAGAGCATATCATTTGAAAGCGGTACTTGTAGTTTACCAAATGTATCAGAATTTAAAGTTAAAGGTAAGAGATTTTGAATTCTTAGTTTAGATTCTACTTCAAAAATCTGTCTTATTGATACCAAGTACTGTGATCCTGCCATTGTCCTGTATTTACCAAAACGGGCTTCTAATGAATCAGTCTGATTTTTACCTGGTAAAATATAACTAAAATTTAATTCTGAAATACAATATTTTGTAAGTTCTATCAAAGCATATGTTGTGTGTGAAAGAGCAAGATGAGTTCCTTTTGTCAATTTATGTGAATCTAAATCAATTTCATTCCACAAGTCTAACCAAGTCAAACATTTTTCTAAATAAGCAAAATTTTCTTGTCCCAAAGCAAGTGTTTTTTGTAAAGGATTTCTGAAACGCTCATCCTTCAGTGTAGTTTTAACATTAACAATATACCACCAATTTAAAATTATTTTGATAAATTCTGCCGTACTCTGGAAATAGTCTATGGCATGTTGGTTACCTACAGATAATAAGCCTTGAATTACATGATCATTAAAAACATTTAACACATACTTAACATTCTGCCGTTCAAAATTACTTGGTGCTAGACTTTTAAGATTTAATCTGTATGAATATTTTACTAAGTTGTTTGGTTTATTTTCTGTTTGATACATTTTTTTTAAACTAGAAAATGAAGCTGTTGATAGATGGATGGGTTGATCACAATTTGTATTAAATGATGGGTACTTTAATGACTGATTTTGATCTTTCTGATTAATCCAGTTATTTCGTATACACTTAATAATATGAACAGAATCTAGGACAAAAAACAATGGAGAGGAGCTATTACATGGGTGTTGGTAGACAATACTGACCTTTGGTGGTGAACTAAAGTATGACATTGCCTTTCGATTAATTGCATTGTTATCACTGACCACACACACAACAGTGAAGCCTATTTGATGCAATCCAATAATTATTTTCTTAACATAAGAAAATAAACTTTCTGCATTGATTGTTCTAACTGGGAGAATGTGTACCACTTCTTTAAAAGATGAACGCAAACTCTGTACCATAAATACATGAGCAGAAGTTGCAACATAATCACTATTGGAAGCACTCCCTATAATAGTACCCCCTGTGTAATCTAAATATGGTTTCACATGTATTTCATCGATCATTAATGAAACAATATGATCACCTTTTTTTAATAAATTAAATTTTTGTTTCATATGAGTCAAAAAATTTGTGTCGTTCTGTTCCACAAGTGGATTTGTATTATAACTTACACATATTTTATGTATAGATTGTGGGTGTGGAACAGTAATGTAGCCAGCACTTCTCAAAAATTTGTAAGCATGTGGGGAAATGGTATACAAAATACTGCAGAATACTGAAAATTCTGGGGAATACCTGTTATACTGTTTATTAACAGATAATAACTGTAACTGTTCTTTCAAAAACCCCAATTTTTCTTGTTTTCCATCCCCTAACACCTGTAAAAGTTTATTAAATAGATCACTAATAACAGAAATTATTTCCTCAACTGGCATTAATTTATCATCAATTGTAGGTAAATACTGCCGTTGAAATGCATTTAATATGTCAACAAGTTTATTTATATTGTTTATTTGTAAAGGAAATTTTTCCTTACCTACTCGATGTATTTCAACTTTTTTGGTGTAAACACTTAACTGCAAACTGTTCACTAACTTGGCAGAAAGCAATATACTGGGCACTGTAGACTGTTCAAGTAAAACAAATGTTACACTGTCTTCCTTTGTGATTACACTCCATTCACTAGGGAAGGTCACATTTTTCACACACACTAAAAACTCAGCCAAACTGTTAAAACATATTCGTCTTTTGTTGTGAGACTTTCCTGTATCGCAGTTTGTAAATTTTCGTTGTCATTCCGAATCCTTCTTTCTTCTGCACTCTCCCTGGATGTTGATGGCGCTGATAAATAATCAGGGCAGTTAGGAAATATTACTGGAATAGCTCCCTCCTTCAGCTTGATTCTTTTCAAAGGTGCCTCGAGTTTCTTGCCTTCTTCATTGTAGCCCTCTATAAACCTTTGAATATCCTGTGGCCGAAAATGAACTTCACATACCTGTAAAAGTAGATGCAGTTTATATATAACATTGTGTGTTATAATATTTTATGCTTTTAGAGTATTTACATTACTGTTATTTTATTAGGCTTACCACTTTATCAATATCAAAATTATTTTACCATTATATATGTATATGCAACTTCAGCAAGCCTTGAAAACATTTTTATTGTTAAAATAACACATAATTAGGCTACCGTACATTTTACAACTGGTTAATTTTATTGGCTATGTTATATTAGAATTTTAAAGATCATGTTATAAATTGTATTATTTTTACTTCTCAGAGACTACTTTCTGAAGTATTCTGTACTTCTGTTTAATATCTGTGTGTGTCTATTTTAATAGCAGTTATATTTTAAGTGTTCATTATATCACAAAACACTTCATTCATTTAATTCATTGTGTCCACTGTATTCACAAAACACATGTATAGTACATGTGTATGGTGCTGTATATTACCTACAATTAGTAGACTGATCAGAAACCAGTAGTTACCTCCTTGCAGAAACCAGATTCAGTTATTATGCACCACTTGTTTTTCACATCTTTGAATAATACTGTTTTAAAGGAGATCTAGTTTTATTACTGGCAAAGCAGTTGATGTTTTAAAGAAGACACAATAATATAAAAAATATAAAGCTTCAGTTTATGTTGAATTACAGAAAATGTTGGTATTTTTGTAACATCTGCACCTAACCTAACCGCACAAATGTCTAAACAACATTTTTAGGTAATTCTGTCTCCTTCAGATGCAAAAACCAATTTTATGTGAGCCATGGTAATTTCATTAATAATCTCAAAAATGAAACCAATGTACAGATTCAATAAAAAAAGACAGAAGTGTCTACTTCATGTGACAAAATGTAATATAGTACGCCACAATAAACTAAGGGAGAATTATTATAATGTGTGGAATGTTATCTGCATTCTTTTATAAATTGTATAGTAATGTTATCCACACAAACCAACAGTGTTTTTTGTTATTGTTATAAATTAAAACACGAACACTAACTGCACATCGTTTGTCATAAAAACAGGTTAAAGCATTTTAGCCTTTCTTTACATTGTTAGGCCTAACCTATAATTCACTGAAAATTTAGTTTTTCATCAAAGGCAGAATACATTGTTAAATAGTCTTCACATTATAACATCAGTATTAAAATATTACTTTGTACAATGCTTACCTTGGAAGATTGAGATGGATGGAAGTTTTTTCTGTGAATGGCTCTCGTCCATTTTCGTCGTAAGTCTTCATCTTTTGGAAATGAAAAAACAGATACACGTGGACCGTTATCATAGTTTCCACGACAATTAGGAACACAACATCTAAATCCCATCTTTTAAGTTATAATTAAATATAATTATTAAATTATAAAACACAAAAGTACGCTATCGACACAACGCTACACAAATCAACAGTAGGCATACTAGGCATGGCGGTCTAGATGTGCTACGTCGAGGATGAGCTGATGACGTAGTTACTGGGCCTGTATATCAGTAGGTTTTGATTCGGTCCGACCCCTGCACCAGTGGTAGGCAAGAACACTGCGTATGCTATATACTGTACTTGTACAAAGTCTGACTGTTCTGCTTTGTTATAGCTTTTGTTGCTTTAGCGGAGCATATTTTGCATTAAATGGTATAGCTATGTCATTTTAACAATTAATGACTCCAAAGTGGGAGGTTTTTAATAAGTTCTTTTCCAAAATAAACACATTTGTTTCACTATAAGATTTCAGTGTTCTGACATATTATTTCAGTTTGTCGCTAAGTTCTGTTGCATTCATAAACAGTTCTATTGTGTTATTATTTATGAACATTTAACGTTGAAGCCATACGAATAAAGATAAGAATAAGAGAAACAAAGAATAAAAGACATGAGCCGTAAACTTTAAAATGTTTATTGCGTAAAAGAAGCTGGCGTATACGCTCGCCATGGTCGTTAAAGTGTTCAATTAGCAATGCTAATTTACATTTAATTTTTTTATTTTATTTTATTAGCGACGTATTAATTGTATAAAAATTGTTTACATTAAACATTACTAAATAATACAAATTTATTTAAGTTTTGACATACACCTAGCTTAGAGAAGGTAGCTGCAGCGGTTCTTTCCTTAGGAATATCATAGCACAATATTTTATAAAATAATGTCACTATTAATTTGATAAGTTTCACTTCAGAGCTGTCTTCAGAAAAATCATTGTTAATATGTTTTCTAAACACTGTGCCGGCAAAGTTTTGCAAGCTGATATAATCATTTTTTTTTTTTGTATTGAGTTTACTGTCAGATATTATTACATTATTACAAATATTATACATTTATTTTACAATCTTTAAACCGTCTGATGACGCTCTAATTAATTTTCCGGTTGACACAAAGTCAGTAAAATTAGTGTAAATGCTCAAGCTATTGTCATCTGTTATCAGTCAGGCAAAAGTAAAAACAAACTGTTATAATAATAAAATCTTCATAACCACAAATTTTCAGTAGAACTGTCCCAAATGTAATAATTGTAAGGTGTCAAAACAAGTGCATTACTGACTGAATGACTTATTTAATACACGTGTTAATTTAGCTCCAAACGTTTTATTGCCCACCATTGTGTGGGAAACTGTACGTGCTTTGGACCGTTTTCTGGCTTTCACTTTGCCTGTCAGCACGCGATCCATATAGTATACATTGATGGTTACAACACATCATGGCATGTTATATTTGCAAACTAAGTCTATTCTCTTAATTTACTTTCATTTTCATATAATGTAAAAAATTATTTATTATTCTTAATATTCTTTATATTACTATTCTTGAAGGAGCAAAATTTAATGTTAAAAAACCCTAATAAACAGAACATTGCTTCAGAATAATTTGTAAAATTATCGGCTGCTATCAAACTAACAATCATACACTATTAATTTACAGTATAATCTAATTTTTTCTGGAATTGTTTCTTAAATTATTTTTCTCTGCATTCAAAAACACACACTTCAAATACAAAAAAGTGATAAAAACACAAAATACCCTTAAACTGTTTGAAGTTTCATTGTCGAGAATAGAATTATTCATAACCCACTGAAAAATAGGAGGCGGTCGACCAGTTGCATTAACGGTAAGGATAACACATTCTTCTTGAGGCACTGTTACTTGTCTGGGCAAATCATCAATAAGCGTTGGAGCCTCTGGCATAATATCTGCAATGACGGTATTTGACAGTTTACTACAAATTTCACCATTTACGCTATGGCTGACTACACAGTAATAATCACCAACGTGATCATCTCTGAAAATAAAATATATGTACGGTTTTAACATCAAAATAACAAAAACATGTTTGTAGTAATGTATATGAATGTATAAAAATTATTAATAAAATATAATAATTTAACATCATAAAATCTAATAAACACCATAAAATAATATAAAATAAACACCCCCCCCCCCCAACACACACACACATAATTCAAATTGTTCAGTAACTGCTACTAATAGACGAAAAAGGATCAGAACAGGGATGTGATCAAATATATAAAAATTGTAAAAGCAGACAAAAAAAGTTCACTTTATTATTGAAGGTCATATTATTAAGGTAAACACAAGCATTCATCTGAACCATGTACATCATATATCGCACTCACATGTCAGAAGTATTTACCACTTTTGTAAAAAATACTATTTTCTCACACGCTTTGTACAAGACCGATACTCTGTACATGAAATCAAAACACAGCTAAATAGTATTCCTGTGGATACTACGCTATAGTTATTTAATATGAGATTTCATGTATCATGTAATTTAATACTTAGTAGGTTACACGATGAAGAAAATTCTTCAACAATGCTACAGAAATAGTATTACGTCTCCTAGCTAATTTACCACCAAAAAATCTAGTATTGACTGGATACCATTGCTCTACAGGAGATTAGCTGTTCGGAACAGGATCTTTCATATCCCCATACAGAGTCTAAGCTGGTTTAACACAAATCAAAACTTAGATGATAATATAATATCGTTACATATGGATGGAAAACTTGAATGCTTATAAAGAAGACTGAAGGGATGCTAGACAAATTTGAGCACTGAGTATTAAGGAAAATGTTTGGCCCACTTAGAAGTAATAACGGATGGAACATCAGGTTTGATCACAAACTGTGACAACTGTACAAAGAACTTAGCATTGTACACTATGATAGGCTACAACATCTAAGATGGGCAGGATGTCTAAAGCAAATAGGTAACATCAAAATACAACAAAACTAATGAAGGAACAGATGCTGGACACTAAATGAAGAGGAAGACCATGGACTCGCTGTCAGGACACTGTTCAGCGAGATACTGAAACTCTTATGGTGGAAAGAAATTGATGTGCAGCTGCAAGAGAACAGGATCACTGGAGACAAAGATTAAAGGACATCAAGGGTCAGTATGAACTGCAGTACTGCTGGAAGCAAGGAATTGCAGATTACCAGTAAACGATAATATAACTGACAGACGTAACTGTCTTTACATCTGAACTACACATGCTCAGCTGAATTTGTTCATAACAAACAGTATGCAACTGGAAGAGTTTATTTATTTCACAGATTTTTGTTTTAATCAAAAGTAACTAGTTTGAACGGCTTATCATAAAATACATTTTTTAATTATGTACACCCTTTTTTAAAGCATGGTTAACTAAAGTTACTACTTAACTTTGAAATTATGTACTACAAAAGTACTATGAAATATGAAAAAATTATATTTCACATAATCCAATATTATGTATCTTATACAGACTTAATTAGCTGTATTGAACTTTTTAGTATGAATCGCAGTATCGTTTGTAAAAATAAAGGATTTCATACAGTATGCAGAACTGTATGTTAACAGAAACAACATCTGATTATAGTTCATAACTTTTACTAGTGTATTTATATTCACTTCTCAAATCTCTGAGCAATTATCTTTCATCTATCCCTTGAAACTCCCAAGTATGATGAAATCTACTGCATTCTGTTTCCAACAATATAAGCAAGTGTACTTTTGTCATCATAACTGAACGTTGTGTTACTTTTTGTACCCATATGGTCAGCACACACCTCATAGAAACATTATTTTCTGTCTCTATGTAATCACCTACTCTGTAATTGTCTCAGCGTTAGACACACTATTGGGTCATTCCATGTCAGTTCAACCAGGCCATCTCAGATTTTGATGAAACTTGGCTTATTTGTTCTCCCTACAGAGATAAGTAACCATAATTTTTATTTTTTCATATGATAGCCCATGTATTGAGGATTATTTTGAAAAAAAGTTTTTGTGATTATCCCTTTCCCTTTCTACGATATTCAATTTAACGCTAAACCATGTTTTTTACAAAAAAAAAAAAAAACTACAACGATGCAAATAAAACATTTTTTCCAGCATTAGTAGTTTTACTTAAAGGTATTGTGTATTTTTTTCCTAGAATCCTTATACTTTAGAGTATATAACTACAAAATTTCACAAAGACTGGATGATAAATAAAAAAGTTACAAATTATTTTCAAAAGGATAGAAAGTCTCATTTCGAAACACTGATTGTTGAAAACACCAAAATTTCAAAATTTTGAAAGCCTATACAATGAAAATTGAGAGAGATAGAGGGTTAAAATTTGGTGTGGTTGCTTATCTCTGTAGGGAGAACAAATAAGCCAAGTTTCATCAAAATCTGAGATGGTGGGTGAGAAAATTTTTTTTTGTTTTAACTGATATGGAATGACCCTATTGTCTCTTTATAACCACTACAGTTCTGTCCAATAATTGAAGACTACATGTATGGTAACACTTTCTTTATGTGTCAGTTATAAAATTACAGATAATGTGATTGTTCTGCTTTTTAAAGCGATTATATATGCTAGATTATATTACAGAGTTCAACATAAGATGAGTCACTTTAAATATTAAAGATGCGCTATAAATTGCTGTATTGCTTACGGGGACAGGATCTAAAAGTACCAATTGGTGTCAGAAAATATACTATTTTTAGTCTGTACACTGGTAGCAATCGACATGCCTTTTATTATACCAATTATTGTGGGTCGTCTGATGCCACTGATTGTAACAGTTTTTACACATCACCATATCAGTTTTGTTTAGTATATTTCTGAACTTGTAGTGGTATGAGAAACAAAAATACTTACACCTTTGAAAGTCAAACTTTTTTGGAAGTTTGTTAGGAAGTAAAAATCAGACGTTTGTTTTTGAGTAAACGTTTGTGTAGATCATTAAAGAGCCTATTTGGCTGTGTGTATTTGACTGTTAAAAAAAATTCTGTTAACTGAGATACAAACTGCTATCTCTATGATTACACTGAAGTAGATGTAACTAATGGGTAACTAATTTAAACTTTTAAACTAAATTTCAATTAAATTATGAAAAATAAATCACATGACCTACTTCATTAGTTTTATTGGGTAGGCCTACAATAAACTAGTTAATGGCAAACAAAAATATTTTTTTAATAATAAACAATTTCAATATTCAAAATTCTGAAAATATCTATATTGTTCTTAGTGAACAGCACAAAACTCACGTAAACTCTTGTATATGCAAAACTGGTCCTGTCTGATCTTCAAGGGGAGAGTTAATGTGATGCCAAAGATATTTAGGTGGTGGCAAACCAACTGCACGGCATTCCAATTTTAATTCTCCTCCATGTGCGAAGTAAGTCATACTTTCATCTTTTTCACCTGGTTGTAATACTATTTCAATTGGTTCTGTAACAACACAGATTTATTATTATTATAAGTTATCGCTAATGAGACCAGCAAATTACAAGACTATATTACAATTTAGATACTGTACAAAATGATTTATTATTAGACAACAAGGAGGAGGAAATTGAAGCTCACAATTAGAACTGCTCAATCAAATAACAGTAACACAATAAAATATGTTTAACATTTATTTAATCCTAGGATTTCGTTGTCCATGACGTGTCCGTTACTTAACTAAATATAATTATTTCACTATGATTCGGAACACAAAACTTTTTATGGGTAAAAACGTAAAAGTTTTACCTTACAACCTGAACTGGTTTTCATTTTTAAAAAGCTTCTTTGGAGGTTGCCACTGGTAGCACTGTCCGTCTTGTTGTTGGTGACGAAATCGATTTTCAAAAGATCGATGTTGTGTGTGTGTGTGTGGGGGGGAGGGGGGTATGATATGTTCGAATAATGCGTGTGATTTAAATCGCGTCTGTTCATTTAGGATGTCGTTTTTACTTGTTTTTGTGTGTATATTTCCAATTGTTCTAGAGTGTCTAGTTTTCGGCCTTTTGTGTGTACGTGTAGAATGTTCATGTTATTGTCGATGTTTTTACCCATAAAAAGTTTTGTGTTCTGAGTCGTAGTGAAATAATTATATTTAGTTAAGAAACGGACACGTCATGGACAATGAAATCCAAGAATTTAACTCAGCAAGACGAGCTATAGTCCAGAACTACAAATTCACAATATTGAAGGTTAGAAAGATCGTTACGCATATAAAATTCAACAAAACCTGTCTCAACAAATCAATCGCACCAAAATATGCACAAATCAAAATCAAACTACACAACAATCAGGCCGCTCAAATAACACAAAACATTGCACAAAGGACATACATAAAATAATCCATAAAACAGTAATACAAGAAAAAGGTGCTCTCAACCACAAAGCACTGACGCTACACCTACAGATCGCCAACATATACGGACACAATTACATGACTGAACTAATACATCACACAAATGAATGGACAAAAAAACAAATACATAACATACAGACAAAACACGAGAGAAAAATTAAAAACCTGACACCAATCAGCACAAATATAATTCCTTCACACAAATTCTACCCACGTACAGTAAACCTCATGAACGTCACAATCAGTAAAAATCAACAAACACTCCTTGATAAAGGCCTAAAACATAAACTACATTACAAACAAAACAACCAAACACTAACAAAACTCATAGTTGACACTGAAACAAATATACAAAACGCAGCACCAGAACATCAAGACACACTAAGACATAACATAAACAATAAAATAGGAGCACATAAGACACCAGACAACAAGAACCACAACTCAGAAATATACACAGCCATCAAACTGAGAGAAAAGGCACAAAAACACAACATCACATTTGTAAAAGCAGACAAAGGCAACACGACTGTAATCATCTCCACAGACGACCTACACAACAAAGTACAAAACTTCATGGAACAGAACATCACAGAACTAAAACACGACCCCACCGACAGATACCAAAACACAGTAAAACAACTAATCAACAAAGCCAAACACATAATGACACACAAACAAAAGCCCTACATGAGACAAATCCGACCATCAGCCCCTACCCTCCAAGCGCTTCCCAAAATCCATAAAGAAGAAATTCCGATCCGCCCCACTATCAATTACCGCAATGCCCCTGCATACAAACTCGCAAAACATCTAGACAAAATTATCAGACAACACACACAACTAGACAACAACATTGCAGTAGAAAAACAACACAGACCTAGTAACAAAAATAAAAGACATACACATCCCCTATAATGCCACATTAGCCTCCTTTGACATTAAAAACCTGTACACAAATATCCCCATCTCTGACACAATCACCATCCTACAAAACAAACTCAAACAGAACAACACACCAGACGAACTTATCAACAAAATAACAGAAACTCTGAACATTATCACAAAACAAAACTACTTTACATATAACAATAAATTTTACACACAGAATTATGGTCTACCCATGGGCTCACCCATATCCAGGATTCTAGCAAAGTCTTTCTCCAACACTTAGAAAAAACAAAAATCCTCACAAACAATGACAGACATTCACATAAAATACTATATTGGCACAGATACGTTGATGGCATTCTAATGCTATACAGAGGAAACAAAAGACAATGTGAACAATTACTAACGCACATAAACAAAATACATAAAAACATAACCTTTACTGCCGAATACGAACACAACAATAACATTAACTTCTTAGACCTCTCCATCACAAAACTTGAACACAGGCACAAATTCAGTATATACAGAAAACCGACTACAACTGACACACTAATACACAACTCCTCCAATCACCCAATACAACACAAACTAGCTGCCTTCAGAACCATGATACATAGACTTAACAACATCTCCCTAGATGAAAAAGACTACAAAGACGAACTAAACACGATAAAATATCTAGCAGAATCCAACGGATATGACAGAACAATAGTCAATAAACTCCTACACAAAACACAAAACAAACAACCCACAGACAAAGACAGAAAACAACAAATTCATAACACTAACATACATCAACAAACAAACTGAAAAAATAGCCCACAAATTCAAAAAACCAGGATACAGAATCGCTTACAAACCACTAACAAAACAGAACACACACTATCAAAACACACACAAAACAAATTCGATCTACCTGGTGTTTACAAACTAAATTGCTCAGATTGCAACAAATTCTACATAGGCCAGACAGGACGTAGCTTCAAACAAAAATACACTGAACACACAAAGGCACACCACTCCACTGCGGAATCCACCTTTGCAAACCACCTCATTGAAGCAAACCACACATTCAAAAACATCGACAATAACATGAACATTCTACACGTACACACAAAAGGCCGAAAACTAGACACTCTAGAACAACTGGAAATATACAAACACATGAAAACAAATAAAAACGACATCCTAAATGAACAGACGCAATTCAAATCACATGCATTATTTGAACATATCATACCCCATACACACAACATCGATCTTTTGAAAATCGATTTCATCACCAACAACAACACGGACAGTGCTACCAGCGACAACCTCTTAAGAAGCTGTTTAAAAGTGAAAACCGGTTCATGTTGTAAGGTAAAACTTTTACGTTTTTACCCATAAAAAGTGTTGTGCTCCGAGTCGTAGTGAAATAATTATATTTATTTATTTAATATGTGATACTGATAATGAAAAATTAAAAAGTTAAATTTTGCATAGGCTACTGTAATTCTAGAAAACGTTATTTCATTAAAACATTTTCATATTCCTTACCTGGGTCAGCAATTAATGCTAAGATTTCTAAAAGATCGCATGCTCTTAAAATTTCACAAAAAACTCCTACACAGCAAAACCGATTTTGCAATTCTATCAAAAGGTATCTTGATGGTGATGTTGATGTTTCCATTTTTTTTATATCTCTTTCACTAAACACAACAGGTATCCTGGAAGCAGAAAATAACATTTACATTATCAATTTAAAGACTATTTCATTTCAAACACTCTATTACACATAAAACATAATAAAGCCATTAAATTATTTAAAACACATACTAGTACTCTTCATCTCATGAGTGAAGACTTATACCTCGCTATACATTTGACAATGTAAACCATATAACAGCAGCACAGCCAGAATTTTCTGGGGGGGGGGGGTCAAATTTCTATGAATAAAACTATAAAAATTTACAGAAAAAACTTTCTTTTTTATCAATAAGGTAAGTGTGGAAACATAAGGTTTACCTTATTAAATATCTAAAAATTTGGCAAAGTTAAGAAACAATAAATAAAGATAACACCTTGGATACCAGGAAAACTGAAACAAACTTTGTCCTATTCTCTGCAGGCTGATAATGTTAATGAGTTGTAAAGAGTTAGGTACAAGTTTTAAAACTTTTCCTTAGTTATAAAATATATGTCTGTAAATTTTGCAGCAAATAGAATTACATGACTCTAGTCATTATGCCACAGAAATAAATAAAATATTTTCACAAAACTGGCATTTCAGACCGTCAAAAAACAAACATTAAACATTGTGCTATGAGGTGCACAACTACATGCTTGACCACACATTATGTTAATGCTGTTATACAAATCAGTTCGCTGGTTAGAGACTGTGGAGTGTTGTAATTGGTAATCTGAATACCACATTCAATATTAAGTCTATATATTTACAAAGTAATGAACACATTTGCAAAGTTTTTATTGTTATTCTGTGTTCAAAACGGTATTAAACTAAAATAGTAAACTAAAAAATAAACAAAAATGAATTCACATGATAACTGACATGATGGGAAGGAAACTACTGATTTTATGAAATCTGCATACATTTCAACAGCAAACAAAAAACTATTTGATATATTAATTTGTTAACTTGCTATCAAATAAATTATTGCACTATAAATATTGTAAAAGGATATATACAAATTAAAAGGCTGTGGCAACGAGTCCACAACTATCTTCTCATAACCACAAAATTAGGATACAAATTTGAGCCATCACTTGGATAGCGATTACACAAAGCAATTTTGTATTCAGACCATAACAATTTGTATTCATAAAATGTCTATTGTCAAACCACTATACATAAATAATTATGTTTTTCCTCATTCCTTACCATGTCACGCCATTAGGCTTAATAATAATTTAATGTTATTTAATTCAACAATTAACTTTAGACAGTCTGTGGGAAATTAGACTATTTGAAAGTTTTTCTTAAAAATGTGAAAGTAAGTAGTCTCACTTACTTATAATTTTTAAATGCTGAGACTACCCGCCTCCAATTGTTGTCAGCATCCAATAATTCTACAACTTGTAAATATAAATCGTAATTTTTACACAAAAAATCTTGGAGGTTATAAAAAGATTTATCCATTTCAATTTTGTTTCTGTTAGTAACGTTTAGTTATCACTGGTGATAATCAAAAATATACACTACACCTAACTTCAGTTTAGTAAACAATAAAGTAAAATTTAAGAAATTAGATGCATCTCTCTGATTCTAAAACTTAACAAGATCGTAATGACGTAAACGCTTACTGCTTTATCTAACTTTTCCTCATTTCAAATTGCAGCGAATGCCGTAATGATGACAACAGCTTTATGAGCAAAAAATAATATAATTTAAATTATACTATTAAAAAAAAGTATATAAAATCTACAGGTGAATAATTTATTTCAATTATATTTTTGTCAATAAATCATCGTTTAGTACTAAGTATATATTTTATTCCTATGTATTTTTGTTATATAATGTCCTTGATTTGGGGATGCATATTTCTGTTGATGATAATATTTTAAAAAATTAACTTAATTTATTGACACTTTTATTTTTTAATATATTTAATAACGTTCTTGTAAATAAAATAAAATAACTTAACTAAAATACCGTTTAGGGAGTATACATTTATTTCTACGAGAATGTTGGTCAATCTGCTTAGTGATGAAGGAGACATTTTGTGTGCGAAGCAGTTCTGTATTGTAGCCATTTTGGTTTGTTGAGTGGTAGTGTTTGTGTTTATAAAGTGTGTACTAAGATCTGTTTTGTTTTTTTAATAATTTCGTAAATGAACTGTATTGATGATCAGTCATTCTAAAAGTGAAACCGAAAGAATAAAAGTGAAAATACGCAATATGAAGAGAAGCTCAAGCCGGGACACGCCACCTTTAAGAACCAAGCGCTCTCGTTCAAGCATCGGACGTTATGATGATAGCTCAGATGAACGAATCACCCCAGAAAGAATTAGACGACGAAGCAGAGGACGGTCTCCACCAAGTCCACGACGGTATCCGTCTGAAAATTCTCATCGGGATGACTACGTGCGATCTAGGGACGTGGATAGACCTTTCCACAGCTATAAGGTATTATGTGTAAGTGCATTACATCCAAAAGCTAGTGACGAAGTTATAAAAGATACGTTATATCGAGAATACAAAAAATTTGGAGATCTTAGCATTAGAATCTCACACGATCTCGATGAACGTGTTGCTTATGTTTGCTTTAGAAATTCAGAAGATGCCAGAGATGCTAAACATAGTAAGCCTAGAATTATACTTTATGATAAAGTTGCCTTAGTAGAGGCAGTATATGAGACTAGTCGTAGCTCAAGTGATATTTATCGGAGTAGAAGTAGGCCTAGGTCAAGGAGTATTACTCCTGAATATGATAGATATTATCATCGGTCTCCTGGCCCAGAACGTCATAGACCTCCAGAGAGAACATATGAACGTTTATATGGTCCACCTCCTGTTATGCCCCATCGTGAATTTCGTAGGGAAGGGCCACCCATACCTCATCATGAATTTATTAGAGGACCCCCAGTTCACCATGGTCCCCCTCCACATATGCCACCAGGGCCTCCACATCATTATGGCCCACCAAGGCATATGGTACATGGTTTCAAACCGCCACCACCCCATTTTGAAAAACTAGAGAACAAGAAAGACAAGTTTCCAAATTATTTACATCATGTTCCCCCAGAAGATGATCCCTTAGCTACAAGAACATTATTTGCGGGGAATTTAGAAATTAATATTTCTGAAGAAGAGTTGCGTAGAATATTTGGCCGTTACGGTATTGTTGAAGATATAGATATAAAAAGACCATTACCTGGAACTGGTAACGCATATGCATTTGTGCGATATCAGAACTTGGATATGGCTCATAGATCAAAGGTAGAATTGTCTGGCCAGTATATTGGCAAATTCCAGTGCAAAATTGGGTATGGGAAGGCCACACCAACTACCAGAATATGGGTAGGTGGTCTTGGCCCATGGACATCAATTGCACAATTAGAAAGAGAATTTGATCGTTTTGGTGCAATAAAAAAAATTGATTACATTAAGGGAGATACTTGTGCATATATTCTTTATGATTCGATTGATGCAGCACAAGCGGCTGTGAAAGAAATGCGAGGATTTCCTTTGGGTGGCGCTGATAGGAAACTCAGAGTTGATTTTGCTGATGTGACTCCTGGATTTAATTTTAAACCACGACAATTTCCAGAAGACATAGGTGCTGGAGGTGATTTTAGAGTGAGAGTTCCAGGAAGGGAAGATTTTCCATATGATCCTCCATATGAATCATGGCAAGAAGGAGAGTTTGCATATGGACCTCCTCGAGCATTTAGAGGGAGAGGTGGAGGAATTCCATGGCAAGATCGCAGGGGTGGTGGTCGAGGTGGATATCGTGGCGGAGGGTATCCGGGAGAAATGTATGTGAAAGAAGATGCAGAATGGGCTGGTAGAAGACCTGGAGCTGATGGAGAATATGAAGTCGGTAGACCCTTTAAGCGTGCTGGCTCAGGGGAACCAGGAGTCAATCGTTCAAATTCTCGTTCTCCAAGAAGGCGTTCAGTTGACAGTGACTCTGGATCCGATGGTCGTCCGAATGGTATTTTAAGTTCTGCACGAACTTTGTCAGAAGTTGCACGCAAATGTGTAGCTGTCTGGCAAGGAGCATTAATATTAAAAAATTCCCTGTTTCCAGCAAAGTTTCACCTTACAGATGGTGACACAGATATTGTTGATTCCTTGATGAAAGATGATGAAGGAAAACACCTTCTTAGAATTACTCAGAGACTGCGGCTTGATCAACCAAAACTTGAAGATGTTTCAAAAAGAATTGCAACTTCTAGTTCCCATGCTATTTTCTTAGGACTTTCAGGTTCATCAGCTTCCATTTCTAATGATGATGCATCTGTCCAGACCCGTCCATTAAGAAATTTAGTGTCATATTTGAAACAGAAGGAAGCAGCTGGTGTTATTTCTCTTGTAAACAAAGAAACAGAGACAACTGGAGTCTTGTATGCATTTCCACCATGTGCATTTTCTACTGAACTACTTAAGAGGACAGCTCATAATTTATCAGAGGAAGGTTTAAAAGAAGACCATTTGGTAATTGTAGTAGTACGGGGAGGTACAGCCTAAAGTAATTTTATATTTGCTTTGTTCTGCATAGTTTGGTTAATGACAAAATTTATGTAACTTACTTTACATATAGAAGTTATTCTTTAGTTAAAACATAATGCTATATGAAAGATTAGGTTGTGTAAATGTTTTCAACAATTTCTGGTTTTTATATGGTGTTCATATTTTTTTTTGTATGCATGCACATTATCAGTTTTTTAATTGATAATTTTTTGTTTCAAAATTTTATGTGACGTAAGGCCTATTAATTAGGTCTGTGTGGACAGAGGAAATCAAAGTGATTATTTGAAATTTGTTTAAAATTATAAATGCAAACATTTGCACATTATATGTATGATCATAAATTTAATGTAAATAGGTAATCAAAATTATGTATCATGGTTGCTATATGAATATAATGTTTCTAAATATTCAATGTGCTTTTGGTTGACGGTTTATATTAAGTAGACATTTACTTACTTGTGAACAATAGTATGTCTCTAAAAGTAACAGTTGTTTGTGAAACTAAATACATTGTATTTTATTGGTTGACAAGAAATTTTGATTGAAATGTTTGTATATTAGTGGTAATAAGTGCTTATCATTACTAAGGATCATAATCATTTAAAAAATGGACAGTACTGATTTATGTGTTAGTGAAATGGACATAGAATTGAACTTTGTGAACACCTTGTGTTGTGTATTGGACAGTGATTGTACACACAGTAGCCGTTGATATAGATAAGTAATCCATTAATGTTGTGCAGTTGAGCTTCTTATATATTTTTGTTTCATATAATAATAATAATATGACTTTTTTGTTTTGTACGCTAATAAAATAATGTAGTTTTCAGTTCACCAATGTGTCCAGTGATTACATTATATCAGACTCAGTTTACTAAAAGGTATTTCTATTTGTCGTAAACTCAGTGATGTGTGTTGTGTAAAATTAGTGTGTAGGAGTATAGCTGACAAATAGAAAAATGGTTCTCGAATGTGTCTCAATGTTTTATTATTTTTCCCTGTTTTCTTTGTTGCTTTGTGCTCACAACTGGTTTTTGTGTGTGATGGTGGTTACTTTTATTTTTGAGTGATCTGTAAAAATTATTTATATACGTAACAGAGTTGTAAAAACACAGGCAATGTTTTTTCGTGTTGTGTTAAATCGTGGTATTTTCCAGAAAAGTACAAACAAATGGAAAATTAAAGTGACATGTGAAGTGTAAAGTTGTTCATGTTCCCATCTAATATAGGCCTACACAGACCTAACTCAGTATTATTGCTGTGATAAATGTGATTTCAAGTTTTATTTTAATTTATTACAGGAAACTTTCTGTTTCACACACACTGAAATGTAGAGTTTCCAGAAAAATGTGTCATTGGTGTTGGTGAGTGACTGGTGACAGATTTTTTTCTGTTTTCTATTTTTAAAAAAATTTGAGACATCAAGTGGTTTCACAAAATATGTTATACTGAAATTGCCAGAAATGAGTTGGGTCATTTTTCCAAAGGTTTTCAGAAATTAACACAATAGGGTAACAATTGAAGAAGACTGAGGTAAAAGTTTTGTGATTCATTTAGTACTTACTTTGAACATCACTAACAACAAAAGTCATTGTATTTGTGGCTTAAAGACAAGGAAAAAACGACTGAGTAGTTAAAATTCTATGATAATTACATTTTGTCAGTGTAGTGTCAAAATAATGAGTTTCGGTATCTGTTAAAACATAATATATTAATCATATGTTTAGCAGAGTGTCAATTTTTCTCAGGTTGTATTTTGTCGGTGCAAAACTTAATTAAATTATCGTTAATGTAGCATATATGAATTTCAACATGGTTGCGAAGTGAGTGGTATAGTGCTTGTAAAATTAAAGTGCAAAGTAGGGTATGCCAATGATCACCAACTAGTTTTATTATAAAATCCATGATATCCTAGATAGAAAAGTCTTTTTGTTTTTGGTTTTTTAAATACATGTGTTTTTTAAATACCTTTCTGTAATCTATAACTAATATTGGTTAAATCATTTCAGGTGGTTAAATCACAAAAAAAGCAACATCTTTTTTCTTTTATTTCAATGTGACATTTTGAAGTTCTTTTACATTCAGCCTTTCCTTAGCAGGGATTTATCAGGAATGGAGAGGTAAAACTAGTTTTGAGTCACTCGAAAGTGGGTTGAGGCTTCAGAAGTCCTATTATTTGGTAAAGGATAAAGTTGGAAAGTACATGCTAGTTTATTGATAAAGATGGAATAGTAATGATGATGATTATGTAAAGGAACAACTACATTTGAAGTATATAGGTTAAGATAATCTGCCACAATATATTTCTGTTTAATTAATAAAAAATTAATTTGTCTGAACATTAAGTTTTTACATTTTAGAAAGCCCCAGATATATGGATAGCTTGATTTTATTTCAAACTTGAAATGTTGTTCATGAATATAGCTGCAGGCTATATTCAAAATTTGTTATGTTTAAAATTTTTAGTGGAAATTGTTATGCCCAAATTATGTTAGTTTTTAATTAGTTGTTCAAGTTGATTTACATAGTGCACTAATTAATATGGCAGTTTTGTGTTTTTAAATATATTTTACATACTGGGTTTAGTAAGGGATAGTATGTTATATAAAACAGTATATAGATTATTTTTTAAATGCAAGTATTTGACAAGTGAAAATATGATTTAAAGGCTTTAAACATTTATATTTTATTGTTCACCACTTGATTGTTACCGTTAATTATAGCAGTAAAAGTAAAAGAGAAATGTACTAGGCTTACGATGTATTGATCTCAATTAGTACGAATGACTGGAAACAAAGTTTTTGGGTTTGCTTCAAGAATTGTGGTTTCTAGTAATTTGAAGTTAGTGAGTGCAAAACAGATTACATTATTTGTTTGTCCCCTGTTCAAATATGGTATTTCACCAGTTTGGTGAAAAAAATTGTGGAGTGAAATCTGTTGGCTGTGCTAAATAAAAAGTGAGTGAAAAACAAAAAAAAAGTTCTTGTCTAGTAGAAATGGTGTCAGCAATCGTGTGTCCTTACAGTGATTAGTGGATAATGGAGGTAAGTACGTTATTAAGAATATAAGAGTTTTATATTTACTAACCAGTTAGTTTGAGTACAGTGACCATTTGATATGGAAAGTAGACAGTAACAAATAAGATATTGGTGTGCAATTCACTTGTCACATATGATTTTTTCATATTTGGATATATATTGGTTTTGGAATAAGAAGTGGAGACAAGAATAAAATGTTTGTAAAACAGTTGTTTAAGAAAGAGCTCAATGGGATACTTTCTGATTTTTTTTGGAGATGCAAACAATTTTTTGTATAGAACTGTGTGGTGGATAATTAAGTTTAATACAGCAGTTACTCAGTGTTTAAACAGCAATTACATCAGTTTAATCAGTGTTTTAATAAGTAGAAATATTTATTATTTTATGCTAATTTGAAATGATGAAATTGAACTCTCTAAAATGAATGTGTAGAAAAGGGGAAGAAATAATACAAAATTATGACACACATATATATCTGTTTTGATACATATGATAAGATTAGTGAGAAACTGTTTAAAAAATAATATTTTTCCACAAAAAAATGAGAAAACTGGTCGATTAAGATCAAGTCTGTTTGTGTCTTGGTAGTTAGTGGACCATGCAAACATGTTTGTAAAAACTTTGATAACTTTAATAATATAATATAGCAGTTTAAATTAATCTGTGCGATAGTTTTATTTTTTGTCAGTGAGTGTGCATATGCTAAGTAGGCACAGAGGAATTTTGGGGTATTTCCAGTTCAGACGTCTTGCTGACAAAATATCAGACATATGCCCACAGAATACCTTCTCATGCATAAACTCTGTGTAGATGGTGGCAATTATACAAGTATTTGAATTCCATGAAAATTGTAATCTGCAACATTACTTTTTTCGTTCTAAGGCTTTCATGGCCCTTGTCAGTTATCATCCCGCATTCAGGTAGACTTGAATTCCACTGAAAATGGCAGCCAGTGGTGCTGCTGAAACGTTTGGTTTGTTTGTAAACCCTGGACCACGGCCAAACAGCCCGGTACGTACTTCTAATATTACTTTTTTCGTTATGCAGTACATATCTTTGTGTTTTCATTTGACCAATTTTACCTAGTGTTAACAGGTTTTTTAAATGAACTGTTTGCCACCATTGGCTACCATTTAAAATATCCTCCAAATATATGTTTTACAGTAAACTTGATGTTTCCAAGTTGTAAATAGTTTCTTTTATACAATATACTTGATTAAATTTAAAAAATGGCTTCTGATACATCTCTCGCCTAAGGGTGTGTATATTCAAATGAGAAGCATGGTTTTTGTTTTGTCCTATGCAACCATGTGCGAATCAGCGGAGTTCTCACACTTTCAGGGACTGATGCTTTAAAGAATGAAGTCCAAACTGCGCACCTTTTCCTCTTCATACCTTAATGATAAACATAAATAATTTTTGTGTATGTAGATTATTTTTTTAAATAAATAAAATAAATGTCCTTCACTAGAAATCATGGCAGGGCCAGATTCTGCAGGTAATGTAAGCGGAATGAGATAATCATATTGTCTTTGTTACTTTACCTCTGCTTTCTTTAATTCTTGTAAAAAAGTCTTTCAGACGTGTTGTGTGTGTGCCATATATTCATCTACAGTGGCAGCTTGTTTGGTGCTATTACTTAGTATTGAGACTTTCAGTTTTACTGCAAACTGCTCATTTAGAACATGTATACCAAGCAGCTTGCAGGAGCTTGAATACTTTTGTGACTGCCCAAAAGTAAGTTTCAGATTTTTATTAAAAGTATTTCTACAGTACACTAGTAAGATCCTCTTTTGAACATATTATGATAACTTCCAAAATTCATGTGCAGATAACAGAGTGTTCATTGTAGAAACTCTTGGAGTTGAGCCAGTTCTAAAAAAAAATGAAGGACCTGAGCTGTTCTTGCACAGAATATGTTGTAGGTCTTTTTTTAAATATGTATATCACATTGTATAAATACAATAATAATACATTTCATCTACAGGTAGGTGTTTATTTTTGTTGTTTCCTCAAGCATGTTTTGCATACACAATCTAAATCATCAGAGGATAATTAGTCTCTACAGTTATTGTCAGCAGTGACAACCTGAGCTCTGGCAGCCACAAAACTTGCACAAACCGCATTTTTTATGCTTCTACGTAAATTACAGGTCAAAACAAGGTGTGGACATGTTAAATTTGCACACGTTTTTTTGCAAAAACAATTATTTTATCCAAATAATGTAAAACGCAGTTTTTCCATTTTCTACGGGGAATCCACATCTAATTTAGCTGCATATGCGGTAAATAAGGTTTTTTTTACATAAGTAAGGTGAAATTTACGTTGTTAGGGTAACATGCAAACTAACCTAACAACTTAACCTTTCTCGGTTTTTGTGAAATCCATGTAAAACTCAGAGTAGGGCAGAGTGGCCTTGCCTGTTACTTATACATGCTTCCCTTTTTCGTAACAGAACTCGTTTTTTCAGTAATACTCGGTTTTTATGCAGATCACTGGAAAAGCAACCAACTAAACCAATTGTGTTTCAGTGCTGTATCGCTATAAGTAATTATGCATTTTTTTAGCAACTTGCAAATAAAAAGTGCAGAGTTTTCATGTCCGTGCCTAGTTTTGATCTGTAATGTATGTAGAAACACAATAAGTGTGGTTTTTGCATGCCTTGTGGCTGCCGACTAATGCAGTCTCTACAATCCGATTGATAATCCTCAGATAATGCAGATTATGCCTACAAAATGTGTAAAGAAACAAAATACACACATCAATTATTTTCAAATTGATTTATTATATAAATCTGATCTGATGATGGCAGCACATATACAATTTTTGAAACGATATAAATAAAAAACAAAATATATTCCATCAAAATATAAAATATCATTATTTGTATAAATTAAAAGAACAAGAATAATGTGAATAAATATGAATGTTTTGTGTGTATTTGACATTTTGTAAAAAAAAATTGTCATTGGGCTCTTTCTTAATGATTCATTTGCTGTAAATTCATATTTGCTATAGCGTTTTTCATTTTGCCTTGTAGAATAGTTATCTGTCATTTCCAAGTGTAATTTTGTATGGTTTCAATCTAGTTAACCAACTTCTAATGATCTTCTGTTTAAGAGAATAAATTATTTTTCCAATTCCATTTTTATGGTTTTGTCACTACATAAACAGTGTATACATTAGTAGATAAAACTATATTATTGGTGTAAAAATGAAATATATTGTGTAGTAAATATGAATTTGCATCTATGTTTTGTTGGTACTGACCTTTTTTTAAAGATAAATTATATATAATATTTAATTTTTATAATGAATTTACCTCAAGATATTTCTTCCCTTATTAGGAACATGTTTCGAGTACCATTTTGTACCCATCCTCAGCATTCCGGATTTTGTTTCTGGTGAAGTACATGTGTGTTCGTTGGTTGTTATTGTGCCTTCCTGTTGGCTTCTGGTATTTTAAATTGGTTTTATTGTGTGTGATTGTGGTGTATGTATTAGTATTTTCGATGTTGAGTGCTTTGAAAATTGTGTCATGTTTTGTATTTTCAAAGCACTCAACATCGAAAATACACAAAATACTAATGGGTTGCCGTCATAAAGAGAACCAAATGTATGAACAAAAAAAATAAAAATAAAATATCAAGTTTAAGAATATTTATATTGGAATAAATGCACAATAGTATACAGAACATTACAAAATGCAGAGCAGAGCTGAAATACTGCAATACAATTTTTGAAGATTTTTTTATCCTGAAGTACTACATAGGAAAATGTCCAATCGGTCACACCTCTAAACACAGAGGAAAACCTCATAAAACAATGCTAGAATGATATAATTATATGAATTAAATTAAAATTCATTGTCATTAACTGACCTCTGGTGAAATTGCTATATATTTGTTTTTATTTTTAAGGAAATTTTCAATAAAATATTAACAATTTCAGTTTACAAAGGCAACTTTAACAATAAACTAACCTCATACCAGGAGATATTTCCAAACACATCAGCATAGTAACAAACAGTGTTGTATAATATCACCAAAAGTGAAAATGAACAAAATTTCTCGGATTAAAAGTTGAAATTATCCGAATCGTGGCCGTGACCGAGTGGAACCTGCCGTGACCGATTGGACAAACAATGATGCGATGTCAATAAACATATTAAATAACTATAGTAACTGTTGGAATGTATTATGCTAAATAAATTATGCAGAGATTGATTAGAATAAGTGTATTCAATTAAAGATCAAAGTTACAAATGAAGAGTATCATGACAACTGAGAGTTACCTGTGACACAAAAGTAAAACAATACTGCAGCAAAATAATTGTAAGTCAGTTATTTTTCAATATTTATTTTTTGTAAAAGAAACAACAATTTAAACAAGACAAGCCTTCTGTTACCTGTAGTCATACACTAAACAAGTGGCACGTTTCAGATAAATGTAGTTAAGAGCGTTTCAAAATTTTCAGCTTTTAAAATTGCTATTATATTGAAAAAAGAATTGGTAGGCTAGATTATATGGACATTCAAAAATTTTAAATGAGCAAGTTCAGAAATGAAATAGTTTTGACTCATATTTTTAATAGTATTTTATATTATTTTGCAGCACATATTATTGTCATACTCGAAATAATAGATGTTTATAAAATAGCTTAATTTATTAACAGTTCTGAAAAAGAAATATTAATTCGGCTAGAAATGCTTTAGAATACTATTATTCGTCCCTAAAGCATAATTGTCACAGCATTCATAAAGAACATGGAGCAACCTGTCCTATCGGTCACGCTATGTCTCACTCGGATGCGCGACCGATAGGACAGTGACCGATTGGACATTCGGCACTTATTTTGCGTCAACTCGCTGCTGTTGCTTGTCTCGTGACTCGTTTTGAGGTTAGTCTTGCGGCTTTTCATCGCAGTTCATTTACACAATTAAAAATTCACATGTAATATTACTGTAAAGATATTAAAGTGACCGATAGGACACATATTAAACATACTGTAAAATACTTACCAAAACTTTTTATATTTTCTCGAAACTATTAAAGATAAACTGTAAACAACCCACATGTACCAACGGAAGCATTTATCACACAATGGAACTGCCTGCTGGATATAATGCGCTCTTCTTCTTTCGAACTTTTGGCAGGAGTTATTCGCGTCGCTCGGTTACGATTTTCGGAGACTTCATTAGTTACATTAAAATAATAATTTTCGACAGGTTCGTGGTATATAATTTCAGCTGTATTCCATTTTATGGAAAGTGTATTATTAATTCATTATACAAATTCACAATAAAACGTTTCATATATATATTTTTTCGTAAAAAAACTTGTATGTTCAAGGTAGGGACAGTGACCGATTGGACAAAACGTCATTACATAATCCGTTTTTGTTACGTTTTATTGCTTTTTTCAAGAGGTAAGTGGGTATAATGTTTACAAAACAATCATTTATGAAATATATACCATTTTTAATACTAAAAATATTACAGTTATTTTGTTACAAGCTTGGGACTTAAATTGTCCCTCTTTATGATGGCAGCCCTAATACATACACCACAATCACACACAATAAAACCAATTTAAAATACCAGAAGCCAACAGGAAGCCACAATAATAACCAACCAACACACATGTACTTCACCAGAAACAAAATCCGGAAGGCTGAGGATGGGTACAAAATGGTACCCGAAACATGTTCCTAATAAGGAAAGAAATATATCTTGAGGTAAATTCATTATAAAAATTAAATATAATATATACATCAAGAAACGGACTGTAGCAAAAAGTGTTTGAATACACACACACACAGATATATCCAAGTATAGAAATAATTAAGCGTAACGTGAATCTGTGAATTACCAAATAAGAGTTGTACTGTTTCTTGTAATAATAACAACAGTACAATGTTTACATATGTGATACACTACTAACCCTTCACTACAGAGTAAAAATTTAATTTTGAGTGATTTATGTATGAATCATGTACAGAACAGTAAGCTTTTTTTTTGCTCTTCATTCTAGGGTAAAAAGAAAACGATATTGTGCGTGTGTGTGTGCGCGCGCGCGCGCTTTTTTTTTTTTCAATAATTACTTTATTAATATATATTTGTCTTGTTGATACATCCTCTTCATTCACTTTTTTAAATATTATATATATACAAAACTTTCACTAGTGAACACTTACTTTTGGTTTTATGTCCCAAACGTTTCGACGTGGTGTCCATTACACCTACAACCAATAACGGTTACTTTGTACTGACACTCTGTATTTCAAATCCCACTGAGGAAGATGGACACCACGTCGAAACGTTTGGGACAAAACCAAAAGTAAGTGTTCACTAGTGAAAGTTTTGTATATATATAATAATATATATTGTATTAAAGGCGTTAGTTGAAATGGTTCGGATAGATTCTTCCGAAATTAACAGTTTATTTCAGAATATTTTAGAAACGTTAATAAGAATTTTTATCGTACATACAGTAGACTCCATCTCGTCCGGCCACCTCGGGACCAGACCCTAGGCTGGATATCAAAATGGCCGGACGAACCGAAAATACGCTATAATGATGAAATAATGCTCTTTAATGAATGATCCATACAATAAATGACCCAATACAGTATATATAAATTACTAATAATTATAATTACTCACCATTACTCCATGGTAGCAAGTTAAAAAACAAACAAGGAAAATTACTACAACTCACACAGATATTACTGTACGTATTTGCCAAAAATAACACAACTCTTTATAGAATATGAAAACGCATGAACATTAAAAGTGTCACTACAGAACGTAAAACTCGGAAATGGAAATTAAAAGAAATCAGTTATCTTCTGCTTTTTTTGTTCAACTGTTTTGTTGAATGCGAAATCACGCCATTTCTTGATGTACATAACATCAACTGCAGTTGCCTCTGTTTGTTGCTCGATGTACGTCATTGCTAATTCCAGGGCTGCTCTTCCCTCAGCATGGCTCATTTTCTCCTTGACATTTCCCTCTTCGTCATTGATTTCTTCTTCTTCTTCTTCTTCTTGGCAAATGACAGCTTGCACAATTTCATCATCGTTTAAGATCTCCTTTTGAAGCTCCTCATCTTGACCAGCAATCCATTCTGCAACGTCTTGTACAAGATCATCAGAGTGAGGCAATCGTTGTAGATCTTTTAACAGAGATTCGTTGTCATCTGGTTCAAAACCCTGAAGATTTGATTCATCTGCTTTAGGGTTGTCCTCTTTATTCTTTTCAATGAGAAGAATACAATCTGGCCATGCTTTTCTCCAAAAATTTGTAAATGTAGATGATGGCATTTCATCGTATGCCTTAGCTACCATATAGATCACGTCTTTCATGTTGATTGTCTTTAAGACCTGTGCTGCCTTCATTGTCCAGTTTACCTAGAATTTCCGAAAGAAGCTTTCTGCAGTACCTTCTCTTAAAAGACTCGATGGCCCCTTGGTCCATTGGTTGTGTAAGACTTGTGACATTAGGTGGCAGGAATAATAATTTTATATCACTGTAACCTTTACATTCAAGTTCTTGCGGATGGGTAGGTGGATTGTCTAGCACTAAAAGTGCTTTAACTGGTAACTTCAAACTCGTCAAATGATGTTTTACTTTAGGAACAAATTCACTTTCGAACCACAGATACGAATCCATCCAGGCTGTTTTTGTGCTCTGTAGTATACTGGAAGAGATGACATTTTTAAATTCTTAAAAGCTCTGGGTTTTGCTGATTTTCCGATTACAAACAAAGGCAGCTTGTGGGACCCTTAGGCATTTGAACACAAAGCCACCATGATTCCCTCTTTACTGGCTTTAAATCCTGGGGCTGAAGTTTCCTTAGCCGTAGCAAACGTTTTCTTGGGCAAGAGTTTAAAATTCAACCCCGTCTCAATATTATAAACTTGTTCTGGACTAAGATTTTCACTAGCAATGATGTCAGACAGTTTTTTTGAAAAATCACTAGCTGCTGATGGGTTCGCCAACAATTTTTCACCACAAACGCCAGTGAAATGAACTCCGTGACGCTTTTTCCAACGTGTTAGCCATCCTTCACTTGCCAAGAGTGTACTGGCATCTTGAAGTTTTGAATGTAGGATAACTGCTTTTTCTTTTAAAATTGGTCCACTTATCGGAGTGCCTCTTCGGCGTTCCTGCATAAACCATAACTACAAAGCATCGTCTACTAATTCGTTATTTGGTTTTTTTAAAGCGCATCGCGATGAAAGCACTTTTTCAGTTTCAATTTGAGTGCAGAAAGTCTCAGTCTATTTTCTGTTTCGGCGCCAGTTATTAACTACTCTTGCCTACATTAAACTCTTAGCAAATACGCTGGACCGATTCACCCTTATCGAGACGCTGAAGGACTTGTAATTTTTGGTCCATAGTCACGAATGTGTGTTTTTGTTTCGCACTCATATCGGAAAACGTTTTTATTGACACAGATACATACAGTATTACTATATACACAGATATATTTACACAGACTATATACACAGAACTCACAACATAAGACATACATCTGCACATGAACAAAACCGTGAGTCAACTGAGCTACTGTACGTACATATATTTTCCGTTTAACAAGTTGGCGCCTGTCACTGGAGGCTCGTCTAGACTGTGTGACTCACCGTATGGCTGGCCGAACCATCCGACGGCCGATCCAACCGAGGCCGGACGAGAGGGAGTCTACTGTAATGAAATTCCGAGTACCAGTTGTGTTACCAAATTGTACAGAATGTGTTGTTGAAAAAGATGGGTAAGGATTTATTTAAAAAAAATTTTTTGTCATACAACTTATATTTTGTATTCATTTTAACAGTATGAAGAATTTTTAATTTTCTGTAAATAGCCTATTCAGTACGGCAGAGGGTTGATTATCTAGACTAATTAGGTTTTGACCCTGTAGGTTATTGTTTTTCAAATTTTCAATAAAATTATTAATATAAAGAATTGGTACTTCATGAACAAGGGTAAAAGGGATACTTAGGTAACGCCAGTATTAGACTAGAATCATAATTTCAGTAGATTTAAAAACCAGAAATTACTCAACTATGGTAGTAAACATCACATGAGAAACATGAATTGCAAAACTGTCAACTGACAGTAACTTTTTTTGTATCGGCCATCTAAGGACTCCATGCCAATTTCAATTCTTTATTCTGTTCTTTTCTTTTCTCCAATATTCTTGTATCTTTTCGCTGTGTCTCTTCTTCCTGTCTTCAGCCCACTTTGAACCTGCGTTTTTCTCTCTCCTACCTTGGACTCCTTCCATTTTTAACACTTCTGCCTGAAAAATTTCTCTTTCAATTGCTTCCGAGTGTATATTATTTTTTTCTAAATCCTTTTGGACTTCTTTAATCAAACTTGATGTTGACTCCTTCCCCCACAGATATTTGAAGATCTGCTCTGTTAACCTGTTGTCGTCCATTCTATATAAATGTCCAAAAAATAATAGTCTTCTTTTTCTCGGTGTTTCCGTTACATTTTCTATACTTTGATGTATTTCATCATTACTTCTTAATTTCCAACCTTCTGAAGTTTTTCGTGGGCCTAATATTTTCCTAATAATTCGTCTTTCTAATATTTATAGTTTCTCTAAATTATAATTCAGTGCTAGACATTCACTTGCATATAGTCATTCTGGCTTCACTACTGTACTGTAATGCCTTATTTTCGCATTTTTAGATGTGCACTTTTTATTGTAAATATCTTTAGTTATACCATATGCCCTTTCCATCTTAGTAATCCTTTCTTCTATAGCAGATTTTTCTAAACCATTCTCTTTTCATTTTATTATTAAAAAAACTAAAATTCAGAAAGTTTATAATTATGCAACTTAAAAATATCATCCTTAACTTTGAGAAGCTTGAGATATGTTTTTGTTGGTTATGTTTGGTTATTTCTTGTTTGTAACAAACGTTGAATAATAGAACACTAGTTACTTCTCTAAGGAACTACATTTTCTGTTGACATATGCCTCACCAATTATCTTTACTTTGTCATTTTTATCATAACAAGAGAGGCAGAACTGTTAGTTATTTCTTCCATTGACGTGAATGCCATGTTTGGTTGCCGTAACCACCAGCATTCACAATTTCCGATTTATAGAGATTTAGGCACAGTATTCAAATTTTATTGGGATATCAAATTTTGATACCACTATTGTAATTTTGTAAAGATAAAAATGAGGACGAGTCCAAATTTTAGTTAGCTTACTACAGATTACCAATTCTCTTCTGTGTTGATTGAGCTAGTAAGTTGCTACAAAGTTTATATGTGCTGTGCCAGTTTCAAAAACCTTTAGGGTATTTTTTAACTCTATTGTCAGTTATATATACAGTGGATGGTCGTGTGTTCTAGGTAGTTTTATTAGGAGTGAATGAACTGGTAGAATAAATTTTGATGACTATGTTATGAAGTTAAATTAATTTTGGGCCATTCCATCATGTATCAGCTGGTGACCAATGAGAACATATTTTATTTTTATAAATCATATGTGAAGTGCCTGTGAAAACAAAAATTTATTCCAATTGTGATATGAAATCTTGTGCATCCATACCCACTGTGTATGTATCTTTGTCTTCTTTGAAAGCATTAAAAATCCACCAGCAGTTTTTCAAATGTTTGCCTTCGTCAGATAATTGAACTTTCATGCTCAGAAAACTGTAAGCTGTTGATTAAAACTTCCAGAAAATTAATGAATTGAATTTAGTAAGTTATTCATAAAAAGCAGTGTATAAGCATGCAAAAGTTTTTCTTTGTAACAAAAAAAAAAATTCTTGGATTTTGTTGTCCATGACGTGTCCGTTACTTAACTAAATATAATTATTTCACAACCAACTCGGAACACAAAGTTTTTTTATGGGTAAAAACGTAAAATGTTAAACAGCCTCTAAAGAAGCTTTTTAAAAGCAAAAAACGGTTCAGGCTATAAGGTAAAGCTTTTACGTTTTTACCTATAAAAAACTTGTGCTTCGAGTCGGTAGTGAAATAATTATATATTTTTTTAAAATCTTTACGCTTAGTTCCATAGATATGAGTGTGACATTAATAAAATCATTAAAAATAGAACCTGTGTGTTAAGACCTTATCAAAGAAATTTCTTGTTGCTTGTAACTAGATTACTAGAATTTTTACACCAGATGGCTACATTCTTCCTTGTCACATCTTCATCTGGCTTAATGCGGTAACCTTGGATACATCTTGCTACTCCCATCAGTTTATTGTACTGTGCGTTGGCAGTACTTTGCAGCTTGAAATCATCCAGAACACTGTCTATTCATTGGCCATTACACCTTTCTGTAGCTTTTAGCTTCTTCACAGTCATACTTCATCTGTTCCGTAGGACATGACCTGGTCATGTCAGTATTCTAATATTAAATGGATAAGGCCATGTGCGGCTCTAGTTGATGTCGTAAGTCTGAAATTTAGCAATGCTGCATCTTAGGCAGTTGAAATATGTTCCAGGATACAATTTGTCTTGTTGACTAGTTATCTTTTAAATGAAATTTACAAATTATTCATTAACACTTCTGTTGACTGCTGTGTTTGTGTGGTGCTTATGATATGGTTCACACACACATGGTTACCTCTTGAAACATTATCTAAACTGCTGTTTTTCTCTCGTGTTTACAAAACTTAACTAGTATGAGGCAATCATAATTGGCATTTTTGTGTATAGTAATTTTAATTACTAGCAATGACTGCAAAGATCCACCAAGATATTCTTTTCCTACAGTTTAGGTTATAATAATTTTCTTAGATAAATTTATAACATAAAACATTAGTAATCAGAAATATTAGGTTCCTATAATATATTTATTGTAAATTTACCGTAACTGTGTCGCTTTTATGTTGTTTTCTAGTTGTAAGAGCAACCACAGATCCAAAGGTAATACTTGTTTTTAAGTTTTCTAGTTCCAAATGAAACATAAAAAGAAGGTCATCAAAAGTATTCTTAAAAAGACTGGATTCTTACAAAAACTGTTATAGTGCTTATAAGCATGTTAATAAGTGTGATATTTTAGGGTAGAGAAATGCAAGAATGTTGATGTGATCAGAAGAAATTATCTTACAAGACCTCCTATCTTGTTGTGTGGAGTAGTTTTGCAGACGTTTTCCTGGTTAGAGGAAATACTAGAAAGTAAAATTATTTATAATACAACTTTCACAGTAGGTACAGCAGTGGTATGCATGCACATAAAACGAAGAACCTATTGTTTCGTACAAATGTTGGAAAGTAGTGCATTACGATTTTCATTTATAAGACACAAAACAATTACATTATTATGTAGAATCACTATGCATAGTATGGGAAGTGCGAACATGTTAGACTTTGGGATTACTAAAATAATGAATTCGTATTTGTATGTGGTTTTGTGGCTTAAGGTATGTGGTCCTGAGCACTGAACATTTTGTGTATTATACAAAAATTTTAAGACTGTGAATTACCATCATTAATTAACTAACAACAACAGTGTTAACCAAACAATAATATACCAGTCTTGCATGTCATGAAATTGTAATTCGCAAGGAACAAAGAGTTATGGCAGCTACTGTTAAATGGCTATGAAAAATATAACAAGACTGAGAGCTTGAGATTGTCGTGGCTACTAAAGAGAGTTGTTGTGGGCTGTAGGAGTGGACACATTACAGTGTTGCAATGTGGAACTTCTGGCCTTGTACTTGGGCTGGCCATGGTAAGTTTCATAAGCTACATGTTATCACATAATGGCCTTATAATATTCACAAGTACTGTGCTTTTGAATTTTTCAACCAGGAGTTCCAGATTTGTCATTAAGGATCCAGATGTTGTTGCGGAGTGTTACAACTCATCCAGTCAGAATTGTACAATTCTAAGTTAATTTTGCAGCTTATCAGTTTGCTTTTCAAGTTCTGTGCATGGCTACAATTCGTACATTTTCCTTCTTGGTAAACTAAGATACTTTAAGCTTCAATATAATAATGACCAACTTTGAGCTGCTGTGTGTGGTCCTTCATATCTACAGCAACTTTGATCCAATATTAACATTTTATAGACATTGAATTTGCTTCTACCAATAATTTCATGCTTGTTGCAATGTTTATGTAATGTCATTGAATATGGTCTTCATTTGCTTTCTGCAGTAGCATTAATTTCAGTGTGAAGGGTGATTTAGAACTCTTTTGGTTTAACACACTTTTTCCCTTAGCACCAAAGTTCATTATAAGGCATCCTCAGTGTCTCAGTTTATCCACCAACTGACTGAAGATGTGTCATCACAGAATGAGTAAAATGATTGGAATGAAATGGTTAAGAAAAAAAACTGTGCTGGTCCTTAAAGTGAAAGCCATGTGAGTTTTTGAGTGATAGTGGGTAATAGTAACGGGTGACCATTAATAATAGTAATGAGTGAGTGATAGTAACGGTGACCATTAGAGAGGAAACATTGGATCACCATGTCATTGTCTAGTTGATATATTGAATGGGTCAGAAATGTCATCACTGAAGTACAGTGAAACTTTGCTAATTCAGACTAATGCGGACCAAGCTCAGTCCGAATTGCTGAAAGTCCGAATTATAGAACATTACGAACTGATCGCAAGTTTTTGCGTGTCTGTCAGTTACCGAGTTGACCGATACTGTCATTCTGAAACCCAATTTGAATCTACAAGAGGTCTACTGCATGTTCTTGTAAAAATATTGTGTTTAATACTCTATTAATTAGTAGTAGAAGAGGTATAAAATAGAAATAACGTACAGTACCTGTTTATATGATATTTACTAAAAAAAATTCGATTCAGTTTTATACTGTAGTACGTAACTTACATACAAAACAAAACTTAAATACAAAACACTCTATTTTCACTGCACAGTATGTATTCTAGCAAGCCTACAGCTTCTTAAAAAAATCACTAACTTTTTTCTGCGTGTATTTTGTTTTTAGCTGTTTCCTCACAAAATCCTGTTTCATTTCACTTAAAACAAAAAAAATATTTGCTTAAGTCAGAGTTTGCAGGCACTTCTACGAACTTCAACAGGGATTGTACGTTTTTTATTGCATCACTTATTTTAACATTCTCACTTTCTTCGTGATCATTTTCTTCCTCATCGTCATCATCATCGCCATTTTGATCGTCTGTCATCAGTTCCTTAGTTTGGCGACCTTCTATAGTAGCAGCTATTTCTTCTTCCAACTGCAAATGTACCCTACCTCACCAGCATCTTCATCCACCCACTCTCGAATATTTTCCATGTTTGTCTCATGTTCTCCTGCATTTTCTAAAATATTTCTGTAATCATCTTCAACTCCATTAAAATCCTCTTCTTCGTTTTTTTCAGGGTTAAGAAGTTTTTTCCAAGAATTAGCAATCGTCGTGGCTTTCACCTCCTTCCAACTTGAAGCCCAGTTAAATAAAGCATTTTTTATGTTGTAATTTTTCATATTGATTAAAGTCTCTTCACCTAAACTGGTACTGGAACCCTCTTATCTTCAAAAAATACGAGACAGTCTTGTAGCTGTTTCTTTCTGTACAGCCGTTTGCAACTATAGATTACTCCTTGGTCCATTGGTTGTATTAGTGCCGATGTATTAGGAGGCATGAATAGACATTTTATTTTTCCATTATCACTTCGTAAAATGTCCTCTGCAGGATGCACTGGAGCATTGTCCAATAACAACACTGCTTGAACTTCTTCCCTAGCAACATTTTTTTCTTCCATCTGAAATGTTGTGACTGATGGAATAAAATTGTTATGAAACCAAGAACTGAAAATTTCACAGCTGAATCACGCGTTTCTGTGAGCTTTATAAATCGCAGGAAGATCAGTCTTGTTTATGTTCTTCATTGCTCTTGGGTTTTTAGATTTTCCTACAATGACAGATTTTAATTTATGTGTACCATCGGAATTGGCACACAGTAATGCAGACAGCCTCATTTTATTTATTTTATGTCCAGGTGTGTGGGTTTCTTTTTTACTTGATGGTGTATTTTTTGGCATTGCCTTCCAAAACAATCCCGTCTCATCAGCTTTGTAGATTTGCCACGGTTCAAGTTCATTATCATTAATAATCTTTTGTAATTTATCCTTATATGGTTGAACAGCTTCATGATCTGCACTTAAAAGTTCTCCACAAATCGATCGGTTTGCTATGCCATGTCGATTTCTAAATCTAAACAACCACCCTGTACTTGCCTTAAAATCTTGGTTTTGAAATCGAGTAGCAAAACGTTCAGCAACAGTCTGCAATTCTATCCCACGGATCGATATACCAGCAGCTCGTTCTTGTTTATACCATGTCCAAACAGCTTCGTCAATGTCAGACGTTTTGGCAGGAGTCATCCGTTTTCACTTAATTTCAGTGGCACTATCAAAGTCTCTATTCAATGAAAAATTTGTAATTGCTGATCTGCTTTTTTTAATATCGTAAAATGTCGATTTACTGATACTGAAATCGCGTAAAACACTGAACCAAATCACCTTTGTCAATACATTTTAAAACTTCTATCTTTTGTTCTATCGTGAGCGATTTATACGAACCACGTTTACTCATTTTTGAACACAGTAAAAGGTACGAACCGGAGTCAAAACGTAAAGTGACTGGCTATGGGACGAACGTTCACAATGATGACAAATGTGAAAGTCTTCATGGAAATACACTATGTACAGTTTTTCTGGCCTTTCTCTTCTCAAGTAGGCTAAATCTACACTTGACTTTGAATTTTTACATATGTACGTATAAATTACAGTACGGAGAACTCCAGTCCGAATTATAGAAATTCCGAATTAGCGAAGTTTCACTGTACTGATGTACTTCAATTGATAATATGGAATGTTTTTGAAATAAGGGTGAGTGACCGCACTCATAGGCGGTGACAGGATGGGACGAAAAGGGTGTTTACCTACATTGTTGTTTACGTTGAATTATTGAAAGAAAGATGGAAGGTTTTGACAATATATCACATTCTAAAACTGTGCCAAAAAGGAACTTACAGTTAAAAGTATGAAAGAGGTAAGTTTTAAAATGTTAGATATTGAAAATAATGTACAACACAAAACAAGCACACACACAGAATGTACTAGAAAGAAATGTAATAAGTACCAGTAGGGCGACTAAACTCGCTAGTTACTAATAGCCAGAAAGTGTGTTTAACTTAAAACTTGTTTACAGAAATGTGTACACTGTGTACGGCAAGTGGGGGTGTAAAGAACTTATCTAGTCCTAATGTTATTTGCTATGTGATGATGAGCTGTGAAGCTTGAAAGTGCTAATCGGAATAATTTTTCTATAGTGGCGTGCAACAGTGTTAATTCTGTTTGTTATTATAACCACTAACACAACTTTATTAATTAAATGTTTTATTTGTGATGTCAGTGTAGCTATAGTGAGCCTCAAGGTGGCCTAGGGCTTTCATGCGCATTCATGAATGCGATTCATTCATGGTCCCGGGTTCAATTCCCAGTGGAGGCTCAGTATGCCATGGACTCAGTGTCATGAGGC